>CM053504.1:31160998-31431095 GCA_028627145.1 Eidolon dupreanum | reverse complement strand
GCCTTGAATGCACCTGATCTCGTCTAAAGAGGTGATGTTTGAACTCAATGCAAATATTGGTGGGAAAGGTATTGCAGGTGGAAGGAAGAGAATGTCAAAGAGCCCGAGACAGAAACTAACTGGTCTAACTCAAGGAATGGAAAGAAGTTTTGATGAGGATGCAGAGAGAAATACAAAGTCCAAAAGGGAAAGAGAAGCATGTCACAAGGAACTGGGCAGTCACAGAAAGTTTGAGTGTTTTTTAACTGCAATGAAAGGGCATTGAAGTTTTAAGGATATGCTGTCATAATCTAATTCTGTTTTTAAAGAATCCTTCCAGGCAGAGAATGGGCCATGGGGCAGACATGGAACCAGGTGGATTGGTAGGGAAGCAGTTGTCATATTCCAGACAAGAGTGATGGTGTTGTGTGGAACTAAGGAAGTGAGAAGGCTGTGGATGCATTTTGAAACTGGAGTTGGCAGGACTAATGATGAACTAGACGTGAGGGTAAGGAAAGGGAATATTACACCTTTGAGGGTCCAGAAGATGGGATCATTTCTGTGGTAAGCTGTTGGCAATGTTCCTAACAGGGGCTGTCACTTGTCACCCTCCCTGGTCTGCCTGAAATATTAAGACCGGCTCACAACCCTCCTGAAGAAGGTGGAAGCTTCCTCATCAAACAGACTTTCTTAACTGGGGGCCAGGTTTCCCTTGAAGGGAACTCAGGAATCTTGGAGTTAAAGGAAATATGAGGATTTTGAAGAATTATTTGTAGAGATTCTACAATGCCATTATGAGAGGCACTCCATGCCCCTCCCCAGCCTCCAGCCTATTGAGAAACACCTGAATTACTAATAGCCCACTTGGAATTTTTTAGTAGCACCTGGGAAAGTTAAATGTACCTATGTTCTTATTAGCCAGCAATTCCCAATATAACTGATAATACATCTACCAAAAGACATGTACAAGAATGTTCTCAGCACTGTTTATAATAGCCAATGAACTAATTAGTCGATTCATACAATGGAATAGTATGCAGCCATGAGAAAGGATGAATTGCTGCCTGTGATATCATACACGAATCTCATAAACATAACGTGGAAAGAGCCAGGCACAAAAGTGTACATATTGCAGGCTCCTATTATATCAAGTTCAAGAATAGGCTAAACAATCTCTGCTGCTAGATTTCAGGATAGCAGATATCCTTGGAGAAGTGAGCCTGTCTGAAGGGGCATGAGGAGCCTTCTGGCTGCTGGTAACATTCTGTTCTTGCTCTGGGTGGTGGTTACCCAGCAGTGCTCCATTTCTGAAAACTCTCAAGCCACTTATTTATGATTTGTGCTCCTTTCTGTGTGTACATTGCACTTCAACAACAACAACAAAAATTAAAGACCACGTTTCATCATATTCATAAGATTTTGCTCTAAATAACTTCATTCTTCCCAAAATTCAAATGGACTTTCGAAAGACAGATATTTGCAATGTCAATAATATTTAAAAGAACATTTTGGGCATTATAGGCCATTCTGAAGGAGGAATTCCAGAAGTGTTCTGAGTCAGGATTAGGTCATATCCCATAGTAGCTGGGTTCCCAGGGGCCTGGGTAGGCAGTGAACTTATGGGGTAAACTGGGAGGGAAAGCCCTTGGGTCCTCAAGGTGCTCCCGCTTGTTGGTGGAGGTTACTTAAGAGTGCCTCTGAGATTAGGACTGGTTCTGAATTTGCTTCCTTTGCTGAGGACACAACCCTAAAACCACTGATTGTGGGGCATTATTTTTCCATTGACTTATGGACCTTTAAAAACATTGCTGTATGGGTTTGAGAATATTGATCCTCTGCTTTTGAAACCCCAGGAGCCTGGCTGGAAACGTCCCACAATGGGAGGCTCCTGAGGGACTCCCTGATGCTTTGCCAGCAGTTGTCAGAGAAGGGATTTCCCCGCTTTCTGTGGGTTCTTCCTTTCCCACCCACTGCCTATGCAGGAAATTGCCAGCTCTGTGGGAGACCAGTGGGCTGCTGTCCATGTTTGGGCACTGGAACCTGCTCCCTTTGGGGTCCGAGTGAGGTCACAGGGTCCCTATGGGCAGCTCAAGGATGGTGCAGGGTGGATCACTGGGGGGTTCTGCTCTGTGTGGCCCCTGGGAAGGTCTGTACACTTTCCAAGAACAAACCTCTGTACTCCCCAGTCACAAGTGGGCAGATCTGTCAGGGGCAACCTCTTCCAGGCTTCACTTCTGGCAGAACGAACAGTCCTTGAGGCAGCTGCCTGTCTGTTCCAGTATGTTCCAGAGCTGAGTCAAGAAAGTACAGATGACTAAGACTTGTTGGAAGACTAGAGTCTGCCACTGATGTCCAGAGGGAAGGTCAGAGTGGGCCCCCAATTTTATAAGGAGAATGCTAATTGTCTACTCAATGCAACACACATTTATTGAGTGTCTACCTAGGCCAGGCACAAGACCAAGCTCTAATGGTTAATTTTTATGGGTTGAAATAATAAACAAAATAAGCAAACTATGCAGTATATTAGATGGTAATAAGTGCTATGGAGAGAGATAAAAATAAAACTGGGAGAAGAGATAGAGAATGCTGGGGGTGACATTTTTAATGGGAAGATCTCACTGAGAAAGTGCAAAGGCCACTGACCTCCCTACCAACGAGTGGGTTTGGTGTGTTTATGGACCAACAAGAAGGCCAGGGTGGCTGGAGTGAGAGAGCCAGTGAGAGAGAAGATGGGTTTAGAGAGGGAATGGGCCTGGACTGTGCAGGGCCTTCTGGGCCATTGTAAGTGATTTGGTTTTACTCAGTGAGATATGATTGGACCAACACAAAGCCACATTCAGCATATTGGGTCAACCTTTTGAGAAAAGCAGTTGCAGCAAGAATCAAAAGGTTTAGAAATATGTTTTTCCTCCCCAACCAATTAAATCCATTTCTAGACAGCTTTCTTAAAGGAAGAATGAGAAATGTTGTGAAGATTTACATTTAAGGCTTCATTCATTCATTCCATCAAACATGTACAGAGCTGCCCACAGAAACTTCGTTTATAATGATAAAAAACAAACTGGTAACCACCTAAAAGTGCAAAACTAGGGGCACAATTCAACATGTTATTGCACATAAATTTGATGAACTATTACATAACCATTAAAACTGTTTTTCAAAGATGTAATAATGAGGGGGAAATATTTAAAAAATATATATATAATATATATATGTATGTATGTGTATGTGTGTATATATATATATATATATATATATATATATATATATATATAAAGGAAACGGGATAACTAATATTTGATAATATCTTAATTTGTTTTTTTAAATGTGTACATGTGTAGCCTATTATATGAATGAGCCTTGAACACATTATGCTAAGTGAAAGGAACCAGGCATAAAAGACCACATACTATATGATTCCATTTATATGAAACGTCCAGAATAGGCAAATCTATAGAGACAGAAAGTAGATTTGTGGTTGTGAGGGGCTGGGGTGTGGGGAGTGACCGCTAATGGAACTGATAATAGGGTTTCTTTTAGGGGTGATGAAATTATTCTGAAATTAAATAGCAGTGATGGTTGTACAACTCTGTGTATAGACTAAAAACCACTGAATTGTATACTTTAAAAGGGCAAATTTTATGATGTGTGAAATATATTTTAATAAAGCTGTAAAGAAATACAATAAAATATTGGATGGCATTTTTTTGAGGGAGTTATTAATTTTCTTCTATATATTCTCCTATGTTTCAAGACGGTGGCAAATTTGCAAAAAGAAAAAGAAAGGGGGTAAGTTTGTGAGTCTTACCCTGCTCCTGAGGAGGATTCCCATGGCAGTGATTTGTGATGTTTGCCCCAATTTTCCTGTGTTCCTCCTTCTAGCAGACAGCATGCTTGGTCCCTTGGGGTTGGGTGGACCTATATGACTAGTTCTGGCCAATGATTTGTTAGTGAGTGACATATTACTTCTCAACCAGAGCATGTAATTGCCCATTTGAGACACCCCCAGGGCTCTCTTTATACTGAAGCAACCTTCCAAAAGTCAAAAGGGGGCTGCTCTGTCAGCCCAAGGCCAACACAGCTCATGCTCAGCAGACCTGAAATGGGCGGGTAATGTGAGTTAGATAGGAAGCTTTGTTTTTTAAGCTAGAGTTCTTGTTTTTTTTTGTTGTTGTTGTCACAACCTAGCCAGTACTGACTAATGTGTGCAAATAATAAGCTCTGAGGAGCTACTGCTGCCATTAGCCATCTATAGCTGCTGTCCAAAATAAAACAATGCAATAACTACACATGACAGTGCTATAAGGCACTCCACATCCGTTTCCATTTTAAATGTCTTTTTGCTTATTTTTAAGTTATCTTCAAAACAAAGCTAGGAGATAGGAGAATCAGATTCATTTCACAGACAAGTCAAGTGATTTGTTCATGGTCGCAGACCCACTAAATGGCGTTATCTAAATCTCTGCCTAGTGTCCTGGCCACAGTGACCCCTCAGTCTGGTCCAAGGAGATCCAATGACTGGCCCAAATCAAGCAATAAAACAACATAGTTTACACAATTAGGTTTGACTGTGGAGGTGAAATCAATGCACAGCTATGAAGAATCTGGTACAAATGGGCAAGAATGGGTCTGTAAAGACAACTACCCTCTTCTGTTTTCTTCAAGGTGAATTTGGCCTTCAGAAAATAAGGGGAATATGAAAGAGTAGAAGTGGTGAGAAAGGAAGCCCAAAGTCTTCAAGCCAGAGAACCATCAGAGGGCCTTTCCTTCTTCCTGGAGGGACAGTGCTCATTATGGTGAGACCTATCATATGAATGAACCCAGGGGAGGATAGGGTATTGGCTGCCCAAAATGGCTGTCTGAAGGGCCTCAGCTCACTTGTCTCTAGAGCTCTAATTCTTTGTGTTCCAAAATGAAAATATATTATTTTATTCTGATTTACAAAAGTAATACTTATGGCTAAAAAATTCAAATAATGGACTACTGTATAAAGTAGAAAGTGAAAGATATCCTACCCTCTAAGGATAACCACTGTTGACAGTTCAAAGTCTCTCTGTCCAGACTTTTTTCTATGCATATACCTATTGAATAGATCTAGGACAGATATCTATATGATGTTTATCTGTCATCTATATCTATGTGTCTATCTATATATCATCTATCTATCCATCATCTATCATCTATTTATAATCTATCATCTATCATCTATCATCCATCCATTCTTCCATCCATCCATCCATCCATCCATCCATCATCTATCATCTATCTATCATCTATCATCTACCATCTACATTGTTTATACATATGAATCTTTCTCTCTGCAAAATCCAGCTACCCTTCTATTGTCCTAGACCACTAACTCCACTCCCCATTCTTGCTCATAGTCTGCCATCTTGTTTCCTACTGCACTCAGAGAACAGAAGCCTTCAGAAGAGAAATTTCATAATCTCCCACCACCATGACAGCCCATTTCCCTGGTCAGGGTCTCCTGCTCTTCCTTCCCTCCGATGGTCCACTACGGGAAAGCTGTGTGTGCTCCTAGCCAAGGCCGGCTCTTCCCGCTCTGTCCTATCTAGATGGATGGATGGAAGGATGGATGGATGGATCTCACCTGTCACCTACTCAAAGAAACAGTGCCAGCAATTCTTCCCTCTTTCCTGCATCACTAGTTTTCCTCTCTTTGGAATCCTCTGCACAAGATGCAAAAGTCACCTTAGCTGCCCTATCAGTAGCATTTGACACAGTTGTCTCCTCCTTCCTCTGGGATGCCCCAACCAGTCTCCATAGCTCCCCCTCATCCCTCTACCTTATAAACCCTGGAGTGTCCAGGATTCAGCCTTTTCTATCTGCAATCACTCCCAGTGGCTCTATCTTCAAATTAGATCCTGGTCTGACCCACCATCATCTCTCACCTGGACTGTGGCATAGCCTCCTAACCAGTCTCTCTGTTCTCACCCTTGCCCCTTGACACTTCTAAATACAGTAGAGTGATCCTTTGCAAACATATGTCTGACCACATGGCCTTTGAATGGACTTCTATCTCCATCTGAGTAAAAGCCAAAGTCCTATTGATGACCTACAAGCACCTATATGATCTGACCTCCACCCTCATCTTTCCAGCTTCCTTCCTGCTGCCCTCTGTCTGGCTCCACTATTGAACTGGTCAGGTAGATCCTACCTCAGGATCTTGCCTCTGCCTGGAATGGTCTTCTTCCAGCCTTCCCACAGCTCTCAGCTTCATCTCTTTCAGGATTTTAATTTGCTTCTGTAGTGAGTCCTCTCCTTCCTGTTTAAAATTTTCCTTCTCCTCACTTCTCTTGACCTCTTTCCTGTGCTTTATGTTATTCATAGCACTCATCCTAAAACTAATATGTAAGGTTGAAGCATATAAAATTGTCTATATTCAACCACTTTGACCTCTCAAAAAGGCAATTTTTTATTATCCACATTAATACATATTTTGCTTATTAACCTGTTTTCTGCCTTTTCCAATTAAAATTCCAGCTTCTGAGGGAAGATAGTTTTGTCTGCTCCATTCTCTGCTACACCTGGAATTGTACCTGGTACATAGTAGATGCTCAATAAATATTTAAATGTTCTTTGTAAATAACCTGCTTTCCTTCTTAATGTATTATGGTCACTTTCTATGACCATTCTAATGGAATTCCCTCATCTTTTTTAATGCATGTCTGTTTCTGATAGGTACTATCTTTGAGTCTCTGAGAGTACCTCTAAATCACCAAATATACCCTCTACACTTCCACTAAGGGTGGCTCTGCAGGCAGTGGGTACAGCTCTAGCATCAGGCAGACCTGGGTTGAAATGACTTGCCAAATCATTGTGGCCACATTACTTAACCTCTTTGGTCCTCATTTTTCTCATCTGTAAGACAGAGAAAATACCCTCCATCTCACCCCTGTGAGGATTCAGAGAATGCTAAAGTGTCTGGTGTAGTATGTGTTGAATAAACTGCCCATATTTCTGTTTATAAAGATTTAGAGCAGAAAACATAAAAAAATTTCATATATATAGCTCCAGAAACACTTGTTAAAAGATTTACCTACATGAGTCAGCTTTCTTTCTGAGGTTTCCAGGAACAAATCACCCAGGCTGCCTACAATTGGTCACGTTTGATAACTCTTGTCATAGTTTTGTCCTACCTTTTTTCACTTTGAGTGACACTTTTAAGAAATACTCTGAAGCTTCACTTCCATTATTCTCCCCACTCAGCCTCCACAACAGTTGCTTGGTTTTTGTGTATGAGCCGTGATGATCGCACTCATTACCACCATATATGTAAATATCACTCAGGATTTTTATTTATTTTATTTTATTAGAATTATTTCTAAAAAATAAGTAGGAGGCTCCTATTTTACACCTGGAGATATTCCATACTCTGAGGCCTCACATAGGGAATTCTATCAGTTAGCTATATCCGCATAACAAACTGCCCCTCAAATACAGTAGCTTAAAATAATAAGATTTATTTATGAGTTTATGGGTTAGTTGGGTGATTTTTCTGGTCTGGGCCAGCTATGGCTGATCTTAGCTTGACTCACTCACAGATGTAAGGTCAGTTGATGAGTCGGCTGGTCCAGGAAGGCCTCACTCACTTGTCTGGAGGTTGGCTGGCTGTTGGCTAAGGCAATAGGGACAACTGGGCCATATGTGTCTCATCCTCCCACAAGCTAGCCCAGATTTGTTTGTATGGTAGTCACAGGGTACAGGAGAGCAAGCAAAAGTCTAGGCTCACAACTGTCATGGTGTCAAATCTCCCATACTTTTTAGGCCAATGCAATTCACAAGGTTAATTCAGATTAAATAGGAAGGGAGATAGACTCTGCCTCTTGGCAAAAGAGCTTTGAAGTCATATGAAGGGTGTAGATGCAAGGAAGACTGAAGGGTTATGGGTATTTTTAGAATCAGTTACTACACGGTCTTTCTCAGATGTGGGGAGCATGGCCCCCCTGTTCTGGATTATCACCATGGATGGGGTCCTGCTGACTGTTGAAGACTGCTAACATTCCTCAGGACAGAGACACCAAAGTAGCTGTCTTCTTAAATGGGGCCAGCTACCATCTTATGGATCAGCTTCGGTCTAGGGGAAATGGGAGGAAGCCTCTTACCCTACAGACTACAGTCCCATTTCTTACCTGGGTTTGTCTTTCCCCTCATAATTCCTTTTCTCCTCCCCTCCTTATTCCCCTTCTTCTTTCCCTTCTTCTTCTCCATTCTTGGCTTATTTAACCCTGACCCCCCCACCCCCTTTAACACCAAGCTAAAATGTCATCTCTTCCTAGGAGCCTTCCCTGACCACTCTAACCCATGCTCACCTTTCCTTCTTTAAATACTAATACACAATTAGTGCCCCACATTGTTACACCTAGGTTTTTAGAGCTACCCACACATGAAGCTTTTGGTAGGTGCCAAGAATTTTAATCTTCCTAACACATGAATAGATACTATTATCATCATCATTTTACAGATGGGCAGTTTGGCTGAGAGGGTGACTTTCTAAAGGTCTCAGAACCGGTGGTTTCTGTTTCCAAAGCCAAGCCTGTCCTGCTCCAAAACCCACCTCGTGGCGGAAGCTATGGGTGCCCTGCCTGCTCATGTGCCCTCACCCTTACCACCTCAGTGCAGGCGGCTGCCTTGACTCCCAGCTGGCAGTGCCTGCATCTCTTTGCCTGACCACTTTCTCAGTGAGGTTCATTCTCCCATGGTAGGCTCAAACATTGAGGGATTAACTTCCTGTGGAAGCAGCACTCAACAAATGACTGATAAGAGTGGTGTTTAGATACCCTAGGGTGGGGTAACTAAGTGCCTGTCTACACTGGCTCCTATAGCTCCCCGACAAAACTGGGCTCCAGTTGCCCACAGTGATAAATAGTGATGGCACACCATTATTGGCTGCTTTCCTTTCCCTATTTGCTGTCTTTCCTCCCCACTGACATTTTCTGGGAACACTCCTGAATATGCTACTTTCTCTCAGACCATGTCTCAGGTTCTGCTTCTGGGTGGCTCAAACTAAAATACAGCCCTTAACACCTTGGCCCTCCCCTTTCCCAATCACTTCTTATTAAATTGTAAGCTCCTTGAAGATAGAGAAACTTGTACTTATTTCTCTTGCTTTTTCCACATCACCTAACTATGCTCAGAACCTTAGACACTCCATAAATACTAACCAAAATTATTTATTGATTTATAAATATTTCCAAACTACAGATATCAAGCCAAGAATTAATGTCTGGCCTTTCTTCCTTACAGATGGTTCAGCTCCTCTTTAAGATGCTGGTCAAATCTATGAAAATTTGTAAATGTTCTCAGGCACCAACTTACTCCCAATTCGTTGAAACTGCCCTGCAGAGTAGAAGATGATCCTTTGATCAGGCTAAGGACACACGTGCAAGCCTGCTCTTCCTGAGTGTCCTCGAAAATGCTTTTGGGGTTCCATGGGTTAATGTGATCCTACAAGATTCCAGTCAAAATCTGAATTTTATCTGTTGTCCTTTCCTACCCACTCACTGAAGAGTATGTGGTCCCTACCAGTTGTACACTGTCCAGTACTCATACAGAACTGGACTAGCTTGGATGAACTGATAGCTGGGCTCTTTTCCATCTCACAGCTGTGAAATCTCTCCTGAGGACAACATGATGTCCAAGTACTCAGGAGGCTAGATTTTAGGAAAGCTTGAGAACAAAGACAGTATTCCTGCTATGCACCACATACCTAACACATACGGTTTCAATGAATCTACCCTTCAAGTCAAGGTAATTACCTTCCTGCGCCTATTTTACAGATGAGGAAACCGAGGCTCAGTGAGTTTAAGTAGTTCACCCAGGGTAAGATGGCATTGGCTGAGCTAGAATTCACACCCATGACTGGCTGGCTCCAGAGGCAATGTTTCTCCTCCCACTTAACCTGTTATCCCATCTAAAGGTTTGGTTGGACTTTAATGCAGTACCCCTTAGCAGGGTAAGGACATTTTAGAATAAAAGGAATTTATCAGTTAGATACTGCTGCATAGAGAACTGTCCCAAACATTAGTGGCTTTGAATAGCAATCCTTTATTCTCTCATACACACATCTGTGTCAGCTGATCCTGGCCGGGCTCAGTGGGGTGGCTTTGTGTCAAACTGCAGGTCTGGCTGGCCTTGGGTTCTTGCTGCAGGTTGGGGCTAGGTCGGCTCCAATTGGGCTCATCCTGGGGCCTAGGCTGTCAGGACAGCAATTATCTAAGGGAATATCTCTTCTCTCAGTGCTGGCAGAGGCACAGGAGAGCATGTGGAAATGCATAGTGAGGCTCAGGACTGAAACGCTGTCATTTCAGGTTGGCACCACTGGCCAAGTCTCTCTCAAGGGGCTGAGAGTTACTCTGCCTGTAGTGAGAGGGACTGCAAAATCCCACAACAAAGGTGGGGAATACAAGAAGATGTTAAGAAATGAAGCCAATAATTTTACCTATGAGAAAGACAAAAATCAACACAAGGGAATGAACAGCTGAAGGGAAACATTCCCAGTGTCTGTAGGGAAGATTTTTATAAACAGGTTGTGTGAAAATAGAGTGAGAAAGAAAGCTACTTCCTTCTCTCCTTTCCCTAGAGCCAATCAGCTCCTCTCTTAGAAAATGAGTGACTTCTAAACACCATGACTGTGTCAGTGGAGAACTAATCCACTGAATTAATCTGTGCAGGCGGGAGCAGGGAAAAGACTCAGGATGGTCAGAACCTGTGCTCTCAGGAGATGGAGCGATTCAAACCTTTGGGCCAACCAGTAGGTTCACTTGGAATTCTCTTTGGCTTTTTTGTGGGGTGAGCTAAAGAAGCAAAGCTAGAAAGAGATAAGTAGACCTCAATAAAAATATCCCAGTCACTTTATGAATTTAGGAAATATAGCAGCTGTGAGACATTCAGGGAAAATAAGGAATTTAATTGATTAGTGCTGTCACCGAATATTTCCATTTTTTCTTAGTTCGGTAGGGTCCTTGCCACTTTGGAGTTAGATATGAGCATGTGATTTGCTCTGGTTAATGAAATTCAAACATAAGTGGAGGGTACCATCTGGGAAGAGACTTTGAATGACAGTGTGTAATTCACCATGGCTCCTTCTCACTGCGTGGTACTCATGGAAGAGAATATGGAGAGGGACTCTCCATCAGCTTAAGTTTCAGTATGACTCCAACAAATAGTATTCACCTGAGTACATGTACTGCACACGTAGTATGAGAGAGAAATCAACCTTTGACGGCTAATTCTTGAACCTCAGAAACTGTGTGAGATAAAATTACTGTTTAAGCTGCTACATTTTCAGTTCATTTGTTATGCAGCAATAAATAACTAGTACACTGGTTTAAAATTTAATTCCTATTTTTAAGTAAAATTGTCTATTCTTTCATATAAATTTATGCTGAGATATTTGGCCTGATATTTACGTAAGGGGAATGATAGTTGCTTCTGGGCGGTAGACTTTGAAGTCATTTTTCTTGTGTTTATCCTTTTTTATATTCTCAAACTACTTTTTGTAATGAGCATGTATCACTAAAGTTCAAAACAGAAATAATGACTCCGAGCCAGGGTCTCGGTTTATACAGAACGTGTCATTTATCCAGGAGGCAGAGCAAGGAGGCGAGTTTATAGGAAGCAGGAGCACCACTGCTTCAGGCAGTTAGAACTCTCCTGGGCCTCATACTCCGTGGCGCCACAACAACAAATGAGCCATCTCTGAAACTCTGCTTCATTCTTGTGCATCAGAAGGAACTGTCCCAACAGGATGTAGGCCTGTGGGAAAAGGACGAGGCAGGGAGGAAAACGGGAAAGGTTATAATAAGCTGACTCAGATGTGCTCTTCCTTCCCTAACATGAGGACCATGTGAAAATCAAAGGAGGGGGCACAGGTCAGACTGGAGGGAGACTGGCAGTCCCTGAAACCCTGACTGGGTGATAGGGATTCAGGACAGTCCCTGGGGTGAGATATAAGGCCAAGGTAAATACCCAGCTCTGGGGGCAGGGTTGGAGGCTGTCCAGTCTGGGATGAACAAAAGCCCTTCTCAACCTTAATGAGCACATGAATCGCCTGGGATCTTGTTAAAAGGCAGGTTCTGATTCAGTAAGTCTGGGGTGGGCATGAGAGCCTGCATTTCTAACACACTCCTGGGCATGTTTTGAGGGACAACACTTTGAGGAGTGAGAGCCTAGCAGACCTCTCATGCTCTCTTCAGTCCTCTGATCTAGTATTTCTCTCTTTAACACACACATGAGCACATGCACACATACACGGAGTTAGAGATGCTCCCCACCCTACCACTTTCTCAATCATTCTAGCAAATGGTTTCTAACCCTTGGCACTGTTGGTGTTTTGGATACTTATGCATTGAGGGGGTCAGGGGGTGGTCATCCTATGCCCTGTAGGAAGTTTAGCAGTATCCCTGGCCTCTACTCACTAGATGCCAGCAGCATACTGACTCCTGCCCCTGAATTGTGACCCTCATAACCATCTCCAAACATTGACAAATGTCCCCTCAAGGACAAAATATTCTTTGATTTAGAGCCACTACATGGGGGCCTGGCAGATAAAGGGCATCTTAGCATCGATTTACTTCTGCAAACCAATTGTATGATTTCAGGCAATGCACTTAACCTGAAGTGAGACCCTGCTGAACTGAGACCTTAGTTTCTGCATTTTTCAAAGGCACACCATATGCCCTGTCCCATCCTGCAAATTGAACTGAGTTCAATGTGAGAGCATTAGAATAGGGCAAGCTCTTTTTTCATCCTGGAATATGTAGCCCTGTGGGAGGAGCAAAGGGTTTAAAATATACTAAACTTTGCCCATCTTTCCTTTCTGAAGAGTCTTTATGGATGAAAACACATGTAAAATAAAGATTCCATGATTCCTAGTCTATGGCATTCCTAGCTTTCTTACTACTTCCCCCCACAACGTTTCATCCCCTTTTTTACCATTTTAATCACAGTCTTACTGATGGGGAGAGCAAGGACCACGTGGAGAGAGGGACATCCAAGATTGTATGAGCATAGATTGGCCAAGTCACCAAAGAGTGAAGCCAGGAGATTTAAGGCAACATTAAATGCCAGTCTCTTGGGGCAGTTTGGGTGCTCTCCAGCCTGGAATGAACAAGACCAGTGTCCACACTTTGAGTTCTGGGGTATCTCCAGGAAAACTTGCTGGTGTCTGTTTACTTTCAGTTCCATAAACAAAGCAAACTTCATCTTGACCAAAGGGAACATATTTTTTAAAACAGAAATTAAATAAAAGCTAAATCCCAGTCATAAAATATACCCAAGCATTGGAGTTTTTTTTTTATTTTATTTTTTATTTCGAGTCATTGTCCAGATTTTGAAAAGAGAAAAAGCCAAGATTTCATTGTCATTTTAAACTGCTATTTTTTCTTTTTAAAAAGAAGTATAGTTGTTTAAAATGATCTCGTTTTACTTTTAAGTATTCTTGAATTTTCATTGATGGATTTTACTAAGATATTTCTTAATTGGACATTTAAAAAAATTAACATTTATTGAATATTGAGCCAATTGCTACAGTAGTTGTGGAAGGTACAGAGGTAAATATAACAGAATTAAGAAATAGAGCTTTTTCCAAGGAGAGAGAACATTAATGATGATGATGCTGATGATGCTGATGATGATTATAACAGCAAGTAGCATTTTTGAGTACCTTTTATGAACTCCAGGACCTTGCACGTTTTAATCTATCTGATCCTCACATGTACCCTGTCTCATTTTCCAGATATAGTCACTAAGAACCAGAGATTAAGACTCCTGTTTTCCTCAGCCCCATTCTCGTATATCCCAACCACCCACTGTCTGGTCTGACATCTATGGAGTCCTCTGCCATTTTGGAGGCCACTGCTGGCATCTGATGGTCTGGTAATTAGAGCCTCCATGTCACCACAAGGCTCAGCAGCCAGGAAGCCAGGGAATGTATGGCACGCAGGGCCAGAGGCAAACTTTCCAGGAATGCTGCAGGAAGAAGGGCTTCATCTTGCAGTCTCCAGAGCCAAGTTGCAATCTGACGCTCCCTTCTCTGCTTCCTCTCTGGTCTCACCCAGCAACCTTCCTGGGGGGTGGGGTGAGTGGTGGGGTGAGAACCTGCTTTACACTGCTCCCAAGGGGAACTGGAGTCATGGACTCCCATAGTGGCCCTGCTGGAAGCCTGCTCAGTTTCTCTGTTGGTTCTAGAAAGCTTGCCCCTAATCCTAGAAAACAGAAACTGCCCTTCTGCCTCCTTGGGCCAAAGCTCAGAAAAATCTGGCTGTAGGGAAGGTGATGTAGACACACAGAAATCCCATCACCCTGAACAGTGGCCATCTCGAAGCCAAGGATGTTCATTCTTTCCTGTGGCAGCCATGACAACATGGCAGGATGGTAATTCAAGGGCAGACTTCCTCTCAACTCCAAGTCCAAACAGTGAGCAGGTCTGGATCATCCTCCAGTTTGCCATGTTCAATTTTTGCTAAACAGTAGCAACATTTGCTTCTGCACCAGGTTGGTTCCATTGTGTGTGACCCATGCAGTCACATGGGGCCCTGTGCTCAGAAAGCCCTACTTGGTTTAATGCCCTGCTGCTGCTATCTTGAAATTCTTAATAAATTTGAACAAGAGGCTACATATCTTCATTTTGCACTAGGCCCTGCAAATTAGTAACCAGTCTTCCTCCACACTAAAATTTTCAGTCTTCACTACGACACTTGGCCTTTTCAAACAGCCTTCTCCTTCTCAACCTTCTATAGTCCTCTTCCAAAGCCTCTGGTTCCTTGGCACCTATAGTGAATGCACTTTACATTGTCACTAGACTTCACTGGGTGATGAATAACTTTCTTTTTCTCTAATTGGATGTTGGCTTTAAAACCGTCATGGCCACTGATAGCCAATGATAACCTGACAAATCCATATCGCTCAGTCATCTCCAGGTTAAAATTCCTTGTCTTTAGTGTGAATGCTCAATCCAGTGCAGGGCTTGCCCCTTCTCTTTTCTCTTCCCTGTCTCCCTGGGGCAAACTTATACTAAAATAAATTATTCATTTACTTGAAATTTTACTGAGTATCCTGTATTTTATCTGGCAACCATATGCAGAGTAACCCCAAACTTATGTGACTGCCTGCCCTAGTACCTGTCTGCTCAGATTCAAATTTCATCTCTCCCACTTTGAGTGACCTTGAGTGAGTCATGTGGCTGCTTTGTGCCTAAGTTTCCCCATTGGTAAAATGGAGATAAACAGTATACCTTATAGGATTTTTTAAATGATAAAACAAAATAAATATATGTGATGCTCTTAGAACAGTGCCTGACATGTAGTAAACATCATGCGTTAGTCCTCTTATTAGGAGAGATTTGAGGAGCTGGCAGCACCCAGAACATTTACTCCATTCTGATCTTCCAAACGTCTTTTAGGAGGAAGACTTAGGCTCAAGAATATGGTTTTACAGTGTCTTCAAAGAGCACTGAACCGAACCAGATTCTTTAGGATGTTAAACTTACTTCTACCTATTGGAAGAACTCCAGTGTGTATTTTTATTTTTAGCACATCTCAATTCAGACAGATGCTCACTGGTACAAGGGGCCAGTGCCACTGTGTTGGATGGTAGAGAGCTAGATCCTCAGGCTGAAGCTGACTGCTCCATGGAAGGGTAAGCATGAAATCACCCAGACAGAATGCAGCCAAATGTTTGACTTTTGGGCTTCTGAAGAGACTTGGGTAAATCTATAGCATGGGGTCTGGGGCTCCAGTGTCCAGTGTCTTGGGAGAGTGATAATTGCTAAGAGAAAAGCCCAGGCAAGTAGGGCTGAGGGCACCCTCATGGTCTGTGTCCCAACAGGTCCTCAGAAAGGGTGCGGAAAGAGTCAGTGCCCATGAGACAAGGTCAAGGAATCTGTCATGACTACAGCTCTGACTCTGCATAGCAAGTTCTTGGATGCCTGAGAATTTCTCATTCATTTGTGCCTTTGTCTTAAACATGCCTATCATCCCACATGCAATCCTCATTAAAAACACAGTTAAGCTGGAAAAAGCAAAACTATAGGGACAGAAAACAAATCAATGGTTCCTAGGGACTGAGAGTGGGGAATATGAATCAGGTCAAAGGGAGACATTTTGGAGTGACAAAACTGTTTTATGTCTTGATTGTGGGAGTGGCTACATGAGTGCATGCATCTGACAAAACTCACAGAACTGTATACTAAAAAAGGTGAAAAATTTACTATATGTAAATAAAAATAGTTTTTAAATGACGAGTATGACTGAACAACAACAAAACTTCATAATTATGCAAATACTAAATCAGTGGTGGTAGAAGCCAGAATACTAGTTATCTCTGTGAGTGGTGGATGGCATTGATTTGGAAGAGGCACAAGAGAGCCATCTGGGAAATTCTGGAGGTGTCTGATCACGAGATCCACGTAGTGAGTGGGTCCATGGGTGTGTGTGTGTGTGTGTGTGTGTGTGTGTGTATAAAATCTGTCCAAATTCATTGAGCTGAACAGTTTGTATCAGTGCAAGTATGCCATATCACAATAGAAAAGTAAAAGGGACAATCAGTTCTTTTTTATAAAATGTTTTAATCTGAATTGTCTCCCCTAGTCAGCCTTGCCTATTTTACTACGTGTTTGGGAATGGTCCTATCTCCCTTATCTGAGAGATAAGAATCAGGTGGACCTCAATCATGGAGCTCTAACTTTCTGACAATACCACCAATTGGCTATTAAATTGGCTGGTAGATTGGGGCAATAATCAGAATATTTAACATCTGGTGCAAAGCAGCATGCCAATCAGAAAACCACAGGCCCAGTAGTTCAGATGCCCCTCGGAAATAGCTGTGCACTGTGCTGCAGCAAACCAAACTGATTATCAGCCATGCAAACACCGTTTCCCAGCCTCTTTAGGTGCTTCTGCAACATCTTCCTTCCTGATGGTATAAACAGATGTTGAAAACTGAAGGGAGTGAGCAGCAATTATTCTGTTGTTGATACCTCTCTCTTAACAGTGTGCAAGGCTCTGTGTGAATTCCCACCTGCTTCTGTTGTACTCAGCTTCCTTGGATACTCTTTGGGACCATCTCTGATTCTCTTCTAAAGTTCCAAGCAGCCTTATAATAGTACCATAAAAACAATTACATAGAAAAGAATGTTTAGATTCTATTAGAAATCCTTGAGGCCATTTTGGGCTGCTAGTGACATCTTAGAACAACTCACATCCTCTTACTCTGATGTAGACCTCAGGCTGCTGTTATTCCACCTGCCATCCCCAGGCTGTTGCCCTGATGGGGCAAGTGAGACCCCACAGATCTCTTCATGGGGGTTGGGAGTGCAACCAAATCATCCATCCTGACAGCTTAGCCCCAGATTTGGGCTGCTGGCTCACTTCTGTCGACCACTGGGTGTTTGTACACCAAGTGAATAATGCCTGGCCCAGCTGCTCTGATGTGAAGCGATTCAATTTGCCCATCATCCAGTGGCCCTTGAGGCTGCCCAAACATGTAGGGTCAGGAGCACAGAAGCATGTGGCGCCCTGCCAAATGGCAGCTTTGCTCTCTGTTGGCCACTTGTAGGACACGTGGCAGCAGTTGCCATCTGGCAGGACTAGGAAAAGAGAGGTTGGTAAGAGAAGTTGGAAAAAAAAGGAGAAAGGAATTACCTTGTTGAAACCTTTAGTGACCAAATTGATTGCAAGTTCATGGCTGATCCCATCTACCCAGACAACATCCTTTTCTCCTATGGGTTCAGAGAGGAAGGCTCTCAGCCTGGGAGACATGTGATCCATCTTCTGCAACTACAGTGGGGAGGAAAAGGGTTAGGATGGGCTGGCTGCTTACAGTGTCAATGGAAATTGCGGAACTCCCTCAGCTGACTGAAGGACTGGGAGCAGCAGGTGAAAAGTTTCCTTTCACCTTCCAACATTTATTGGGGACTTTCAGATGTCAGGTACAATGCCCAGTACTGAAGGCCTTTACAAATCCATTCCGATATGGATGGACTAAGGGAAGTGTAGTGGTGGCCAGAGATGAGTCCAAGAAAACCCCACAAATGGGGTGTGCTTAATGCTAAGAAATGCAATGGTCCTTTCCAACTCTTTCCACCCTAAATGCTTAAAGACATGTTGCTTCTCTTAGCTAATTACCCTACCTTTTATTACCCATACTTTTATTCTGGCATTTATTATACTCTATAATAGTTGGTTGTTTGGTTGCAAGTAACAGAAAAACTCATAAACTAAATCAAATATTAAAGAAGACACAATATAACTCAAAAGCCCAAGGGTAAGTGGACAATCAAGTCACAGTTGATTCTTTTAACTTTTCCTTCTTATGTTGGCTTCAGTCTCAGCTGGTTCCCATCACAGTTGTGAAATGGCTGTTCTAGCACTCATATTCCCCAAAATTTGCACCCTCAAAAAAGGGGAGAGAATATGTCTCTGAGGAGTTCCAAGCAGAGCCTCACGCATTCTCAAGGGTCCATGCTGAGTCACTGGTGTGAGCTTAGTGCCAACTGTATGCCTCAGCCCCTAAACCTAGGAGTGGAGTTGGCTTTCTCTAAACCATACAAGCTGTGAATTCATGTATAGTTATCTGAACATCGAAGGATTATTATCCAGAGAAAGTGTTAGAGCAGTAAACATAACATTCCATTATGGTCTGCCCCTTTGGTAAATCAACATCTATACTCTCTTTCCCTTTCACAATCTCAGAAATACTCACATTTGGCTAAAATAGACTCACTCCATCTCCCAAAGGTTGAAGCCCTATGATTCATCCAGTTACTGAATTCAGATTCAAGGTCATATTTTCTGGAAGAGCCATCATACTCTTCATCATGTCTGGAAGTAACTACTCATGGAATGGTAACCTATGAACTAAATTCTGAAGTTTACCACCAGCAACATAGGCAGCAATGCCAGGAAAAAAACAGATATCTGTGGTAAGCATTTCCAGAAGTGCAATTCTCCATTTGGAGAAGGGGAGAATGGGAAACACCTTCAGTTGTCATTGGTCAATAGTACCTACAATATTGAGGCACTGTTGAGGATTGCTTGTCTGGTGGTAAAGCAAGGCCCTCGGTCAGACAAGATGGCAGCCCTCAGTTCTGGGTTTAGGTATATATGTCCTGGCCACAGCCTTGTTAACATCTGAGTGGGCATGTGGTAGATGCCTTTCAAGGAGAGTCATTGTTTTAGCATCGTGCTTCTTGTGGGTCATATTCAGGGATTGCCCTGAGAAGTGGGCACATAGCATTGGCCTGACATAGCATTCTTTGGCAATTCAGTTCCCTTAAGAATTTAATGGGTTTCTTCGATTCAAGTCTCTGGGCTGTGAGTGCAGGTTCGTCAGAATCCTTGAACTGGCAACTGGTCTCTGTCCTTGCTCATTTCCCTGCTCCTCAGATTATTGGCATCTTCCTTCATCTCTGAAGTGGGGAGGCACCCCAAATTTGCTCCTTGCCTCCCAGCTGCATCTTCATAATAAGACAATTGTTCCCTATTTCAAGCATGATGTCTTTAAAACGAGATGCTCAGGAGAGACCTGGGAACTGGGGCAATTTTTTTCTCAGGTCCCAATCTTTTCTCTTGCTAAGTCACCTGATTTGTTGCCTGTGTTCTAACTTTTGCCAGATGCTGAGGTTGAGTGTATCTGTTCTGGCCACTGCCTTGTTAACATCTGAGTGGGCATGTGGTTGATGCCTTCCGACTTTTTTTAATAGACTTTGTGTTTTAATAGATTTTATATATTTTAGAATTTTAGGTTTAAATTCACAGCAAAATTGAGCAGAAAGTACAGAGATTTTCCATATACCCTTTGCTGTACACCCTGACATGCAGAGTCTCCACCACGGAAAAGATCTTTTCCAACCCAACAGGATTTGCTCACCAATGTCTAGTCACTTTAGATTGCAGGCCATGGGCAAAAAGGCCCTCTCTTAACAAAGCTGTATTTTCTTCTTTCTCCACTCCCAAATGGGCCACCTTCCCCTTAAATGTGAGTCTTCTAGGCCTTTAATGAAATCTTGCCAATATCCTGAATATTTCCCATCATATCTCCAAATGTCATGTCTCCAGACACAAAAGGTCTGTATACCAGGGTACAGGAGGTCCACCATAAGCAGCCATTTTACTAAACCAGGATTGCCAACTTTCTCATTTAAGTAAAGACATCCTTGTTCTTCTCTGCATGAAAATCTCTTTTCAGCCAATCTACATTTAGTTTGTTCACTGTCACATCCCCTTAGTTTATGATAAAAACAACAGAAAATTCAGTTCAAACTGGCTTATACAGTAGGAGGTTTTATTAGCATATGCCACCCAAAAGTCCAGAAGTGGATCACTTGTGGTTTGATCAAAGCTCCAGCTTGATTTCCCTGAAACTCTGCTGACCCAGCCTTCCTTTATATACTGGCTTGATCCTCAGCTTGACTTCTGGTGAAAATAACAGCACTGCAGCAGGGCCTGGCATGGCTTTTGCAAGCCACACACCCCTCCCTGAAAGGAAACAGTTTTTCCTAAAAACTACCAACAAATGCCTTCTCCAATCCAAGTCATTTTATGCCAGGCCCTATAACATTATCTATAGATTCATGAGTGTCCTACCTCTAGTTCAGAAAGTGAGCACATGACCTGCAAAGCACATAGGCTGTAGGGGTGGGGATGGGGCAATTACCATATTACTGGAGTTAGTTACCCTATACCAAAATACAAGAAGAGGTTAGGAGAGCAACCCAGAGTCTACCACTTATTCCTCAGTAGATTGTGGGGCCCCAAGGGATGTGACTGTCTTTAATGCCCTTTGCTCCCACGTCAGCCTCAACCCCAGCACCGAGTACTGCACCTTAATAATAAGCACTTGATGATATAAATGACCAAAGCATCCATTGCTTTCAGATGCCTCCCTTTCACAGCACTAGTCCTTTCTCTTGTTGCCTTGCTCTCAATTCTCATCCAGTCCTTTCTGTTAAGTCCTGCTTCCTCTATAAGCCTTCTTGCCCCAAAATGTTTTGTGACACTTTAAATGAAACTAAACTGAAAGTAAACTGAAAGGCACTGATTTTAGGAATCAGGGAGCTCCTAAAGAAAATGGTCTCAAAGTGTTGGCTGATACTAGAAAGGGAAACATAAGGCAAGAGAGGTTGTCCAGGGTTCCCTGACTCTGCAGGTCTCAAACACATGGATGTGTGAGTTGCAAACACAATATTGTATGGAGGGCATCAATCTGTCTCTTCAGTGGCTAAATATGAAGATCTCTCTTTTTAACAGGTGAACTCTGCAGCACTCATTGCCTTGTGAATGATGAACCAGTATTGGTAGCCCAGCTCAGGGCTGGTGGTAAAAGATGGGGATTTCTGAGCAGGAGGAAGAGCCTGAGCATGCTGGCAGGGCTCCCCAACTCTGCTGAAGAAAAATTCCATTTACTATCCAAGTTGGCCATCTGTTAAGTTAAACATCTCTGCCTATTATAAGAACAAATGGAAACTACAACATCGTTATCAGTGCACCAGCAGCATCAAAGACAGGTAATGATTAGCAACACTTTGCGTGTGTTTGCTTTTCTCACACATTTGACTTCACTTTGATCCTTGAAACACTCTGGAGCATGGGCAGCGATTTTACCTTCTTAAGCACCCACTGAATATAAGGTCCTCATGTTACTTAAGATGTCTTTGTCTTTGACAGTGGTTCTCAACTGGGGGTGAATTGCACCCCCTCCAACATTTGGCAAGGTGTCTGGAGACATCATTGGTTGGCACAACTGAGGGACAGGGAAGTGTGACTGGCATCTAAAGGGTGGAGGTAAGAGTCATTGCTAAACATCTTATAATGAACACAACAGCCCCCCACTCTCAAAGAATTATCCTGCCCCCAAAAGAGAAATGTTGGGCTACATGTAACAGAAATCCTGACTCACACAGTCAAACAATCAATACATTTCTAATCTCACATAAGCAGAAATCCACTGGTAAGGTGGACACAGGACTTTGTCAGTGGTGGCTCTGTGCTATCAAGGACCAGGCTAGCTGCTCCACTTTTCCAAGATGCCTGCATGGAAACTTCCAAAGGAGGGAGAGGCCATTTATTCTTGAGCCACCCCAGAACCTCTTCAGCAGAACTTCCCTTAGTTTCCCTGGCCAGAACCAAGCAATACATCCACCCATAAACCAGTCACTGGGGAGTGGTACCATGTGGGGTATGAAGTTGGCCTCCTGAACAAGTGGCCACCCAGAGAATGTTGGGTTCTGTAAGAAGTAGGAAGAGAGGAGGTGAGTGCTGGGTCGGCAAATGACCCAATGATCATGTTTACTATGTCTTTTAACTCTGGTCTAATATTCAATCCATCACAACTAGTGCTTCTTGAAGTTTAATGTGTGCACAGACCACGTGGGGGGCTTTGTTAAAAAATTCAGGTTTTGATACAGCAGGTCTGGGATGGAGCCTGAGATTCTGTGCTCTAACAAGCTCCTAAGAAGACGCCAATGCTGCTGGCCCACAGATCACACTTTGAGTAGCAAGGTGTTATATGATGCCACTTACTCTTTTTATGTTATTTTATATTTAATTGTAGTCAAGTAGTCTCCTCTTATCAATGAGCATACATTCTTAAACTCCTAGTTGATGCCTGAAACTAAGGATAATATCGAACCTTATGTGTTTTCCTATGTACACATATCTTTTCATTTAAAGAGAAGCACTTTGCAGCTTCTCTTTGGAATATCCTACTTGTCAGCATCACGTGTGCTTTGGGGCTATTATGAAGTAAAATAAGGATTATTTGAACACAACAATTACTATGATACCTCAACAACAGTCTGGTAGCTAAGATGGCTACTATGTGACTAATGGGTGGGGGGCATATACAGCACGGAGACAGTGGGCAAAGGAATGGTTCACATCCTGGGCGAGATGGAGCTGGATAGCGCAAGATTTCATCATGCTACTCAGAATGGCGCACAATTTAAAACCTGTGAATTTCTGAAATTTTCCATTTAACATTTTTAGACTGTGATTGACTGCAAGTAACTGAAACTGTGGAAAGCGAAACTTCAGATAAGGACGGACTATTGTACACATAGCATAAATTTATCAACTTAACCATTTTTAAGTGTACAGTTCAGTAGTGTTAAGCATATTTACACTGCTGTGCAACCAATCTCCATAACTCTTTTCATCTTACAAGACTGAAACTCTAAACCTATTCAACAACAACTCTCCACCCCTACCTCTCTCCAGCCCCCGGCAACCACTATTCTGCTTTCTGTCTCTATGAATTTGGCTACTGTAGGTAACTTGTATAACCGGAATTATGCAGTGTTTATTCATTTGTGACCAGCTTATTTCACTTAGCATTATGTTCTCAAGGATAAACCATGTTTATCATGTGTTAGAATTTCCTTCCTTTTTAAGGAAGCTCACCTTGTATGTATATACCGTATTATGTTTATCCATTCATCTATCAATGGATATTTGAGTTGTTTTCATTTTTTGGCTATTGTAACTAATGCTGCTATGAACATGGGTGCACAAATATCTCTTCAAGATTCTGCCTTCAATTCTTTTGGGTATATACCCAGAAGTAGGATTGTTGGATCATACAGTAATTTCTATGTTCTAATCTTTTGAGGAATCTCTATACTGTTTTCCATAGTGACTGTACCAATGTTGCTTATTCTTAAACTTGATAGCACATCAGACTCACACTGGGAGATTTACAAATTTCTGATACTTGGTCCCTCCTCCAAAGTTTGATTTAATTAGTACAAAGTGTAGCCTGGGCATTGGGATCTTTATTGTGACTTCAATATACTGCAAAGTTTGAGAATCACTGCTTCCTTCTCATTTACTTCTTTCTCATAAAATTATGAGTAGATTATCTAAAATGATGGGGCTCCAACTAAGTGGGACTTTACGCAGACTCTCTGTAATATCTGTGTGGCCAGATGACATATGCTCACGAACTCACAAGGCAGTTTCTATCTCCAAACCCTACTCCCAATCACCAGAAACATCATATCCTCATTACCTATCAATAGGAAGGTTTAACTATGACCCCTGATGGCTTTGAAGTCAGAGAACTTCAGAGCAGGCAGACCTCAATACGAGCCTATTCACCCCTTTTCTTTTTAATTAAAAAAAAGGAGTTTTTACTTCAAAGAAAATTTTTACCTGGAATCCCTTTATATAAAATAGATCAAAGCAGAATTACTTTGTTGACTTGGGAATGAGGTAAGTGCACCAGAGAGGCCCCCTGCCAGAAATATGAAGCCATCCCCCATGGTCTCTCTTGTGCCCCTGCAAAACCCCTCCTGATCTAGCCTAAACCTCTCATTTCACCCGTAAGAAAACCAAGGCCCAAGAATTTCAGTGACTGGCACAAGATTATGGACCTAGCAGAGCGCAATTGAGGTCTGTTTCCCAGAGGAGTGTCTTCCTTCTAAGTGACTTAGCATTTCCTCGGTGGGTTTCTGAGTTGGCTGTGTTATGGGCAGATTAAGCACTGGACCACCATGTGACAAAACTCTGCAAATGTCTTAACATTGTCCTGTCCTGTAAAAGATTCTTGTGTTACAGAGAGTTCTCTCAATTACTTTATTTTGAACCACAAAGTACTGTTTGGGGAGGACACATTGGTAGAAAATGACCTTAATCAAGTCTGGTTTTAGATGCTTAGGGAAGTCACCTGTTTATATGAAGAATAAAAAAGTCAATGGAGTTTTTAACCATGAGTCCCAAAGGAATGACCTCTTCCTAGTTGCAAATGTATGACTATATTTAAAAACCATGTTTTAAATCTACATAAAAAAATATGCCCTATCAAGTAAATGAGGTGGGGGTGAGGGGACTACTATAATGCCACACAAAGGGGCATTTGGAGCTTGGGATGCAATTTCCAGTGGGGATATTACATGTGAATTCAAAAAGTGACATCTCTCAACAGCAACCATTAGTTGGAAGTGAAGTTGTTATTCTCTACCTTACAAAATCACTCAAAAAGTGACTCTGATGATGAAGACACTGATGTGGACAATACATGAATATAGTGGAAATACTATTGTTTTCTTGAAATATAAATGGAAAAAAGTACAATATTTCTAAATATATTGTTTTATATATGCAGTTTTAAATGTGTGTAAATTATGAAATCAAATGGATTTCAAAATTTAAAAGTAGAGTATCTATATCCCTAAAAATTTATATAATCGAATGATCGAAAAAATATTTTTGTGGTCTCCTTATTGAGAAAATGGGGGATTATCATATTTTCATGTTTGCTTTATATTTTGGCATATATAGGATTGCTTACTCCAGGGAACTGAGATGTTAATAGTCAAACTTCATGTTTTGCTCTCACCCTTTACTGAGGTTGATAACAGGAGTATGGTGGGGGGGGGGGGAGCAGATTGCATTTGTGGTTAAATTGCTGAGAATATTGCTGCCCACATTTTGATCTATAAAATGTCCCACATGACAAATCTTTTGGAATTTAATGCAAAGAAGTATACCTTTAAGAATTGGTATATTTCTTCATGATAAGAATTTGTAAACATATTTTTCTTTTTGCTCAGCCTGCTAGGAAATTTTGAGCTAAATATGATGACCATATAGAGAAACTAGCATGGATCAAAACCTCCCTCCCTTCAGAGATATATCTGCTACTTCTGCTCAATGCTTCCATTTTCTCTTTCTGTCTTTACTTTAAAATTTAAATACATGTGCTCAAAGTACTCAACCTTTGTTAAAAGCTGCTTTATTATATGGTCAAAGTCTCAAAGGTATAGAGAAGATAAATAGCTCCTAAACTAAGCAGATTTATGGGAAAATTTAGGATCCAGCTCTCTTCTCAAAACACTACAGCCTTGTAGCACCAAATGAATGCAAGAGAAGGAGAGTGAGAATGATCTCAGGATTGTCTCTATGGAGGCCTTTGGCCTCCAGTAAGAGGCTGGTGGGATGATGGAGTTGGATCAGGACAGAGTAAGGACACTACACACTTCTCACCCTCCAGGATCCAAGAGTATATTGTCTGTCAAATACCACTCCTGGCTGTGAGTATCTCTGCCCTACTCCTGAAAGCTGCATCTTTCTCCTTCAAATGATCAGATCTGGCCCCTCTCTAGTCATTTATAGAGAAAGGATAAAAAAGAAGGGTGATAATGTTTTTATTACATTAAGGTCTGACTTTGAGGTGCCCTTTCTCCTTTAAACTGTTAAGGGTCCAATGAGACACTGTAAAGTTGCCTCCCTTTTTGGATGGACATTCGTGGTCTCAAGACATAAGGCTCCCTTTTGTATAAGTCAGCTCAAAGGTTACTTTTCAGGGTACACTATGCTCACCACAGTGTCCTGGGGCTGGCACGTAGCCACTTCCCACCTTCTCAGGTCATATCCTGGGGCACCTAAGAATGACTTTCTCTGTGAGGATTGCTCAGATTGCTCAGCTGGTAGGATCTAAGTCTGCTGGTGGCCATCTTTGCCACCACCTATGGGTAGCCTGCCTGAGAAGGAAGTAACAAGGAGAAAAGCAGACCTAAGAAAAGGAAGCCTCCAGCAATGCAGATGGGCAGAGGAGAAGCCCAAGCTAGGGAGTGAACAAGTGGGTAGGAATATTTGCCCCTTCAATGACTAGCTATGAGACATTGAGGGGATTCCTGAACCAAAGGCTCAGTTTCCTCATCTGTAAAGTGGGAAAAATGAATGCCACCCACCCACAAGTTGGTTGTACAGATCAAATGAGTTAACTGAATGAGTGCATAGTAGTACACTGTCTGGAATACAGAAAGCACCACTATAGGTGAGCTAATTTGATGGGGTTGTATCTAATCATCATTTCTCAAGTCTATTATCAAGCAATTCTTTATGAGTATTTGATCAAGTTGATTTCTGTTGCTTCTAAGCTCTATTATCTTCTAAAATATGAGCTTAATGCATCCTTCATTTACCATAAAAAGACTCTGAGGCATCCATCCCTATAAAAATATTTATTGTCTACACCTGGTCAGCTCCCACATTCTCTTTTTCTGGGAACATTACCTCTACTTCCCTTTGGGGACAACTCTTTCCTAAATCTCAGTCTCTATCTTCCTAATTCCCTGGCTCCAGGGGACAACCACGTTCAGGCCTGGCCAATGAAACTAGCATATCACTTTGGCCACAATGATTGGTTCAGAAATGAGTACATTATCTGGCCTAGGCCAATTCTGGGAGTTCTGCTAGAATTACTGGTAAAAAAAAAAAAAAGAAGCTGTATTTCTCTGCAAGGATTACTTGCAGAGCGGAAGCATGCGAGTGCATACTTCTGGTATCCATCTTTGCTATTATCAGTGCCTGAGAACCTGCCTGAGAAATAAGCAACATGTATGAAAGTAGATCCAAAAGAAGGAAAGAGACAGATTCCCCAATAATCATTTGCAGGTCCGGATCTAGCTATGTCTGAAGGTATCTACCCCTGGACTTTTCAATTATGCCAGGCAATATTTCCCATTTCTTGTTTAATTCAGTTTAAGTTGGGATACATTGCTTGTAACAAAGAGTCCTAATACACCCTCATTATTTATTCATTCACTCACTCATTCGACAAGTGTTTGTAATCTATCTGTTAGGTGCCAAGTACTATGCAAGCATAAATGTATCTTTATTCTTCCCAGAGACCTGGGGTAGAATCAGTTCCATTGCTTAGGCATCAGGGATGGAAAATCATTTTTTCAATGACCATTAATGCTCATCATTAAAAAATAAAGATAATATTTTCTTTCCTTTGCCTTTAATTATAGCTTTCTCTAGATGAGTCTACAAGTGATGAATATCCAAATAAATTCAATAATTTCTCAGACTTTTACTGAGCACCATCTGTATACAATGCCTTGAGTTAAATCTATGAAACTGTAGGACAAGGCCTTCTGCAGATATGTCTCCCAGACAACATTTAATTCACCCATCACAAGGTATAACAAGTACAGTGAACTTAGTGATAGAAGGGCTATCTTTAGAGGCAAGAGGTCACCTCTTTGGGAAACTAGAAAGGAGAGGGAGGGTGACTTCATGGATTCCAGGCTTTACTACTCAAATGGAAATCAAAAGGAAAGCCTAGGCCACAGCTAGGCTGCCGTGTGTGCTGGGTTGAGGTTAGGAGACCTAAGCCTGATCTCAGCTCTGCCCATGACCAGCAGTGGGACCTTGGGCAAATCTCTTTTGTTTAATATTTATACAATCAGAATATTGGATGAGCTGGAACTCATTGTTCTGGTCCCTTCCAACATTTCATGTCTTTGTTAATTTACAGTCTTTAGATGGTGCAAAATTCATACAGGCCCACAATCCTTGTTCTGCCATTTTTAAATTCAAAAGTTCTGGAAATCAGAAGATTTTTGTTTCTGAAACTTATTTGGCAGCAAAAACCTGTCATGAACTGACCTGAGACTATTTATAGTCTTTATTATCCCATTTAATGTGAATATTTACACATTTTGCCATAGAAATATTAATGGATTTGTTTACAGGGTGCTGAGCCAGACTCCACTGGGAATGTTCTATAATATACAAAATGGGCACTGTATTGCCTTTCTAAAATTAAAAAGAATCTAAATTCTCCCAAATTTCTGGCCCCAGTGGTTTTGAGTAAGGTTTTATAGACCCATGCTAAGATCACTGTGCCTGCAGCCAACACAACTGCAATCCCCCCTGAAGAAGCCATTTGTCTCCCCAGCTGGTCTACATTCTACCTTTCTCATCTGTGACTCTAAGTTTCCCAATCTTCTTTCCCTGTATGTAATTGTCCCCTTTCTCTAAGATTCTGGTTCTAGCTGAGACTGTTTCTGGTTGTACCTTAATGAAAATATTTCTTTTCCTTTGGGACCCTGTCCTCTTCAATGATCAGGAACTGGTCTAATAAAATAAGTCATCTAAGAAATGGATGCATGTATTATTTCCCCTCCATGGAAAAGACATCTGCATTTGTAACAGACATAAATAGTTTTTCACTTTTTATTTTCTATTGTGATAAAATACACATAACAAAATTTTCCATCTTAACCATTTTTAAGTGTGCAGTTCAGTAATGTTAAGGATATTGACACTGCTATGCAACTAATCTCCAGAAATTTTTCATACTCATTAAACAACTCCCTCCTCCCCTTTCTCTAGCCCTTGGAAGTTGCCTTCTACTTGGTGTCTCTATGAGTTTGACTACTCTAGGTACCTCATGTAAGTGGAATCATACAGTATTTGTCTTTTCGTGACTGGATTATTTTACTTATGTATTTCCCATTTTCATCATCATTCATCTGTTGATGGACATTTGGGTTGCTTCCATCTTTCTGCTATAAACTTGGCTGTACTAGATATTTTTAAACCTCTTGATTTATACCCTCTTATGGGTAGAGCTTTTTGACTCCTTTTCTCTCTGTCATTATGATAGCCCCAGAGGAAAGAGAAAAGCAATGTTGTTTTGAGAAGAAAGATTTTCTCCCAGAAGGAAGAGAAAGGGAGTATCTACCTCTCTGCCCTCATGGATTCTAGAAAGAAGAAGAAGAAAGCTCACTCCATTATCCACGAGAAAGATAATGATGTTTGGGAAGTAGGTAATAGTGGCATGGGGCTTGATCTTCCCTTTCCGGGACAAAAATCCCAAAGTGGACAGACATGTTAGATTCCAGAGGTCAAGGCCTGGAATATTGGCTGTGCCATTAGAATGCTTCCCTGGGCTTACCAGGAAATGACAAGAATAGGCCACTTCCAAAGTGTCTGGGGAGTGATGCAGCAGCTGTGAACAATGGCTAGATAGGTATACTTGAACTTGGGGCAGAAGATGCTTCGAGGGCTGATGGGTAAGCCGAAGCCTGGAGTCAGAATGCAGAGGTCCCATGAATAGCAACCTCACGACTAGGGCAAATGACTAAACCATAGACTCCAGCAGTGGGTGTCAAAATACCCCTACAAGAAGGGGCTGGTCACCCCTGTGGACCAGAGTAGCCAAACTGCCGCAAGGATCAGGCCATCATACTGCAGATACCATGAGTAGTCAAGGCCCAGTCCCCCCACCACCCCCATAAAGACAAATAAGCACTGTTCCCATCTCCCAGAGCCACAAAACATCTTAGGTAGGGTGGGAGGGGCAGAATGGTCACTAAGGAGGCACATCTCCTAACAGAAACTCTTTAAAGCGGTCTGGATAGCTGTCTACTTACACTGAAAAGAGACAGTGCAAAACTGAAAAGAGTAAGGTAGGTGCTATTGGTGCCACACCCAGATCCCCTGGACCAGCTAGTGCACCCATTCCCCAATTGTTAAAAGTACTGCTACCAACACACACAGTAGTGGCTGTCTTGGGAATATTGGCTCTGCAATGGAAGCAGCCATACCTGGAGACACCTGGGAGTTTAGGAGGCGCAGGCTCTGTCTGGGAGTGGCCCAATGCCCCCTGACACTGAGATACAAAAACTCGGTTCCCTTGTCTCTAGGTGGGACCAACTCTCTTGTACCATTCATACTCCAGAGCACCTGTGAGATCATGTGGAAGCTGATTCCAGCCAGTACCTGCCTTGCTCAGCTCCTTCCCCATATTCCTTCCCTCTCCTCTCTCTTTCACTGTGCCACCTGCTCTTGAATCCTGGTCTCAGGTCTGCTTCCCAGAACCAGCCTCACATGTAACGCTTTGCTGACTTGTCTACATTTCTCTGTCTCCCATTGAGTGGTGGTGCCTAAGAATAAACAGGTATATTTTCTTTTACATCTAAGTGGAATGTGAATGAATTTGTGACTAACTCCACTGTATAGTTAGCCGTGTCTTAAGGCAAAAGCAGCTCTAATGAGGGGCCCTGAAGTAAGGCCCCCAGGGAAGCAATCTGGGGGCCGGTAGTCTTTCTCTGCTCCCCTTTGCCTATAGGGCTGACTGGGTAGTTGCTGATCTGGTCTCTAACCTGAACCTTCCATGAGGGTTTGTTCCCCTAGACTGGTATGGACAGACATAGAAAATAAAAATACAAGATGCCCAGTTCAGTTTGAATTTCAGATAAACAATAAATAACTTTTTAGTATACGTATCCAAGTATTTCACAAGATATACTTATACTAAAGAAGTTATTATTAGACATCTTTATAATAACCAAGTATTTCACAAGACATACTTATACTACTAGAAATTCATTTAACTAGGTATCCTGCATTTTTTCTGGCAGCCCTCTCGCATATCATCTGACCTAGCAAGAAGTCCCAAGATCTGCCCACACCTTGACCCTGGGTTGCCGGGTGAGCTGCAGGGGTCAGAAATTCTTCCTGTTGGGATTTCACTCCTGGCTTGGCCCCTTTCAGGCTAGCCACTTATGTCTCCCATTCTGGATTTGATGAAAGCCACAGACTCATAAAGTTCAAAGTTAAGGAGAAACAACATGATAATACATAGCTAGGGAGATTATTGTAGTAGGACAACATGTCACTCAGAGTCACCTTGGAGGCAAACACTAGTTTGGATGTCAGCATGTCCTTGCTCATCTGGAAACAATGTCTGGTGCCAGCTGAGGCTCATCCTGGTACTAGGAAAAGAATAAGTATTGCAGGCAAGGAGGAGAAACAGAACCAAAGAACCAAAGGCTCACATTTGTTGAGCACCTACTACATGCTTGCCTCTTAATGGCCATTGCCACACTTAATCCTCAAAATAAACTTGACAACACCAGAGAATTATTCCTATTTTGAGAAATAGGGTAACCGAGGCCCAGAAGAGCAAAGAAGGTCACATATCTAGTAAAAGACAGTATTGGGATGTAAAGTGAGATCTGGGTGGCTCCAAAGCCCATGCTCTTTCCTCTCCAGGGTCACAATCAGAACAAGAACAATTAGAGCAGATGCCGCCCTGCCTGCCCACATCCCCTCAAGGCTCACAGTCCTCACTGCAAGCACCTGTGGATAAAGTGCAGGTAGATAAATACGCAGTTCCTTCATCCCTCATGTGGTATGACTCTACATGAGACCTGCCCCATGTAGCACCCCCAGATGTCCAGAGAGGGATGGAGCCTTGATTGCCCTTAGCGGTAACCTGCCCATGAGCATGGTGGCTTCCTCCCTTCCCAGTCTCACTTCCTCACACCTCTACTCCTGTCACCTGGGTCCCCTCCCAAATTAACTACAGCTGGTCCCCAACTTATGATGATTCTGCTAATGATTTTTTTGACTTTACGATGGAGTGAAAGCGATATGCATTTCGTAGAAACTACACTTTGAATTTTAAATTTTGATCTTTTTCCTAGTTAGCAAAACATGGTATGATACTCTCTAGTGATACTGGCATTGGCAGTGAGCCATGCGATCACAAGAGTAATCAACTGATACTCTATAGTGTATTCATTGTATTTGATGATTTTGCCCAACCGTAGGCTAAGGTGTTCTGAGCACTTTTAAGGTAGGCTAGGATAAGCTGTAATGTTTGGTAATTAGGTGTACTGAATTATGATATTTTCAATTTACGATGAGTTTATTGGGATGTAACCCCATTAAGCATACAAGAGCATATGTACTTGCACTTAAATTAGATTCTCAAAGTCAATGACTGGGAAACCCAACCTAAGAGAGCAGTTCATATTTATCCGGGTTTCCTAAGGCACTGTGCAAAGTGTTTTTCTTATGTTATCTCATTTAATCTGTCCATCTTGTGAGAAAGTAGGTTCCATGATTATCCTCATTTTAGAGGAGGATTGCCACTCCTCAAACCCAAGTGTACCTCCGACTGATCTGTGTTTCAAGCACTGGGTCATCAAAATAGGTTTCCATTGGATTTCTGGGCTCTGGGCAATTGTTTTCTCTCCTTCCAGGTCTGGACTGAATTCCTAGATTTGGGCGCAGATACAAACTGAGGCCACAGCAGTTGGCTGCCAGCCAGTAAGGGGACATCTTGTTGTAGAAGTGGAACTGGGCAGTGTTTTATGCATTGCACTGAATCCATTCTGAGACGTGTAAGGTCCATATGTTATGGGTCTTCTAATTGTTCTTTGGCAAACAGAGTGCTTAGTACAAGGCTCAACTTTCCGTATCTCTTCAGCTCCTCACATTTTGTGCACATGCCCTGTCTGTTGGTCCTCTGCACAGCAGTTCCAGCACCTTCTAAGGACTCCTCCAGTTCTACATAGTTGTGAGGATATGCGTCAATTCACCTGTAAGTCTTGGTTCAGAGATTGTCTCTAAGTGACATGCCCAGTCTTCTGAAATGCAAAGACCTACTTAAGACTCGAAAATATCATAGCCTTGTTGGCCTGGCTTTAGAAAGATCTCAGCAAGAGTTGTATTCTTCTGTTTCTGATTTGTCTCCACTCAAAAGCCAAGTTCTCAGAGCCATAAAGAAAGGATTTCCCAAAGATTGCCATTGATTTCATTGACTGCATTCTCATCTGAGCAGATAATGAACTATTTGTTTTGCAAACAGGACTCTTGCAGGGACTATATGGAGGAATTTCAGTAATTTCTGGAGGCATTTTTGTGTTTTGTAGCCATCAAGAGATAAGCCTACCCATTTATTTAACATACTCATGGACACAAAGCATAACCATATTCCTTACGGGGAAAAGGTTCTGGGATCCCTGGCCTGGGCAGGGTGATGTTCTGCTTCTACTAAAGGTCTATCTCAACACTGGATTATCAGGGCAGAATGTAAAATGGAAGGGATCTTGGTCTCAATAGCTTTTTGAAATCTATCACCCTCTTGAAATCAGACACCCCATTAAAAGTTCAGATTAGGGGTTACAAGTGCAAAAACCATAGGGACTAGGCAAGTGAAAAAAATAATGAGAAAAGAGAGTGCAAGGGTAATGATAAACAAGGTCTGACCTTTGGCATTCGTTAGGAAGGTTTCATAAAGGAATGGACTGTGGCTGCCTGGGGTTCCACACCCCAGCTAAAAGAGTTATCCTCCTCTCAGGAATGTGGGTCCCAAGTGGGCAAATTTTACAAATTATTTCAAGAGAAGCCCAAAATTTCAATTTTTATGTTCCTAATTTTAAAATATTAGGCAATATTTCAAATATCTGTTACACGTGAACCCCAAAAAGCAAAGCCATACCATCAGTTAGCTTCTCCTACATAGGTTTTCCTTCCAGAAAAATCTCCAACTTACTCATGTAAATAAAATTTGACTTCAAATTTCAGGGGACTGTGGACCAAGGGCCTCAGGTTAGGAAACTTTGTTGTCAAGTTCAACTCTTATGAAACCTTTATCTTGGGTTGAATGGTTCTCATCTTCAACCTTGGATGTAGTTTCCTGGGGACATATACTGACCTTCCGAGGGATATCTACAAACAAGTAGTCACCATTCTTGTCTCTATTTCCATCTTCCCACTTAGTGGCCAGATCCTACTCCCAGCATCTTTCCTGAAATCCTCACTGGGATTTTCATCTCAAAAGTATCCACTGATGCTCAATATCACTAATCATCAGGAAATGAAATCAAAACTACAATGACATATCACCTCACACCTGTTAGAATGGCTGTTATTAAAAAGACAAGAAATAAAAAGTGTTGGTGAGGAGGTGGAGAAAAGAGAATTCTTGTGCACTGTTGGTGGGAATGTAAACTGGTGCAGCAACTATAGAAAACAGTATGAAATTTCCTGTAAAAATTAAAAATAGAACTACCATATGATCCAGAAATTCCACTTCTAGGTATTTATTTAAAGGAATTGAAAACACCAACACAAAAAGATATACACATCCCCATGTTCATCGCAGCATTATTCGCAATAGTGAAGACATGGAAGCAACCTAAATGTCCATCAATGGATGAATGGATAAAGAAAATGTGATGTCACACACACACACACACACACACACACACACACACACACACACACAATGGAATATTACTTAGCCATGAAAAGAATGAAATTTTGCCATTTGCAACAATGTGGATAGACCTAGAGGGTATTATGCTAAGTGAAATAAGTCAAACAGATGAAGACAAATAACATACAATCTCACTTATGGGTGGAATCTAAAATGTTAAAAAATAAAAATGAACCTAGCTCATACATGCAGAGAACAGATTGGTGGTTCCTAGAGGCAGGAGGTAGGGAGGTGCGAGAGTGGCAGGTGGGTAAAATGGGTGAAGGTGGTCAAAAGATACAAAGTTCCAGTTATAAAATAAGTCCTGGGGGTATAATATACAGCATGTTGACTATAGTTAATAATATATGTTGTATATTTGAAAGTTGCTAAAAGAGTAGATCTTAAAAGTTCTTATCACAAGAATAAAGTATTTGTAACTATGTGGTGATGGATGTTAACTAGGCTTACGGTGATAATTTCACAATATACATAAATACCAAGTCATCACGTTGTATACCTGAAACTAATGTTATGTCAGTGATATCTCAATTAAAAAAAAAAAAGCATCTGCTGCTGAAGATGTGACTTCCAATACATGCAAACCTGGCTGAAAATGCCAGGGTATGGTCTGCAGTTTCTTCCTTCTGGGTGGCCTTGAGTGATGCCCACCCATGTCATGCTTGGCACTGACTCTGCTTTGAGAAGTCAAGTATGCCCACCCACCCTGCTCACAACATCTACTTCTCTGTCTAGCCTTTGGATAGAGTCACCCAGAGGTGATCTAAGAGACACATATGCCACCCCTCCTCTTATACAGAGGAAGATTTGTAAAAGTCATTTGCACCTCTCTGTGCACTCTCTGGTCATGAATGCTGCTTCTGAGTGACAGTGCAGGAGTAGGAAGGAGCCAATGCAGGGAACTGGCTAGACCTGCTTGATCTTGGCTTTGCCCCTTACTATCTGGGAACCCAAACTTCACCCCACCTCTCCATTCTAGTCACCTGGTAAAGAGTTTTTGCTATGGATGGGCTAGGCATGTTGCTATTTCACAGATGTTAGCTTACTTAATCCTCACAACAAAGATGTGAGGCAGGAACTCATTTTAGTCCCATTTAAAAGATGAAGAAACTGAGGTTTACTTACAGAGTTTAATAACACATTCAAGATTGCGCACTTGGCAAGGAGAAGAGTTTGTATCCTTCATGTTGAACTGATATTTTTGAGTTCTGCAAACTAACCGATGTTCACTTTCTCTTCTTTGTAAATGTGGGTCATTAAGTGACTTAGGAGTGTATATGAAGTGCTCTGACCAGAGAGGTCCTCAAAAACAATGTTGTTATAACTTTACCTGGCATCAGCAAGCCACAGCCCTGACGCACAATCTCTGCCTAGATTTAAAGAGCACGCCTGGCTCCAGGAATAAGATTTCCCCTCTGGTTGGCTTTCCTGGCACTCTCAGTGCCCCAGCTGCCACTGACTGTCCACGCTTGGCCACACTTTGAGCCTCTTCTACCTCATCAGTGTTGTCATCTTGCAGATCGGGTGGCTATGTGCTCCTAAGTCTAAACCCTCATAGTTTTCTAGTTTCAGTAGTTCCCCTCAGGTCTGCAGCAGCGAGGGACATGTCCCACACAGGGGCCAGCACTCTGGGTGGGGCCTGTAACCCACACAGAGGCTGTGTATGGAAGCCTAAGAGCTGTTGTGTGGGGATGTGTGAGAAAGGAGAATAAATACCCACTAGATGGTAGGGGAACAACCAGCGCTGGGGACAGGGCTGTTTTAAGGTACAAACTGATGCTTCTATGCCACTTCAGATACCTCGCTGTCACAGCAGTTGGAGATAAGCCAGATACTAACTAGTTGCATGACCTTGCCTAATTCACATTTCCTTTTTCAGTGGGATGGAGTTAGGTGAATAGTTATCCAAAGTGTGGTCAACAGAACAATAGCCTCTAATCTTCCTCCATGTCTTGGAGATTCACAGTGTTTGACAGCTTATTCAAGGCCCTGACAAGGTATGCACAGAGAGGGAACTATTGACTTGGCCTAAACCACTGTCTTCTGAGTTTCCTGGACCACACAACCTTTCAAGTAACATAGGTTACAACCCTTGGGCCAGTGTTCAGTGGACCAAGCCTTGGTTAATTTTCAAGTCTCTTCTGGTACTAAGATTCTTTTTAGCTCAAGGGCACCTCTGAATCTGTGCTGGGGGATAGGAGGCCTGGCTATGGGCCTCCTAGGATTGATAAGGCTGCCCCAGCCATCACAAAACATCTGTTGTTGTGGCCAACTGAGGTGATTTCTTGGCTTCCAATTAGCTCTCTCCTTTCCAGTTTTCTATGGAGAGTCACAGCTTTCCTGCTCTTATTCCCTGTGGCTTGGGTGGGGCTGGCCTCTCCACCTGGCTCCAAGGGTGTACACAAGACCCAGGCCTGGCCAATGAGGTAACACATCCTCCTGGCCACAGTGATTGGTTCACTGTGGGCATGTGACTCCAGCTGAACCAAGCAGAGAGAAATTGGGCACTTTTGCTGGAAAAATTAGGAAAATTAGGAAAGGAATTGTCCCTTGTTTTGCTGTGGTTGCAAAGCAGGGGTTCATCTCTTCTTCTTCTTGGGGAGAGCATCCCAGAGATATCCTTGGTGACAAATAGGTTCTTGACAACATTGCTGAGGGCCTGGATCTAGCCAGTCCTGAAGCCATGGCTCATCAGTCCTTTTAAACGAGTTTGAGTTTGATTTCTAATTCTGTTTGGTTTCTAATCACCACTCCATCAATTTTACAAGGGTGATGGGGAGGCACCAAATGTTCAATTAGAGAAGGAAGAGGCTGTAGAGCTTGGTAAAAAATACATAGGAAGAATTTTGGGAGACAGAGTAGGTGGCTCCCTATAGCATGGTGTGGGCTAAAGCCCACAGGCCAGGAGAAGGGACTGATTACGTGGATCTCAGTAAGAGTGAGCAATGCTTAACCCAGTGAAGTGATGTACTCATGGTGGTATTTGGGGCACTGTTAGGCCAACCTAAACACAGGTTCAGCTCTGACCATATACCCTAATCTAGCCTTGCTACTCTGAGTGTGGTTGTGGACCCACAGTCTTGGCATCCCCTGAAAGTTTATTAGAAATGCAAAATCTCAGGCCACATTTAAGATCTGTTGAATCAGGATCCGCACTGTAACAAGATCCCAGGTGGTTTGTGTGGACATTCCAGTCTGAAAAGCACCACTATACGGTTATGCTGGTGTGCAAAGGTGGCCACCACCAGTTCCTTCCTCCCTGTATGCACCACTGTCCCACCTATAAGGGAATGGACAATTTCCACTCCCCTCTTGTCTTCCTCTTGTGATTTGCTTGGACCAACAGAAAGTGTAAGTGGTGGTGCCAGTGCTGTGCCTAGCTTCAAGAGGCCTTATACCTCTGCCTCCTCTCTCAGAAGCCAGCTGCCATATAAAAAGTTCAACTACCCTGAGACTGCGTGAAGGACCTGTGGGTTCCATCTTATTGAAGGAGGCCTTCTCAGGCCATCTAGTCTACCCCAGTCTCCAGCTGAATGCAATGACTAAGTGACCCTCATCAGAGTCCTATGGAGCTGAGTCCTGTCCAAATTTCTGACCCATAGAATCAGGAGACATAATTAATCACTGATGTTTTAAGGCACTAAGTTTTGGGGCCATTTGGTTACATAGCAAAAGATTATTGAGGTATTTTGTCTTTCCTCCTCATGAAAGGAATGGAATCAGGCCATCTGCAGGGTATTCATTCACTTTGGACACTGTTCTGAGCACTTTCCACCTACCAGGTACTGTTCCAGGCACTATTCCAGGCCAGGGGTAGAATGGTGGCAAGGATAGAGAGAGACCCTGCTCTTGTAGACTGGAAGTTCTTATCCAGGGAGACAGCAATAAACAGGAAAACACAAAAACGATACAATGGACTGAATGTTTGTGTCCTCCTCAAATTTATATGTTGAAATCCTCAATGTGATGGTATAGGAGGTGGGGCATTTGGGAGGTGATTAGAGTGGAATCCTCATGAATAGGATCAATGCCCTTATAAAAGGGACTCCAGAGAGCTCTCGTGCTCCCTAGCTCGCTTGCATTCTCTCTCCCCACCCATCTTCTCTCTCTCTCTCCTCCACGTGAGGATATGATGAGAAAATGACTGCCTGCAACTTGGAAGTGGATCCTTACCAGAACCTGACCATGCTGACCCCCTGATCTCAAACTTGCAGCCTCCAGAACTGTGAGAAATAAATTTCTGTTGTTTATAAGCCACCTAGTCGATGGTACTTTGTGATAGCAGCCAAATTAGGACATTTGGAGTGGGGATGGGAACAGTGACGGTATTAGACAACACAGGGAGGTTCTCTCCAAGGGGACACACTTGATCTGGGGCTCTGATGTTGAACAGAGGCAAACTGTAAAAAGATCAGAGAAAAAGGATGATGCCAGCAGAGGGAACAGCAAACACCAAAGCCCTGTAGAGAGAAGAGAGGAAAGCTGGGGGTTTGAGGGTGAGGTCAAGAGATGAAATCACAAAAGTCAGCAGGGCTACAACTGAACCATCCAGTTTAGCAACCATTAGCTACACAGACCTATTTTACGTTAAACTCAAACTTAACATTAAAATGAAGTATAATTGAAAATTCATTTCCTCAGCCCTACTAGCCAGATTTCAAGTGCTCAGCAGCCACATGTAGCTCATGGCTACCATATGGGACAGTATAGATGAGAAAATTACTGTCAATGCAGAAAATTCTATTGACCAGTGCTGGCTATGGAACAAATAAGAAGTAAGCCAGGGTTCAAGGTCAAACCATATACTCTTGGCCCTGATACTTCATTAAAACCCTTGAAGTTCTAGTTTTCCCCAGATTTCAATGAGGTTCTTCCAGCCCAACAGTGGTCCAAATTATCCACAGGGAGATGCCAAGTCCATGAGCAGCTGAACCAGGGTTTTACCCAGAGGGCATGTTCAGGCCTTATCCATGGTAACTGGCAGCAAAGAGGCCTGTTTAACTGACTGTTTTTGCAACCTCATTTACACTGCCAATTTGGGGCTCCTTGATGTGAAAAAAGAACAGAGCTTGGCTACTATTTCAGGGCCACACACAGAAGGGAAATTGCTACAATTAGCCAAAGTTGATTTCCATTAGCATATTTTCTTCCTTGAAGCATAACATCTGTTGGTGTGTAGACAGTCATTCCATCTTGTCCCATTAGGGTGAGAGGCATGGGCAATGAACCAGGCAGGTCCATGAGGAGCCTGACATCAGCCAGGACAAAGTCCAGGAGGGGCAAAATAATAGCCTCTGAGGAACCAGGAGGGTCACCAGCAGTTAGTCTTTAGGAAAGATAAATAGCAAATTGCTTTCTTGTACAAGCTGGGAGGCCACCAGTGGAGATGCTGCTCTTTCGAGTTAGTAAGACCTGCATTGTTATTTAGTGTTTGTGACATCTCCACAAGTTCCCTAACCTCTGAGGAAGTTACTTACCCAAGCTCATCTGAGAAATGGGGACAATGACACCAACCTGATGGGTTGGGGCTGAATACATGAAATAATCTCTGTGAACACACTTGGCATTCAGTAGGTGCTCAGTAAATGCTGGCCAAATCATAATCTTGATAGGAAAGAGTCTTGGAAGAGGAAGAGAGGTGGGTTAATGGATATTTGATTAGCATTCGGGCTGGTTCCAATACTTGGCTGTCACCCCTTTGTTCATTCATTCAACAAATAATCATTCTGTGAATTGGCACTGGGGCCTTGGACCACCCCCATAACCAGCCTGGCCTCTTGGTTCTGACCTCAGGGCCAACAAGTCCACAGAGCTGATCTACAGTTTCTTCCAGCTCTCTTCTCTTAACAAAGTTTGCAGACACCTCGGAGGGCCTGACCCATTTAGGTTTAAACATGGAGAATTGCAAAGTATCAAGACCTCAATCCTGCAATCTGGGATTTGTAAAGACCTTGAAAGATCTTTTGGTCCACCTCTCAATTGATCACAAGAATCTTGTTCCAGCCATGTTGATGAAAGTCACCTGGCTTGCCTGGACCTTTCCATAGGCACGATCTCACTGCCTCACAAAGCAGCCCCGTCTGTTTTCAAAGTGTTCTAATATTGGGGACACTCATAATTATGTGGAGTGTATATAAATTCTAGGTTAACATCCCTCTTAAAACGTGGCACCCAGCACAGAACACATTTCTATTTCTATACCTATCAATGAGCATGAGATAACTGTTTCACTTTCCTGGTGATAAGAATTAAGAGCAATAACATAGGTGGCTGGACTGACACACAGTAGGTGCCTGACAGGTGTTTATTCCCTCCATCCTCTCCAGACAAGGGCTGGCACAGGAGGAGGATCATGGGCCCCTCTAACTCTGGTCCCTCGATTGTCCTTTTGTTCTAGTGGGGCCTGGAATGGAACTAATGTTCTCAGTAGGCTTGGGAAACTCTCACGTGTGAAGTAGAAGCCAGTCAGCCATCAATAAGACCAAAGAGGATGGCACAGCCTCAGGGTAGATTTCTCCCATCACCCACCCTGCTTCCTGCCTTAAACACTCAGATAAAGCCAGGAGTTGCTCAAAATCATAGGGCCCCTGAAAAACCATCCCTATGTGCAAGGTGTGCTATGACTGCGCAGAACTGTTGGTTCTCACAGATGGCTAATGACCTACCTAGATGTAAAAAGCCGATGTATAAACAGGCTGTGGGAGTATATGATAACAGGGAAGTCTGGCTCTACCTCTTGGTACATTGACCCTGGACTCCGCTATTGGCTATAGAGGCCTGTGGCCCTCAGACCACCCTCAACCAACTGCTGGTGGCCCAGCTAAGAAGACTCAGGTCTTGTCAGAAAGATGGCTTTCTGCCCTACCCCATCCCCCTACCCTCTTTCATTCTGCCTACTCTTCAGTGTTCTAATCCATTTGCCCACTTCCCAGCATGGTCTTAAATCTCCCTTACTATCCCTAAAAAGAAGGAAGAGATTTGATACACTGGGGAGCCAAGGGGATTTGGATTTTAAAACAGCTAGAGAGAACAAAGTATACAGAGAAGAGGGGCTGCCATGTACGTTTTTGGAAGGGAGGTGGTTTCTGCATTCTTTGCACCACCACAAAGCTACACTAGCTCACACTGCTGAGAGGAGCTTCACTGAGCTGATGTGACCTCAGCTGGGACCTGGAGTGATGCTCCAGTGGATTTCCCATCTGACAGTCTGGCCTCCTTGCCCCAAGCCTCTATCAGTTGATCTTTGTCCAGGGAGCTGGGGCAGGTTGGGAATTTGGGCCTTGGAAGTGATTAGAATATCACTTCCTATAGCCAATAGCTCTGCAGAAACAGGTTGGAAAAGAAGTGCCTGCATCAGATGAGTCAGCTTTCCCTGGAAGGGTTCTGTGCTTATCCCAGCATATTCCTGGCCCCAGAATGGATAATGATGTTGTAAGTATGAGACCCCAAAGTGCTAGACAGCCCACGACTGGCTATATTTCTTTCCATAGGTCTTGGGAAGTCTGAATACTCACCAAGAGTGCCTGGTAGGCTGGTGTCACAGGTCTGCTAGTCTCAGTTGTTGTGGCCCTGTAAGTGTAGGCCAGCCCTTGAGGGTAAGCTTATATCCTGGACCCAGGGGCAAGTCAGTCCCAAGATCTTGAATAGACTACATTGTGATGTCACACAACTGGGGTGGCCCCCACCAGGCCTACTGTCACCACTGGTGTCAGGGGACAGGGATCCCCTCCTGAACAAATGAACACATCTGGGTGCAGTTCTGGGCTGGCACTGCTGGAGAAACAATAAGGGGTGTCTACCCTGTTAGAGACCTCAGCCTAGGAGAAAGCACCCCAATGCCATGTGTTCCTACCCTTGCCTGGCCTGAGTCAATGCATTAAACTAAGCTAATCTTTCACATAGTTTTCTTACACAAATTGACTGAGGGGTTACCCCCAACCCTTAACCATTCCCTTTGCACATTTTTTTATGATTAATTTAAAAGTCTAGAACAGACCCCTGACTTTTCTCCTATTGCTCACCTGGTGTGTTCAGAGGGCAACAAAAAGAATTTAAATATTAGCTCAGGAAAACAAACAGGAACAGAAATCTTCCCCACCCTCTGTCTCTTTAGTCAAATCCAACACAGATGTCTTTTAGGTTATCTTCCATAGTATACATACATGCCCGTGCTGCTTTCCATTGGAAGTCGTTGATAATTAGGTGGGTACGACTTATATTTAAAGCATCAGAAAAGAAAAACTCACAAAAAGGGCCAAAGTTTAAAAGGTTTCTAAAGGCTCCATTCCCCTTTTCCTCTGGTGCTTCATGTTGGGACTGGGAGGCATTCTAACCAGAGAGCAAATGGGCTTGCTGTGGAGACTGTCATAAATTTTAGAGTCTAAAATAGTGGTTTTCAAACTTTAGGGTACATTCAGATCACCTGGAGGGCTTGTTAAAATACAGATTCCTGAGCCTTACTCCCAGACTTCCTGATTCAGTAGGTCTGGGGTAGGTCCCAAGAGTGTGCATTTCTACTAAGTTCCAAGGTAATGATGCTGCTGCTAGTTCAGGGGGCACACTTTGAGAACCATTGCTCAAAAATGTAAGGGGCACTGGGCTCCTGGGTTTGATCCTGAAATGGTTCTGCTGGCTGATAGCAGTACTCAGGGGTCACTGGAGAACAAATAGGAGCCATAGCTTTGGGGCTAAAGCTAGCTGAGCCCTCTGGGTACAACCAACCTGCTTTATTAAGGATCTGCTCAGTGCCAGTGCTGAGCTGTACTGGGGAGACGCAGCTAATGTTATCACTTCACCACTTCAGTGCACAAGGGTGGTCTGACTTCCTGCTGCTAACACCTGTGTCTCTTTGCTTGGAGACTATATCCAGCTGCTGGATCCCACCCTACCTGAAGGCAGTGCAGATGCAAGGCCAGGAACATCCTTAACTGATGATTGTTAGCAGTTGTAACCTAGCTCTCTTCTATTCAGTGTGGTAACTTAGAAATGTGCCCTATACCATCTCCCTGAAATCCCTACATGACTAAGCCTTAGCTGCCCACTGTGGTAACTGGCTTGATAACATACAATGCTTTGCTGCCCTCCCTCTCTTGGCTGCCTTCTCCACTGTCCTATTGTGGTTTCCTGGGATCACTCCCTAAATAAATGACTTGCATTTGAATCTCATTTTAGGGTCTGTTTCTGGAAGAACCCAAATTAAGATATCATGAATAAAGAATGATTTTCTCCTTGATAAGTTCACATTTTGAGGGAGAAAGACATATAAACATGGCTTTGTACACTAGGAATTTCGGGAACCTTCCAGATAGTGTCGAGGCTCAGGGAAGGTGGAAGTGTTCTACTGGTTGCCCTTTGGAGTGTCATCAAAGGCACCTTGAGGAAATGCAGGAGCTCAGCTGATATTCTCAGGGGGAGGCCAGCCTAGAAAAGGGGCCTGGCAACCTGGACCAAAGGTCTTTTCTTCCACACAGGGAAGCATGAATGTGGTACTAGCAAAGCACTGATTTGCTATGCAAATTTCTCCTGCTTGCTACCTCCCTGGGCAATTGCTCTTGCAATAGGAATATGGACCTGGCACGAAATAAAAATGACTCTTGTTAGGTTTAGGGGGCTGTCAGATGCTTGGAGAGGCATTGATAAGGGCTCTGCTGGTCTGATAAGATTAATGATTTTCTAGTTGCCCAGCCCCATGGCTGTGGCCAGCCTTACACCTGCAGTATGGCAGGGTTAATCCATTTCCTCTGTTGCTTTCAAATGGGTTATAGTGCACCCAACTCCTCCCATGTATGCCTCCCCATCATCATCAGCAGTCCTCCTAGAGTTCCTTCATATAAACATACAAACCAAATGACAACCCTGAACATGGCATCAAAATATCCCTCAAATCAAGTTCCCACTCCCCTTCTATCTGACCATTCATGTACAGAAATTCTGGAACTACCACTAAATGGATCCAATTGTTGCTTGGCTGCGCATTTTTACAGCTCATTCTTAGGAGACAAGATATCCCAGAGTTATTCTTCCTCACATTTCAACTTGGTTAGAAGAAGAACAGAGCCTATTATACTGGAGCATTGTGTCAATAACAGAATTAACCTTTTCAGCATTACTCAGGACTCAAAAGATAATTGGCTACAAAACAGCTATTAGCTTTGCCTCTAAACAAAAGGATTACTTACATAAAGGGGCCCAATTCCGAGACCTCAGCACAGACCTAACAGATGTAAAAGCTTGTGCCTTCGAAGATAGAGGTCTTAATGACCACCTCATATTTTATACTCCCAAAGCCAGAAAAATGCCTTTGATCAAATCATTTTACACCTATGATTACAGAAAATAATCTAAAATATTGTTTACAAATGATATTTCTAAGTAAATATTTGAAATCCATGCACTTGTGTTAAATTCAGTGTTATTTAGAATTGTGGAAAATTAGAAATACTTTAAATGTCTAACAGAGGAATGATTAAATAAGTTGTAGAGAATTCCTTGTTGGAATACTAGGAGCCAGTAATGTAACAGTCATGAAGACTACAGGGTAACAGAGAAGAATGGTAAGATTAAGAGTAAATATAAAAAGCAGAGAATACAAATAATTACAACTATGGAAACACTTGTCTGTGAAAAATGCTCAACATCATTAATGATTATGGAAATGCAAATTAAAACCACCACACACTCATAAGAATGGCTAAAATAAAAACGAGCAACAGTACTGTGTATTGGTGAGGATGTGGAGTAAACTGAATTCTCATACCCTGAGAAATAGTACAACCACTTTGGAAAATTGTCTGATAGTTTTCTATAAAGTTAAACATACAGATCTACTCTATGGCCCAGCTATTCCACTCGTGGTTGCTAACCTAAGAGAAATAAAAACATCTCCAGCAATTGTACAAGAATGCTTTATTCTCCAAACTAGAAACAAACCGAATGTAATGTTCAGTAACAAGTGGATGAATAAATGAATTCTTATATATTTTTATAATGGAATATTTGTCAGCAATGAAAAGGAACAAACTACTGGTTCATCCATGATAACACGATAAAGCTCAAAAACACTTTGAGCAACAGAGGCCAGAGACAAAGAGTACACACTTGATTGCATTTATGTGAAGTTCTTGAACAGGCAAAACTACTCTGAGGCTACAGAAATAAGTGTATGTGAATGTGTGTATTTGTGGTGTGTGTATATATGACATATATTACGTATATATACATTCATGTATATACACATAAAAACACACACACACACATATTACTCGTTTAGGGGAAAAATCCAGAAGGAAATATACTAATTTGCAAAAAGTGGTTGTGCTTCATGAATGAGATTACAGATGATTTTTTTCTCTTCTTAGATTTGCCAAAATTTTACCTCTATGGTTCTATTTTTTATACAATAGATTATTAAATGTTCATTTTTTAAAAAATCACATCTGCTGGAGGCAAGCATTTATGGCGGTCTACCGCACACCAGGTTTTTGTGTGTGTATGTGTGTGTGATAAAGTCTTATGGATTTTTTTTTCCTGTACATCTACCAATCTAAATCTTCAAGCCAGGTTCAAATCTCACATCCCTATTAAGTCATCCACTATGTCTTTGCCGGAAACCAATACTGTCTTTTATCATCCACCATCTTTATACATATTGCTTCTCTTTAACCACATCATGTGCTCACCAGGGGCTGAAATAATATCTTTATTCTTTGTATTCCCAACAGCCACTAGCACAGAAAAGGCACAGAAATTTGGAGAGAATAGACCCAAGGTGGCATAGGTTCACTATATACAGTAACACAGGCTGTGCATTACACAAACTCCAGGCGATGACACAAATGGCTCCCCTGAGGCATGGATAGCATCCTCTAGAGTTGTACAAACACAGTCCTTGGTCAGAGTCCCTGTTCTACCACTTCTTAGTTTTGTGACCTTGAAGAAGTTACCTCTTGAGCCTGTCTCCTTATTTAAATAGGGTTGTTGGGACAATTGACTTGAGATAGTTTGTGCTTGAAGCCCTCTGGAAACTATAATACACTCTGCAATGTTGGTGGTGATGTTTTTCATAATAAATCTGGTCCCTGCCTTTCTTTATCCCTTACTTCCTCGCCAGCTTTCACTCAGTTCCCTAAAATTGTCAAACACGTTCCTGACTCAGGGCCTTTGCTTCTGTTATTCCCTCTGACTAGAAGACTATTGTGCCCACATCTTCCCTCAACTGGTTCTTTCAGGTGATTTAGATTTTGCTTCCAGTGTCACATGAGGTTTTACCTAAACATCCTAAAATAGCTTCCTCCTCACTATCATTTTCTGTCTCATCACTCTGTGTTATTAGTACCTGAAATTTTTTTTTTTTTTAATGCTGACTGTTCACCTCCCACCCCAAACGTCCTTGTGTAGAAAGCATGTAGAAAGTATATGTCTGTTGTGTTTACTGCTGTATTCTCTAGTCCCTGGAGCATACTAGATGCTCAAAAATCACTTATCGAATGAATGAACAAATATGTATTGATAACTAGGAGATGCACTGTATTTATTCAGTTCAGTCTGCCAACTGTTTTCCAAAAACAAGAGACTGTGAGGCAAATATAGCTTGTACCCACCTCTTTTGAGAATGGGAACCCACCCCAGCGGCTGAAGGAATTTTCTTAAGACATGTCTGGCAGCCACAGGTCCAAACATTTGCCACTGATGCTGTGCCGAGTAAGGCTTCAAGTCAGCCACCATGTGGTGAGGACACGGGGAATAAGGAGGGCATTGTGCTGTCCACAGAGAGGGAAGGTTCTGAGAAGGTCTCAGGAAAATACCTCCCTCAGACTGGACACACCTCTCCCAGCCAGGTGCTTTGTTCCTATCTCTTTTCCTCTTTTCTTTTCCCAACTGAGAGCATGAAAATCAGGCCAATCAGCCTTACCTTTGTTCTTCATGGCTCTCAAAGTAGGATTTCTTTAAAGTTCTGGTGCCATGGAAGCCCTGCCAGCACCACAGTGGAATTTTCTAATCCATGCCAAAGATGGAGCTCATTAATTTTCCTGCCTGAAAGAAAGAAAACACTTCTTTGGGAATTGGCATGTTTAGTGTTCTGCTAAAGGAGAGTGAGGCCTCCCTGCAAGGAAGATTAACATAGGTCTGTAGGTGGGTCATTCAGGGAAATCCCAGCACACTGCAAAGTGCTCACAGGCCTGTGAGGCCCCTGGCTGTCGTCCACACTGATGATTGCCCACTCTCCCTGGGATGAGGGCCAGGGGTGAGCAGAGGCAGGAATGTGGCCCCCCGTCCCTCTAAAGTGACCACTCAATACATTCCCAGAAAGTTCTTTTGCTCTCTTGCTTCCTTCCTTCTCTGAAATGTGCATGATTCCTGGAGAAGTCACACCTGAGGCCCTGCTTTTCAAACTGGAAATATACAGTGGTAATTAGTTTAACATTTCATTTTTATGTCAAAATAATGTGCATTTATTAATATAAAATAATGTAGAAGGGAAAAAGTGAAAAATGTCACATGGGAAAGTTGGGACTTCAGGTGATTTTCTACATTTTTCTTAGTACTATTTCCTGTGTTATCTGTTTTACGTATTCACATACATTATTCTTATGTCATAAAAAGAACAATGAAATGGTCTCCATTTTTAGAAAATCTGCCTTTGTGGATATATTTTGGAGAATGCAAAAATCACATAGATCTTTAATTTAAACCTTAGCACCTTCCTCATACAGATGGTTTAGAGACCAGAGACCTCTATTCTCAGAATGCACCTTCACTTTCCCCTGCCATTTGAAGCAGTTTGGTAAAAATGTTAAGAGGAATTACATGGCAAATTTGTAAAACTTTAGTGTGAATTAGCCTGAGTTCACCTCTCTCTCTTTCTATTTCTTTCTAGCATATGCACACACATGCATGTGCACACACACTCCTCTAAATTCTGCCCAGTTTTTTCTGAGCACATTGACCACCAGTAGTCTTAAAAAAAGAGTGTCAACGTGACTACAGGCTAAGTTCTCATCTCTTGAAATCTAATTTTTCTGCAGCACACAATAAGATCAGAGATAAGAGGGTAGTATGAGCTGAGAAAGTCTGCTTGATCTATTAGTTGGTTGTAGGGCCTGCCAGGCCAAAGGTAGAGAGTTGATCTCAATCGCCCTAGCAGCCCTTTCCAGATTTTATTATACTTTCTTTTTTGCTTCTGGTTTAAAGACCTTCTTCCAAACTCTCACTAACGATTTTTTTTAAAAAGCTGATTAACAGAGTTTGAGAAGAGCCACATAATGATTAAGTGGTTGAGGAAAGACATGGAAGAAAGGTTTAAGAAGTTGCAGTTTTTAAATCTGGAGAGAAAAACCTAGAGGATCGGCTAGAATAATAATTTTTAAGTGCCAGGCACTTACTAATCAACTGACACTCTCCGTGAACACTTAAGAGAGCACATGGTGAGGTAGGAGTGATTTCAGATAGCCCTAAGAAAGGACTTCTTGAAGCTAAAAGCAGCTCATTGTAGAATGGGAAAGCATAGGGAATTCAGAAGGAAAAATGTAGGACTCAGGCCTTTTATGTTTTATCGCTGTTGAAGAGTTATAATTCCTGTACATAGAATCTACTAGGAAACAGTGGTGCTCAGTTGTGTTGGGGCAGCCAGGTGATGGGGAAAAAAATGTACTCAGAGACACTGTGGAGGAAGCATTTCTGTGAGCTCTTCAAAGGCAGAGAAAACCCAAGTTTAACCCAACTTGGCACTCTCATCAACAAGGTATATGGCAAACTTAGTACCTGATTCCAGAATGAATGACCAAAGGCAGCCTTTAAAGATGGAGTGAGAGAGGATGGCTCACAGTTGGGGAGGGTATGCTTTGGGCAGAGGCATGGAGTGGGCACAGATGGAAATAGGTGGAGCTTGTAGGGGCACAAGGCTATGGAATTCCACAAAAGTCAGGCAGAGAAATTAAGATTTGACATGGTAGAAACCATTTTAGGCTCCTAAAGAGGAGGAAAGACAAGATGGAAATTGTGGTTTTAGAATGCTAAGTTTGCTAAAAGTGAGCAGGATGGACTAGAAAGAGAAAGAGGAAAAAAAATAGTTAGGTATTTCATAGTTCTTGTATACTATTTCACTCTGTTTACTTTGGGGCACTTACCACAAGTTGAACATTAGTCTACTGAATTACCAATTGCTTGCCCCTATCTCTAGTTGTCTATGAGCTCACTGGACATAGGGTCCTATTTTTCTTGTTCTCTATTGAATCCTTAGCACCTAGCATAGACCCTAGCATGTATCAGTGCTCCATAAATATTTATTGAATGAATGAATAAAGTAAACAAACCAGGGATAGGGGACAAAGTTCTGGAGTCCCAAGTTCTTCATCACTGGTAATCTTAGAGAACAGACAAGATGTCTAACTGCTAGGCTAGTTAAGGATGCTTTCTACTCAGGGACTGAAAAGCTGAAGCCCCACTGTGCCTTCTAACTCCATGGTCCTCGGATTTTGTCCCAAGATGTTCAGTGTGAGGCAGTTAGCCATGTCAGGCTGACCTCAAGGGCCATGAAGTGTTTCTCAAGACCTATACTTTCCATCTGAGACAGAGGGGTATGTTTCCAGAATTCCTAAGACAACATGGCTGGGCAGCACAACTGGACAGTGTCCACAGTTCAATTAAAACATTCTGACATCTTACCAAGTGCTCACTGTTATCCAAGGAGTAGGCTGAAGGGCAGACCCATGGAGTCCTGAAAAATCAATGGAAAAGAGAAACATTTCATTAACTTGTGTAGGGTCTGTTATAACTGCTCATTTTCCCATTGACTTTTCCATAGAGAAAGCAGAGAGATGAATCATGGAAAGATGCTATTTTTAAAGTCTCCAAGGCTTATTTAACTTTGGTATTTGTAGTGTGAAATCCTGAACAAGATACTGCACTTTTTTAAATGTCAGCTGCCTCACCTGTAAACTGAGGGTAATGATAATTATACTTCCCTCTCATGGTTCTAGTAATGATCATTTGCAAAGCACTTTAGAAACATGAAAGTGCCAAATATCATTCATCTGCTTTCCCCCCTTGTTTTCCTGGGGGCTCATAGCAAGCCACAGGATCAACCCTCATTTTTGCAAAGACTCCTATGTCTAAGCTCACTTTCCAACATCACCCACACAGCAAACCAATTATTCTTATCTAAGTTTTCTTTTACTACTACTACTAGCAACCATAAAAATTGGTAATATGGGTTCATACTTACTGTCTATTTCTTTTGTGTTTTATTTTTCTTTTGACAGTTACTATGACTTATCTATAGAGATTTTTCTTTAAGTATATAACAATATCACTCTGATTTTTAGTAACACTACTGAAGAATTTAAATTGTTTGGGATATCACAGGTCCTCTGCTCTAGCTTTTGCAAAAGTAGGCAATAAATGTGCTGGCTATAGAGTGGAAGGATCTGCATTTTGTTTTAAAACTTTTAAACCCTAAATGTTTGGGAACTCAAAGGGCCCTGCATTTATTCATTCAAGAAATATTTATGAGTTTTGGAGAACACTGTTGGTACCCTGTTCACATCCTCTCTGCCATTCCTGTGTATATCGACAACTTCTAATTGCAAACATCAGCAACCTTCTTCCTCAGGCATTTCTCTGGGGCATAGGCTGGAAATGCCAGGAGCAGACTTCAACCAGTAATGGATAAGAGTTGGTGAATAAGTACTCTAGCACCCTCACTTCTCAGTTTGGGTAACTGAGGAATACTCAACATCTTCCAGAGTTCCTCAGTGGATTAGGGTTCAGCTGTCCACAGCAGAAACTTGATGATGGATGCACTGTTCATTGGCTGTCTTCCCTTCCTTGTCTCACGTCTCCACCTCCTTTCTGGGGATTCCTGGGATCGCCTTCCAAATAAACTAGTTTCACTCAAGTCTTTTTCTCAAGATCATCCTCTAGGGAGATCCATCATAAGGTGAGGTTTTACCAAAATCAAGGCTTTAGGCTAGGTGTTCAAGGAGCATAATTATACCATTATACTCTCCATTTGGTCCAGATGACAATTATATTCAGTGGTGTGGAGGAACCAGCCAGCTCATAAGTGTTAATTATTACATTTTTAGGAATTTTTCAAACAGTTCATGAAAAATAGCCATTATTAGAAATTTAATGATATAAACTTACAATGAAATAGATTGTATTAAAAATAAAAATAATAAATACTCAACCTATCACTCCCTAATTATTTGACTACATTTTACTATTATATATGCCCTTGAGAATATTTATGAGATTATCTATATGGTATATAATGGTATGTTCCTGCAAATTTCTTCCAGCCTTTGTGTTAAATGACTCAGTAGCTTGAAATCAGCTATAATCACACCATAGAAAGTGGCAAATTCTACAAATTAAAAATTACCCCTAACCCATCACCTCCATTAGCCAATTGCTAAATATTTACCAGCACATCAACATATCTCACCTGGAATCTTGCAAAAACCTACTAACTGGGCCTGGGAGCCTTCATTATACCATCTTGACTATTCTGCACACCAATGCTTACGTATTCTTTTAAAATGCAGATTATATAATATCTGTTATTCTCTGTCTGACATTTCTCTTAGCATAATACCCTCTAGGTCCACCCATGTTGTTGCAAATGGTAATATTTCATTTTTTTTTATGACTGAGTAATATTTCGTTGTATATACATACCACATCTTCTTTATCCATTCATATACATTGGGGCACCTAGGTTTCTTCCATATCTTAGCTATTGTAAACAATACTGCAATGAATATAGGGGTGCATATGTCTTTCAATATTAGTGTTTTCATATGATTTCACTTACATGTGAAATCTAAAAAACAAAGTAAACAAACAAAACAAAACAAAAACAGACTCATAGACATATAGAGAAAACTGATGGCTGCCAGAGAGGAAGGGGTCGGGGAAGAAAGAAAGGTAAAGGGGAGTAATAGGTATAAATTTCTAGTTATAAAATCAATAAGTCATGGGAATGTAATGTACAGCATATGAAATTTGCTGTATGGTGTCAGATGGTTATGAGATATAGTGGTGATCACTTCATTTAGAATATAAAGTTGTATAACTATGTTGTACACCTAAAACTAATATTGTATATTAACTATATTTTAACAATAAAATAAAATGTGGATCAGATTGGATTACTCTCCTGCTTAAAGCTCCCTGCCCCCATTGGCTTTCCAATACATCCCAAGGCCCTCTCTCATATCTAGTTCTTTCCTACCTCATGGGTCTTTTGCCTTTCCCTTCCTCCTTGACCTCCAGCCACACAGCCTTCTTTCTATTCCTTGAACCAGCCGCTAAGCTCCTCCCCACCCCAGGATTTTTTCATTTATTCCTCCTTTTTCTGAGACCAGATCAACTTCTTCTCATCATTTAAGTGTCAGCTCAACCATCACTTCCCCAGAGAAAGCTTTCACTAATTGTCTTTATATCCACTGCACTCCTCATCCTCAAATCTCTGTTCCTCTCCATCACATAAGCCTGTTCTTTTTTTTGCTGTAGCCCTTTGCATCATTTTAATTTATCTTGCTTATTTATTGACTCGTTACAGTCTTTTTCTCTCCACTAGAATGTGAGTTCCATGAAAGGAAATCTTTTACTTTGTTCATGGCTGTCTCCTATCACCTAGAACAGTGACTGACATGTGGTAGGTACTGAGTTGGAGTCACTTCTTGGATGAATGAATGCACTTTGCTTCTACCTTTTCCCCACCCATTCATTTCTCAGCCTTCCACAATTTGGTGGCGACCTTATCACCCACCTCCTCATCTAAAACTGTCTTCAAGGTCCCTAGTGACTCCTGAGTTGCCCTGTTTCACACACACTCTAGTCTTTACTTTGCCGAATTTCCAGGCTTTTAATAATGCTTATCATTCTCCACTTCTTGAAACTCTCCCCCTTTCATGAACCCATCCTCTCCTGATTTATCTTTTCCATCTCTCTTTCTTGAACTCAGTGGTTGGGTGCATCGGTGTTGCCATTTCTTCATCCCTGGCTATATTTTCCCTCCCCTCAAATCTGGGCCTATCCATTGATATGCTTTGGCCAACAGAATGAGGTAGAAGTGACGCCGTTCTAAGCCTTAGAGTAACCTTGTATATTTCTGCTCATTTTCTTTTGCTTCTGCTAATTTTTTTTTTTTTTTTTTTGCTTCAACCATCACCATAAGAAGTGAATGCCCCCTCTAGCTTGCTGATTCCAGGAGAAGGGTGTGAACCAAGTGGAACACAGCTTCTAAGATGTCCCAGTTAAGCCCAGAGTAGAGGTGAACCCCTTACCCATCCAACGACCCATGCATGGCCCAGCCAAGATCAGCCAAGACTCAGGTGATGCACAGATGTATAAGCTCTAATAGAAATTGTTATTGTTTTAAGCCACTGAGTTTTGGAATGGTTTATTACACAGCAAAAGCTGACTGTTACAGACTCTTTTGTGGGGTTTCCTTTCTCCAGCCAGGACTTAAGCACTGACTTTCTCCTGTCCCCATCCATATGCAGCTCCTATATGTTGTATATGATCATTTCTGTTTTGAAGTTTGAACCTCCACTTATGTGCTTAGGTTTCCCATCTGTATCATTCACATCAGCCTCAAACTCTGAGCTTCAGACCCAGAGAAACAATATTTCCACCTGGATTTCCCTCAAGCTCCTCGAATTCAACAAGTCAAAACAATATGCAACATCCTCCCCAATTCCTGTCTTCCACCTGTTCATTCACCTTTGTGTCCAGCTCCTACAGTGACGCCACTATACTCCTTGCCACTCAGGCCAGGAACAGGGGCTCAAAGGTGGCTCATCCCTGTTTCTCACACCTCATGATTGCCAAGACTCACCTACTTCACCTCTTAAACAACCCTAATGAAGGACCCTTGCATTTCCCATCTCTACCACTTCTAACCCTCATCACCTGAGCAATATATTATAAAGTCTTTCAATGCAGTGAATCCTCAGCCTAGCTGAGCATCACAATGACCCAAAAGAGAGGGCCAAGGAAGTGACCTTGGCTGTCATCAATCACAAAGCCTTCCCTGAATCACCACCACCAAAGATTCACTGCCTCCCACCCCCTCATCCCACACACAAGTACAGCACACTCAGAGTCTGGCACCACATGCAGTGGTTATGTGCATGGACCTTGGGCCAAACCCTCCTCCACTGTCTAGCCCCTGTAACAAGGGCAGGCTACTCAATCTCTCTGTACCTCAGTTTCCTCATTTCTAAAATGAAGATAACAACTATACCTCCTTTATTGGGTTGACCTGTGGGTTAAATAATTTTACCTATTTGTAGGGCATTTTGCATAGTGCCTGGCACATGACAAGACTTAAAAATGTTACATATTATTATGATGGCTTTTTTCCACATGATACTTTATTGTTTGTCATTTATCATCCTTTCAGAGCTGTTTATAAAGCAAAACCTCTTTTTACACTATAAGATAATATAGTCTCATCTTTCTCTCTAGTCTTTTAAAATATTATTTGCAATTTAGTAATAAAAAGCAAAGCACTGTCATGAAGTAATGAACCATACTAGGTAATTATTCTTGTATGCTTAGTTTTTCCTAATAAGATGCTTTATTTGTTTTTAAAACTCAGTATGTTCTTTTTTTGAGTCAGGTTGATTGAAGTATAATTTGCTTACAAACCAAATTCACCCTTTTCAAGAGTGTATAATTGATCATATAACCATAAGTATCATCAAGATATGGGACATTTACATCACCCCAAAAGAGTACCCTCATGCTGTTATGATCACCTTTTGAAACTCATCTTTTCTTATCCTCTCCTTTACTCTTAAGGCTTTGGCAAAACACAACTCATAGCTGCCTCTTGTGCATTATGCTGAAATCACCAGGCATTTACCCCAGACTGTTCTCTCACCAGCCAGGCCCTTCGCCCACTTCTTGACCTCTAGAGAGGCTAACTCCCACCTCTCTTTCAAGCTTCTGCTGTCACCCACTCTGCTGTCTTCAGTCTGGGTTAATGACCCTCCCACATCACCCCCATCCTTCTGACCTGTTTATATGTTACAATCCCTCACTGGACTGTTATCTAGGGGGAGAGACCTGTTTCCCAGGCTCTAGCCTGGCACCTAGCACTGAGCTTATAGGACCTGGAGGCCAGACTAAGCAATGGGCTCTCTCTCCTGCAATGGGAGGCTGCATGATATAGGCCTGTGGTAGAAGATGTACCAGGGCCAGGGGCTCTGAGCCTGGGGAAAACCCCTCACTCCCCCCACAGGCAACCCTGTTCATCTAGTCTTAGGGTGGCTCTGGTTTTTCACAGATACACCTTGGGAGAGAGCAAGGCTGAAACACACTAATGAGACTGAGCAGGGCCAAGGATGGGAGTCCATGGGCACAGCAGTAGTTAGGTAAGGGGGTGGGACAGGGACTAACTTGGCACTGATGGAGGATGTGGAGGAAGGACAAGCAGCAGGGAGGGAGGAAAAGTGAAGGCTCAGGCTAGTCCACCTTTCCATACTGGAATATATGTGGTGTTGGGGCCAAACCAAAGTTAAAGTATGGGAAGGAACAGAGAGCCCTTTTTTTTTGTAAACACTCCTTACCCCTGGGAAGTTTGTAATCTTATAATTCATTTAACAATATTTATGGAACATGTATTTACCGAGCCTCTACTCTGTGAAGGTACAGGGTCAGGCTCTGGGTAATGTTTGGGTAGAAGACACTATTGTGACCCACTTCCCATACCCTGTCTCTCTAGGCACTCACCTTCTGCCAAGGATTCATGTTGCAAGCAGCTGCTTTGCTTTGCTCTGCTAGAAGCCTTTCTCTGGCTGACAGGGCATGGGGGCAAGTTAAAGTCCCCCCAGAAGAAGCTCTCAACTGATAAAGACTGGGAGCGGGTAGGTAAATAACCCATTTCCTTACCCCTAACGTAGGATATTTCTGGGGTGTGTACCATACGGTTTCTGAATGCCTAGTGACACTGAGCCCTGGTTGCCCACAGTAGTCATTTGCTTGATAACTGTTCTTTTGTTTGTTTGTGTGTTTTTACAGCAGAAAAGACTAGCTTTATATGAAGGGAAAGTAAAACAACAGCATGCTTCCAGATGTGGCAGCAGGTGTGAGCAAGAGAAGAGGGGCTCAAAAGGCTCAAGGGCCTATCACTGTGTTCTTTATCAGCTCTTTCTCACCCCACTTCTCTACCATTGTTTTCTGCAATCATCCCTTAAATTAGTCACTTGAACCCAAACCCTCCTGTCAGGATCTTCTTTTGGGAAAGCCTAAATAGTGAATAAGATAAAGGTGGTCTCAGCTCACAGAAAGGCCCTTGAAGGAAATTGGATCTTTACTGGGTCAGCATATCACTCTAGGCTGCTTGCCTATAGGCACTCAAATGCAAAGAAGGAAGAAAGGCAGACCGACAGGCAGGCCTTTCCTCTCTGAAACCCATAGGGGGCAGTGAGTGTCTTAGAGTATACACATATTCAGAGAGGTTAACTGGTTTATCCACGATCAGTTAGAACTAGATAGTAGCATACACCAACCAGAAGCTGGGATTCTTGGCTTTTATTTCTTGCCAGAGCTCATCACTGGAAAATGACAGTGTTGAAAGCTAATCCGGGTTAATTCCAGTTGATTAATCATTAATATTTGAAGGAACTGCTGAGATTAAAAATAGGAATGGTTTCATTTCAACCTAGACCCTCTTTTTTCCCTCATGACAGCTTATATTTTTCACATCTTCCTAACAACAACTACCAGTGACAAAGTCTGGGAGGTATATGAAATTGTCCAAGAAATGGATATTAGGAACAGGATTCTGTAGCCACAAAGGACATGGAAGTTGTGTGGGCAAATCAGGCTGTGGCAGCCCTTTTGGACTTTCAGAAACCTAATTTCAAAGAAGCTGGCTTTGGCTGAAGTTTAAAGAGTTAGTAAGAGACACTGATATAATGGTTAAAAACCAGGCTTAAAGTTATAATGAGAGACTTATTTGGTTATGAAGAGTGTTAGCTTATATGGGGGGAGGGTAACATCATGTAATGGAGAAGTACCAATTGCTTAGTTTTTTGGGGGAAATAGGGTGAGTTTTCTTGGGTGAGACTCTCTCACCCTCCTCACTGTATGGAGTAAAAGCCTTAAGACTGCTTGAAATTATTGCTCTGCCAGCTGTGGTATGGATGAGTAACTCAAACAATGCCTCAGTTGTACCCTCCCTAAAAACGGGTGCAATAACGTCCAGCCTTCATTCCTTGAGCATCTTTAGGCCTTTCCACCCTACTTCCTCCATTTACTCAAGAAAATTCTTTCTAGTGCTGATTGCAATGTCTTTGACGATAGGGTATTGCCCTCCCTGTACTGACCCCCGGTGGACCCTGTCCTCACACCCAGTGCCGCAGGGGGCGCAGCTGTGAGGCTAGATGTATTTAAATAAAGCATTTCTCCAGGCTGTTAACGGGTTACGCAGCTCTGCTCAGGGTAACACCTACCACTACCTCAGCCCGGCAGCGTTCAGGTGTGCAGGCCCGGCGCTGCCGGGATTCGAACCTTCCACAGTTCGCCCAGCAGAGCTTGCCCCAAATCAACTTGTCCCTGGAAGCAACGCCGCAGGCCGGGAATGGGCGGAGCCGATCAGCGCTCCCTCCCCAGTCTAGCGGGGCGTTCCGGCCCTGCCCCGCCCCCGCGCAGGCCCTAGCGCCGCGCCGCGTGGCCCCGCCCCCTGCCCCGCCCCCGGTTCTTCCACAACTCCTCCCCTTTCTCATTGGCCGAGGCGGAGACCCTCCTACTCTGTCCAATGGTCGCTGCCGTGGCTTGGCTGCCCGCACTCTGACGGGCTAGCGGCTGACGGAGTGGCGGGGCACGGGCCAATGGGAAGAGGTAGATGGATGAATGGCTGGCCCGGGTGGGGAAGGCAGGAGGCGGCGATCCCGGCGGAGGGGGCCGTTCGCCAGCTCCGAGGCAGAAAGTGCCACGACTCCACACGCGCGCACGCAGCCAGCGAGCGGCCGGAGCGGACGGCGGCCGGGGCGGGTGGCGTCGGGGTCGCGGCGCCTGCAGCTGCTCGGGAGCGGCTTCTCGGCGGAGGCTCAGCCGGCTCCTTTCTCCCGGTTCCGCGGCGGCGACAGCGGCTCCTGCCCTCTCGCTCTCCCTCCCGCTTCTCCGGCTGCAGGTAAGAAACTTGGCCGGGCCCTGCAGGGGTGGCGGAGGCGGCCGCAGCAACGGCGCGCGGGCCGGGTCGTCGGGGCCAGAGCTGGCCGCGCCGCGAGTGACACGTCTCCTTGGCAGCCCCTCCCCCGGCAGCGTCGCCCGCCGTCGCCGCAGCCGCTAAGCCTTCGGATTCGGGTCGGGCCCCGGTGGCGTGTGCCGGGCCGAACCCCGTGCAGGGGCGTCAGCCGAGCGCGCTCGGCGGTATGGACCCCACGCTTTTTGCCGTCGGGGGGACCTCCGGCGGCCCCGCGGCGCGACGTGGCGCTCTCCTTCCCTGCCGGGCCGTCGGGCCGGCCGCGCGCTCCGAAGTTGTGCGAAGAAAGTTGGCGGCGGGGCAGGGCAGCGCACAGCTGGCTGAGGAAGGGGTTAAGCTTCGGGAAGCGGCCTAATGACGTTGCCGGGCTGGAGTCCGGGCTGGAGGGGGTGGGGGGACGGGCGGAAGGCAGTGAAAGACGGGGGGAGGAGGGCGGGATTGAATGGGGGACCCGCGGGCCGATCGTGCTCGCCTGCGGACTGCGGTCTGGAGGCGCTCCTGGGGGCCGACTGGCGTCGGACGGGAAGGGCCTGGGACGTGGGGCTGCGGGTGACGCCGTGCGGGGCCGTCCGGGGTCCGGACGCTCGGGCGGCCGCCGTGGCAACTTCCCGGAGTCCTGGAGGCGGCTCTCTGCTCCCCCTGGCGGCGGGGCCGGGGTCACCGTTTCTCTGGCCTAGCCGCGCGCAGCCCAGCGCGAGGGCGCCGGGCCGGGAGGACCAGGACACTACGGGCTCTGCCCGTCCCGTCCCTTCCGTGCAACAATGAATCGACTGGCGGTGCCAGGTCCGGACGGAAACGGGCACCTCCATGCCGGTTGGCTTAGAGCGCTGGCACCCGGCCTGGCGGCCGCCTGGGCCCGCCGGGTTCGCGGGCTGCTCTCTGGGACGGGGGGTGAGTGGGGGGGAGTAGGGGGTGGCAGGCTGCGGTCCGTGCTTCCAGTAGGGCGTCTGGGAAACTTCAGGGACCCCTCACTAAATAGTAGCTCGGTATGGTGTATTGGTTAAGGGAGGAAGTTTCTGAAATCCCGGCACCGCTAAGGATGACCTCGACCCAGCTGTTTCACTCCGGATGTCCACTTCCCGTGTGAAAAACAGTGCTGCTGATGTTCCTTTTTAGAAAAAATCTGTGAAGACCCAGCACACGTAGGGAGCTGTCAACAAGTGTTGGCCGTTAATTGTAGGAATGAGTTTTTAGGGGCGTGCAGGACACGAGAGGGAGCTGGAGTCGGTCTGGTTCCATCTGCATGCTGCAGATGTAGGGCTGGATACCACCCATAAGCCACCATGCTTACAGTCTCTCCACTCAGGTCCCTTAACTTCTCTGAACCTGGGTTTCCTTTTTTGTAGCCTGGAGATAATACTACCTACTCACGATTAGGGGCTGGGCAGCTTCCTGGGCAAGTGCTGGATAAAACTGGGACCTTGTGCAAACAGAGGGCAGTTTGGCAATAACTCCAGGAGGTCAGAGGTCAGTAGAGACTAGGAAGCACCAAGGAAATGAAACTTTGAAGGCTCTTGGGAGCCTCCCACATCGCTGTTTGCCTAGTGTGTTGGAACCTTCAGGGTGAGGGTGCCTGGGTGGCACTTTCTCAAGTTTGAGGGAAGTAGGCCAAGTAGGGCCTCACATCCTAGGCCAGAGATCTCTTGGAGAACACCACTGCTGATGTCCTGGAGACCTAGGTCTTTTGTCGAGCACTCCCAGGATGGACAACTGCATATTTTACACCAGCCCTGCACATTTGGGGAACTTATATTCTTCACTGACCCTGCCTCCTGCTTTACACTTTCCTTCTTTGGTCGTCTTAACTTCCTGTTAATTTGATATTAGGGAAGTCTTGGTGATCCTGCAGCATGCTGCTTACTGTGGTGACGTCTCAGTTCTTTTACAAACTTTCCAAAAGGTCAACTCCACTATGGGCTGCCAACCTATTTCCTTTCCAGAAAGCAGCTTCCGGTTCTGAGGTCCTGGAGATACCACTTCCTTCTCTAAAGTACAGAAAGTGGGGAGAGAACTCCTAGTAGGTTTTTCTTTGCATGGAGCAGTGGGAACCCGGCATGTAGGGCTTCTGGGCCTGTTGAGCCTGGGGTTTGGAAATACAGGGTGTCCAGTGGGTAGAACTGTAGACATTATGTTGTAACAGAATTCTTTTCTTTCATAGTTAGGAATCAGATTCTAAACATCTATAAAGAGCTTAAGAAGCTAGAGTGGTATCTTGGTGCATGAAAATTTTTTGATGATGGGAAAATTTTAAGTAAATCCTGAATCATTGAGTCACATTTGAACAGTTTTGCTCTTTGCTGAAATGAGCCCTAAGTCAACAGGCTACAATAATTATACAGCACCAAATTCTGTTTAAGTGGTTGAATGCAAGTGATTTAATTGGAATATTGATTTATTATGTAGTAGGGACACCTTTTAAAAGTGTCAGTAACCCAGACTCTTCCTGTTCTTTTATCTCTGGGAACTTCAACTAATAGGTGAATGACACATAGGCAGGGAGGCAACATTTCTTGTGAGACACCAGATTTTTTCTTTGCTAAAATCTTGTTTTGGGAGAAAAAAAATGGTCATTCAGAATTACAAAGGCAGAGACTGTGCTATCCATCTGTACACCCTGGACCTGCAATGGTTAAGGCCTGGCCTATAACGTTATAAAAGTTGGCTAAATGAGGTAGACGGCCATACCTATTAACATAGTCTCATTAGTCGTCTTGTATCTCATTGGACAAATGAAGCTGAGCCCAACTTTATTTGTAGAGTTTACTGTTTAGAATCAGATTCCACAACTTTGACATACATCTAGGCCTTGCTATAGAGAAGATATAGTTGTCCTCATTCTGTGGATGAGAACGTAGAGGCCCAGCAGGTTAGATGGTTGTTAGGCCAGTTCTTATTGCCCAGCTAGTGGGTGATACCGGCACAGCCTTCTGAATATTCATCTACAGGACAGTATAATTCCACACTTGCTGGGACATTAACTACCCACGGGAGGACATGGAATTAGAAGATCTAAATTAAAAGCTTCAGTGGAAGGAAGGTGGGGAGTCAGTTGCAAATGTGGCAGTGCAAGAAGATACTTTTCATTTATTTCTCAAGCATCTCCTGTGCGCTGGGCTTTCAAACGTAAGTACAAAGGAGTGAGACCTAGTTCTTGTCTAGAAAACTGTATTGTCTAATACGGTAGGCACAAAGAGCTATTTAAGTTTAAAACAAAGTTAAATAAAATTTAAAATTCAGTTTCTTAGTCACACTAGCCACATTTCAAGTGCACAGTAGCCATGTGTTGGTCAGTGGAGATTTAGATCATTTCCATCATCGCAGGATGTTCTTTCTCTTGGATAGTACTAGTCTAGATGTAGCTGGTACTCTTTAAACATTCAGGTTTCTGTTCCCCTTGAACAGTTAGAAATATTATGTTGAATCATGTAAAATTGTCCATTCTGTATGTCAAAAACAGTTGACTAGTGGCAGTTCATGTGCTTCAACCTAATGAGGTAACATCTTTAGAAAGCATTCCCAATTCTTTGGGTGCATTGGAAATTGCACACCAAGAAAAAAATAAAAGGAGGGTGGGTGGGTAGCAGCATAGATAATGGCCCTGCCCTGAAGTGATTCTTACCTAATACCAACAACATTGAAATGGCCAAACCAAACATGAAAAGTAGTTTTTGGACAAAAAGCATAAAGCTTGTAGGGAAAGTAAATATGTACTTCTAAGTGAGAGTGTCTGGGCAAGGGGGCCACTTAGTGTTATAGAAAATTAACTTAGGTACTTCCTAGGAGACTGTTTTCTTAGCTAGACAAATTCTGATGAGTATCCTGAAACAGGGAACATGACTCCCAGGTCTAAAAAACAGATACCTCTAGTGTGTTTCCTTTAAGTTCCATAAGTGACCCGCACCTCTCACCTGTCTTAACAATGAGATGCAACTTTAATTTATAAAGAAAGTTTTGTGATTTCTGCATTTAGTTATTTTGGCAAGACTGGAAAAGCTGCTAGTCCCCAAACCATACACGTTCCAGTATTACTGGCATTTTCATACTTGGCTGGCATAAGTTATTTCTGGATCAGTGACTATTTGCAAGGCTCTGTTGTACTCGGTATAACTTTGAAAGGCTTATTGGATGGTAGTTGGGAAGAATTTTTGAATTCGTAACTGTATTAGTGTACTGGTCTTAGTATTCCACGTAGAGTAACGAAGAATGTTAGGCAGCTGTTTACTTTCTCTTTGGTCAGAGAAGAGGTCCACTAAGATTGTGCTGGGAGTTACCAGCTATTTACAGTGATGATGAATATTGTCTGCTGTTTCAAAAGCTGGAATAAAAGACCATTTTAAACCCAAAGCTTTAATTCCATACCCTAACCCTTGTCGAGGTATGGGCAAATAAGATCTGTTTTAGGCTGTTTTGAGACTAATTCTAGACTGGCTCCCTGCATGGACTGAATTTGGCCTGCACATGGGATTTGCCTGTCCAACTTCATGTTATTAAACAAGATGCCTTTTAAAATGGAGAATATTTTCATTAAAATCTAGATTTTGGGGGTTTTCTTAGAGAAAATGGGAATTTCTGGCCACACTAGGTCTACCTTCTTGCATAGCAAACATGGTCCACGGTCATCTACTCTGGGCAAGGCCTGTGCTCTCATTCATCAGCATCCTACCCTGATTTACATGACGTGTGTTAGTATTGGTGGTTCCTGAGAAGTCATTGTCAACTCCAACATCAGAGAGCAGAGAGGAGTTGGAGGGCATCTGAGTGTGACCTGAGTGGTCATTGGTGTCTCTTGCTGAGCTGCGGCTTGGGGCAATGAGAGAAGCACTGGTTGGGGGTTCCAGTCCCAGAAATAAGTGGCATGACCCTGGACATGACTTTTCTCCTCCCTGGGCTTCAGTTTCTTCCTCGTGTAAAATGAAGCTAGGCCAGATAGGTTCATCTTTCAGGCCACTACCTTGATTTGTCTTAACTTCTTGCTTTCTCATGCTTGTATTCTGTACAAATAGCAAATCCTGTCAGCTCTACCTTCAAATTAGGGCCAGAATCCAACCATTTCACCACTTCCACTGCTGCCACCTTATTCCAAATCCCTCTCATCTTGGCTAGGTTATTTCACTAGCTGTGAAGTAGTCTCCCTGTTTTCGCTCTCACCCCCTGCCTTCTAGTTTAAGAGCAGATCATGTCACTTCTCTGTTCAAGATTCTCCTTGGCCAGAGTCCCTACAGTGGCCTCCAAGGGTCCCACTTTCACTTTGGCCTCACTCCTACCTTCTCCTTTTCCTCCATTCCAGTCACACTGGCTTCCTCTCTGTTTCTCAGGCATGGTTCTGCCTCAGGGCCTTTGCACATGCTGTTGCTGTTTGTGGGGAGCTTTTTCCCAGATGGCTACATGGCTTGCTCCCCCCACCTTTAGGTCTATTAACTCCCTGACCACTCTATTTAAAGTGACAGCCCCTGACATTTCCCTTCCCCCTCTCCCACTCCCTGTCCCGCTTCTCTGCATGGCTTTCTCTTCATTATTGCCACCTGACATTACTGCATATGTGACTTATTTTGTCATCTCTGTCACTGGAGCATAAGCTCTACTGGTGCAGGGGTATGTCTTCTTTTGTTTCTCTAAAGTATCCCTAATGCCTTAAAATAGCTACTGGCACACAGTAGGTGCCCATCCTTGCTGAGCTAATGGAGAGATTATTTTCTAGTACTCATGTTTTATGAGTATATTACTGTTTAGCTTGAAGTAGTCTGGATTCCTAGAGCATCAAATATAAACATAGAAAATATATTCCAAAGCCAGGTGATTTTTGGATTCCTTCCAGCCTGGCTCCAGTTGGGATATTGATGGTTACACTTGTGGAGAGGCAGTGTCAAATGTGGATGGTTCTGCTCTGCCAGGGGGTTGAAGTGACCCTTAGGGGGAGACTTGGGCATTTGCTTTCTCCAGGCTGGTTATATTGATTTCACTGTTACCCGTTTCTCTGGAGTCTGTCATCTGTACCAGGATCCCTCACCAGACTGGGCTCTTCCCAGACGCTTGCACTGGTTTCAGAAGAATTGGCAGCTTGTGTCCTTTGTTTCCCTGGGTAGCAGATGAGCATTAGGTGGAGCTTGTAGAGTAACAGCATATCAGTGATGACACGCTCTCCAGAAAACAAAAGTTTATTTTTGGTTTGAACAGTGAGCCGGCTTGCTCTGAAAAGAGGTGGATTTTGTGTATAGTGGCAAGAGTGCTCCTTAGTGGTAGGAGGGAAAATTCTTGTAGCTGGGATTCCATTCTCTGTTCTCTTAGTCAGACTGAGGAGTAAGAGGAGTTGATAAAATTAACCTCCTGCCTTCCGTATGATGGTTTTCTTTTCTCTGAGCGGACTTGCTCGTGGAAGCCAGGAGAGGTGGAGAAAAATTGTTGGAGCAGATGGTCTGGTTGGTAAGAGACCATTCCAGGCCTAGGCCCCCCCAATCCTTCATGTCTTCTCTCTTCCTACTTTTGCTTTTTGGCAAAGAAATGAACAGCACATCCTAGATTTCTAGCTGTTTCTGACCAGAGGATCTGGCCTACTCGTTTTATATGTAACACCCTCATTCTGGCCCTAAGCCCAGGTGGTGTGTTTTTCTGGAACTTCTCATTCAGTTGTTGAAATGTACAACTCAACTGTGTCAAAAACTATTTTCTTTTCAATTAAGACTCACCCGAATAGGAATTAGATTTAGCTTTATTTCTGTTTAATACATTGTCATTTCTTTGTGAGTACTAGATATTTGTGGTAATTGGAAAGAAAAATTGTAATTTTCAGAATTTGGTAGTAGTCACAGGGATGGAGGGAAGGAAGGGGGTCAGTACTGAAGAATAAATGCATCATTGACATCCTTAATGAAAAGTCTTATTAGTGATGTGTCAAGGACATTTAAAAGTTCAACTACAGTCATGACTCTGAAGCCCAACCACTCTTGTTAAGTCACTTCTCTCTTAAATTGGAAGAGCCTGAGCTTTATTCTCAACAGTTTGATTTTTAAGAGTCAGTAAGGAGAATGGTACAGTGGGCATGGCCATGGACAGCAAGAGTCTATGAGACAGTTAAGGCAGGAGGTGACTGTCTGCCTTGACCTTGGTCCCAGCTACCACCTCTCTTTGGTAGGGAGCAACAAACATCATGTATGCACATGCCAGGGCTGGGAAGTGGCAGGTGTGAAAGTGCTGCAATAGATTCTCCAGTCATTAAAGATGCCCTTCCGTCAAGATCCACATGATACATTTTTCTACCAAAGTTGGCATAGATTTTTTTAACTCTTTACTGAAGTGCATATACAGAAAAATTTACTATCATGAGTCTGTAGATCAGTAAACTTTTACAGACTAAACACTTTATATAACTAGCTGATCAAGAAATAGATTATCTCTCTCGCCCATGCTCCTTTTGTGCCCCTTCCAGTTGCTGTCCATCCCCCAGGGTATCTGCTCTCCTGCTCCAGGGTATCTGCTGTCCATCCCCCAGGGTATCTGCTCTCCTGATTTGTAGCAGACAGATTTGTTCAGCCTGTGTTTGAACTTGTTGTAAATGAAATCGTATGGCATAGGCTTTTTTGGGTCTTTCATTGGTTATGTGTGAGGTTCATCCATGCTGTCCTTGTTGTATAGTACTCCATTATATGAATATATCACAGTTTATCCATTTCACTGTGGATGAGTACTTGAAGTTTCTGGGGCTGTCAATGTTAAGCAACGTCCAAACCTGTAGAGAATTTTAATGAGTTTATTTGAGCCAAACTGACAATTGCCAGGAAGCAAAATCTCAATGAATTAAGAAAATGCTCCAGAGAATGGCACTTTCACAGCTTATTTTATACATTAAAATCAAAGGAGGAGACATAAGGAGGGTTACATGAACTCATCGGTGGTAGAGTAAGGGGTCGGGAGAAAGCAGAGCAGGTGGGGAGAATCTCTGGGATTCGATAAAAAGTAAAACAGAGAGACACATACTTCTTTTACATTAGTGGGTACAAGACAGTGAATAATTAACATTTATGGCACATAGAGATAGTATGCAGGGGTACAAGATAACCATGAGGGGTTCTGTGCTCTCCTGCTCTGGTGCAGTGGGTTGTGCCCTGACGGGTCTGGGAAAAAGGGATTACTCTGACATTCCAAAAATATGTTATCTTAGATGCAAAAGACAATAGACAGGCTCACTTAAGGTAAAGATTGACCTTTGTCCAGAAAGCTACAGGCGCAGAATGTGACTAACAACCATGACCCATTCAGTTAGGAATTTTTATGTTCAGACTATCCTATATGGTTATTTTCAGTCTTTGAATTTGTAGGGCTCACCATGTGGGCCTTCCCTAATCTTGTCAGGTTTAGTATATGGCCCCTTTTTTTTGGTCTACAAGGCTTAAATTATAATATAAATTATATTATATTGTACAATACACAGTCTTACCCCTGACTCAGGTACCATTTGTCCACATTCCCTTTGGGTCTCTTCCTGGGAGTGGGATCTCTGGGCCACAAGGAGACATATGCTCAGTTTTAGAAGAGAGTGCCAGACTTATTACCCAAAGTGCTGGTACTAGCAGTATAAGAGAATGTGGAATGTATGATACAATGGCTGACTTTAAAAAGGAACCAAAATGAAGTTTGGGTTATCATTGCTGTTAATAAGAAATAACTCTCGTGCTGCGTTTCTCTTTGTCAAAGAGGCGGGAAGGTTTGGCTGCGGAATTCCTTAATCAAAGATGGGCTTTTGCAGAGGGCTTGTGAAAGAGGGTCAGATTTTATTGCTGATGAGCATATGCTGTCTCCTAATCACAAATCTGAATGGAAAGGCGGCTCCTCTTGCAGTAGTAAATGAAGGGAACAGGAGTTCAGCAGAGCTCTTCTGGAGATTGAATTCTTCCTCAGATTCCTTTCCCCTTCCAAGTTAATGTAATGAGTGTTGGAGTATTAAGTGGATATCTTAAAAACAAAGGAGCCAGCATTTGGGTGCCAGAAGTCATTCAACCCTGACCCCCACATTTCTAAACTGAAAATCTGCCCATCTCCTGGAATCCTTGTATAGAGCCCAGGGTTGGTGGTGCTAGGACAGACACCGTTTTCCTTCTCCTGGATTACTGTACATCCAGGTTTGGATTTGGAAGTCTCCCCAGCACTGCCAGCCCTCCTGTTATCTAGCAGAGGTGATCACTTTAAGAGCTTGGTTGGGTGGGATTTGGCTTTGAGTGGGAGTGGTAGCAGTGTCAATAGCTTAGAGAAGGAATGATCACTGTTTCCGGCCATAGGGTGGACTAAGTGATCTGACTGGGGTGGGGAGAGGTGAGGCATGTGCTACATACCAGATAAAAATGCCTTTTGAAAGCATTGAAAGGTTTGGAAGATCTTGAGGAAGGTCATGAGGAGGCCAAAATCTCAGTGAACAAAGTAATCCTGTACTAGAAGCACAACCCTGAAGGCATTTGACAAACTGGCACACTCAGTTTCAGGGGCATCTTTGTACATAAGGGGCAGTATGATGGAAGACCTTCCTTTTTAGGGTAGGGCTGGAATCACAGACCGCTCCCACACCTTCAGGGTAAAGGCAAGTCAGGAATAAGTCCTCCTGTGAGGTTAAACTGAGGTGTTGCCCCTCCTACAGATCTCATGACCTTTTGTGGTAGGAAATTCTCAAGCTGATTTTAAAAGTTCTTTATTTTGGAGTCAACCTGTACAGATAGCACTCATGGGTCAGTTCACAAGCAAGCAGATCTTTGAAGGACTGCACCTTTATCCTGGGCTCAGTGAATCCCCAGGAATAATTTTTAAAGGAAAAGCAAGCAGTCCCTAGTTAAGAATAACTAAGCACAAGAATGCAGAGTACCGTGAATGAGGATCAATAGAAAGAGATCTGTGAAAACACAAGACAGTGGAGTGGTTGGTTGACACTGATTTTAAACCACACTTTTTACTATTAAATTAATAGATAAGATTGAAAATACCTACAAGGAAAGGAAAGTGTCAAATGACCTAGAAAGTTTGAAAAAGGGATCAGGTACAGCTTCTTGACATGAGCAACTCAACTGTAATTTCAAATCCAACAGATTGAAGAGAATAAATGAACTGGAAGATAGAGCATAAGAAAATACACAGATTTCATTTATAGTACCAAATAGATGAATAATTTGTAAAACCTATTAAGAATCAGAGAGGATAGACTGAGAGGTATATCCAATTAGAGTTCCAGGAGAGAAGAGAGATTATGGACAGAGTCAGTATATGATGAAATAATAATTGAGAATTTTGTGGAACAAGTGAGATATCCATCCTCCGAAAGGTAAAAACAAAACAAAACAAAACAAAACAAAACAAAACCAACCCACATATAGACATTGTAGTGATATAGCAACCAAAGGAGAAAATCAAGAGTGAAGGTGAAATGAAGGTAACTTTTAAAAGAAAAACCAACATAGTTCTTCACTAAAGGAAAATCTCAAGGATATTCTTGGAAGGAAACTAATGTCAAGGGGAAAGAGTGGGATATATAAGCAATGAAGAGTAAAGGTGGTAAATATTTGTGCAACTCTAAACAAATGTAAAAGACTAATAATGTTGGCAGTGGGGAGGGGGCTGAAAAAAGGATAGGATTAAATACATGAAAACAATAACATTAAATTAAAGGGGTAATGGAATTAGTGCAGATGGATAAAGTTTTATTGTGACCCCTGAATGTTATTTTTTAAAGGTTATTACTAAAGAATAGAAGCAGTGTATTGTGTTATAGGAGAGGGAGGAAAATAGAATGATTTAAAAACAATTTAGAAAGAGATAAGAAAGGAGACAAAAAGAACCCAGAACAGGTGGGGAAATAACACAATATAAAATTATAGATTTAAACTCAAGTCAGCATTCATATTAAATGTAAATTTACTACTCTAGTTAAAACATATATGGGTCATACCAGATTTTTAAAAAAATTAGAGAGGGTCACTTTATAATGATTAAAGATCAGTGCAGCTTAAAGATATGACATTTTTAACTTTTTATCATATTAACATAATCAAAAGATATAAAAACAGAAATTGACAGAACTATAAGAAATGGTCAAATCTATAATCATAGTAGAGAATTTTAGCATACCCTCTCAGTAATTGACAGCTAAGCAGACAAAAATCAGTAAGGGTTAGAACTTTGAACAAAATCTGGAATGTTGTTGTTATCTATGAGTATGTATAATAAAATCGTGCAGCCAGCTAATACATATTTGACTTAAATTTTCAAAGATTGGCCATATCCAGGGCCTTAAAGTCTCAACAGATGTCAAAGGATTAAAATTATATACAGCAGGTAGTCTGACCACAGTTCACTTAAACTAGAAATATGAATAAAAAGAAATAGAAAAATCTCTGTTTTTGAAAATTTTAAAAATATGCTTCTAGTATTTGTAGGCCAAAAAAAAGGGGAAAATAGAAATTTTTGAAATGAATGATAATGAAAATATATATCAGAACTTGTAAGATGTAGCTGAAGTTTTATTAATGGGGAATTTATAACTTTAAATATATACATTAAAAATGAAGAAAAGATGAAAATAAATGAGCTAAGTAGGTATCTGTCTCCAGAAGTTACAGAAGGTAAAATAAACCAATCAGAAGGAAGTAACAATGAGGAGAAATTAATGAAACAGGAAACATATACAGTAAAGTTCAACAAAGCCAAAACTTCATTCTTAGAAAAGATGAATATTTGCTTGACAAATATCAAGCAAAATTGACCAAGAAAAAGTCATAAATAATATCAAGAATGTAAAATGGGACTTCTACAGATGTGGTCAACATTAAAAAAATAAGTGACTATTATGAACAACTTGTGCTAAGTAAAAATCAAATCAGTGTCATAGGTATTCATTAAAAATATCTGAAGGATCCAGAAGAAGGGGGTGCTGTACTGCACATCATACGTAGAAGAGTTTTTACATCTCAATGTGGCAATAATTTTGCAAGTTTTGATACCATAAACAAATTTCTAGGAAAAACTTATCAACACCAAACCAAGAAAAGAACCAAGAACCTAATAAAAAGGATATCTACAAAAAGCCTACAGCAAATAGCACACTAAATAGCAAGACACCTAAATCTTTCCCTTTGAAATTAGGAAAAACAGAATGCCTGCTGTCATTCCTTCTCTTTAGCACTGTGTGGGAGGTCCTATCCTGTGCAGAAATTCAAGAAAAGTGAAGCAGAAGATAGGAAGATTGAGCAGAAAGGAACAAAAACTGTGATTCATAGGCCATATGCTTATATATGTAGAAAAAAAATTTAATCTACAGATACATTACTAGAATTAGGTAAGGTTGCTAGGGAAAAAAAATCAATTACATTTCTATATACCAGCAACAAACAAAAAATCATACTTTTAAAGACACCATTGGCAATAGTGTAAAAATGATGATAAACCAAGAAAGAACTCTTTCCAAAAGCATGTAAAGACTCCACAGTGTATTGTATTCATCTATGAAGATACCTGCATTTTTGTTTAGATGTGGTCCTTATAGCCATATAATCATATAAGTGAGCCACTTGTATCTTGATGTCATAGTTAACAGAGTCTTCATTCAGTTGACATGCTGAGATTTGCTTGGATACAGTGGGGAAGAGACGATCTTTGCTTTTTGGAAAGCTAATGTCTACTGTAGGAAGAATTCTGTTATGGGCTAGCACATCTTAACTGTTATGTCCATTTTGAGAAGTCAGGATTCTTGATTCTTACCTCATAGGTATGTTATCTTCATAATTGAGGTGAAGCCTCTAGGCTTCTGTAAGCTCAGAAGATTTAGGTCTATTTAAGTACCTACTTTTCCAAAGACTTATTTTGGAAAGAACAAAAACATGTTCTTTATTTTTTTATTCTTTATTTTTTTTCCTTATGCATAGAAATTGAATCTGAAATGGCCAGTGAATAAGTAATAGAATACATTTCTATTTTTAGTGTTTCAATCTTTCTTTAAAATGAGTAGTCTTGTTTCTTTAAAGTAGGAAGTCAATTATTTCCATTCTCTTAAAGCATGAAATAAATTATTTCAGAGTACAACTTTTAGTTAACAGCATTTCTCTTAGTTTCTCTGTATAGAAGAAAATAATCAGTTTATACTTAAAATTTTAGATAAGATCATCTGAATACTCTCTAAACATTTCTAAGTGTTGGGTAAAGTGAGTAAGGTGATTTAAAAAGCAGAGCCAAGCTTACAAGGTAATGAAAAGAGATTTCCAGAGGCCATAAAGCAAGAGTGAGGGGAGTAACTGGGACCCAAGAGTAAACTTACCCTGGGGTGTGAGTGGGGCTTTGTCAGCCAGTCTTCTGGGCTTTAGCCTTTGGTTTTAATGTCCATGTGAGGACAGGGGTTTGTCTAAGGTGGGGAGTAGGACTTGAGCTTCCCCTCAAACACCCAGGTAAAACCTTCTCCCTTGAAGGTCCACACCCTCAATGAAAGGACAGACTAGTGACAAGGAATGGTGACATGGGGAGCTTATCTGTTTTATCCTCAGGCAGGGGAAGCAGTCTCCTGAAAATTTGTAACAGGATGTCCATTCTTGTAAAAAATTTGTCCTTGGCTACAGATTTCTCTGAGAGCCTAGTTGAAGGAAGGATAAAACCACTGTAGAGATAGCCCCATGACTCAGCCACCAAAAATATGGTACAAAATAGCTATTAAAGGCATAAGTGTAGGTAATGAAAAATATCAGTGGGAAAAAATAATACTAGGAAAAGAACCAGGCTGACTTGGAAAAAACAAAACAAAACAATAAGTTAAAGGACTGGTTATAGAGCTGGTTAGATTCAGCTGAAGAGACAGTTGGTGAAGTGGAACATATGTCTGAGGAGTTCCCCCCAATGGTACCATAGAGAGATTGCGGTCTACCACAAAGAAATAAGAGACACGTTGTTTAAGACCTAAGTGGCCAAGGGTTTTCCAGAATTGATGAAAAATGCAACTTCTCAAACTCAGAAAGTACAATAAGCCTGAATAAGATAAATAAAAAGAAATACATACCAAAAACTGTTTTGTTGAATCCTTGGAACCCGAACATGGATATTAATAGTAATGAGAGATTTTTTAAAAAAGTGTTATGAAGCAGTGACAAATTGACTGACAGCATGTTTCTCAGTAGTAACTAACCTCCCACCCCCACAAAAAAAGCCAGAAGACAAAATAATATCAGAGCAGTGAGAGAAAATAACTGTCAGCAAGGAATTCTATACCCAGATAATCCATTCAATTTCTTCAGGTCTGTAAGTACTGAGAATTTATCATGAAGAGATCCTTGCTGAAAGAACTAGTTAAGTATATACTTTGGGAAGACCCAAAATTAAGGTAGTAAAATGCAAGAAGCAGTGATGAGCAAATAAATTGGTAAACATTTGGGTAATTTAAATATAAGCTGTCTGGAACAAAACAACAATAAGTCCAGGTGTGTGTGATAGAGAAGAAGGGTAGGATGCACTGAGGCAGAAAAGGTGCTCATCTCAGATAGAAGGGCACCATACTTCAGGCCTATAATTCTGTTGAGCAAGAGTCATTGTTGAAATGAGGTAAAATACATATGTTAGGAAATATAAGGGTAAAATTTATTTTAATTATAATTCTAGTACTCACTAAAAAGAAAAATAGAATGTAGAACTTACAAGCACCATAGAGGAAAAGGGGATAAAACTTTAAATAGTCCAGTAGAATGCAAAAAGAGGAGACTACAAAGAAAAAGTATTATAAATAGGAATCACAAAATAAGGGTATAAATTAATCCAGTTATATAGGAAATTATAACACAGGTTAATGAATTAAATCTACCAGTTGAAAAAACAAATTCCCACACTTGTCTTAAAATAAAATCCAGCTATTTGATATTTTAAGAGCTCTACTTGAAATATACAAACACAGAAAGGTTTGAAAGTAAAGAATAACAAATGATTCTAGGCCAGATTAACCCCCCAAAAGCTGCTATAACTTTTTCAATAATCAGACATACTAGACTTTAATGAAAAAAATAATTGTTAGGGATAAAGAGGGTCACTACAAAATAGGAGGGAAAATAGCAGGTACTTTATCAGGAAGACATAACAATTCTGATCTCATGTTTACCTAATGAGATGGCCTCCAAATAAAGCATAAGTTGACAGATTTCTAGGAGAAATTGGTAAGCACCTGATCGTGGTAGGAAAATTTTAAAACTAGTATAGTTCTGTAGAGAATTATTAAGCTCAAACTAAGGATACACTTAGAACCTTTCACTCCATAGATTACACATGTATTTATGAAAATTGACCATAATCTATTAAAATTTATCAAATGTTATAATCTACACTAGTTTTTCAGACTATTATGAGCCTCAAAGTTAATTTAGTTGGTTGTGAAAAAAATCTTTAAAAATTTTTTGATGACATAGAAAATACCAGTGCATTCTAGGTACTAATATTGAATTATTTTATGAAAGTTGTTATTTACATGTGTGTATACATACATACACATATGTGTGTATGTGTGTCCCCATCCATCCTGGGGCACATAAAAAATAATTTTTCTGGATTATGATTAAAAGTCTGGAAGCTTTGTTTTCCATCACACAGAACAGATTCTGTGATGACAGTGCAATTAAATGAAGAATTATCAAATATAATTCAAATCACCCACATGTTAAGAAAGTTAAGGGCACTGCCACCTCATGAGTCTAAGAGATTGTATGGAAATTAGAAAATACTTAAAAGTGAACAATAATCAAAATACTGTGCATTGCAGCTTTATGTCAAGAAGATAGAATAAAATAAACCAGTAGAAATTGGAGGAAGGAATAATGAGAATTAATTACATAGATTGGATCACAAACCAAAAGCTGGTTCTGGAATCATTGAAATTGAACCAGCAATTTACAATAGCCAAGACATGGAAACAACCTGTGTCCATCAGTGAATATATGGATATATATATATATAGCTGTGTCCATTCAGCTATAAAAAGGGCAAAATCCTGCTCTTATCAACAGTATGGATGGTTGGAAGAAGGTGGTGAAATGGTACAAACTTTCAGATATAAGATAAGTACGTACTAGGGATGTGATATACAGTATAATGACTACAGCTAACACTGCTGTGTGATGTATAGGAAAGTTGTTAACAGTAAATATTAAGAGTTCTCATCATGAGAAAATTTTTTTCTTTTTTTGTGTGTTTTTTGTTTTGGTTTTGTATCTATATGCAATGATGGATATTAACAACTTATTGTGATAATCATTTCATGATCTAAGTCAAATCATTAGGCCGTATACCTTAAGCTTATTACAGTGCTGTATGTCAATTATATCTCAAAACTGGGAGAATTAGCAGTTAAAAAATCAGCTCTCTACCTCCTCCCTTCTCCAGGAACAGATCTCAAGACACTTTTACAGGCAAGTTCTTCCAAACCTATCAACAGGGGGAATGGGATGATCCTTAGCTCATTTTTTGAGACTCAAGTATCCTTTCTACCAAAACCACATAAGAGCAGTTTGAAAATGACTTTCAACTTTTTCACTTAATAGCACATGCAAATCCCACATAAAAATGTGAACTAACCAAATCTAGTGATATATTAAAAAGAAAAAAACCCCACCATCAAGAAAGGTTAATATCATAAGAACCATCTGTGAGCTAACATTAGAATAGATATTACTGTAATTCAACCCATTTTAGATTAAAGAAAATGTCAAGTGATAAAAAAACATTTGCTAAATTTCAGTACACAATTGTTAAAAAAGGTTAAAAAAAAAAAAAAGGTAACTAGTAATATAAGATAGCTTAATTTGAGAAAATACTTCTCCCCAGAACCTATGGTTAACACAGCATCTAATAGTGAAATGTTACGAGTGGTGACTTAGGGATGAGACCAGGAAGTCCCCTCTCTCAACCTGTGCTACATTGCTTCAGAGTTCTGTAAGACAAGAGAGCAGAGAGAATTTGGCTTAGAAAGCAAGAAACAATACTGTCTTTTTCATAGGTGATTTTTTTTTTTTTTTTTTTTTTTACTACAAAGTAAGTCCAAGATAAACTACAAACTCTTAGATTTGACAAGAGTTTAGCATAATATTTGGGTAAAAGACGTGCAAAAGGAATAACTTTGCTGGTTTTCTATAGCTAGAAATAGAAAAGTAATTTACAAAAGATATCTTTTTCCAGTACATTTTAAAATAGCAGTACTCTTAACAAAAAGGTGGGTAAGACTTTTTTTTATAGGGAAGACCATACAAAGCTATCCACAAATTTAAAAGAACATTTAAATGATTGTAGAACTATACCACACTATATTTATTGGTAAGAAGCTTCCATAGTGTACAATGTCAGTTCTCCCTATGTTCATCTGTTAATTCAGTGTGATTCAAATAAAAATCCCAGTAGAATTTTTGGAGAGGATACATGGGCAAAAAATGGGGTGGTAATTCAGGGCATAGAAAAATACACTGGTAGAAGTATGGAGTCCAGTAACAGATTTAGGCATATTTCAGACTTAATGGGACAGAGGTAGTCTGTAAGTTGGGGAGCATATGGTTAAGGGAGAGAGAGAGAGCAGTCCGGAAATGGTGCTGGGTAATTATAATGATAGGGAAAAGTTATATCACTATTACCTGTCATATGCCAAAGTGAATTCTGGGGGATTAAAAAACTACCTACAAAAAGCATTATTGAGGTTTTTAGAATAAAATAACTTGTAAACAGTAAAATGATTTCTGTCACAATGGTTGTCTTTCATCCCAGTGGTTGGAACCTGGGTGGCTGGGGGTCAGGGGTATAAGGGAAATTTTTCATTCTGTATGAATCATTGTTTTCCTTTTGAGTCTTGACCCATAAGGAATGTATTGCCTATATCCAACATAAGTGAGTGTATAAATTTAAAGGATAGAGACACTTTTTTCCTTTAAAAAAAAGGAAGGATCTCTTTATGACTTTGGAGTAGTAACTGTGAAACAAGAATGACAAACCGTAAAGGCAAATATTAGTAAATTAGACTACGTTAATAGTATAATTAATAGTTGACATCAAAAAAACACTATAAATTTGTTGAAAGAGAAACCACAGACTTCGACACACATCTAAAACAACAAATGATTAGTATCAAAAAATATGTAGAGGATACCTACAAACAGGAAAAAAAAACAATAGAAAATTGTACAAAAGATACGAATAGTAACATATAAAGAAATCTGAAGGGCTAGTAAACATGGGAGATGCAATGTCATATTCATTTGACTGGAACCGTGTTTCAAGTTTGACTACAGTAGGAAAGGTTGGCAGAGATGTGGAAGGTGGGGGACCTTGGAGGCATTGCCCCTTTGTGGAGCAGTTTGCCAGCATCTGGCATATCCGCGACTACCCTGTGACCCAGCAGGTCCAGTTCTAGATGTATCATAGAGAAATCTGTACACGGGCAGAGGGAACCTGGGAAACATGTTGCACTATAGTTTAAGTTCAATCTTAAAAAATGTTGCCCAGTGGTACCTGCAGTAGTGTCATTTATATAGCCCTCACCAGCACTCAGAGCCACATTGTACTTTGTTTGTGGAGACAGATATTTGTAATACAAGCATAAACATATATGGAGGTGCTAAATGACACATATCTGGATGCTGGTTCTCTGGAAGGATAGATAAGTTTTTAAAATATCTGAAGTAAATGTGGTAAAATGTTTGCATATGATAAACCTTTATCAAAGATGATAGAGTTGTAAGTGAATGGGTGGTCGGGATATTTTTCTTAATCTTTTTTGTATATTTGAAATATTTCCTAGTATTTAAAAAAATTAGGAGACAGTAATTCTGATACAACTGTATCTACTAGGGTCTCTATTTCATTGTCATTCAGTTTTAGTTTTGTATCTTCCTGGTAGGTTATCTTGTGCCCAGGAAATGGATCTGGGGACTTGTTCTCTTAGATACCCTCCCCATCCCGCAGCATACTCTTGCCCCACAGCCACACATAGCCCACGATGGAGCGGCTAGTTAGTGATGAGACCCAACCCCAAGGGTGCTGTTGAAAGCTCTTTCACAAAGCCTGTCTAAATCCAATTGCCAAATTGGACTGAAATGACCAAACTGAACTAGACTGGTTGGGCTATATGAGTTAGCAGATATATTCTGTCTAAAGAATTTGAGTTTTCCACTTTTGTTACCTGAATCCTCACTCCTTAGGACTTTCAAGGTGGGCCAGTAAGTTTGAGCCAGCCGTGCCCGGTAGTGGTCCCCAAGCCTCTGGGTGACCTGCTTCCTTCTATCGCAGGGTCTTCACCTGTCTACTTTACAGTCTAAGCATACTAGCAATAGTAAATAAAAGGAAATATTTCATAGAAGTTTCGAGAATTGACAGAACATAGTACAGGATATGGGTTGCACACAGCTTTGCCAACCTGGGCATGGCCTGTGGGAAACCCTGGGGGTGATTCCTAGTAGGGGTCCTTTTATGACAGTGGGGAATTCAGAAGCAAAGCACCCCAAATGCTGATCTTGAGCACATTGTGAGGCATCACTAGCTTTATCATTACTGTGAGTCAGGAATCTCCCATGATATTACCACCTAAGCTGACCCTGCAGAACAGCAAGAAGGCTGGCTTTCACCTAGACTTTTTTTTTATATTAATCATTTGCTGTTTGTTGTGCTACAGCCTTAGCCTTAAATGTTTCAGTGTATTACTCCTTAAGATGAGGGCTTTTTATTTTTCTGTGAAAGACTTCTTAAAGCATTTCTAACCTAGGACTTAGTGATAGGGATGTAATTTCTTAGAGCAATCCTTTTTGTGTAAGTTCAGAAGACACAGTTGTATAGCTGTCAATCACCCTTGTGTGTGCTGCAGAGGAAACTATTCTCTCAAGGTAGCCTTTCTTGATTCTGTTCTCCCAGCAGAGAATATATTTTTGTGTCCCATGTTTGCCTAACTTGAGTAAGAGTCAAGGCTGATTATTTCAATCTTGGCTTTTCTGACTAAACCACGAGGCTGCACAAGCCCCACAGCACTCACTGGGGACAAACCCTGGTTTGTAGGAGCCTGGTGACCCTGCAGCTCCACGGGAGACCACCCTTCAAGTACAGAGTTGTTGGGAAGCCACTTGGGGCTCACAGAGTCACAGCCGGGGTGACCCAGGCCCCTGGCGTTTCACTGCCTCTGGAGAAAGGGGAGGGTGTTTCTGAAGAATTTTGTCATCTGAATAGACTAAATATAGTGATAGGAATATGGTTTTTGTAGCTGAGCATGTCCACATTGGCGAAATTCTGAGAAGTCTTTGCACGAACCTGGAGTTTCAGTTGGTGGATGCCCACCAAGAAATGGAGGTTGACCATAGAAGTTCCAAGGCTTATTGTCCCTGCCCTCTCACTCGCTCTAGGGCTAAGCAGGGCACAGTTTTATTTTCAATACTTAGCTTGTGGGTGTGTTTCTAGAACTAATTTGGTACAGCCTCTCTTGATTGTCACATATGAGGGTATACCATGGATCATGCTGTGAGAACTCATGGCCAGAGGTCAGAATCCACTTACCCAGATTGAAGGCTGCGTGAGGCTACCTTGGACTTCATTTGCAGAGGTTCCGACTGGAATTAAGAGTTTGACTTGGTCCTACAGAACCAGGAAGGAATAAGTATCACAGCTGCAACTGGTGGAGTTACCACTATGGAAAGCACGAGCTGTGAAGTGTTTGTCAGGAGCATATTAAACCCTCTACCTGCAGGGGTTTTATTAGAAAGGCACAGTGAAACCTGGGTCTATTCTGCGATGGCAGTGATTTTTCTTAGAAAGTAATGCTGAGACATTTAAAACAATCTTTCTTCTCCATTCCTTCTTAAGAATGCCCTAAGGTCAAAATTTAGATTTCGTGATTGTTTAGAAAACCTACTCTATTTCTCTCTCCCTCTCTCTCTGAAAGAGAAATCTCAACTTCTAAGCCACTGATGAGCCTGGACCCGGCCTACCACAGCGTCTAGAGATTTGGGGGGGTTATGCTGGGGAGGGAGCTTCACCTCTCCTGCTTCTCTCCCTTCTCCCCCTCTCCACTTTCCCTTACCTACCCTTCTTATGCTCGCATTCTGTTCACTAATTCCATTGCTGATCCTCTATGGAGGGCTAGGCTCTGTTTCTCACTCTCCAGTTTAGGGGACTGGGAATGTGATAATAACATCAAAATTAGTTGACAAAAGTTGAGTGTGTCCAAATAAATAAACCTCTTGAAGTTTTTCACTGAAATTGAACCTAGCCTGTGCTGTCAGCCAGGAAGGTGGGAACCAGGCCTCCTCTGACTGTTTGGACTTTGGTCTGTGGGAATTGAGAAGGGATGGTTCATCCTCTTGGTTTGGAGTATGTTGCCAGGCAGAGAGCCCCCTCCCCAAGGCAAAGATTGAGCCTGATGCCACTGTCCTTCCTCTCTCTTTGCAGCCTCCTAATGTGAAATTCCAAACCTGAAGTCTTATTTGGTGGGTTTCCCAAGACTGATACTTCCTATTTCTTAATGTGTGAATTACAGGTTCCATAGCTCTTCAGCAGCTGTTACAGGCAAAAAGGCTGTTTTTTTCTCAGAAAATTCTTCATCACTTTTCAGGATTATAATTCAAAGATTTTCACATCTGACCTTGAGTAGTTGTGTTTATCAGTGCTTCGGAAAAGGAGGTGACAGAGTAGAGATGGCACGCCAGGAGCCTTCTGGTCAGAATACATAAAGCTGAAAGCCAGAAGTATTTGGTATGGCTCACATGGTATTTTTTAAATTTGTCAATTTCACTTTGAGAAAAAGATTTCTAGCCTAATGTGAAAAAGCAAAAGATCTCTCAGCACAGCACTCACATTTCTATAGTCAGCTTTGGCTGGGTGACACTTGCTCCCTAATTTAGTGGGGCATTTTTGCCACAGTCCTCACTACTCCCCATTGTCTACCTGGCCTATGCTTGTGCTCATGTGAATCTTAAACCCCTGTGGTGGGTGAATATCTTGAATTGTGATTGAGGCTTCTGAGTCTCCAGGGCATCACGTTTCCTAATTATAGACCTGCACTCTGCCAACTCTCTACTGCTTTGCATCTGCTATCACTTAAAGGGATTGCTCATATCTTGTGTAAAACTTGTTCACTTCTGAGGAGGGGCAGGTAAGAATGTATGACATCAGAGATTGTCTGAATTTGTTTCTGCTTTGACTTTCAGTCTGAAGATTTAGTGAAACCTTAAGTTTGGTAGTGGGGGTGGGGTAGAAACTGTCAATGCCTCAATTTCTGCAAAAAGTAATGTATGTGTATGTGTTTGACAGGTAAAAGGAAAGCAAGCCAAGATGGACATTTACGATACTCAAACCTTGGGGGTTGTGGTCTTTGGTGGATTCATGGTGGTTTCCGCCATTGGCATCTTCCTAGTGTCAACCTTCTCCATGAAGGAGACGTCATATGAAGAAGCTCTAGCCAACCAGCGTAAGGAGATGGCGAAAACTCACCACCAGAAAGTGGAGAAGAAAAAGAAGGAGAAAACAGTAGAAAAGAAAGGAAAGACCAAGAAAAAGGAAGAGAAACCCAATGGGAAGATACCTGACCATGAGCCAGCCCCCAACATGACCATCCTCCTCAAAGACCCAGTGCGGGCACCTGCAGTGGCTGTGGCTCCAACCCCAGTTCAGCATCCGATGGTCATTGCCCCTGTAGCCACGGTATCAGCCATGCCCCAAGAGAAGCTGGTCTCCTTTCCTAAAGACAAAAAGAAGAAGGAGAAAAAAGTAGCAAAGGTGGAACCAGCAGTCAGTTCTATAGTGAATTCCATTCAGGTCCTTTCCTCAAAGGCTGCCATCTTGGAAACTGCTCCCAAGGAGGTGCCTATGGTGGTTGTGCCCCCAGTGGGTGCCAAGGCCAGTACCCCAGCCACTGGCACTGTGCAGGGCAAAAAGGCAGAGGGGACCCAGAACCAGGGCAAAAAGGCAGAAGGAACCCCCAACCAGGGCAAAAAGGCAGAAGGAACCCCCAACCAGGGCAAAAAGGCAGAGGGAACCCCCAACCAGGGCAAAAAGGCAGAGGGAACCCCAAACCAGGGCAAAAAGGCAGAGGGAACCCCCAACCAGGGCAAAAAAGCAGAGAGTGCCCAGAATCAGGGCAGAAAGGTTGAGGGAGGGCCCAACCAGGGCAAAAAGGGGGAGGGGGTCCAAAGTCAGGGCAGAAAGATGGAGGGAATCCCGAACCAGGGGAAAAAGGTAGAAGGGGCCCAGAATCAGAGCAAAAAATCAGAGGGCGCCCCTAACCACAGCAAAAAGGCAGAAGGGGCCCCCAATCAGGGCAAAAAGGCAGAAGGGGCCCCTAACCAGGGCAAAAAAGCAGAAGGGACCCCTAACCAGGGCAAAAAGGCAGAAGGGACTCCTAACCAGGGCAAAAAGGCAGAAGGGGTCCCCAACCAGGGCAAAAAAATAGAGGGGACCCAGAATCAGGGTAAAAAAGCCGAGGGAGGCCCCAACCAGGGCAAAAAAGAGGAAGGGACCCCAAACCAAGGCAAAAAGTCAGAGGGGAGCCCCAATCAGGGCAAAAAGGTAGAAGTGGTACAGAATCAGAGCAGAAAGGCAGAGGGAGCCCCCAACCAGGGCAAAAAGGCAGAGGGGGCCCAGAACCAGGGTAAAAAGGCAGAAGGGACCCCCAACCAGGGTAAAAAGGTAGAGGGGGCCCCCAACCAGGGTAAAAAGGCAGAGGGGGCCCCCAACCAGGGCAAAAAGTCAGAGGCTGCCCAGAACCAGGGCAAAAAGGCAGAGGGGGCCCAAAACCAGGGCAAAAAGGCAGAGGGGGCCCAAAACCAGGGCAAAAAGGTGGAGGGAGCCCAGAATCAGGGTAAAAAGGCAGATTCAGTTGCTAATCAAGGTACAAAGGCGGAGGGTGTTGTAAACCAGGGGAAAAAAGCAGAGGGGGCTCCCAATCAAGGTAAAAAGGCAGAAGGAACCCCAAGTCAGGGCAAAAGGTCAGAAGGGTCCCCCAACCAGGGCAAAAAGGTGGATGCGTCTGCCAATCAGGGTAAAAAGGCAGAGTCAGCTCCTATCCAGGGCAAAAATGCAGATATGGTCCAGAGCCAGGAAGCACCAAAGCAAGAGCCTCCTTCAAAGAAGAAGTCTGGTTCAAAGAAGAAAGGTGAGCCCGGTAAGTAGCTTTGATTTCTTTATGAACTTGGAAAGCAAAGCTTTCTTTAAAAGACTTATGGATTCCCTTTGGGGAAGCCATTTGTATCAGTCAGCTAATGCCACAACAAGGCTGCATAACAAACATTCCAGATTTCAGTAGCTTTCACAAGCAATCATTTTTTCTTGCTCATGCTCTGTTGAATTGACTGGAGGTTGACTGATCTAAGTTGTCTCAGCTGAGTAGCTCTGTTTCAGGATGCAGTTTAACTTGTTTTGGCTCCTTGCTGCAGGTTGAGCATAGGTCTCTTCCACATGTGTTCATTCTGAGGCCCAGGTTGAGACTTTACTGACTGAGGGCAGAAGTCCTTCTCATGGTTATGGCAGAGCTATAAACGGGCACATTTCAAACCAACATTCTCTAGGCCAGAGCAAGTCATGTAATTGAACCTGAGTTATGATACAGTAGATTGTTTTTAAATGTCTGACTGCATTCTGTGAGCCTATTCTGTTTCTTACCCTACCAGGTACTGTAGCATAGCTTTATTTGTTTCTGTATGTTTGTTGAGTGAATAATGGTAGGATGTTTTCAGGAAATAATGGCATTCATCCACTACTATGCCCAGTTACTTAATGGAGTAATATATATATAGTAGAACATTAATTCCCCCTTATCTTTTTAGTGGATTTTACTATAGAAATTGGACCAGTGAGTTTCTATTTCATATTCATCACTCATTGATAGAATAGTTCTGTGCATGCGTGCGTGTGTGTGTAAGTCTTTGACTAGCTGTTAGTTGGTTTGGAAAAGGGATTGTGTTTGTCTTGGTGAGGCATCTTACAGGGTCTGAAATGTTTGGACCTGTATTGGATAGCAAAGGACCCTGCATTTTTAGCTGGGTTTACCTCTCTTGATCCTTTGTGAAGCTCCATTACCTTTTCTCTGGTTTCTTTCTCTCCCATCTTCTGTGGGGGGAGCGGGCAACGTGGGGGAAGGACATTTGCTTAGGCAACACCCTGTCCCATGTGAGGGGACCCATCCTCTGTGAGTAGTTTTAGGCCTCCTGCTGAGGGTCAAGGACTGGCCACCTGACCCCACAAGTCAGTTCAACCTCTCACACCCTTTGAAAACCCAGCCACTTAACCTCAACCCTACCTCCACTGGCTGGATCAATGGTACACTGCCTTGTCTTTAAGGTGATGTTCCACTTGACCCAGGGATAAGGTCATCTGAGACTTGAAAAGAGGGATGAGACTGAGAACTGGCCTGTTTTCTGGCTCTCCCATGTCAGGTATGTTCAAAATAGTACTTCCTGTGTCCTATGGCCATTATTACCATGTAATGGCTTTAGATGTCTGAGATAAGGCATAAAGTAGCAATGTGATGGTAATGTAGAAAAGAAGGCAAAATAGTCCTTATTTGCAGGTAGTAGAGATACCTTGGTAGAAGGAAGACCTAGCTCTATACCTGTGTGAACCCATACAGCAGCTCAGCTGAGGTAGTGTTAAGGAAATTTGAACAGAGGAGAGAAATATCATGGTCCAGGATAAGAAAGATTAAATACTATAAAGTGATAGTTATTCCCAAGTTCACTTAGTGGTTTATTATACTTCTGGCCAAAATTTCTATGAGATTGTCCCCTCTTAATGTGACAAAACTATCCTAAAAGTCCCACCTGAAGGGTAAAACAGATGAGTATTAGAGTTTTAAGTAGCTTTTGAAAGGCCAATTCTGTCTGATGTGTGAACATATTCCCATATTCCCAAACTATAGTAATTACAACAAGTAGGGTACTGGCCCAGGGCCAGCCAGGTCAGGGAGTAGAATGGCCCTGAAGTAGACTGAATCATCCCTAAGAACTTCAATGAGGGGAGGGAGCATCATTTCAGAAGGGAAGAAAAATGTTCAGGCAAATCTTGGGCAGCCTGTTCAAGATTTGGAAGAGTCTGCTTACACCCCTCTAAAAATTTAAGGTTTGGATGAATTAGATTTAATTTAAAAAGAAGTCAAACCCTAGAAAAAGAGAAAATTAAAGACAGCTGAAATTAATATTGATCAACCCAGACAGAGGGAGGTTGTCAGTCTGAGGTTGCAATGAGAAAATCACAAAAGGCAATATGGAGCTCTTGGCCACACAGATAGCCATGTGGGATGTTCAGACAAGACCAAATGAAAACAGCCACAAGGGTCCTACGTGTGGCTGTATAAAACACCTGGAAGGTGAATTTTTTTATTCTTCAGTGTATCAGAGTGTCTGAAATCATGGGAGAAAGATTTTCTTGTACTTTGTTTTTTATTTTCCTGAATTTCCACTGTGTGATCTCAGCCCAGTTTTCCTGGGGTTAGTGTGTAAAGCCATCTTCAGGGCCCTCCAAGGTGGATGAAGGCCACTCCCCATCCCACAACTCCATGAAGTTCATGAAATCATGGGTTTTCCCAGTGACTTTTGGAGTGGGGCTCATGGTTCTCTTGCGTTTACATCTTCTATGTGGAGGTTAGTGTTCTAGAATTAATCTGACTCATTTTAGCATCTGTGGCTGTGACTGTGTTTCTGAGTGAGAATAGGCCACATTCTTTCCACACAGTTACACCTTATGTCCCGTGAGGCTATGGTCAGTCTCAGTTGCCTGACCTTGACTTCCTTGACTGCCTAGGGCCTGTCTACCCCCTGTTTCTCCATGGCTATGTAGGCCTAACTCAAGGCAACTATGGGTGCAACTATGGCTTGGCTGGCCCTGGCATCCAGAAACTTGGGAACCCGCAGATATGAGTAGCTTTTTGCTGGCCTGGTGACCATCGGGAGATGCTTAGGGATTAGGTTCCAGATCGCTGGTGGGGAGCAGGCCAGGAAGGGACTTCCTCCTCTGAATCGAGGACACCTTGACTTGGATACGAAGGGCTCCAGGGCCATGAACTTTTGACCCTGGGCCCCAGATAGCTATAGTCTAGGGCTGTGCTGTCCAGTTATGGGAGCTGCTAGTCACATGGGGCCATATAAGTTAATATTCAGGTCAATCAAAAATGAATAAAATGAAAGATTCAGTTGCACTAGCCACATTCCAAACATTCATTAGTCACATGTGCAAATGAAGAACAACATCTCCATTAGCATACATAGTAAGTTCTGTTGGACCCAGCGCTTCTCTAAATAGGAGCCATTGGGGAGGTGGCCTCTTGGGTCACCTTCCAGGTGGCCCTGTGGAAACTAACATGTCTTTGCAACCTTCTGTTGGTACCATACAAATCCTCCCCATTTTTTCCAGTCTGTTTGCATCCTGAGTGGGGTGAGGGTGAGCCCCATTGTCCTCCATATCACAGTAAGATGTGACAGATGAGTCCATGGAGGCTGTGGCTGGCCGTGACACATAACAAATCAGTGGTAAAACCCACCCTGGGGCTAGGGTTTACCAGAAACAGGATTGCTCCCTTAGTCATTCCCTAGATCAGCCCGGCAGGGCCTTTGCTGACAGGTACCCCAGGGGGAGACACAGCAGGTATGGAGGCAGGCACAGGATATACTTCTGCAGGCCTGACTTAGAATTATTCCAGAACTTCTGATCTGATTTTCCTATAAGAGCAAATCAGGGCCATGTGACAGCTTTTTACCTCTTGTCTGTGGCCAGATTTGATAGTGAACACCTGGCTTCCTAATCCTTGCTTTTTAAAAACTTGTTTTTGTAAAAATATATGCTTCCAGCAAATAAAATTCAAGCAGTATAGAAGCATGGAAGATGAAAATTGAAAGTCTTCCTTTCCATTCCATCCCATTACTTCCCAGGAGGAACCCCAGGATGCGCTGCTCATCACACCAGATGCATACATAGGGCCTGCAGTGCACACAGCTTTGGAACTGGCTTTCTTCATTTACGAGTGTACGGGTGACGTCTTTCCATATTGCTCCTATAAGGCTGCTACTTTCAGCTGTGTCATATTTCGTAGCATGAATGTATCATAATTTATTTAAGTGACATTAAGTAGTGTGCAGTTTTTTTTGCTGCTAAAATTAACACTGCAGGGATGCATATGTATCGTTGTGTATCTTTAGAAAGTAAATTCCTAGATACGTGATTTTTAAGTCAAAAGGTAGGTACATCTTTAATTTAGGAAGACAGTACATAACTCCAAAAACATTCCATGCTTTGTCTATGTCATGGAGTAAGAGAGGCCACATGAGTTCCCAGCACCCTCCGTCTGACTTTACTGCTCATGTGGTGCTGTGGAAATGGTGATAATTTCAGGGGAGCATCATAAACCCAGGTGTGGAACAAGGAGAAAATACTTGCTTATGAAACAAAGAGCACAGATTCTTGTCTCACTGTTTGGAGAAGAGAAAATTCACAGAACCAGAGAGAAGTGGAAGTTTTTCAGAAATAAAGCTTAGGAACATTTGCAGTGTCGTACAGGCCTCCTCTGGTTCATTCTCTGATAGTTACCTCAGCACTTGTGCACAGTGCTTATTAGGAAAGCCATGTTTCTTTCACAGGAAGTATGTGTATATGTGGTAGTGGTGGTTTTTTTAAACATCTGTTTTTGTCCTCAGACTTAGTCTTTGCCAGCTTTATTATGTTGTCCTGCCTCCCTTGTGCCTAGCGTGTGCTAATGGGTGGCTCAGTGGTACATTTCAGAAGAGTCGTTTGTTCCAGGACTTGGAAATAAGTCCATATTAGTGCAGCATGGGTCTGAGCCCCAGATAAACCAAAGACTTAGATTTGGGAAATACAAAATGCACCTTCTGGAAACTCCACATCCAGATGAGCTCTAGAGCACTGGGCTTCTGCTGGAACTTGGTTTGCCCAGTGTAGCAGCTGAGCAAGGCCAGGCTGGGTGGGCGCCCTGGGCATGGCTTTCCTGTCTTGAATCGTGGACTGGCTTTATGCCCAACTCCCTTGCCATCTGCAGAGTTAGGCCATTTACTTGGCCCAGAAGGCCATCACAACAGGGCCCAGGAGAGCCCAGCCACCCTCCAGAAGACACTGGTGTTTACAACCCCATGATGACCATAGTCAGAAATATACAGAACCCATATGAGAGAAAGAGGCCATCTTTGGGGACAGGACTATGGGTAAATCTTAAATTTTTTTTCACTCTTCTGCATTTTCCAGTTTTTCTTTAACGCGTATTATTTTTTAAATAGAAAAGAAACAAAATCCTATTATTTGTCTGAGTCGAATAAACAGGCCCTCATTGTACCAAGCAGAATTCCTGTCCTTTCGGGCACTGTGAGGCAGTCCAGTGCTGATCAGAGGTCCCTTGAGTGTCCTCTGAGCAACAGAAAGAAGTCCTTGCTTCTTTAGAGGGGCCGGGTTGAGGGAAGAAGGTGGCCAGTTTTTCTTAGGCTTGTCCCAGCCCTGGGCACCCAGTAAAGGATCATAAGCTGAGCCAAGATGGAGAGTTTAAGGTAGGTCCTACATCTGTGAACATGGCAGCGTCCCAGGGGGTCCTGGCAGCTCCTTGTTATGTGAGGCCTTGCAAAGCTGCTTTTTTACCTTTGCCAGAACAGGTAAGAATGCAGATGGGATCGTGTTCTATAACCTAATGAATGGGGCAGGGGTCACCAGAGGTCAGAAGACATGGGAAAAATTTTTAGATCTACCAAGAAAACTTGACTCAAGGTGTCTACACTTTAGTAGAGGTTTCATATTCAACTTTGTGACTTGATAATAACACCATTCCTTCCACCTTCCTATTACATCCTCCTCCCACTCTCATGATGTCCTTTGTGCTGTGGGCTTGCTGTGTCTGAGTCCTGGTGCTGTATCATAATGAGGAATGTTACACCATTGCTTTCCTCAACCAAATGTTTGGTTAGGTATGTGGTTTATGAAGCTCTTCTCTGTGTATTTATCCCCCTAACATTGTCTAAGGTAGATTTTTATTTTTACCTGTTTTTAAAAAGGGGAAACCAAAGCTCAGCTGTTTTGGGACTTCCCAGAAATCATGAGGCCAGCAGATGACAGGGCAGGGAGCAGAGCTTCCAGCTTGGGTCTCTTTTTGAGCCCCCCACTTAGGGCTAAGTTACAGACAGTTGTGTATTGAGAGTAAGTGTGATACTCTTTCTTTTGAACTTATCTCAGTTTTTCAGTGTTTGAAGCTCTGACGAAATCTCTGTGGGGCTTTTGAGCTTTTATTTACTTTCTGTGTAAGTTCTTCAAACCCAACTATTTTTGTTTTTTTTTAAGAACAAAACTATCCCCTAGGGAAGCAAGCCAACTATCAGTGTGGCACTGCCGTGCCTTAGAGAAGCTACAGGTGATGTTCTTCCAGAACTCTCCATTTAGTCATCTTAAAACAGCAGTACTGGGACTCCAGTTACTGCCCTGGAAGCTGTGGTTAGGAAGCACACAATTATAAAACCCTTGTCTTTTTTTTGCAGTGCATTAGGTAAAATCCTGTCATTTCAGGCCTGCTCTCCTTGGACTAGCCTGAATGCCTGAAGAAACCCAAGAAAGTATCTTGCCTAGAGGTCCTCCAGGGTTTGTCTTTATTTGAAAAATACTGTGATGTGTTATTTTTTTCAGATGTAAAAATGATTTTGTTTTTGTTTTTTTTTTTGAAATTTACCAGAAAAACAAAAACATCATGAGAAAAATAAAGTCATGCAAGCTGTAGGATTTTAACCCATTTCCCATTTGCCCCAAGAATACTCACCAGCAGTGCTTGCTGCTACAGCACATACCCTGAGATAACTCAAGGATTACAGTCCTAACCTTACCCCAAAGTTTGCCATGAAATATCTCAATTTTATTATTTTTGCATCACTCTAGTATGTTGATAGTCTTTGGAAACAAATGACATCATTCTATTTATAGCACTCTGTGTTTAGTAGTGGTATTTACATTTATAAAATATAGTAATTTTCGATTGCCGAAAATATCAAATCCTAGAAAACGTAGCATTCCTGTGTGTGATATTAAATAAACGTGAGCAGTGAGCTGCACTTTTTTTTTCCAAATGGGAAAAGGGTTAAAAAAAATTCCATTAGTCATTATTAAGAGTTAGTTAACAGATTATTTTCCAACCAAAGGAAAAGGCCTAATTCAAAGGCCCCAAATAGGGTTGCTCTTGACATTATTTGTACTTCATTCCAGTGTGCTTAAACTGCCAGAAGTTAGTGTCCATGACGGTTAAGTCAAGTGCAGCTGCTCTTCCAGGGCCTGCATCTGGTCCGGAGGGCAGACCAGCTCCTGAGCAGTGCTGGGCTCCATGGCTGAGCTGGTCTTTGAGTCTGCCATGTACCTGCTGCCCAGGGCCCACCTCTGCTGTGGTGCAGATGAGCAACAATGAGGATGCCAGGGGTTGCAGCTGCTACCATTGGCGAATTTGGTGAATTTTTCATCAAGGTCTTCATGAGGGCTGCTTTCCCACAAGCCCACGAGGATCCTTCATGGCCACTGTCCACAAGCACACAGCTAGTGAGGCCAGTAGTAATGCTGGCTTGAGTTCCTCATTTCTGGAGATGGATGTGCCTGCCAGCTTCTCTGATTTGGGGCGATGCCCTCTGGACTTAGGGTCAGTAGGAGCTAGGAGCTTGTCTTCTGTCTCAATGAAATGATTGCTTGTGTAGTGCTGGACTTTACAGAGGCACAAGGGAACACTTCCTGGGACCCTGGGGCCTTTGGAGTTTGGCTCACATGACTGGGGATGTCAGAACCTGGCACCCTGAGGTTGGGGTCTAGCTTTCTGTTGGGGGACCTATGCAGGGTCCCCTGACTTATATATTGGGGTGGCCCCCATGCAAGGTGCAGAGGTAATAGTCATTCCACCTGCATCTGTGAATCTGAGGCCTTCAGACTGGTCTGGACATTTCCTGAGAAAATGAGTGTCTTTGCCATTGGTGTTCTCCCCCAGCCCCCAAGGCTACACCCCATGGCATGTTCCACTGTCAGAGTCCCTGTGTTGACACCTGGGCCTCTGTCCCACCAGCTCAGCTTCCTAAATACTCTCAGGCCTAGCCCCTGGCCCTGGACTCTTTCCTGATTTACCTGCCTGCAGACTTGTCCCCCAGGGTGTCTTGAAATAATTTTTCCCATATACAAACCTTGCTCCCTTCTAGGCCTTGTCCTTTGCCTATGGAATAAGATTTGGATTCCTCGGACCTGTGACGACTTGGATCTACTTTGGCTTTACTTCCCTCGCTCTGACTAGTGAGGCATCTTGCAAGCCTCTGGTGCCTCTCCTGTGCCTGCCTATTCTTCTTGAAGCCCAAGCCCTTGCCTTCTTTTTTACCCAGTAGTGTTTGGCTCAAGCATCTCTTATTTAAAAGCCTTCCTGGTGTTGCTGCCATAGTTGCTTTCACAGTGAAGTGCTCAGTCCCCAGGTTCCCTTTGTGTGGCTCTCCTGCATGATTGCTGCATGTCCTGAGTTTCCTCTACCTGTGTTAGCTGGCACTTCTGCCTGTAACTTACCTTTCCAGGCCCAGCCGTATGCAGACTGCCAGGTACACAGTAGGTCCATGCTTTGTGTCTGGAGACCCCCTTGACCTGCCTGTCCTGGGAGGGGCTGCCAGGTGCCTGGAACAAAAGTTGGAGTTGAGCTGGAGCCTTTTGATGGCTCATCGAAGGGCTGTGGTGATAATCCCCTGCCATTGATCTTAGCTGTCCAGCTCAGGAGGCAGTTCCTGGAGTGTACTGTACTGATACTGACAGATACCGACATCCTTCCTGTTGGTTGAGTAAGCTGGTTTAAGAACAGGGCAGAAGTGTTCCTTCTAGGAACTTACCGCTAGAGGGGCTAATGCTGAAACAGTGCTAAGCTCTGGAGCCCAATGAATTCCCTATGGCTGGGAATCTTGGTAATTATGCAGCTGGAAAGAAAATTCTCCCTGAAGGACCGCAGTTGACAGAGAGAAAGAGACTCCTAAGTGCCTTTTTTTGCAAGACAAGTTTAATTTTAGGTGATTAAGTGTGGTTGCAAAAGGGAGTGTGGAATTTGAGGTGTAATGCACATTATCTGGGAGCTGCTTCTCCGCCGAGAGCCCAGGGAGGCAGAGGGCTCCTTATTTGTCTGTACATGCTACCCCTTTAACCTTGCGAGTGAGGATGGTGGTATGAGGCAGGAGCCAGAGGGTCCACAGGCTGTGGTGCTCTGTCCTTTCCATTGGCAGGAGTAGGAGAAAGGGCAGAGTTGCTTCAGCCACCCCAAGCTCCTCCCTGGATATGCTCTCTGGGGAGGGGTCAGGGTCTGTGATTCTCTTGTGACTGGGGCTTGAAGGTGGCCCTGTGGATGGATTCTGCAGTGCTTTACCTTGTACCAGGCATTGTTAAAGCACATTGCAGCAAGGTTGTGAGAGAAGAACGATTATTACCCCTATTTCACGGATGAGGAAACAGAGATAAAGGGAGGTGAAGCCTCTTGCCCAAGGACAAGCAGGTGGGAAGAAGCTGAGTTGGGATTCAAGCTGAGCAGGGCAGAGGTGACCTGCAGGCTGGACCTAGCCCATGAATGTGTGTGTTCAGCCCCACAGTGGTTTTATTTATGTTTTATATTGAGTTAACTGTCCACACCAAAAGTCAGGACATGGCACATAAAAGTCTTGTGTCTGGCTCTCCTCAACAAGTCTGCATCTCTGAGGCTTCTGGGCCAGACCCCCTGGAGGCTGTCCCCTAGATGTGAAGGAGCATGCCCAAGGCCCCCCCCCCGTCCCCATTCAGGAGAGGCTTCCCCCTGAGCCCAGGCCTGGCCCCTAGGGGTGTTCGCTCTGTCCCCTGCCAGATGGGTCTGGATTACTCCAGAGCAGTGGGACACTGGCCCTGCCTCTCTGCTCTTCACTCTCCTTTTGCCTCATTTCTCCCCCAGGCCTCTTTGCCCTGTTGCTGGTATTTCAGACTCACCAAGGTCGACAAAGCATTGGCTTCAGGAGGAGGCCCTCAGTGAACTGATCTTACTAGATTTCACTGCCTCACGGTCTTTAGGAAGTCTGTGGTTTAACAGATTAGATGTTGAGTCTTTGACAAATTTATTTTAGTGCCTTAAGATTTTGCAATACCAAGGATTATTTCTAGTTTTCCGAGTATTTTTGCTGGAGACCTGTGTAACGTGTGGGCGCATATCAGCTCCTGTGAGAATGCCGCTTGTTGACGGAGTCAGTGTGCCTGTCTCCCAGGAACTGGCGCCTCATGAAGGTGCGCTTGGTGCCGTTAATGGCGAGAGGATCTTGAAACTCAGAAGTAAATGTTACCCTCACAGAAGTCCTGAACTTCTGGTTCTTACTTCCAAGTCCTTTTCTTTTTCAGTTTTTCTTCCCTGACTTGGGGAGCATAGAGACAGCATCATTCTTATCTTAAAGACTTAATGAAAAAATATAAAGTTATGGCTGTCTAAATATAATGTACAAGATAGTTATTTGTATGAGGATGGAGGCCATGGAAGTTTCTGTGAGGGAGTGGGTGAGGGAGAATTTTTGCTGTACATAACTTCGGATTGTTCCACTTGTTACAGATTATTATTTTGTTCATAAATGTATCTAATAAAAGTTACATTATATTTTATTAGAAGTGTATTAGAATGACACTCTCACCGAAGACTTTCAGAAATGTTTTTTGGGCAAGACATCTTGGGGCTCCATTTTTCCTAACTCTGTAAGAGGGAATGCACATTTGTTTAGACTACTGGGTGATGCTTGTGAAGGAAATGGCATTTCACAGTGAAGTGTAGTTGCATTACCCAGATGCCCCTCCCCTCTTCAGTAGGGGCCATGGGGTCCTAGAAAGATGGTCTTCAAGGAGAGCCTTCAAGAGAGGCCTGAGCCCCTGGTGACTCTGAGGCTCTGCAGGGACATGAGCTGCCAGGACTTCAGCAGGGAGTGAGGGAATGCTTTGGGGGTCCCCAAGGCTGGAAAAGAGCAGACTGTCCTGTCCAGTAAAAATGTAGTGTGAACTGCATAAGTGTACCATGTATGGAATTTAAACCTTCCTAGTACCCACATTTAAAAAGGCAAACAAGAAGCAAATGCAGTTAATTTTAATAATATATTTTATTTAACTCAATTTACCCAAAATATTATCATTTCAGCATACAATCAATATAAAAAATTTTGACAGATATTTTACTTTTTTTTATATGAAGTCTTTGAAATCCGGGGTTATACTCCCACTCGTAGCATACCTCCATTCACACTAGCCACATTTCAAGTTCCTAGTAACTCCACATGGCTGGTGGCCAGTGTACCAGACAGTGCAGGTATAGACCTTTTTGAGTCAGGACAGAAAAAATGTCTGTGCAGTGATCACCTTCAGAGAGGCTGTTCTGGCCTTTCTTATTCCAGCAGTGTCTTTGAAATGAGTGGGCCTCCCTTTCCTGGAAAACAGGCCAAGGGAGGAAAGTAAGAAGCCTGTATACCAAAATGCTATAGTGGGGTTTTCCCCAGTAGTGAACTAGAGAATGGTTTTTATTTTCATTTGACTTAACCGTACTCAGATTTTTTTCTAGTGTATGTAAGTTTACCATTAAAATTATTTCATTTTATATATATATTTCAATGAAAATACAGAAGGCTATAGGGGGAATGCTCCCTCCTCCCCACCCCATACTCATTTTTGTGACACCCCGTGAGCTTAGGCCTTTAGTGTCAACATGGTTATTTTTAATTTCAAGCTTCACTGAGGTAAGAAGTTCTAGAATAAAGGTGCTCATAGCAACCCAAGTCCGACATTCCCCTTATTAAGGTATCATGCTAAGTGCTTTGACTTGTGATGAAAATATTGTGACTAGTGTGGGAAAATACTGTGACTAGTGAGAGAATTTAGGGTTGCTATGGAAACCTTCCCCATTTATTGTCCTCAGTGAAGTGAGCTTAGCTGGAGGGGCTGCTGCAGGCTGGCCTGTTTTCTTGATTACAGCCCATTTTTTGGCCCTGTCATTCAGCTGTGGGGCAGATTTAGGTCTCAATCTAAGGAATTCCCCAGGCATTTCAGGCAGGGCTCCTGCTAAATGGGGCATCTCTGTTCACTCTTACTTGCCTTGAGAGCCTGTGATGGGAGCAAAAGTTTTTTTTTTTTGTTAGTGGGGGGTGGTATCAGGAGTGTTTCAGAAGTGACATTTGGTTGTTGGAAATGGCCCTGTCCTCCAGAGGTCATGAATGGACTGAGGAGTGGGTAGGCCCGTTCTGGAAGAACCCAGCCCAAATCTCCTTCTAACACTTGCCTAAACTTTACCCAGGGAGAGATAGAAATACTGTTTGAATCTGGGTGTGTGGGAAGCAGCCTTCTTTTTCCTGGAGCCACAGAGGCAGTCCTGGAAACACTTTTGCTTTCCGTGCTTCTCCCATGACCATGAGTTGAGGCTGTGGCCATCTGTGTTTGTGAGGAATGGCAGGCTTGCTGGTCAGTCAGGACTTGCAGGGCCATACAGCTTGGTCATAGCATGGGGGTCAAATTGCTAGAAAAAGAAGAAAGGAAAACACCTTTGGGAAAAATATGCCTTTCTTAATTCTGTTCATTTTGATGATAAAAAGGGGGAGACATCTCCCCCCCAACCCAGGAAAACTCTACCTTTCTTTGCTTGGGGAGCTTCCCCTTGGCTGTCTTTGAGTAGTCAGGAGGGTTGTGCAGGACCCGCAGTTTAGTCTGTACAGGCTGTTCCGGACTGACCATGGTTCCACCTATAGTCTTTGTACTTTATGACAAAGCAAAAGCGATACAAATAATAGATTGCATGGAATACTCAATATTTTTTTATAAAATAGGCTTTGTATTCGATGACTTTGCCAAATTGTAGGTTAATATAAGTGTTCTAAGCACGTTTAAAGTAGGTTAGGCTAAGCTATGATGTTCAGTAGGTTTGCTGTATTAAATGCATTTTTGACTTAACAATATTTTCAACTTACAAGGAGTTTGTTGGGACGTAAACCCAATGTAAGCCGAGGAGCATACCCTAGACAGCTAGACAGAGTCCTGCGCTCTGACTGCCCCCTGCTGCTTCAGGGATGACGAACTTGGTTGCTGATGTCTAAGTGTAAGTCCCTGCTCCTACCTTCTTTCTGCACAGGGCCCACGGATTTGGACAGCCCTCTCTACCTCCCTTACAAGACACTGGTCTCCACGGTTGGAAGCATGGTGTTTAGTGAGGGTGAGGCCCAGCGGCTCATTGAGATCCTGTCTGAGAAGGCTGGTATCATTCAGGACACCTGGCATAAGGTGGGTGTCCTTCCTGGCCAATTCAGTGGCTACTACAGCTGGCTCCAAGTGGTCTTGCCCTTCCCCTTCCTCTCAGGGGCTGGTAAGTTGTAGTGGTTACCTGGTTTTGGGGTCTCAGCCTCCCGTGGGCGATATGTGTCAGGCTGGCCACACCCAGCTTACCAAGCTGTAGAGTGTTCATGTAACAGCCTCCACTTACCTTTCTTAGCAGAACCCTCTGTCCTTTCCCAAGCAGAGGTTTCATGAATCACCCTGCAAATGCTTTGGCTTGTGCCACAGCCCATTCCTGTCTGGGCTACTGAATCACAATGGATGTTAAGCACCAGGGCAGAGTTGTGGGTGGAACATAGGAGCTGGGGCCCAACTGTTTTGTGCAAGAAAGAGGGTGTGTAGGGACACACTGTGAGTAAGAAAACCCTGTGATGGGCCCAGAAACGGCTCTCTCCAACTTCCCTCCTGCTGTCAGGGGCCAGTTCAGGGGCTGGCAGCCACCCTCTGGTACTTTGGTGAATGTGCTACATGAAGGAAGTGCTGCATAACACACGTTTGTTTATTCTTTAATCAGAGTTGGAATTATAGGTAGTTTTGCTGGAGAATTTTGTGGCAACTTAGTGGTTAGAGATATTGGGGGGTATTGTGAGAGCCACGCCAGTGTGACTGCCCTTACTGGCCCATGCAGTCACAGGGAGCTCATTGAGCATGGCGGGTAGAGGGAGGACTCCTGGGTGAGTGGCTGGAGGAGGTCAAGATGACCACTCCTCTTCCAAGGAGAGAGCCCCAGACTCAGCTCAGGCACCTGTCCCCAGTGTTCCCCTTCCCACAACCTCCACACTTCAGCCAGAAGCCTATAGGCTATACACAGTGTCTAAGGGGTGGGCACTGAGCCAGAAACAATGGAAAACTGCCCCTCAGTGGGTCAGGAATAGGCCCTGGCCACCATTGACCCGAGTTAAGAGGGAAACACCATGCTCGTAACAACTATCCCAGGGAGCCAGCACTTTTGTGAAACAGTTCTTATGTCCATAGGCCCTGGAGGCCTTATAGACAGGGCAGCTGAGGCAAGGGTGCCTTCCCTCCAAAGTATATGGAGTCAGGATTGAACCTGCTTGTCTTAAAGCACCTGCTCCCACTTCGTGAGGCAACTGTTCTTGTCGTGGGTCTGATTGCTGGATTGGGAGACAAACCAAGTATCTTTCTCCTCTGTTAACGTGGCTCTGTGGGCATTTCTAGGCCACTCAGAAGGGTGACCCCGTGGCAATACTGAAACGCCAGCTGGAAGAAAAGGAAAAGCTACTGGCCACAGAGCAGGAAGATGCAGCTGTTGCCAAGAGCAAACTGAGGGAGCTCAATAAGGTATGAGAGTACACGTCTGGTTTCGAGAAGCCCTGGGCTGTGACCAGTGCTGCTCCTGGATCTTGGGATTCAGCCATGACTCCTTGCTCAGGCCTGCCTAATGTAACTGTCCCTCACCAATGCATGCTGTGACTGTGATGCCTGTGGCCAGTCTGTGCAGCCCTTCTGGAGCTCCCTTCTTAGGACTAAGAATGCATGAATATTAAGTAGGGGTTAGGACCATCAGGATATGATGGGGATGGATCAGAACTTCACTAGTCAGTGCCGCAGTGATGGGCCATCGTTTTAAGTTATACACCATGACAGGAGGGTGGGCAGAGCTGATCCATGACTGTTTGCTTGAGAATTGGAGCAAAAATTCATGGGGAGGGAAGTGTAAGGGCTGCTTTTCTTCTTCTCTGATGTCTGTGGAGTGATCCTTCAGGAAAAGCCTGGTTCCTTGTGTCAGCTGATGGCTTCTAGTGTAACACTTGTACTCATTGAACCACAGTTGGATGAGTCAGAACACATGCACAAGGAGCTCTCCCCCTGCCAGAACTTTCTTTACTTCTCCTTGCCTCTCCTGAGGAGAAACTCCATGGGTTGGGTTTTCCTAGCAAAATGCTGAGCATTGTTCTCACCCTCTCCCTGCTTACCTGCTTCCTCCATTGGTACAGCAGGTACAGGAAGATGGCCTGGGCGTTGGATTGCCCCACACTGCCTGGGCTGCAGCCCTTCCTCTGGTCATTTGAGAAGAAATGAAGTAGCCTGAGTTTCTGTCCTGAGTTAGAGGGATGCAGCTCCAAACCAAATGGGAAAGTTCGTCTGCCAGAGCAGATGAGCTTTTGGCTAGTTACTCTTGATTAATGCTCTGTGCAGAAGAAAAGAAAAAGGCAGATCTCTGTTGCCTTCCCTAGAGCTTCTTCTGGGGGTGGGGATGGAGGGACTCATCATCTCTCTCAAGACTCCATACATGGCCTTCACATGAGCTAATTTTGGATTGCTGGTTAAATGCAGGGTAGCTGGAGCCACTCACCCTGCCCCTGAGAGGTGATTGCACAAGTCTCTTCCTGCCTCAGCTAATAGTGTGCCATAGGCCAGGAGCACTTACACCACGGAAGTGGACTGCCACTGCCATTCAGAGCTCTTCCCCCGAGAGCCAGCCATCCAGCACAGCACTGGTTAAGAATCTGTAGTCTTGGGGTGCCATTCTTGCATACTCTCTTTCTGGACAAACAAATGCCTGTGAAAATTTGTTGAGCCCCAGAATCTCCCGTCAGAGGAAAGAGGAGTGAATGTTCCACGGCTGACTGGCCGTGTGGTTGCCTGGCTAGTTCCTTGTGTCTACCCCCTTGAATTTAGGTTGGGCTCAGGTGTGATTGTTGAGTAGGTACAACCTCTGATAGTGATGCTGGCCTGTCTCTTTCCCCATTGCTGGAGTCTCTGGCCACCGTGGGCAGGGCAGCAGGTAAAAGGAGGGAGTACATCCTGTAGAAAGAAGCCCCTTAGACATTGCCTCTTGTCCTGGACACTTACTGCTCTCCCTCAGTGGTAGCCACTATACAGGATTTCCAAAACCACAATGGCAGCTAATCTACCGGTACCCTCCCCAGGTCTAGATGCATTTCCAACCCTCCCCTGGTAGAATATCTCGTGGCTTCTAGCTGCAGAAGCCTGTGAGATATGCAGGGGTGCAGCCTTCGGTTCTTATTACTCATCTTACCCTCCAGGGCCCTCCCTCTCCTGACCACATCCTCCTCTCTGCAGCCCAAGGAGGGCTCTCAAATGCTACTCTTGTCCTGCAAAGCTCTCTTTAAGTCTGCCAGTGGCTCCTAATCTTTACACCCAAGTCTACACCCTGAGCACCACCTATGGTCTCCCACCCTCATCTGCTCCCTGATGTGCTGCACCTTCATTGCCTCCTCTAGACCTTTCTTGCTCTTCTGTTAGCTTCAAATGCCTTTCTCTGCTGGGCTAACTGGACATTTTTTCCCTATTCTTGAAGACTCAATTTGTTCTCCCTCTCTGGGGAAGCCTTCTGGAGTCCCCATTTTCTTGTTCCAGCACAGAGGTCATCATTGCAGTTATGCGCCATCATATTTGTCGCCAGTTACTCAGGCAACCTTGCTCGACTCAGCCTAGCAGGCCACCTGTCAGCAAGTGGCTGCTGAAGCCCAGGGCCAGCACACACACAGCTAAGAGGATGCCTCTGATGATTTAAGCATTGCCATCTTTCCTCCCTGTGCTCTTGGAACCCATGGACATCAGGTCTCTGCATTTCTCTGTTGAGAGTTTTGAGCAAAGCTGATGTATTGACTTTACTCTTGTCATGTTTCTTAGCCCAGCATCGTTGAGGAAAGTCGTATGAGAAACTATATTGTTGAGAATGTGGAAGTTCCTCTTAACTTAATTCCCCACAGGAGCTGGTAAGAGGGCTAGGATCTTGTTCCCTCCACATGTTTGTTTTTTTTTTCCCTTGTAGAGAAGTTTTTATAGTTGCAAAAGAGTGTTTTGGTGAATTCTTTTTCTTGTGGTCTGTGTCTGAAGGAATGATCCAGAGAATGTGTGAATTGTTCTCTATGATGGATTCATGCCTCGCAAATGGTGAAGTCCCAGCAGAGTTGGGCTCAAGAACCATTCCAGATACCAGCTACAGAAGTTAACAAGCTTGCACACCCCCAGGACCTCTGTCCCAGCCTTCTGAGAGTCTTCGTGGCCCTGTGCTTGGGTTTGAGGACCCATGCATGGTTCTGGTGCAGCCCTTCTAGAAAACCATTTTTCTAGCTGTTGTGTTCTCAGGCACCAGGTGCCCTGTCATGGGGCCTCTGTCTTGAGGCAAAGCTCTGGACTATACTCCACACTGTGCTCGCTCAGCCTGAGAGATTGGGCTCTGAAAGTTTACACCAAGTAGAACCCATTCTCGATCTACAGAGCAGGGTGCCATTTCTGAGCCAGCAGTGCTTGCTATGGTGTCAAACCTCCTCCCTCAGTCCAAAGAAAACTGGGCTCCAATCCCCGCCACCACCAGGCATGCCTCTCAATAAAATCTAACCCTTGCAAATGAATTAACAATTTGACAGGCAAGAGGAATCATGGGATTCTGAGCTCTTATTATAAAAAGAACCCAAGTTGGGCTAGACAAATGCCCTTAGGAAAAGTTGGCTTTTCTCTGCCCTTTAAGAAAGCCCAGAGGCAAAAGGATGGGAAATCTCATTGAATTCTGGTAGCCTTGGGACCCTGTCCCCAGGAGGTTGGGACCTTTACACCCTGACCCTGGGTGGATGCCCAGAACTGCGCAAGGCCTGCTTAAGGTGGGTAAAGCTGTTCCCAAAAATATGCACAGTGCCAGCCTCTGAGTGTCTGTCCGGTGTGGCCAACAGAGGTAGGTGGAGGATGGCTCACATGTAGCTATATCACCTGCTGCTGTTGGGGCCGTGGACACTCTAGGATCTTTCTGAGTTTTGGTTTCTTCTTCCAAGCCTGGATCCTGTACTTTAAGGGCTCTTGTCTGGGAAACCCAGCAAAAAGAAGGGGTCTCCCTGCATTGCTGGTGTGTGGAGTTTTACTGGTAGGGCTGGCGGGTCGTGTACATTAGAGGAAGCCTGGGGGATCCTTGAATCCCTGCTTAATTGCCCTGTCCTGCTTCTTTAGAGGTTGCTGGACCAGCCTTGTCATTCTTCCCACTTTCTGGGACTCTTGTGGCCTCACACCGTCCCAGGTTCTAGACCACTTCTGCCACTCACAGCTGTTCCTTAACCTGGGACACCATTTGCTCCCCATGGTTCTGTGACCTCAGCTTTAATCTGGGGTTCAAGATCCTCATCTTACTGAGAGAATTGAAGGAGACAGCTGCTTGTCTCACAGTGGGCACACAAAATCATCCCCTCCTCCCATTTTTATAGATAATCGATGAAGCATTCCTGAGCCTGGACCTCATGGTCCTGTGGGCTCTTACCCTGGGTGGAACCAGGAGGATTGTCTTTGAAAAGTGGGGCCATTGGGTCCCAGGTGGTCCCAGGGAATGCCATGTGCACAGAACAGCTCTGGCACCCAGCGGCCACCCTAGTTCACTGAGCCCCTCCTCTAGCCTCCAGTTCTCTCCCATCTCAGGCAGAGATTGACACTGGCCTTTTGGAATGGGTCTCCCTGGCAGCCCTGTCTTGGAGAGAGAGAGGATTTCCCACTTCTCTGGTTCACTACCTGTGACAGGGAATAAGTAGGGCCTTGAATCTCATGGGACATTTGGACCCCAGTCACCCAGATCAGCAGAACCCACACCAAGTAATTGCCATTCTGGCTGGAGGCCTTCTGGACAAGGAGTACCCTCTCCCTAGGGGCCCATTGCATCAACCCTTCCTTACACTGTCACCCCATGCTTCCCTGAGACTTTCATCTGCTGCCATTCCTTCTGGGATGACACAGATCCCAGCCAGCCCCTCACCTCAGCCAACCCTTCTTATCCTGTGCTCTGCCCCTGCCCGAGGCTCCAGGTCCCCAGACCCAGCATCCTATGTTCATTGTGGCATTCGACACTACCCAGAGCAGACATTCCCTGAGCTGAGAGGACCGAATGGCTACCCCCTCCAGGAGTGGGGCTGACCCCGTAGCCACAGTGGAACGGGCAACTGTCCATGTCCCCACCCCAGCAATAAAGGCTTACAGCCTTGTCAGTCCTGACAAAGGTGTTCAAGTAGAAGTGGGTGTTCTGGGGCCTGGATGTGAGGGACCGAGCCAAGTCGGGTGTTACAATCCCAGCAGGGCTGAGCCAGTGTCCCTGGAGGGCCCAGGAACAGCATGCCATGTTTACTTAGCACCTGGCTGTGTCCACTGCATCTGTTGTGGCCAAGGCCTGATATCTAGCTCTCCACTGGTCAGGCCAGCAGCTGGGTTTTCCCAGGCCTTCTCATGTCTTGCTTGCTGTCTGCTGTGACTAGTGTGGGGCTGTCTGAAAACTCAGGAAGGAGGGTTCTTGTTGCTCTGTTCTCAAGCTCCTCCCAGCCCCAGCCAATGCTCTGGGTTCTGATGATCTTGGGTCCACCTGATAAGCTCCTGCCCTGCCTGCCTAACTGGACTTATGCCCTCTGCTTTCTCCCAGGAACTGGCAACAGAAAAGGCCAAGGCAGCAGCTGGGGAAGCCAAGGTGAAAAAGCAGCTGGTGGCCCGGGAGCAGGAGATCACAGCTGTGCAGGCCCGAATGCAGGCCAGCTACCGGGAGCATGTGAAGGAAGTACAACAGCTGCAGGGCAAGGTGGGCAGCAGTTTCAGGGGCACAGTTGGGGGATGAGGGAGGGCTGGAGCAGTCCCCAGAAGGCAATTGAAGATGTCTCAGGGGGGATGGGGGTAGGGGGTTCTGCAGAAACTGGTTCAGTTTTAGAGGAAGCAGCTGTTTCATCTGGCCAGATAATGGCAGCCAGCCCACAGTGTGTGTTTAATGTTACTAATCAGGAAGATGTAAAATAAATTTTAAAGAGCACCTTTTGAAAACAGTCTGGTCCCAAGTGGCCAGCCCTGTCTCCGGTCTTCTGGGTGCCTATGGGTCAAGTTCTCAGCCTCTGTGTGACCCTAGAGTAATGCTAGCCCTGTTTTCTCCATTTCATGTTGGGAGGACCCCATAAAGCAAAAGACCTTAAAACCACACAGCTCTGGAGTGGGGCCAGAAGAGGGCGTGTCCAGCTTGGCCTGCATAGTTAGAGCACTGGACCTCATCTGCTCAAACCTGCACTCTGCTCATATTGGGCCATGGGAGGCCAGAGGGCAGTAACCAAGGTTTCCTCAGGGTTATTGTAGGCCTTGGCTATGGTTGTGTCCTTTGTCTCAGAATAGTCAACTTGGTAACATCAGAGGCAGAGTGGTTGGAACATTTCTGGGGCTCTAGGCTAAGGAGAGAGAAGAGGCTCGTGGCTGGGGTTCACTCTTGGCCCTAAGCCCCTGATGCTGGAGCTGTGCAGTTTTTAGACCCCTTGTTCTTAGGAGTCTTACCCACCTCGTGTAGAGAAGTAGAGCTCTCAGGGGTTTTGTATATGAGCTGTGACCTTACTAACTGTGCTCCAGAAGTCAACTCTGTGCAAGGTCAAACAGCACTCTGATTTCTCATCAATGATTTTCAGATCCGGAGTCTTCAGGAGCAGCTGGAGAATGGCCCCAACACACAGCTGGCCCGTCTACAGCAGGAGAACTCCATCTTGAGGGACGCTTTGAACCAAGCTACAAGCCAGGTGGAGAGCAAGTAAGCTCAGTGCTCCCAGTCACACTTTGCAGTGGCACATCCTAGGGGGCTCTGGAGCCAGGGATGGTCCCCAAGCTTCTCTCAAGGCTGCTACGGAAGCACTCTAGTTTCTTACTGGACCTGGGGCTGGCTGTGCACTTCTGTACCTCCCCATTGGGGGCTCCATCCTGACCCTCAATCTCTTATTTGGTTCTGAAGCGTGGCCAGCATCCTCTCCTGCGGTCAGGCTGCTGGGTGAACAAGTGAGCTCCAGTTTGCCCATGCCCATGCCCATCAGATCCTGGCTGCTGCTGGCATCTGCTTTCCTAGATGAGCAGATAGTTTTTCCATATCTGTCTTCACAAAAACCTGGTGTGAGGCTTTTAAATCTGATTGTGGCTCAGAACATCAAGTCCAAGTGGATTGTCCAAGATCAGAGTTTGATGTGATGTAGGGACATATTGTGGGCCTGAGTGCCTTGATTCTCCACTGGGGATGGTCCCCAGTGCTAGAGGGACATTTGCTTTCAATGCACTAGCAATAAGCACACCTGCCTAGCCTGCTTAGCAGAGTTCTTGACTCAGCATTACCTCTCAGGAGCTGAAGTGCTAGGAAGTTGAGTGGGCAGACCCCAGAGGGCAGCACAAATCTCACCATGTTAAGTACACCTTGGCCTTCTTCCAGTTCCTTGGTTTGAGCATTACAGTCTCAACAGGCTGGCCTGGAGGAAGCCTCCCTGCATTTCATTTTAATTCACATTTCTTTGGCTTTTCTTGGCCTGAATTGTCCTAAAGGGATGTTGCATTTATCCCCAAAGCACCTTGACTCTTGTCAAGAAGAGAACTGATTAAGCCAGAGGGCACCAAAACCCTCAGTCATTTAGTTGGAAGTCAGGGAGGGAGAATGTTGGCCCAGGAGCTGGACCAGGGAGGGAAGTCGGTGCTCACACATCTGTTTTTGCTGGTGGCTTCCCTGGCACGGAGTAAGATCTGAAGGCCACCTTCCTCAGGCCAGTCAGTCCCTTCTCTGTAGAGGTCTCCTGTGTGTACATCTTCATCTCATTCCTGGCCCATCGGCAGGTTGGAGGTGTTTGGCTGCAGTTTCCTCTCAGCAGCCACAAGCAGAGGTGAACACAAGGGTGGAGGAACATTCTGGCTTCCCCTGTCATGTAGAATCTGCTATGGCCTCCATCCTCGGGAAAGCTCCAAAACATGAAGACCTGTTACCCCGAGGTGGCAGACGCTGACTGTTTCAATCTGTGGAAGCTTTGTACATACGGGATGGGTGTTCTCAGGCCCCTCCCAGAGGTATAAAGCAGTTCAAAGAGGCTGCCCACCCAGCCTATCTCCATCCCTGGGTGCTGGAGTCTTACCTCTCCCGTGAGCGCTCCAATCTTGAATCTTGGTACTGTAAAGTGTGAGGTGACGGCCCCGTAGAGGGCTTCAGGGTGGCCTCCCTGGTACAGATGAGGAAACCCAAGTTCAGAGGTGAGAACCTCCCACTCAATCCCTCAGCAGCAGACAGAGCTGGTCTTGGCCAGGTTTCCTGCGTCCCAGGGTTGTAGACAATCTTGTCTATGTCATTCATCTTGTCTGATGCTGTCCCTTGGCTGGGTCATTGGCCCTGCCTTGAAGAAGTGTATTTTGTGCTAGTGAAGCAGGTCTGCATGTTGATTACCTCCTCACACTGGAAAAGGCAGGCATTAAGTGACCCCTCTTTTCCTGTCAATTAAGTCTCTTTCCCACCCTCCTGAACTTCTCAATGGTCCTGAAACCCAGCTTCAGTATTGAAGTGTTCAGTGTGCAGTGCTGAAGGGTCCATTTTGTTAAGTGCCTCAGCCTCCCTCTTTGGGTGAAGCAAGGCACATGGACTCCAGTGGGCTGCTGCCTCTGGCCCTGTAAGGGGACGAGGAGAAGCAGTCCACATTTAAGGGCTTGAGGAGAGTGTCTTGCCCTTTTTTCTGTCTGAATTTCCAGCTGTTTCTGGAAGGGGCACCAGTAGGATGTTTTAGTGCACACTTTGCTCTTTGCTCTCTCTGGTCCATACATCATGCTAATAAAACTCCACCCAGCTGATAATGCAAGGGGGGCTTTGGTAATGACTCCAAGACTTGGGTAACTACTTAAGAAAGAGCATGTGCTCTGGAGGGAAAGCTCAGATCATGTTCCCATTCACCTGGGGGCAGCTTTTGGGGTTGGCGACAGCTGACTCAAGCCTTCTTCTGTCTGTCACTTGGGGGCTGGTGACTATCTTGCAGGCAGAACGCGGAGCTGGCCAAACTCCGGCAGGAACTCAGCAAGGTCAGCAAGGAGCTAGTAGAGAAGTCAGAGGCCACACGGCAGGAGGAGCAGCTGCGGAAGGCTCTGGAAGCCAAGGCAGCTGCCTTTGAGAAGCAGATCCTGCAGCTGCAGGTGAGTCATGATGGTGACCATGTCAGTGCCCTGTTTACTCCACTCTCCAAGACTGTCTGCGTAGCAGGGACAGGCCAGGGCTTGCCAGGCCACACTGAGTCATGCCTTCCCAGCCATGACTATGACAGCTGGAGACTCAGACAGGGCCAACACTGGAACCCTCAACCTTGGCCTCGTGAATAATCGCGATCACTAATTAGCATTGAGTTGCTGGTTTCTAAGTGCTAAGCATTGTTCTAAGCACTTTATAAGCATTAACACAGCTAATTCTCATTGTGACCCTAATGAAGTAGGTTCTGTTACTATCTGTAATTTACCCATAAGGAAATTCGAGGTGCAGAGAAGTTAAGCAACTACCCTAAGTTCACACAGAGGGAGGATTCGAACCCCTGGGTCTAGCCCCAGAGCTGTGTTTGTGCTCCCACACTTGCCACTGCCTCTGGTTCCACAGCTCTAGCCGTAGCCAGCTAAGCTAATGTTAGCAGCCTCTGGCTTCAAGGCCTGGTGGGCAGTCTTCCTTCTGAGCCTCTGGATGTGGCCTGGAAGCTCTTGTTTTCCCACGAGGATGCCCTTTCTCCTGAGGAAGGAAGATTATTTCTTGTCCCCAAAGTGCACTGGGCAACATCCAATGTGGTTCCTCAGTCTAGGTGCCTTGCTGCCTGTTGACTTCTAGATCCTCCAGCTGGCCTGTTTTGGGGCAGGGTGACTGGATCTGGGGAGTCTTGATATCATGCCTGCTTTGCATTTAACTTTCCTGGATAATGAGGAAATTCTGGCATCCCAAAGGGCTTCGGGTCCTTTTTCTGCTCCGTCATTGAAGCTCGGCTATAGCACATAGGGTAATGGAGCTGTCTCGTGGAAGAGACAAACACAAAATTGTAAAAATAATGTTTGTATGACACTAAAGGAACATGGACAGATAAACAGTTTGGATTATTTAGGTGGAATTGAGATGGATAATATGGTGTTTACTGATTTTTATGTAAAGTGGGCTCTCTCAGACTGATGAAATCAGAACCACTGGGGTGGGCCTGGCCATGATTATATTTTAAAGGCTCCCAGATGGTTCTGGTGCTTCTTGGGCTAGAACCACCACTCTAGTGCCCAGGGTGTTGCCATTATGTATCATTTCTAAAGACCCAGCCTATGGCCAAGGCCTGGCTCTCACCAATAAGCCCCAGACTCTGAGCATCTCCTGCCCTATCAGGCCTCGGGGTACTCGTCCTCAGCCTGGGGCCACACAGAGGAGTCCGTTCTATCCCCTTTGACCCCAAAGATTCTGGGAATGGCTGACCACGGTGGTGACCACAGGCCAGGATTTGGTGTTGACAGTGAAGCCTTGGTGTCTACTGTAGGATTTCAGACCTTGGTTTCCCCGTCTATAACATGGGTGTGACTGTAGTACCTGCCTCATGGGGTGGCTGGGGATTAACCGCACTGATATATAACACAGTGCCTAGAATAGTACCTTGCATGGAAAAAGAGCTCAGTAAACATGAACTGTACAAGGGCCTGTTCAGGAAATTTCCAAGTTAGACTGGACGTTTAAGTTGTAGGAAGCATCTCTCCGCTACCCTGAAGTGAAAATGGGATGCTTTTTTTGTATGACCCCTTCATCCTGAGCTAGCTCTTCAAGGGCTAGGACAGGCATGGCCTCTGGGCTTTTTCCAATGGACGAACTGACATTAGAAATCCAGGCAGGTTTTATAGATGCCATCGGGGTGGATGGCAGGTTTTCCTATGGACCTCAGAGCTAGTTGAGGGCCTGGCCTCCCTCCAGCATCCTCACGGCCCTTTTCCCTCTGTTTACTCCCCAGGTGTCTCACAAGGAGAGTGAGGAGGCCTTGCAGAAACGCCTGGACGAGGTCAGCCGGGAGCTTTGCCGCTCACAAACCAGCCATGCCACCCTGAGGGCAGATGCTGAAAAGGCCCAGGAGCAGCAGCAGCAGCTGGCTGGTGAAGGCAGAGGCTTGGCTTGGAGCCTCTGGGCTGGGTGGTGAAGTCTTTGCTGGGGCCAGACCCATAGAGTGGGCCAGGGAGGGCAGCATGAGATCCTGGACTTGGTTCCTCAGAAAGTCCGTGAGGCAGAGATTGTGCCCTGTCAGGGGACAGAATAGAAGTACAGGAGTGAGGCTCACCCCCATGAGAGATCTGGGCACCCTGGCAGAGCCTGTGAGGACTACGTTGGGGTAGAGCTTATGACGGTTAGGTGTGGGGGGTAGAGCCTTTGAAGGCTGGGCTGGGGAGTGGGTGGTGAGCTTAATGTGCTGCCACCTCCAGCTTTGTTTGCCATGGAGCCCCACCTGGAGCCATGGCTGTGGGTGAGCTGAGGTACTCACGAGTTCATTGCTTACCTTCCTGGCTGACTTCTGGACCTGTCTCCTCGCTCGGCCCAAGAGGCCAGGTTTGGGAGGTGGGCCTGTTGTCCCCCAATGTTCACAGGTCACCTTTTACAATGAAGAGAGGATGGCGAAGTCTAGGGCACCCAGGGCCTCTATAGAAAGAAGACAGATGACATCAGTTACAGCTCAGTGGTCACTTGCTTACCAGTATTTCCTGAGTGACATCCATGGGATGAGCACAGCTGTGGGCACCAGGGTGGGACCAAGAGTCAAGCAGTAGGCATCAAGGCAGCATTCTAGCAGAAGAGACAGGCGTAGGTAGGTAGAGAGACACACATCACCAGGGTCACAGAGCCTTGTGCTTTACGGCCTTCAAATAGCCAATGTGACCTAGGGTAGGGTCAGCGAGCTATTTCTGTTAAGAGCCAGGTAGTAAATATTTTTGGCTTTGTAGGCCAGATGATATCTGTCACAACTGCTCAGATCTGCTGCCATAGTTTAGAAGAAGCCCCAGACAATAAATAAACAGACAGGCCTGGCTGTGTTCTAGTAAAGCTTTATTTAGAAAAATAAGGATAGCCCATGGACTTGGTTTGCTGATCCCAGCTCTAATGGGCCAAGTGTGGCTTTAGGTTGGGCAGATGGAGGGGATGTTTAAGCTGTCTGTGTGATGGGAAGGGACCAGGCTCACAGAGACCAGGAAGGGACAGAAATGGATAGCATAGGACTCCTGCAAATGGAATGAACTTGAACTTGGCCTGTACAAGAAACAGAAGTTCAGTGAGTATGACTGAAGCAAGAAGGCAAGTGACCAGTGTGGGGTCAGATGGGCAGGGCCCAGATGACCCTCCCTATGAAGAGTCTGGGTGCTATGTTCAGTGATGAGAATGCTCAGAGCATTTAGGGCAAGGGGATGACATGATCCCATTTGCACTTTTGGATGCTCTGGCACTGGGTAGGGAATGGACCAGAAGCAGGAGTGGCCCAAGGGACCAAGGATGAGGCTACTGCACTCATTCAGGCCAAAAGACAACAGGCCTGGGCCCAGACAGCCACAGAGGTACTGGTGAGTCGGGGGAATGGACTTGGCAGACAATGGATGTAGAATCCATTGACCTTGATGAGTGTACAGTGAGGGTACAGAAAAGCAGAGCAGCCATTATGGGGAGGTCAGGAGTGCTAGGTTCCAGTTGCCTAAGCAGAGCTTCATTTGGAAGTGGCAGGCAGCTGAGCCTGGGTTTGGGGTGAGACCAGGGCTGCGGGACTTTGCAGAGTCACAGACACATGGATAACATTTACAGCATGGGACTTATCTGAGGTCATCGAGGGAGGATACCCATAGTAGGCCCCTGCCCTTGGTCTCAGCTAATGTGAGCAATCTCCTAGAAAACAAATTTTTAGAAACTACAGCTGACATACAATTTAGATTTCTGTCATTTTCTCATGAGTGATCTGAGGGTGTTTCAGTCTACCCTAATGAGTCCTCAAGAACAAAGCCAGGGTGTGACTTTATCCAGTAGCTAATAAGGCGCCTTAGCAGTCAGAAGTATGTCTTAAACTCCCAAGCACTCAGGGGAGGGAGAAGAGGGTGTCCTTGGTGCCCATGTGCTGAGGGGCTGGTGGGGCGTCCATGCTGGGTATTTCCTGCCCCTCACCCACTTTTGCTTCGCTTATCCTGGCACAGAGCTGCACAGCAAATTACAGTCCTTTGAGGCAGAGATGAAGAGCAAGTGCGAGGAGTTGAGTGGTCTGCATGAGCAGCTCAAGGAGTCCAGGACAGAAAACTCCAAGCTCACGGAGAGGCTTCAGTCCATGGAGGCCTTGCTGGAGGCGGGCCGGGCCCAGGACACCCCGGATGCACAGGTCAGCCGGCCCCTTCTCCCCAGGGGTGATGAGAGTGAGGGAGGATGCCATCGCGTCCTGACCCCACTTTGTAGAAGGATGAGAACAAATGGACTCCCACCCTGACTAGATGCCGAGTGAGGTGAGTCACATGGTGACTAAGGAATTTTCTTTCTGTTTCTCGTTTCAGGCCACCCGAGTGGAGGCCGACCAGCAGCAGGCCCAGTAAGTCGAGATGGAGGGCTTGAGCCTCAACACAAGGTGGCCCAGGACCTGGAGCCAGGGCTTTCAGTGGGGAACATGGTTACCCTGGGAAGAACCCTTTCAGAGGCCTCTGCCTTTCCCCTGTCCCTCTAGTGGCTTTGAGGACAGAGGATATGCCTGGGCAGGAAAGAAGGCAGCCTTGCAAATAGCTCCTTGCCTCCTCTTACAGAGCAAGACTCATCTGTATGGAGAATAGCAGGTGTCTCAGCAGGGGGCTCGGACCTTCTACTTCCACCGGTCAATCCATGTCTTGATGGGGGAGGGTTGGGAGTTCTCTCTATGTCTACAGATGAGAGATTTTAGGGACTGAGTTCATATATCAAATAGGAAAAATGGTTATATCCAGAATGGAGAACCTGGGAGGTGGCCCAGGCTTTTTGTACAGATTTGGGATGTTGGTACAGTTCAGAGTGATCAAGTTGTAGGTTTGTTTGCAAGGTAACTTCACTGCTGGCAGGCTTTATTTTACCTCTGTGTTGGCAGCTCAGCACCAGGCTATGCTGGTGCTAAGGCTGGAGCTGACACTTGGGTGTGATGGCCCAAGTTAGGGGGCCTGAAATCCTTGAGACTGTCACCTCTGAATTGTGCATCCCTAAACAGTCACCCATGGGCTTGGGAGGTAGCTGGGTGGCTGGGGTTCCACAGGACAGTCACGTGGGGGTGAACCATGGAGGGTGTCCCTATGCAGATGGTCAGACATGCCTCTGGCTATTAGCCAACAAGTTTTCCTTGTTCTGGTTGCTGTCACCAGTGAGTCATCTTCCCCACGTTCCCTGGCCTCAGGCTCCAGGGTTTGGGGGCTTTGGAAAGAAGCCAGTTACCCAGAGGGCCCAAAATGCCTTGTGGAACCCAGAATCAAATCCTCTTTATCTTTCTTTCCCTGTATGCTTTTTTTCTAGAAAGCTGGGGAAACTTTGTTTCCTGTGATATTTGTTGGGGTAGAGAGGTTGTGTTTGTTTAGGTTTTTGCTCTTCTATTTTTTAAGGTCAGATTATTGGTCCACACAGCGAATTACTATGGTACTTGATTCGTGGTGCAAATAGGGTTGATTCCAAGATTCCAATTTTTTGTGTGATGCAGATGTGTTTGGTGGAAATTGTTTTTTTTCCTCTTCTCAGACGATTTATTTGAAAGTTGTATCTAGGCCAGGTTGTCATATTTCTGGGTAGAAATGAGTGATCCAGCCCCGATGCTCTGGAACTCAAGCAGTGGCCATGAAGGGTGTGGGTTGCCAATGTGTCCTTGCCACCAGCCTACTGAGTCTTCTTCCTTAGGGTCTGTTCTTTTGGGGACCCACTTGGGGTAGTTTGCTGGAGGCAGGCTGTTGCATAATGCAGGAGTTGGAGGAAATAGCTGTGAGGGGTCTCATTGGAGCTTTGAGGGTGGGGTCAAGGTTCTGTGGGCCTGAAACCAACATCCAAGAAGTTAACAAACTGTCTTCAAGGCCAGTTGCAAACTGTATTTTGAATAAAAATGTGAGGTGGTACATAGTAGAAGTCCATTCCAGATAGGGTGGTTGGGACAACCAGTATCCTCTGCCCACACTGAAATTGTTGCATTTAGTCCTAATATGCTTTAGAATGGGGGTTTTCAAAAAGGTTTTGACCATGGCCCACAATAAAAAATACAGATATGTATGTCCCCATCTGGTGTCAGTGGAAGCCCCCCCTGCCCTCTGAGGAGGGCTTCTTTCCCACTTTCCAAGTGGCTCTGGTTGTGCTGATTCAGGTCAGCATGATCATTTTTGGACTTAAGATTTCACATGTCCCCGGGGCCTTCCTAGTCCTAATTCTACATCTTAATGCAGAAGGTAACATGTTTAAATGTCTATTTGAAGCTTGTTCCTCAGAATAGCTAGTATAGTTCTAGCTCTTTCGCTTTCTGGATAATGAGAGTGGGCAAAGCCCACTGGGCTCTTTAATCTGAAGAGGGTGTGAAAAGATGAGACCAACATCTTGCCAACCCTGTGGCATGTTGGGGTCATCTTGGGGCTGCTTTCTCAGAGCCCAGGCGCAGAACTGAGGGAAGAGACTTTGGGTCTCAGCAGAATTAGGTTTTGGACAGAGTATGGTCCCACTGTACCCAGTGAACTGAGAGTAGTGGCAACTGGAGTCTCCATAGGTATGCAGGTGACAACACTGTATGAGTCTCTAGCTCAGGTGTCCTCTGAGAAGGCCTAGCCCGTGTCTTTTGAATGCCAGTCGACATGTTCTATGGCAACAGAGCAGGACCAGGTTGAGCAGAAACTGTGTAGGCAGTGTGCTCTTCACTAGTGCAGAAAGCTTCCTGAAAACACTACTGTTAGGGCCAGTCCCTGCACTGGTCACTGTGGCTGATCTGACCTCTGCAGTCTCAATGGACATTGCCACCAGGTGGGACTCTGGTAGCCTCTGGGGTTTGCATGCTGGTGGTCCTTGAGCACTCAGGATAAGTGGGAGGAGGGGCCAGGGTGGCTACTCGTGCTTCCCTGAATGCTTGTGCCCTGTGAGGTGGTTGGCAGAGTGGGAGTTGCTTCTGGCTAGGATGGGAGCCTAGGTAGAGAAAGGGGGCCTCCCAAGATAGGACTGTGGGGGCTGCAGACCCTCAGAGCCTGGCAGTGATCCTGCTGTCTCCCTTCAGCCTCAAGGAGCTAGAGTCCCAGGTATGGTGTCTGGAAAAGGAGGCTACTGAGCTCAAGGAGGCAGTCGAACAACAGAAAGTGAAGAACAACGTGAGTATCGGACATGTGTCTGTGTACATGCTGGGGACTGAAGGGGCGGTGAGGCCAACCCTGGACTAGTCAGGAAGGGGCCCATCTACCCCTTTACGTCTCATCGTGCTACTCACTGCTGAAAGACTACCTTCTTTGGGGAGCTTGGGGAGCCTCTCTGCTTCTCGGGTCCATCCAAAGTCTCAGAGCAGACTCCCATTGGAACAGCCTCGGTCACGTTCCCCCAAGTCCTCATGATGGGGACAGAATGTGCTGATTAGCCTGGCCAGGGTCATATAATCACCTTGGACTGAGGAGGGTAGCATCAGGAAAAGGGGATGTGGAAGTGCCTCCTCAGTGAGGGGTATAAAGGAGCCTTAGCTGTATCTTTCCCACTGGGCTGCCTGCCCATCACCCCTCACAGAGCTTGGGCTTTTGGGTGACCCATCTGCTCTCCCCAGAGGCGGCCCCAGCTGTACAGAGTCAGCTAAGGAGTCATTGCTTGCATTTTGGTGATAGGAGCCAGACTGACCCTCCTTTCTTCCAGCGTCTCCCTGAAAGGATACTCAGCCTCCTCACCCCCTCATACTATGGCTACCCCATAGTAGGCTGTGACACCTTGGCCTTGTGTTAGTGCTACCCAAGAGAGGCCCAGTGGACGTGGGCCAAGAGAAAAGGCATCTTGTCCCTTTGCAGACCCCCTGTGGAGTCTATACTGGGTTTGGGGAGGTTCCGCCCTGCTAAGACTGGCAACTCATGGGAAATGTGTCAGCAGCTACGTCACCTGGCTTCTGACCTTTTCCACATCTTCTTCTAGGATCTCCGAGAGAAGAACTGGAAGGCGATGGAGGCAATGGCCTCAGCTGAGAGAGCCTTCGAGGAGAAGCTGTACTCCCTGACCCAGGCCAAGGTCAGAATCCGGTCCTCAGACTCGCCTGCTAGTCCAGACTCGATCAGCAGCACCTGTGTAGTTTAGCAAACCATAAAATGCACTAACTGCCTGCAGAGCAGCCTTGGCCCTGGAGTGTCTCAGAAATCCACACCAGGGTCCCTCCAAGAGGCTGGCATATTGGGGTACTCTGTATGCATCTCCTTCCTTCCCTTTTTCTCTTTTTCCCTCCCCTCCCTTCATTTCTCCCTAAGACAAAGAGGGAAAATGTACTCTTGATTGCTTTTACTTAACTGGGCCCTTTGCCATCAGGAGACAGAGACAGAGGCTGTGCAAGCTCTGAGCCCACCTGGCTGCTCCACCTGTTAGTGAGCTTGACATTGGGCTGTCTTCGAAATTCTGATATTTTGTCTGATTCTTCTGGTTTCTCAGGCCCTCTGAAATCATGGCCCAGTAAGTTCTATGATTGATCTTTACAGTAAGTCACAGAAGGGAAGGACATCTTTAGCACACTCTGGTCCTGAAGTCCACATTGGTCCCGTGCTCCATGCAGCCCAGGTTAGGGAGAATGCAGGCATCTCAGGGTCTGGGTCCCCTACATCACCTCTGGAGCCCTGGGCCAGGAGCCAGTGCTAAGGCCGTGGCTGGGGCATGTGGCCTACAGCAGCAGCAAGTAGAAGCCTCACCCACTCCATCTCACCACACATTTCTATCTCTGATGAAAGGCCCTGGGTGGCCAGCCCCCCTGCCCCCGCCACCCCAGCCTCACTGATGCAGAAGGAATGTCTGTCCTGTTATCGAGAGCTTTGCAGTGACTTTAATGAGCCTCCCAGGAAGCCCGAAGGTTGTATGAGATAGGGCCCCAAGACAAGGTGGGAGGTGGAGGGCTGGCCTCTGTCCAGTCGTGGCAGCTGTACTTAGACCCCCAGAGTGACCTGGGAGCCTTTCTGTCACAAATGCAAAATTTGTGACCAGAGATGTCATCTGACTTGCTTGTGGTCATGCAGCCAAAGACAGGAGGTGGCCTCCGGGTCCTCTGGTTCTGGCCTCGAACTCCCACGACTGGGGGCCTGAATGGTGGTCACAGGTTAGGGGGTCCATGGCATGCCATTGGCATTGTCTGTGGATCAGTAAGTGAGTCAAGAAGGATCCTTTTCTGAGACCCAAGTCTAGACCATATGGGTTCTATGTTCAAGCAGGGCATCCATTTGTCAGCTGTCCATACATGTGTTCTAGAACAGCGCGTGATGGCCCTTATTCAATTGGAGTTCCTCATGCTGCCCTTGGGGCTCAAGCTGGGGCTCAGGCTGTGCTGAGATTATGGGGGGCTGGCAATAGGCTCACCCTGCAGAGAACAGGTTATTAGGGAAAGACCTTTTAGCTAGAAATCTGTAGCCACCCTAGCCACCCCCCAGGCCATGGAGAAGGGATGCGATCTGTCCCCAGCGGACGCTTCTGTCCTAGACTTGACTTGATAGCTCCTTTGGCCCTTTTTCCATTCCTTCTTCATGCTTTGAGTGGGAACCTCAAGGAGGATGGATAGGAGTGCTGGCCCAGAACACATAGCCACAGCCTGGAGTCACACTTTGGGAGAGATGTGACCCCAATCAAGTCTTTATCCCTGCTGGGTTGGTTTCTGGTTTTCATTGTGAGAGGACTGGTCCTCCCTCCCTCTCTCCCTCCAGGGTTGCTGGGTCCGGTCACTCCCAGCTAGCAGTAGCTCCTAATTCATGGCTACAGGAGTGGTCAGAACTGGCTACTGAGCCATTTGTCCTTCCCCTTTCCTGGGGTTGAGTACCCTGGCATCTCCAGGAATACTCCCTGGGGGTTGCCTTAAACCACCACGTCTGAATACCATCTTCCCCACAGGAGGAATCAGAGAAGCAGCTCAGCCTGACTGAGGCACAGACCAAGGAGGCCCTGCTGGCTCTGCTCCCTGCACTCTCTGACATGGCCCACAAGGTAGGGGAGGCTGCTCTCTGGGACCCCACTGCTCACCCAGAATGTCACTGGGCCCCACTTACACATTTTTGTTGCAGAATTATGCTGAGTGGCTTCAGGAACTCAAAGAGAAAGGCTCAGAACTGCTAAAACAGCCGCCAGTAAACACAGAGCCCTCCTTGGTAAGCATGGCATGCACTCACTCTCGCAGGGCTGTCACTTGCTCTCTGGTCCTCAGGAATGGAGGTGTCCAGAGTTGTTTCTGCTAGATAAACCCTGTGCTTGGCTGAGCAGACCCTTGTTCTGCCCTATGCCCTCAGGACCTGGCCTCCAAGCTGAGGGAAGCCGAGGAGACCCAGGGCACCCTACAGGCAGAATGTGATCAGTACCGTACCATCCTGGCAGAGACGGTAAGACATGAGGACTGCAGTCTCCAGCTAGGCTTTTGGCTGGGCATCTTGTAGAGCGCTGCTGGGAAAACGAGCTTTCAGGGCCTGCAGGGCAAGAGGCAGGTAGTGATATGGAAGAGCCCACCGGGCCCTCTGAAAAGAGCTCTGGGTTCAAACACTGGTTCTTTGGGACCTTGGGCAAATCTATATCCCTCTCTGGACCACATTTTTTTGGCTGAATGGTAAAAGGGCAGAGTAAGGGGCTCAGATCTTTGTTGCTTCTAAGCTGAGTAGAGAGCTGAATTGAAAGTTTGGGGCTACTCTCAGGGAGATGGAGAGACTTGGTCATAACAAGGAATAGTCTGGGGAAGGAAAGAAAGCGTGAGCATTTGGCTGACAGCAGACTTGAAGCTGTGCCCTCTCTGATTCCAGAAGCAATGCTGGGTCCAGCCCTCCCACTCTGACCCCATCCTGTGCCCCTCATTCTGGGCCAGTGAGGTGGGCATTAGAAGCAAACCCAGCAGAGACGAAAGTCCCTATGACCTCATTTGGGTCACAGCCCTCATTCTCTTGTGTGGCCTGCAGGCTTCATTCACACACTGGCCAGAGGCCCCCACTCCAGGACCGTGGTCCACCTTGCTCCCCATGTGGACAAAATCAGCCAGGCAGTCATCACAGGGGGGCCAGGGGGACAAGAAGACGTAATTGTATGTTTATGTGGGGTGGGTCCTCCATGGAGAGGGCCCCGCCTCAGTGCCCATTCCCCAGGAGGGCATGCTCAGAGACTTGCAGAAGAGTGTGGAGGAGGAGGAGCAGGTGTGGAAGGCCAAAGTCAGCGCCACGGAAGAGGAGCTCAAAAAGGTACAACCTGGGCCCTCTGAACTTCCCCAGGGTCCAGCGACTCAAGCATCGCTCCAGGGTGTCCACCTTCCCTCGGAATTCAAACGTAACTTAAGGCAGACAGCTGGGAAATCCAGGGGGGATCATTCAGGAGATAGTCACACTGCTGGTTTTTGGTGATGTCATATTTATATGGTGATTACAGAATAACAGCTGACTCCTCAGTCTCAAGGAGACCCCCTGCCCCATTTATCTCCAGGAAGAGGCTATTGTGTCATGCCTGGAGTGGGTGGGTACCATGGAACTTCCTGAGAGATGGGGCTCATATTTGACATGAGGCCTTCTTCTCCTTGCTTTGTAGTCACGGGTCACAGTGAAACATCTCGAAGATATTGTAGAGAAGCTAAAAGGAGAACTTGAAAGTTCAGATCAGGTATGTGTGTGGGCTTTGCTCAGAGAACTACTTTTCTTATTACAGAGAGACATTATTACAGAGGCTGTGTTGGTTATTTTCCCTCATGGACCACATGTCTTAAGAGAACCTAGAGGATCTTATCATTCCTATCTTTCCTTGAGAGCCATTTGCAACCTGAGTAGTCTGGGACAGTGTGGGCCCTGTATAGCATGCCCTGGTAAACAGTGGCTTCTGCAGTGACCTTTTGAATCATGGGAGCTATGTGAGGTGTCCTTGCTGCCCTCTGCAGTCACACACTCAGCCTGGGCCATGGAGAAAGTGCCTCTGGTATCCACTTAGCAAGTAAATCTAAAAGCTCTCCTCTCCCTGGCTCCTGAGGTCTGAGAACACGTCAGGATCCAGGAGTGCTGGAGCTTGGGTATCATTTTCAGTGAGGGGTTCTGTTGCCGTGGGCTCATTTCTGCCTGGCCTTTTTGGCCCCCTAGCTGATGGGGCCATGAAGGTCTCCCAAAGTTTGCCACATTTGTTGCCCCATCGCCCTGTTCTCTGCTGGCCAACTTGAGGCCTGTGACATGTGCTTGTGCATGTGCATGTCCAGGTGAAGGAACACACCTCATATCTGGAAGCAGAGCTGGAGAAGCACATGGCTGCCGCCAGTGCTGAGTGCCAGAGCTACGCCAAGGAAGTGGCAGGGGTGAGTCTCCCAGTGGGGTCTCAGCCTGCCCAGAATTGTTCCTCAGCAACTCTGGTTAACCTGAGCTCAAAGTCCCAGTTCTCAGGCTTTACTCTAGGTCTTAGGCCCGCCATCCTGAAGAGGTATCACGGGCAGATTTCAAAAAGGCAGCCTGGCTGACAGGGCAGGGCTGAAGTCACGTCAGCCTCACAGCAAGAGAATTCTCCATCTGGCTTAGTGACACTGTTTCTGTGGGGAATGAATTTAAATCTGATCCTGTGTTCTTACTTCAGAAGCAGAAAGCATAAACCTGGCACTGCCAATTCTGGTTTGATCTCAAACTTTTGGCCTTATTTTGCAAGATAATCTATAAACATTTGTAAAGGCCCCAGATGAGGCGCAGTGAATGTCAGCCTTCCTAAGTCATCAAAAAAGACAGGAGCTGCCAGAGGCCCGGGAGTCCATGCCTGCTCTGCCCTGCAGTTTTCTCAAGGGTTTGGGTTACATGGATGTATTAGATTGTGTGTTTAGGTGGTAACTCACAGGAGCTGGTTTTCTCTTTTTTCTCCTTTTCCTCTATCACTTGGGTCTGTTTTCTCCCCAAGTTGAGGCAACTTTTATTAGAATCTCAATCTCAGCTGGATGCAGCCAAAAGTGAAGCCCAAAAACAGAGCAATGAGCTCGCCCTGGTGAGTGAACCTGGGGTGGGGCAGTGACTTGTGACCTGTGTGTGTGTGTGTATGTGTGAGAGAGAGAGAGATTAATTTCCAATGTTCTTTTATATCCTGTCAAAGGTAACGCAGAGTGATGGCATGTGCACTGATTTGGTATTTGGGCCAGGCTTTGATCAGTCTGTGCTGAAGGGACTCCTTACACGTTTGCTCAAAACTCCAAGCTGGGCCCGTGGCTGCCAGGACCAATGTGCTCCGGCCCCACTATCCATCTTCCTAGTACAAACTAGTCCCTGGCCACAGTGCTGGGAGTTTAGGGTGGTCTGATCCCTGTGAGCCCAGTGTCACCTGGGGTCTCTCTGGGCCTCACTGCTCTCTACCCCATGGCTGCTAGCACAATCCTTACTTTATGTGGGACTTGGGCCTTTTCTCTCTATAGTGGTGGCTGAGACTAGTTTGGTTCAACCACAGGTGGGGAGGGAGGCCTGCTATACGCCTAGCAGTAGAAGCAGACCTGCAAAGCTCCCTACTGTGCAGGTGGCCTCTGGGTCTTTCCAGTTTACAGCCTTGGTGTCTGATTACAATCCCTGCTCCTTGGCAGGGTCAGCCCAGCTGACAAGCGGGGACCCACTGGTCCCTATACCACCTCCAGGCTAGGGATGCAAATAGCAGCCTGTATGGCCACAGATGTGTTGTGTTTGATCTGCATGGTCTTTTTTTAAAATCTTGAATCAGTTAACATTTAGAAATTGGGAGATTTTCAATAAAAGTGGACGTGACTGGTTTTCTGTGAGGAGACTGAATGAAGGTCTGGTGCATGGGCTACCATTCCCACAACAGCATTGCTGAGCCTCGAGCAGCCCCCTGCATGGTGCATGTGCTCCTGGAACTATGGCATCAGAGGATAGATGCTGTCCAGACAGAGTCACCATCTGAGCCAGGGGGGCTACTACCCACCAAAGCCAGGCCCCAGGGGTACTGCCCCAGGCATGGGGCACATGTGAAGAAGACTCCTCTGAGTATCTTTATCATTGGCCTGCACAGTTTGGTTTTTGCCTTTAGCGGTTGTCAGGAGGGAAAGAAGCGAGGGAGCGGGCCGCTCACTCTCGGGGTTCCCTTGGGAGTAGCATCTGTTAGATAGGGCCTGAGATTACCCACATCCCCTGGGGAGCTCATGCCAAGGGTCCTGACCTTTACCTGAGCTTAATGGGTGATCAGATTGAGGCCCAATAGTCTGAAGGCTTGGGGACCACTGGATGTGCCATCTGCCCCCAGCAATGGAATTCAGGGTGGGAGGACTTTATTAGGCAACAGTATCACCTCATAATCTTCCTGTACCCAATAAAGGACTCTGAATAGTGGACTGTGTCTAGAAGAAGGAATCCAGGACATAGTGTTGTCTGTGCTGAGCCTGTCGGCTGCCTCTTATTCCCTTTTGGTTTCCTTAGCTTTGTATGTGCTGTGTTCATCAGGGGTCACCTTGCTCCTGGGGAGAGCTGCATGCCGGCTAAGCTTAGAGCAGAGCACATGGGTCAGGCCAGCTCAGGCCCTTTGTTGGCCCCTGTGCTTCACTTGGTTTGGCCTAGGTTAGGGGTCGTGGCATTGGCCCCGCTGCCCCAGTAAATCTCTGTGGGGACTCCAATACAGATCAGTTACCAAACCAGGTCCCCTCTAAGGGCTTTGGCTATTGAGAGCATTTGGGGTCCTCCCAAGGAGGTCTGTATGTGTGTGCAAGGTGGGCATGCTTCCAGCCGAGTGTTTGCACAAACCCACTCCTCCCTATTTCAGGTCAGGCAACAGTTGAGTGAGATGAAGAGCCACGTAGAGGATGGTGATGTAGCTGGGTCTCCGGCTGCTCCCCCAGATGGCCCCCCAACAGAGCAGGACTCTGTCGAGGTTAGGGCGGTGAGCCGGTCCTCAGATATCTATCACTAACCACCCTCTCCACCCACCTCCACCCTAATCAGAGCACAGAGATGGCAGGCCTCTGTCCTGGCTAAACACCTGCTACTTGCAGCATCTACTTCCCTCTCTCCCCACCCCACTCTATCCAGATTCCCAGGTGGGGGTCACCTAGTTTCTGAGGAAGCCACGGAGAAGAGGATAGGGCATGGAAGGGAGCCAGGTGGGGAGGTATTAAGAGGCTCCATCCTAACAAGTAGGGAAGGGACTGGAAGAGGGAGGCGGGGTAGCCAGGCCTCCTGCAGTTAGGGATCTGTTCTCCCACTGTGGCCCTTGCTGGGATGTCACTAGCAGGGTGCTTGCTCTCCAGACTTTTGACCCAAGTAACTGCCCCTGAGAGCCCTCACCAGGAGGCAGGGGCCTGACACTGGGACAGCAGTGAGGTGGTTGTTGGGGGAGGATACCGTTGTGGGATGGCTCTGAGGCATGCTTGTCCTGTGGGGCTCATTAAAGGTGCCTGAGGTCCGAAGTCCCAGCAGCATCTCCTTCAGCCACACAAACTTTGATGCCCAGAGGCTGTGGCACCATCTCCCCAAAGGAGGAACTTTGCAAATGTCAGCTGGCGGGCAGAGGCCACTCCAGCTGGTCAGAGGCAGGGAAAGGCAGGAACACTAGAAGCAGCTAGAAGGTGGAGCCCCCCTGGTCCCAGCCTATTTAGGAGTCCTGGGCTCCCAAGAAGGTCTTTCACCAGGTTCTCAAAGTATGTTTGTGATATTCCCATGCAGCTGAAAACACAGTTGGAGCGGACAGAAGCCATCCTGGAGGATGAGCAGACACAGCGGCAGAAGCTCATGGCTGAGTTTGAGGAGGTCAGACCCTACCCAAGAGGCCCTGAACCATTGGCTGTGTCAGGGATGGTGGGGAATGTGGCCCAGACTGGTGGGTGTGGGTCTGGGTCTGGAGGATGTCTCCCAAGGCAGTGGTGTTGTACAGTAGGTCACCTGCCTCCTGTCCATAGTGTTGTCCCTTCATGCTGGGTGCTCTCCCATTTCCAAGTGGGCAAGTTGGGTTTGTGGGGTCAGAACCCATGCCCTGACCCTGCTGCCCCTTCTCTGCCAAGGCTCAGAACACAGCGTGTCGGCTACAGGAAGAGCTGGAGAAGCTTCATACCAGCCCCCTCGAGTCTGCAGAAGCAGAGGTGGCCACGCAGCTGAAGGTAGAAGGGTGGGCTCTGCTCCAAGGCTTGAGCAGGGCCAGCTCTCGGCGCTTGCTTCCTGTTGTCACCATCTGAGGCAGGAGTGGGAAAGGAGCCATCTTGCAGCCTCTTGAGCAGGGTCCAGACTACTTGGTGAAGGGTTGCAGGGGCAGTCCCTAAACTTCCAGTGTCATATATGGCAGCCACTAATCAATGTGGCTATTTAAATTTAAATTAAATAAAATGAAGTTTAATTCCTCAATCATAGTGGGCATATTGCAAGTGCTCAGCAGCCACCACGTGTGTTGAGTGGCTCCTGCCTTGAACAATGCATATTAAAACATCCCCAGTGTTATAGGAAGGAAGTTATACTGGCAGTGCTGGTAGACAGGACAAAGACCTAACTCTAACATGGGCTATTTGCTCCAGCCATCACTGCTTAATCTCTGGGTGACCAACAGACAGCATTCTCCCGCCCTCAGAGAGCTCCCAATTCCTGGGGCATTGGGCCTCATGGGCATAGCCAGGTAGCCTTTCTGATGTGTGACACATGAAGGCTGATCCCCTTCAACACTCTGACCCACAGGAGAGACTAGAAAAAGAAAAGAAGTTAACGAGTGACTTGGGACGTGCTGCCACCAAATTACAGGAGCTTTTGAAGACGACCCAGGAGCAGCTGGCAAAGGAGAAAGACACAGTAAAGAAGTTGCAAGAGCAGCTGGACAAAACAGTGAGTGTTTTTCCACTGGCTCACTCCAGAGTTTGCTGGGGAGGGCTGGGCATAGTGCTGGGAACCCCAGGACTCCTGGGAAGCAGGACAAATAGGAGACACAGGCTTGGGACAGGAGGTGTCGGGGACAGACTTCTGAGGGCAGCATCAAGACATGCAACATCCACCCTTCTATGACTCCCCTTAGTGAGAGGCACGTCTCTGACCCCCCACTACCAGCCCAAGTTCTCACTCTGCAGCCTGCGGGACTAGGGTCCTCACTCAAACTCGGGGCTCATCTCCTGCCAACCCTCAGTTGTCTCCTCCAGCCCTAGGATTCAGCTCTGGTTCTCCAGACATGCTGGGTGTTCTCTGAAGGGTTTGGAGTGGTGTGGGGTGTTAATCCAGGGGATACTGGTGATCCCTAGGGGTTGAGGTGAGTGCTCTCCTTGGCTCCTTAGCCCCAGCCTCTCCCTCTCTCTGCCCTCTTCACAGGAGGACGGTAGCGGCGCAAAAGAGGGCACCTCTGTCTGAGTCTCCTCTGGAAAAAGAAGTTACTATTCAATTTACCAAAATGCCTTATACATTCCTTACAAATAAACAAACCAACACAGCGTTCGTTATCCAGGCCCAACTCCAGTGGCTCTGAGAGAAGCCATTACAGACGAGAGTCTCTTAGAACCACACAAATCTTCCAGACCCCCCGTTTGTAAAAGAACCTCTATCACATTTCGATAAACACTACTCCCCAGGACCAGCCCTGGACCATCGCCGAGCAGACGCCAAAGCCTTTTTCAACTGTGTGACAGACCCTGGGGTGTGTGTTGGGGAGGCCGGGACCCTCTGGCTCTCTCTATGTCAATCAGTGCAATTGTTTTGTCTTTCAGTGGGGTGGGAGTTGGGAGGTGGGTGGACCAGGGTGAGTTTCAGGCTGTGGCACAGACTGGAGGGGCCCGGCCCAGCCGGGCCCAGCAAGGCATCAGCCCCTCACCCCTGGAAGAAGTTGCCAACCAGAACTGGTATGTGACCTCCTGGATGTTAATGCCATTAAAACCAACATTGTCGCCCGGCACTGCAGTCTTGTCTACTCTTCTGCTGGGGCTCCCCCACTGGCTGCTGTGCCTGGAATGAGGAACGAATTGAGGCTGGCTCCCTTAGGAGAGAGAAAGTGTGGTTTTTGGTTTCTCAAAGTCAGGGAACCAAAAGCTCTGCCTAGAATGGGGGCAAAACTTGTTTCCTGGTCCCCAGTGCTTTTCCCCCTTGTGCCACTTAGACCGCAGTGCCCACCAGGCGGAATCGTCAGGGATGCCTGGTGGCCAGATCCACTGATTACAGTCCCTACCCTTCAGCCTCTGAGGTTACCTTGAGCGGGGCTGTGGGTGGCCTATGCTGCTGTGTGAAATGAGCTCCATGAGTGAATAAAGGGGTCTCTGTGTCCTGGCTTGGGCTTGAAAAAATATCCACGCCTCAGGAAGGGCAGTTCAGAGATGGAGCAGCCAGCTGAGACTTCTTTTGATCCTCAGACCCACTGTCCTTGGTGGCTTAAGACAACATGAGCCAAGAGATTCTTGGGCCAAGAGGTATGTGAGGAACTTTGTAAGATTACAAATAGGAACCTGGAGCTTACATTAAAAAATGGATTTAGAGGCCAAGTGAGGAGGGGTTGAAACATTCCAGGAATGGAAGGTAAAGCTAAGCAGCCCAAGGTCTTGGGGGCAGACATCAATCAGTTCCATCAAGGTGCTGCCTGGAGCAAACACTATCCCACTTCCATTTCTCTCCTAAGCCTCAGAATCCTTGGGATTTTAATTATCTGAACTTGGCTGGAGAAAGGCCTAGCATCAACACCAAGACCAGCCGGAGGGCAGAGTGGTGCTCCCTCAAAAAGGCAGCCCAAGAGCTAGAGTCTCTACCACCTGCCTTGGGACGTCTCTGTATCACAGGTACCCTTTAGGTAGGTTTGACTCCTCTGATATGGTTGTCATGGGAACCTCAAGACCTTGGGAAGTATTTTATTATACATGTGTGCCCTTTAGCTCAGTGGTCCCCAGCCTTTTTGGCACCACAGAACAGTGCTATGAGAATCTAATACCTGGTGACCTGAGATAGAGCTGAGGTGGTGATGCTAGTGCTGGGGAGCGGCTGCAAATACAGATGAAGTTATGCTCGCTGGTCTGCCGTTCACCTTCTGCTGTGCGGCCCAGTTCCTAAAAGACCACAGACCACTACCAGTCTGTGGCCTGGGGTTTGGGGACCCCTGCTTTCACTGACTTCAGCCCCTACACATCAAACATCTGTAAGAGGCTGGGCAGTGCTGACGTCAACCTACATGACCAAGTCCTGGTCTCGGCATCTAGTCTAGGGGACACCTCACCATGATGTGTGGCACTTGTGTGTTGTGACTACATTCAGATCAGGGTGCTGGAAAATCTGAGAAGGCTCCCCAGGGAAGTGAGCTTAAGCTGGAGCCAGCATACAGCAGAATAGGAAGCATTTGTCAAGGAAAGGGAAGAAGGGTCAAGGCTGGGGGACAGAAAGGGAGGCTGTAAAGGCATTGTGGAGCCAGGTTACAAAGGATAAGGGGTCTGGACAGGTAAGGCTGTAGGAGGCACTGAGGTTTTCAAGCGACAAGACAATCGTATGTGTTCTAGAACTCTTTGGAAGGGGCTGAAGTGGATGTCATAGTTCCTGGCCAGAAGACTGAGCAGGAGGAAATGACTGATAATACCTGCCTCTGGCCAGGTGCCCAGCCCTCTACTTGGTTCTCACATGAATATCAGTCCCTGTGGGAGGGGAACCTTTTTTTTTTTTCTTTTTCCGCAGAGAATCCCCATGAAGAGAAGATAGCTCACCTGGTCACCTGGTAAAGGGCAGGCAGGTTTCAAGCCCACTATTGCTTAGCACTGCCGTAGGCTGCCTGGGGGGTCATTTTGAGGGAGAGTTTAACTCTGGAGTGGTCACATCCCATGAAGAGTGGCCACAGCCCCAGGAACTCGTGGCCCTGCATTGCACCTTCTGTGTGGTTTTTACCTTGGAATCAGGGGCTTTGGGCTAGAGAACTGGCCCTGTGGGGACACAACTCATCCTCCCACACACAGCAGCACATGCAGTGTCAGTGGTTTGGGGCCTTAGTGTTTCCTTATGGGAAACAGGCCAGACCTATGCCTGCATCAGAATTACCGCCATGGGCCTAGGAGCCTGTATTTCCAATAAGCTCCCTACCCTACCTCACTGACTGCAGAATTGAGAACCCTGAGGGTGGGTAGATGACCCCTGAAGGCACAGGAATGGAAGAACCTCAGGGAAAGAAAGGCACAAGGAACCCTGGAGGTACCAAATGGCTGCCTTTGGGTTCTACAGGGCATTGCTGCTCCCTGGGTTCTGGCAATAGCCCTATTCCCTCAGATCACCTGGTGGGGACCCAGCATCTACCTGTGGGGAGGAAGTAAGAAAGTGCAGGGTGTGGGGACCTATGGAGCTCAGGAAAACGCTGCACTGGTGACCACTTGCAGCTCAAGCTGAGAGCCCGTCATCAGGCTTCCCCACCGGCCCAGCAGTGACATCTCCCAGGCCAGCAGAGGGAGCCTGAGTTTGCCAGGCAGCCTGCCAGGGCTCTTTCTGGGCAAAGCTCCCTCAGGCTGGGGAAGGAGGAAAAGAGCTCTTCAGTAACGTATGGGAGGCAGCAGCCCTCTCTGCAGATTCCAGCACTAGAGGTTGACAGGCCCCCTCATGTCCCTCAACGTGAAGAGATGCCCAGGAGCCTGGCTCATTGGCCTGGCCACTCAATGCTCTGGCCTGCACGTATAGTGGTACCCTTACAGCACCGGAGCACTGGCTTTTGTAGTCACTTGGAATGAAGTTCTATGGGGAGGCAGGAATCACCCAGGCTGGGTTGGAGCACCTGTCAACTAAAAAGCACTGGCTGGTCTGCTAACAGGAAGCACTACTCTCCCAAGGCCTGACTTCACAGAGGCCACAGTTTGGGTGCAGCTCAGACCACCAACAACAGAGCGAGGAGAGTTCTGAAGATTTTAGAAACCACTAGACAAGTTCTGAATTTCTGTTAGCAGTGGCCTTATTTGCTTTCTCAGCGTGAAAGACTACTCAGTAGATGAACCCTAAGTCAGCTTTCCACAAATATGTTTTTGTAGTGTGTTAACGCTTGTAAAATTGTAAATGTGTTTGCTGAAAGCACAGTATACCTGTAGTTTTATTCCTCACCAATGTCATCTGAGGTCCCAAACACTATTCTGCATCAGAATTACCTGGAGTGCTTGTTGGCAGGATTCCTGGGGCCCAACCTCAGGAATCCAGTAAGAATAAACAATTCCCCTAGGTAGACAGATGTGTAACAATTAACATCTTTCAATTTCTGGAATAAGAGTCAAGTATTGGGAGATGTTTACATTATATTACATCTCTGTATACTGTTTGAAATCCACCCCCCTCCTCCCCGCCCCAGACACACATGTGGATGTACACCAGTACAGAGTGGTGGTTAAACAAGTCATACCACATAGCACAAGCTGAAACTACAGAAAAGACTTTCTCCTTCTAAAACTCCTTGACCAAATACATGGCTGTACCTACATGGCTGATTCTTGAGTAGGGGCAGCCTTGGACATGCCAGTGCTTCTCGGGAGGCATGTTAATATACAGAATCACTAAAAGCATTGCAAATAGCAAAACAAGAAATTCAGGATTAAAGAATGACAAGCAGCTTATCAGTAGAACAGTAGTCAGCACTATTTTCTAGACAATTTTGAAAGAAGTATTTTGATTAAAGTCTTTTTGCCTCCCAAATATATCAGAGGTGATAAAAGCCTGGTATCTGGATAAATATTTGGAATAAGATCCCCAACTTTTATACTAAGTTTCTCATTTAATAAGAGGGAGCTGTGACCTTAACTCTAATTGTCCAAAATACCCAAACCCCCACAACTTGCCCCCGATATGGAAGACAAACTCTTTTATCCCCAATTCAGATGTGAATAATCACGAGAGAGATGTTAAAAATGCTTCCTTTATTATATAAAGCCAATACAGCTACTTCTAACTTCAACTGTTTGTGTACCTATATTCAAAATGTTATTTATGCCTGTGATGTTAAAGACAATCACTTCCAAGTGTCCTCAGGTGGTGGCTTTCCTGTGAGTGTCGTCATGTGCCATGCCTGCTCCCCATTTCACCTAGTTGACAAACTGCTCTAAGAAATTAAGACATTCTTTCAGGCCCCAGAGTATAAAAAAAAATGTTTTTCCACACTTTATGTACCAGAAGCAACAAAATTCTGAAAGAGACATAGATATTCCAGGTGTCCCAGCTTATCAGTATACTGTTTCATTATTTTCATGAACGAAAGTGTTACAATGGAGCCCTAATTTGCATTATAATTAGTTGTTATTGCACATTCTCCTGAGCACACACCATGATTCTCAAGATGCTAGGTCACTCTCAGAACAGTTTCTCATCTAGTAAGTGGAGAGTTCACCCCAGGTGCATGGAGTTGTTTCCTGTATTCCAGCTATGTGCTTGAAAGAGTGCTTTTGCAAGATCAGTGCTGATTATTAAGTGTACACAATTCTGAGACAGTCTCCATTATACATCTGGTAGAATTAAAAGATTTCTTGACTTAATCTTATTAGAGTTAGTATATTAGTGTTATTACATGTTGTAAGAATTATTTTCCATTCAGTTTAGCTCAAGAGGGAATCAAGAATTAGGGCCAAAATTATAACCAGATTACAACCAATTCTTTAAGCTAAAGAAATTGCTGAGGTTAACATTCTTTTCATATGACCTTGTACTGTTTTGTGAACTGCATTATTAAAAATCATGAGCTTAGCAAAAATCTTTACAAGCCAACTCATCAAAACAGGCATTTGGCCAATAAGAATTTAATTTCATGCCAATAAAATTTAGATTTTAGATTTATTTAGGGCTGTCTGCACATGTTTATAGAATATTTAGTTCACTCTAAAAGATGACAAAACAGCTTCCCCTCAGTGAGACCCTGGCCTAAACATATTTGCTTTACTTATATAGCAAGAGGGTAACATTAAACATGGAAGCTTTTGATTTGTGGCACTGAATGATGATCTACACAGGGCATCCTTCAAAAGCTACAATTAAGGATCCACCTAGCTTTTCAGCAATACAAGCCCGATTGAGGTCTTCTGGCCCATTTGCTTGACATTCATGCTTTATGCCTAGAAGGAAAAAACAATAATTCTGTTTAGAATTATGGCAGTAGTTTATTTATTTCTCTAAAATATCAAGCTGCTTGAAAGGACCAGTTCTAATGTGGATAGGAAAGCTGTAGTATACACAATGAAATACTACACAATAAGAGAATAAATAATCTGTAACTACATGCATCAAAATCAATGACTAAAAAAGATGTTGACTGAAAGAAGCTAGACATGAATGCGTACATTCTGGATGATTCCATTTGTATAACAAAATCAGCCAAAGCTATTTTATACTGTTAGAAGCCAGGGTACTGATTACCCTGTGAAGGAGTAAAAGGAAGTGTTGTGACTGGAAGAAGCACGAGTGAGACTCCTGGGGTACTAGTCATTAAATCAAGAAAACCATTATGTTCAGCAGGTGAAAATTCATCGAGTTCTACAATAATTTATCTATCTATCTATCTATCTATCTATCTATCTATCTATCTATCTATCTATCTAGATATCTAGATATCTATCTATCTATCTATCTATCTATCTATCTATCTATCTATCTATCTATCTATCTATCTATCTTTAATCCCCCGACCTACAGATGTTGCCGTCTCCCCCTTAAAACCTGGACCTCTGAAGGCGGGGCGTTGTCCCCTCCCCACACGCTTGCAGTGCACACCCGGGGCCTGGCACACCCAGGACCTGGCACACCTGGGTTATGGGCTGTGGCTCTACCAGGGCTTGAACCCAAGACCTTCTGCATGTAAAGCAGACATGCTAACCACTACTCTATGGAACCACCCCTACAATAATTTATGATGTATGCTTTTCTATAGATATGATGTACTTCAAGAAAAAATTAAAAAGCAAGTCCAGTAATATTTTTTCTTGATTTTTAAACTATAAGTAAAAATATGAATTTGATGTTTTGATCGCAGCCAGTTTAGTCAACTGTACTGAAGAGTAATAATGTTTACAAATGTCATCTCTTTTGTTCTACAAACAACTCTCCAGTAGTAGTATAAATTTAAGAAATCTATCAGAACATCACGTAAAACGTGTTACTGATTGCTTTCTCAGAAAAATTACATCACCACACAAGCAGAATGAGTTCAATTATGGAATTATAGTACCTCCTCTGTAAATAGCTACCTTTTAAATAGCTGCACTGTTTCTGATTTTCCATAATTTTAAGACCATTTCTTAAGCTTTTGGACCACTTAGGACTAACGAGAAAGCCAGCAATGGTTCCACTAGGAAAAAAAAAGGCAACAAGGTAGCTGTCTAATATTACCAGATCAAGTGTATGTAGCAATTCCCTTTATTGAAAGGCATTGCAGAATAAGGATGATGAAGAAGCCACCCTGAATCTTTTTTATTGTGTTGTGGAAATGTTGAAGCTAAAGAGTCATATTAAAACAGTTAACCACCAATGAACACACTTCTGGGGGATGGCACAGCATCAACCCAAACACATGTAGAACCTGACCAGGCCTGAACTATGCAGCAGGATGTTTCAGGAACAGAAGCAAGAATTTTATTTTCCTAAGTAAATAATCTAGGGCAGACCTCTTCAACTATAAGAATGTAAAAATCAGTTACAGTTAAACAAACACATTGGGCCAAACCCTTTTGACTTTGGCTGGCCCAGCTGTTTGGAGGTAGCCATGACAGGTAGGAGGTAGGACAATCTCTGAGACTCAGCTCACAAAAATCTAGACAATCTCCTCATTCTATAGCTGAGAGAATCAAGACCCAAAGACATTAAGCGGTTATGGTCCAGGTCACACAGCAGTTAAGATGATAAGCTGAGCCCTCAATGCAGGCCTCTGACTTGCCCCATGCTCTTTCTAGCATACCAACATTTCCTCCTGGCTGGAAACAGTATGGTCAGGTCATCTCATCAGGATCCCCATCATCCAGTGGGCAAGTCAAACTAACAGGCCAACTTAAGGAGTGAGGGCACTTTCCTCTGGACACAGATGAGCCAGTTACCTAAAATCATACCATTCCAAAGTAAACCTAAAGATAAAACTATCCTTCCCCATTTATGCACATTTCCTTTTTCAATTTTGTCAACTACATTCAAAGGCAAAAGAAAATTTATCATTTAGTATAACCGTTAAGCCAATTAGTCTCCACCTGCTATGTGAGAAACTTGGCAGCATCTTAAACTAGTTTAAAACCAGCCTGAATGAATGATACACACACAATGTGAAGAGAATAGGGTTATTAAATACAGGCCATGTGACCAGCACAAGGCAGAGGACACATTGAAAACTGGGTTTAACCTGTTTTTTTTTCCACACAACAGGCAGTGCTTCCCTTCTTTGTGGCCAAGGCTCTCCCCATAAAAATAAAGTACTTCCAAGAAAAAATGTAACCCCCATTCCAGGGGCTCACCAGACTAAATATTGAGAAGTAAATCTAGACCATACCTTGAAATTTCTTTTTGATTGCATCCTTGGAGCTCGCATAGATCATTTTACTTTTCAGAGGTGCTAGCTCTGGTGCCCTGGATAAGGAGAAGCCAAAAATGAAAACACGAAAAACTGGTTTGGAGAAAGTACAATTTACATCAGGTTAAACATCTGTATCAATGATGGGGGAGGATCCTCAGAAACACCTACAATTTTTTGTAATAATACAATTTTTCTATGTCCCCACCCCTTGGGAAGTGACTTATGAATGGGCAAACAGAATGGCTCAGGGTGACAAAGTGGAAAACAATTAGAGAACCATTGATTAAAAATCAGATTAATGAGGCCAGAATAAAAGAACCAAACACTGGAAAATTCACTGTATTACCCGATTTGTTTTCTTTAAAATAATTTTTTAAAAAAATGTTATCAATAAAGGCTTGAGTTCAGGCTAATAATAACCATCTTTAAAGATGGTGTTTTTTTCAAAAACATCTTCTGGTTGGAAAAAAGTTTCTAACTACAAAAAAATACAAAGAATAATCTGTAAATCAAGTGTCTGCCACCCTGAATTAATGCTAGCAATTTTAGCATTTTTGCTTCAAACTGTTTTCCAAAAAAATTCACAAGTAAAGTAAAAAAGTTCCCCTCTTACTCCTCCCCACTCCATCTATCTATTCTAATAGCAAATTCTGACCACATGAGTACTTGTTTTCCATCTTACTCTAACATAATAAAACGTCAGAAGGGTTTTTTTTAAAAGCTTAATGGCAATTCAGCAATAATTATGTCTTAATTGTCAATATTACTATTGGCTGTATTTAACAAAATTTTTGGTGCTGCTCCCATCTTGGATGAATACTGGAGGCACAGCATATGCTTCACCACTTTCTTCACCAGTAGTATTGAAAAATAACATAAGTATTAATAATGAACAGAAAAACCCTATCCTATTCAAACTGCTTATCTATAAATGCCTCATTTCCCACTACACCAACCAAACCACAGGCCTACCTCCGCTCCACAATACCAAGATACCAAAGAGTAAATGGAGTGTAAATATTTTTAAGCATTTTACGATTCCATTCACTACCATTTTTCTATGATGTTCCAGTCATTAACACTATGGGCTGGCATGGACCTCACCTAGTCTACTCCCACAGAGGGCAAAGATTCTATTCTTGGCAACCAGGAAAAGGGTAGTCTCTAAGTCTCTTAGATGCTTATTCTTCCCTACTCTAAAGTCCAAGGAGGGAGGCAAAGCCATAATACCTTAGGTCTGGCAGATGCTAGAGCTGCAAAGAAAAGTGGCTACTTTTCTTATGCAAAATAGGTCACTAACAGGAAAAAGCTTACTTTTTCTGATTTTGCTCTAACCAGATTTTTAAAAAACTATTAGAGGCATTCCCTGGGCCCTAAACAGAGCCTGTTACAGAAAACTCCTGAAGGTTTTCCCTTTCTTTAAAAAAGCAATAGTACAAAGTAAAACACTGCACTAACATGGAATTTCCTTTTCTTTCTTTTTCAAATGTTTTTAAATAAGGAGTATCATTTTCTAGTAGGAAAAAAAAAAGACTAAAAACCAGGAGAAAATAGTGCAAACAAAAGAAATATTCACCAATTTAAAAGCTAAAACCTTTATTTAGCTGCCACATCAGCCACTCAGCTGTAAATCCCCAAAGGGTAGGGATTTTACTTGTTTTATTCACAGCTGTTTTCCCCCGCCCTAACACAATACCTTGCATATAGCAGAAATAAGTTTAATGAATGCACCTTTTACTCAAATCATGAAAGTGGTCCTGTGTGTGTGTGGGTGGGTGGGGGGGGGGGGACAGAGAGAGAGAGAGAGAGAGAGAGCAGCTGAATGACAATATTAAATTTCAAATGGCCATCCTCGGTGGGACCATAATATACCTGGCCTTCCAGGCTTGCAGGAAGCTGCCCTAATACACGCACTGAGATCTCCTATTTATATTCCTCACAGCATCTTGGTTTAGTCAAGTGCAATAAAGGCTTTCTAAAATGGAAGTGAGGTATGATCTAGAGTTACATTCCTTTAAACCAGAATTCTTTTGACTTTCTAGCGCCATATCCCAAGCTATTAGTGTGGCACACAGCTAAGAGCTAAGCCCTGCTTTGCCTTATTGCCTTGGCTCAGGCCAAAGTATCAAGAGGACCCTTACTCCCTCCAAAACGGAGGCTGTTACTACTCCCCCTTCCCCTTGGAAGCTAGAAATATTCTATGTAAGAATTCCATATCAAGGAATGTAGTATAATACAATTAAATGATGGATACAGGTGTGACTTTTAACTCAAGCTTAATCTCAAATATTAATTTACTTGAAAAGATCAGACTAATTTAAACAGCCTTTCAAGAAAAAGGTCATGTATATCACTTTGTAACAATCACTATTTAGAGCAATGCTGTCTAACAGTGCTTTGTGTGATGAAAATGTTCTATATCTGTGCTACCCAATAACACGATCGCTAGTCACATGTGGCTGAGCATTTGAAATGTGGCAATTCAACTAAGAAAATAAATTTTAAGTTTTATTTAATTTTAATTTTTTTAATTTAAAAAGCCACAGTGGCTAATGGCTACCCTAATGGATAGTGTGAACGGGAGAGCAAATTACAGCTGGAGGCAATGACAGTACCAACTTCAAAAGCAGCAAACCACAGAGGCACAAGTAAAGCATCAGTGCTTAAAAAAGTGGGAGGCTGGTTAATGGCATTGCATGTTAGAGGATTTTGGTGAGATACACTTTTTCAGAATTTTATAAGAATTTTTAGAGAAATTTTAGCTTATAAGGAGTGAGTTCAGAGGATGCATAATAATCTATTTACCTGTCCCTTCTACTACCAAAAAAAAAAAAAAATCAACTACTGAAAGTCATCTTCTTTCAAGTAAACAAAGAGTAGTTAAAATTTAGTTTTGGTCCCAAGAACATCAATCCAGCTAAGACCTTATCTTATGAATTTTTGCATATAAAAATTAAATGACAATGACAGCAGGTAGCTCGACTGAAAATTACTTTGGCCCCAGGAACTGGTTCTCCAAGTGCTAAACCAACAAGATGAACTCGAGTTTTACAGAGACTCAATATTTCTATCAATGCTTACCACAAAAAAAACATCAACTCTTCTTTTCTGGATTCCTTGGTTTCAAAGCTTGCATCATACAAAGCATAGCGACAATCTTTCTCAGGAAGCATTCCCACAAAATGCTTGAAAGGGTCGGTTATAGTTACACCAACATCTCCAACCAAGATCTCTTTGCCTTCTTCTACAATGATGCACTTTTTGTCTGCACTGAGACAAAAAATGACAGCCTTCTTTCTTTTCTTGATTTCTTCTGGTGTGGAACACTTCCGAACTTTCATGTCATAAAAAATGCGACATACTTCATCAGCAACTTGCACTCCTGAGGCCTGTAATGATAAAATCAGAAAGAGGCTTATAATTTTTATCATGCCAAATATAAAACACTATGTAACTTCTGGTTACAGACTGACATACATTAAAATTTTTAAGTTATACTTTATCATCCAATTGGGAAACTGGAAAATCTGAGCTGCAATCACTAATTTCAGTCATTGAAATGTTTTACATGATTACATATAAAATCTATTCATCACTATTATGTGGGAGTAAAGAAAGAGCCAGCTATGCACCCCTTCCTACCTTAAAAGCTAAAAAAATGGTACTACCTGGGTGCTAGATTATTTTCTTCCTATAGAGGTTGCTTGGAGCCCTGATGGGGGTGAGGTCATCTCCCCAGTCTGGGTATTAATAACACCCCAAATTATTTTCATAATACATAATAGATGGTCAGAGTTGCTGGGTTGGAAAGATTCTATTCCTATGGTGTATCTTTCGCTAATAAAAAAAGAATTAAAAGGTCTTTGTTCTACTCACATTTCAAACTTATGATTAATACTGAGTAACATTAGTCACATGCCTTTAAAATTCCACTTACAAATCTACAAGTTTTAAATTAATATTACAATAAATGTAAGATTGCTAAGAGACTAGATCTTAATTGCTCCCACCACAAAAAAAATATAATTATGTGATAGAGGCGTTAGCTAATACAATGATGGTAATTATATTGCAAAATATAAATGCAACAACTTAACACTTTGTGTACCTTAAACTTACACAATGTTATGTTGTCAATTATATCTCGATTTAAAAAAAGAATACAAAAATTTTACTACTGTCACAAAGAGGATAGTTTAACTTGCAGATTATACTAACCATAAAAATAAACCTTTTACCATGTTATATTTGCTACTCTGAGATGAGGAAGCAGTTACACAAGATCGTTTCTTTCTTTCTTCTTTCTTTTCTTTTCTCTTTTCTTTTTTTTTCTTTTCTTTTCCTTTTCCCTCCCTCCCTCCCCCCCCTCTTTCAGTTATACAAGACCTTGATAGCAAAAGCTCTAAAAACCAGTTTTTGACCTTTTCATCTTCTTTATGGAATGTGCTACTTACATTAACTTTACTATATCTGAAATTTTTGTATGCTTCATTAACTACTTTAGTTTGCATGTCAGCTTTTCTAAAGAATTTAAACTTAATAGAATAGAAAAACTAAACAATGCAAAAATATTAATGATAGCCCAAATTAATGTTAAGTAATTTAATTAAGAAAGGAAAAAATATATAAGATGAAAGGATGACCCATATACTGGGATAAAATATTTGCAAATCATCTATCTAATAAGGAACTTGTATCTGGAACACATAAAGAACCCTTGTAACCCAACAATAAAAAAGACAAATAATCCAATTTAAAAATCGGTAAAAGATTTGAACAGATATAGACATTTCTTCAAAGAAAATATAAAAATAGTCAATAAGCACTTGGGGAAAATGCTCACGCCGTTAGTCATTTAAGGCACTGCATCTCAAAACCACAATGTGAACCTACTTTCACCCCCACTAGGATAGCTATGACAAAAAAAAGACAACAGCAACAAATGTTGGCGAGGCTGTTGAGAAACTGGAACCCTTATACATTGCTATTAGAATTAAGTATTGTTGCTGTTTCAGGAAACAGTCTGGCAAGTCCTCAAAAAGTTAAACATGCTGTTAACACCTAGCAATGCGACTCTCCTATGTAATATACACATGAGAAATGAAAACATATGTCCATAAAAAACTTGTACATGAATGTTTGTAAGCAGTATTATTCTTAATAGCTAAAATTAGAAATAACCCAAATGTCTATCAACTGATGAATGAATGAATGAAATATGTTATATCCATAGGATGGAATATTAAGCCATAAAAAAAAATGAGGTACTGATACATGCTACAACACAGATAAACCTTGAAAAACTATGCTAAGAGAAAGAAGCCAGACATAACAGGGCACATTTCATGATTCTATTTCTATGAAATGTTCAAAATAGGCAAACCCATAGACAGGAAGAAGGTTAGTGATTTCCAGGGGCAAAGGGATATGAGGTTTCTTTTTGGAGTGATGTTTTAGAATTTGACAGTAATAATATATGCACAATCCATAAATATACTAAAAACCAGTGAACTGTATACTTTATGGTATGAATTGTATTTCAATAAAGCTGTTACTTAAAAATGCACGTAAGAATTCTGGGGGTTAAAATATACTAAGATCCCAGCATTTATTTAACATTAAAGTAACTAGGACATTTAATCGTATTCATTAAAAGAGCTCTAATATATTTCAACCTTATCTAATCTAATTCACATCTAATCATGATCCACTTCAATCCCATCTAATTTAATCCACATTTTCCTTTAAATGAACATTTCACTCCAGCAAAGTGGTAGATACAGAAAATTAAGATGAGAAAATTGCCTCAAAAACTATGCAATCTTATCACTTTTCTACTTTTAAAAAGCACTTTTCTCAATCCTTCTTTTACTGCTTTAGGAGTATTATTGTTCTGATCTTCACAGTTCATCTATGTTCACCAATTTAAGAATCTTAATTTTGCTTTTTTGAACAGAGATGAAATGTCCAAAGTAACAAAATAGTGAATAACTAGAAACAGACCCCGATTCCTCTAACTTCCAAGTCCATAAAATTGATTTGTAAGTCACACTTGCCTGACCCACCCCACCAATCAATGTTTGAATGTATCTGTCATCATCTAAGTGAAATATCTCAAACACTTGAAACTCTGACTTGGAAATCAATCAAATTAATCATGTACCAGTAACTGAAAACAGAAGGGATATGTGTATTTTGCAATTATAATGCAACTAATTTCAGCCAAATCTAGCTGTTATTTACAGGCATTTTAGGTGCCTCAGTAAGGAGGATTTTGGGCTTATTCCAGAAATGAGGTCTGTGGAGTTCTCTGATGGAGAGACACTTCTGTTTGAGGAAATAAACAATGGACTGTGGAGAAGAAACTGGCGAAGACAATGGAAACAGGAAGGCCACTTTTGAGGCAATTGCAAATATCTAGCAAAAAAAAAGCTCTGTACTACAGAAGTGGAGTTGAAAACAAAAAACAAATCCAAGGACATTTCAAGGTAGAACCAATGTAGCTGTGTGAAACATAAAAGAAGTGGCATCAAAGATGACCCAGGATTCTCTAGACTGGTGACTAGAAAGACTGGTGTGTATAAAAACAGAAGGGAGAGATGAGTACAGTTTGACATGTTGATTTTGAAGAGTGTCATCTAGCTCCATCTTCTGGCAAGATGACCTTGGCAAACATACTTCAAGATAGAAGAGGGCTGCCAAATTCTGCTGGACTCTACAAGATAGAGATAAATCTTTACTGTGATAAGCCACTGAGATTTGGGTTTAATTTGTTACCGCAATTGTTCAAATACAAGAGACTGCCCATGCCCACTGCTGATCCCCTCCACTCTCCAATTCATCCTCTACATTGCAGCCAGAGCTCTGAAACACAAATCAGATTTCCATTCTTAAAACACTTTGATGGCTTTCCATTGATCTGAGGATAAAAAGAGGATAATAATGTGGTGGCTGAAAAATGACTGCTAGAAATTTATTACTTGCAGGAAATTACTGTTTGACTATCACCATGGGAACATAGGCTTTTAATTATAGGAACATAACATTCTAATAACAAGCTTTCTGCTTCTGTACCCCTGCTTGCACACCCGACCTGTGGGTCGACAGGTAGTGAATAGAAGAAAAACAGACCTTTGTGTTCAGACAGAATGAAGAATGGGATTTTGGGCTTAAAAACCCTGTACCTCTACATTTTGGGGCTGCTTAATTTGGGGTCTACGTATCCCTGGCAGACCCAGCTGGCTGAATAAAGAGTGTGTTTCCTATAACTCACTGAGTTCTGGTGGTCCGTGTGTCTTTCGGGGGCTGGCGGATACAATAATTCTTTAGCATGCATTATCTGGCCCTACCCACCTCTCTAGCCATATCTTATACCACACATCTGCAGACTCACTATCCAGGCCTTCTTTGAGTTGCTTGTATTTGCCTTGCTCGTTCTCACCTCAGGGCCTTTGCTCACACTGTACAGCCTGCCAGGATAAGCACTTCTTGACCCTTTACTGCTAAATTCACTCTTCAAATCTCAGATCAATTCTTACTTTGCAAATAAGTTTTCTGGGTCAAAACTACTATTTCATGCTTCCATGAAATCATGGAATCTCTCTACTCCACAGTCCTTAACCACAGTTTCAATGTTCTCTAAGGTTATTTAATGACTGACTCTCCAAATAGGCTATAAGTTTCTTAAGACTGTAAATTCCTTAAGATAGACTTGTTCACTACTGTGTTCCTCTGAGGAAAGCAAAGATGAATTACACTCCCAAGGAAGTATATTTGATAAATGGAGAAGATAAATACAGCATATACAAATCTTCAATACTAGGTAAAAATTTATTAATTCTCAATAAACTCCAATGAAAAGGAATTTAAAGAAGGTAGAGATTAAGTTAGGCAGGAGGGAGACACAAGAAGGGTTTCACATGTAAACTGACTTAAAGTATTCCACGATAAGAGAGGACTAAAAGGATGAAAAGATAGTTCCTGACAAAAAACCTGGCACACACAATGTGACAGGAGGATGTGGCAGGAGGCAATTGAGATGTGGACTGGGTTCAGGTGGAAGACACCATGAGTGGCAGGCTCAGCAGTTTGGAGACACTGAATTTTTTATTTTAAGTAAGATGACCAGTTAAAAGGCTAGTTCAGTAAGCAGGGCGAGAGGTGACCACGGCCTTCACTAGGGTAGCGGGAGCAGTACAAGGAAGAGGGCTGGCACTGACAGTGCGTAGGTACAAACACTTGTGCTTGACAACCACTGTTTGGGAGAGGGAAGGAGTCAGAAAAAAAGTGTTCAGTCTAGTGATCACAAGAGACTGATTTACACCTCCAAATGTTCATTTTCTCACATCTTTCTATTGTGGTGGTTTTAGGAGTCATTGATGTTAGAGAAGTATGGTTCTCTACGACTAGTAACATTAAAATAATAAATTTTGCCCATGAAAATAAAAAAAAATCCACCAGGTAAAGTGTATATTAGATTCAACTGTAATGAATAAATATGCTTAAATTTGTTATACCTTGATTTACTTAGTATACCCTTGAAACGGCACTGATATGGAAGATTAAACAACTGGTCCCTAGATTCTTGACAATGATTCTTATAAAGTAAAACTAAAACTGTGAGGGCAGACTGAAAAAGCAAGGAATGCCGCTCCTACAGGCTAGCCCAACACTGTTGCAGGGCTCCTCCCTTCCTGACATCTAAACTAGCACCAGCAGAGCTCCTCTCAATAAGCTGGTAGCTCTTTGCCTTTGATTCTACATGAATTGGAAAGCTGAAGTAAAGATTAGTGAGGTGGAGAAAAGATAAAATAACCCTTAAGAAACTATAGTTTGTAGTTCATTAACATCTTGGAAGCCAAAAGACGATAACTTGAAATTAAAGCACCAGAATTATGAGAGCAAGCAATTCATCCATGCTTCTCCACTAACTAGATGTTAGGCATGTCATTTAACATCTCCAAAGTAAACTAATTCCTTCAACTAATGTATTTAGGATAGACCATGGGACCAGTTATGAAACTTTAAAGTGCACAGGAATCACCTGGGGATGTTAAAATGCAGATTTCGCAAATTCTGATTCAGAATATCTGGAGTCTAAGATTTTGCACTCTCCAGGTAAAGATCATTAAAATGTAGTTCTAAAATTTCATGAAAAATAATAAAATCTTAGCTCAGTGCTAATTTACTTCTTTACCTACAGGTTTAATTATTGAGAATGCAGTAGTAATAACAGTATTTTACAAAACCAGGCCCAAATTCAAAGCATTTTTTGTATCTCAGATTGCTGGATGAAGCCTATGAGTCCTTTTTCAAAATGATATCACAAATAAAATAAAATAAAATATAAAATAAAATAAAATAAAAATAAAATAAAATAAAATAAAATAAAATAAAAAATAAAATATATAGCATTAAAAAAAAAAGCCAGTTATATTGAAACACAGTTCATCTATGATAATGATTAAGAATTCCTGTGAGAGTAATTTCGGTGGATGTTATCACAAAGAGACATTATGGTGAATCTTAAAACAAAAACAGCTATGATAGCAATATACAGAATCATTTTACTTTACACTGTGCTTTGGCCTAATAGAAGATGTCCTCACCCATCAGTTTCATTTTTCAGTATTTCTCTAAAATGTTAGATTACTAAGATATCAACTACTCAAGTGGTTGAGAAATCTAGTTTGTTTTAAAAGCAAAATAAAATTTAGTTTTGATTTTAATTTTTTAAAAGTAATTTATATTCAACTACAAAGTTTAAACAAAAAGACCATTAAAGGATACTCTGAACACAGCACCAAAATTTGCTGCACAGCTGGGAAAGAAAATTTTGAGAGTAAAAATAGATTGCTATTACAAGAGCTTTGTGATTACCTTAAAAAGATATGTTATCCACAACTTCAGTTTCTCTGTGTTCTGTACCAGTGACCACTGGAGAATAACAGTTGCTCTTAGAACTCCTCCCCAATGTTAAAATAGCTGCTGTTAAATAATTACTTCACTGTATTTTATCTTACTTCACTACCAGTTTTTAACTTGTTCATGCAGCATAATGGATCTCAAACCTCTCTGAGTCTCCTCTGGCAGAGCTTTTGTAAAACAATGATTCAGAGATTAAATGAATACATTTGAGGCACTGCCTTTATACCCAAGATTCATTCAGTGTACTCTTCTTTAAAAAAAGTTACTATTCACAGAGGGTGAAGTAAATGCTATACAGAATATGTAATACTGGGTATTTTAAAATTGTGAATGATAGAACACAGTTAAAAACATCAATTCTCTCAATTCTAGTATAAAGGTAGTGATCTCTGAAAGGACATCAAGTTTTTCTGATTCAGTTTCTGTAAACACCTCAACAATTTCAAACACTATGTAATAATGACTTACAGTGGTCTATCTTAAATCAAAAGATCAGAAACAGTGGTCTCTTTTTATTCTACTAATGTAAGTAAGACACCTGACTTTGGTTCCATATTAATGCCATCTACAATTCACTCAATCCTCAGTGGAGAAAACAAGAATGAAAGTTATTTTCCTACCTCGGAAAATTAATTTAAACAAAATTATGTTTCTAAACTAAGAATGTCTGAAATATCTGACAGTACAACATTGCATGGCAGAAAAATACAATTTCAAATTTACAAACACCTGGCAGAAAACAGACATTAGTTCCATTCCCAACATACCAACTCATGCAGCATAACTAAGGAGTTATAATCAAAGAAGTTCGGGAGTTTAAAAATGGGTTCACAATTCTCCTTTATTTACACTATAACTTACAAAAGGACCAAAAGAAACAGAAAACTGACTAGAAGACACCTGGGCTTTTGGCTGATGCCTCTGAGCAATAATGTTGAGACAAATAAAATAAGTTGCAGTGCTTCCGGTACATTTCTACAGAGTGTTAAGGGCTCCGTAGATTTTGTGTTAAAACAGGCTGAATACGTACATCTAATTTATCGCCCTCCCAGAACTCCACTAAAAAGGATTTAAAAAAAAAAAAAAAAAAAAACAAGAACCTAAACCCACAGGGACAAGGGGAACAGAAGAAAAATGGAAGTTTGCATAAGGAAGAATGAGTAAAATTAGTTTGAGAAGCACTTAGGTCCCTAGACCCACTTCCTGAACTTCACCTGCCACCACCTCCGTAACCCTGGAATTCTGGAGTTTATTCTCTGGAGAGGGTAAATAGTAGGTCTTCCTAGCTTAGTCATCATACTGAAAACAGGAAAATAAGACACTTTCTCCACCACCAACACCAGGAAGACTGACCTTGAATTTCTAAATGCTTAGTCCCACTATTCCAGAGAGCCATGGGGTCCAAAAGAACTTCTGTGATGATGCAAATGTTTTATATTTTACTGTCCAATATGGGAGCCACTACCATACATGGTTATTGAGCACATAACATGTGGCTAATGCAATTAAGAAATTAAATTTTAAATTTTATCTTATTTAAAATAATTTAGCATAAAATAACACATAAATTAACTCTCAATGCTAAAATAGCATGTTTTGAGTAAACAAATTTATAAAATATATCATATAGCTTTCTGCCTTGGAAAAACAGTGCATTATTTAGATTTATGGATGACTTGTTTGTGTAATCAGGAACCATAGTTATTATACTATGCTGTGACAGATAATGAAATGCCTCCAAGGGCATGGACTTCAATTCTAGTTTACTATAATAATTATGGTCTGTTATTTTTGGCGCAAATAAGCAATTTTTGGGAGAAACTCAGACAAATTTTTTTGTTTGTTTGTTTGGAAATACCCCGAGTGTTAATCTGGAAGAGTCAAACTGAATCAAAATCAAGAATAGTTCATAAAACTTCAGACAAGGTTTGACTTTAAGCAAAGATTTTAATTCTTACAGATGGTATAACAAAAAGTTCTTTTACTCATGTGGAAAAAAACCTTGGATACTGAGGAAGAACTTAAATAATTAAAATACAAGATTTAACAGCAGTAAATAACACACAGGGCTACTGCAGATAAATTTTAGAATTAATTGGGGAATATGGTTTTTAATAAGTTGATAAAGTCAGATATTGAACATTTTTTAATTGTTGTGTTCTTACAAACAGAATTTGGAACATTTAACCTTAGAAGACCTTTATAACCAAAGAAGAAGGCACACCATAAGGTTGGGTGAGACTTATTCAAATCTTATAACTTGAGCAAGTTAGCTAACTTCTCTAACCTCAGTTTCATCATTTGTAAAATGTGAATTATGATAAACTTAACTTCGGAGGATTGATATCACAACACAACACATGTAAACCATCTAAAAACAGTGCCTGGCAATGGCACCATTCAGTAAATGAACACTCATATTATTATTAACCAGAAAATCAGTTTAGAGCTTCTTCATTTCCTACTAGTTACCAATATGGTCAATTTTTAATGAAGCCTTTGGGTAATAGGCGGCTATGGATAAAAGAAATCCAGACAGCTTAAAACTTCTATGTGAAACAGTAATTTCTATCAGTCCTCTTTAACAGTTAAGATTCAGTTACACTACTACCTCCTTCCATTATCCTAGGCACAATTATCACCTACAGCCATAAGTCAAAATTCACTCTTTATGGTACAATTATTCAGTTTATACCAAGGAAGATCTTCCTCCTCAAAACTTTAGTTTTCAGGGAAAAAAAAAAAAAAAAAAAGAACTTCTAAGCAATTTTTATTGATCTACCTTGGAATATTTTGGTCCTGAAGAGATCTATTTTCTTTTTCCTGACGATAAATAACTTCATTTCTATGAAATAGTGACTGTATAAATTTCTAATGTTTCTACTTTGTTAGAGTCCTCATAACTGACAAGAAAAACCTTGCAAAGATGGAAAATTTTCACACTATTTGATTTTTAAGCAATGAACTCACTGAGTATCGGTCACATCATAAAAACATGAATGTCCTCTTGATAAAAACAAGACTTTTAGCTGTAATTGACAATATAACATTCATTTCAGTTGTATAATGATTCCTTATTTTCAAATATTGCAAAATGATCACCAAAATAAGTCTAGTTAACATACATCACCACACATAGTTACAATTTTTTTCTTGTGGTGAGAAATTTTCAGATTTACCCTTAGCAACTTTCAAATATACAATACAGTACTATTAACTACAATCACCAAGCTGTACATTACATCCTCATGACTTATTTATTTTATAACTGAAGTTTGTACCTTTTAACCACCTTTAACATTCTGCCCACCCTCCATCCTCTCCCCACCTCTGGCAACCACCAATCTATTCTATCTGTAAGTTCAGGGGGAATTTTTGGCATTTTGTTTTATTTTCGATTCCATGTATAAGTGAGATAATACAGTATTTGTCAAGTGTTTTCGTTTCCTTTTGACAAATAACCAGAAACAGAGTTACTGGATCATATTGTAGTTCTATTTTTAATCTTTCGAGGAACGCCCATACTGTTTTCCACAGTGGCTGCACCAGTTTACATTCCCACTAACAATGCACAGGGTTCCCTTTTCTCCACATCCTCCCCAACACTTGTTATTTCTTGTCTTTTTGATAAGATCCATTCCAACACATATATAGTCAACTGATTTACATCAATGAAGCCAAGAATATACAATGAGGAAAGGATAGTCTCTTCAATAAGTGGTGCTGAGAAAACTTGACAGCCAACACAAAAAACTGAAACTGGATCACCAGCTTACACCATACACAGAAATTAACTCAAAATGGATTGAACACTTGAATGTTAAGACATGAAACCATAAAACTCCTAAAAGAAAACACAGGCTGTTAACTCCTTGATATAACTCTTGTCAATGATTTCTGAGGTTTGACACCAAAAGCAAAGAGAACAAAAGCAAAAAATAAACAATCAGGACTGTATCAAGCCAAAATGCTTGTGCAAAACAGAGGAACAATGAACAAAATGAAAAGGCAACCCACCAAAGGGGAGGAAATACTTGCAAATCATGAATCTGGTAAAGAGTTAAGATCTAAAATATACAGAGAATTCATATAACTTAATAGCAAAAAACCCAAATAATCAAATTTAAAAATGAGTAGAAGATCTGAAAAGACATTTTTCCAAAGATGACATACAGATGGCCACCAGGTACATGAAAAGGTGCTCAACATCAGAAATCACTGGCGAACTGCAAATCGAAATCACAATTAGATATTGCCTTAACTGTTAGTATCTTTATCAACCCCTTCTACCCAACATATACACACAATCCTCATCTACCCAGAATTGTAAAGCTGCATAATAAATGTTTACTTACTTAATACACGTTCTCTACTTCATATTCTGTCTTAAGTCACAAATACATACTTTTTATTTTTTAAAGTATCTGATATTTAAGCATCACTTAATTTCAGGATAAATGCTAGATAAGAGACATTAATGTATATAGTAATATCAAAGAGGATGACTATTAAGTAATCAATATCCCATAAAATATATTGACACATTTCAAAATGTCTGCAATCTTCATACACCCTTGTTAAATAATGGTTGGATTCTGAAGTTGAAAAAATAAAGAGCGGTATTTAATAAGATATATCTATTAGTAGTTTTATCCAATGTAGAAAAAAATGACTGTTTCAAGCATTTATCATTATTAGCAAAAGGAAACAGAACTCTACAATATTCTGTCTTATTCTTCATTAAGACAAGAAATTTACAAAAGAATACATTTCTCAACCAGGGAATGGAATATCGCTCACCATAAAAAAGAACTGCTGATGTACAAATGCCTTATGCTAAGTGAAAAGAAGCCAGAAGTGTATGATTGGACGATTCCATTTATATAGCATTCTTGCAAAGGTAAAATCATAGGGACAAAAACCAAATAATTGTTGGGAGTGGGAGGAAGAATTAGCGTGGGAAATTTTTTGGAGTGAAAGAACTATTCTATATTTTGATTGTGGTAGTAGTTGCACAATTGTATATATTTGCCAAAACCTGCAGAACTTACACTAAAAATGGTGAATTTTCATTAGCCAAGGCATGGAAACAACCTAAGTGTCCTTGAAGGATGACTGGATAAAGAAGATGTGGTGCATATATGTGATAGAATATTACTCAATCATGAAAATGAAATATTACCATTTGCTACAATATGGATGGATCTAGAGAGCATCATGCTAAATGAATTAAGTCAGACAGAAAAAGACAGAACCATATGATTCACTCATTTGTGGGATATAAAACAAAAAGCAACAAATTAACAAACAAAACAAAATAACAAACTCATAGACACAGACATTAGTTTAGTATTTACCAAGGGGGAGGGGTGAGGGGGGAAGATGAAGAGGGTAAAGGAAGTCACATATAAAGTGATGGAAGGAGACTAGACTCTGGATGGTGAGCACACAATGCAATATACAGATGCATTACAGAATTGTACACTTGAAACTTACATAATTTTGTTAACCAATGTTACCTCAATAATTTAAATTTTAAAAAGTGGTGAATTTTACTTTATGTAAACTATCCTGGATGGAAACATTATACTCCTAGTCTTTATTTCAAGAGCAACAATATAAAAAAAATATTCTACTCCCCTGAGAAAGACCATTCTGAACACACAATAAGCTCAAGGTAAAATATTTCTCCTTGGTTTAACAATTTGGCTTCTCTCTGGATGATTAACTAGCATGTCAATGAATCTGAGATAGGACACAGTTTTGATGTTGTTCGTTAACTGACCTACCTCTGTTCCATGGTCACATTGAGTTTCTAAGCTCTACCAATTCCTCCTTAAATATGAGTTTCAAATCTATTTCTTCTCATCAACTTAACTTAAATTCTCATAACACTCCCAAGATTAAAAACCTTCACTAATTTCCAAGCACCTATAAGATAAAGCCCATATTCATTAACAGAACATAAAAGGCCCTTTATTATCCAAACCAATTTGCTTTTCCAGATTCATCCTGCCACCATATTACTCATTCATGCCTTTCAGAAAGCAATTTAACCATTTAGAGTAAGAGCCTTAAAATAACCCAAACCCTCTGACCATTCACCTCAGTAATCTCACTTCAAAGAATTTATTCTAGGGAAATAGTCTTAATAATACTAAAAATCAGACAGCCCAAATAAAAACAGGAGAATTGCAAAGAAAATTATAGTATTTCCACAGGATAGTTCCTGATGCATCTGTTAAAATTGTGTTTATGGAAAATTTTTAATGACATGGGGGAAATATTTATGATTTGTTTTAAGTGAAAAAGGAAGCTGGATATGAAGTTTTGCAGATAGTGTATAATCTCACCTATGTAAAACAGCATAGAGAAAAAGAATTTTATCTTTAACAGTGGGAATATAAGTGATTTTTTTCTCTAGATTTCTTTGTTTCCCATGTTTCCTGTCATAAGCATATTTTAAAAATCAGGAACACATACACATACACACAAACTTTTTGATTCAGTGATTGCATACCTAAGACTCTATTGTGAAGAATAATGCAAATGGAGGCAAAGATTTATACACAAAGATGACAAAGCATTACTTATAATAGTGGATTTAACAGGAATAACAATAACATCACTGCACAAGCATGATACCATTAACAGTTTAAGTAATTTTTATAGATATATTTAATGTCATAAAATTCACACATTTAAGTGTAAATTCAGTAAATTTTAGTATTCACAAAATTGTACATCCATTACCATGATCTAATTTTAGAACAGTTTGAACACCCCAAAGAAAAACTCTGCACTCAAGAGCAATCACTCCTCTTTCCCACTCTCACCTACCCAAGACCTAGCCAACCACTAATTTACTTCCTGTCTCTATAGATGTTTATCCTGGATATTTTATATAAATGAATCACACAATATGTAGTCTTTTTTTGATTGGTTTCCTTCACTTAGCATGTTTTGAAAGTTCATCCATGCTGTAGCATGACTCAGTGCTTCATTTCTTTTTATTGCCAAATAATATTCTATTGTATAGATATGACATTTTACCTATCTGATCATCAGCTGATGGACATTTAGGTTGTTTCCACTTTTGGTCTATTATGAATAATGTTACTATGAACACTCATGTACAAGTTTTTTATGTGGACATTTCCATTTCGTTTGGGTATAGAATTAAGAGTAAAATGGCTAGGTCATATGGTAACTCTCAAATTGAACTTAAGGAACAGCCAAATGGTTTTCCAAAGTGCCTGCACCATTTTACATTCCCACCAACAACATATGAGGCTTCCAACTTCTCCGCAGCCTTGTCAACATTTTGTTACTCTTGTCTTTTTTATTGCTGCCATCCTGGTGTGTATGAAGCAGTATCTCATTGTGGTTTTGATTTGCATTTCCCTAATGGCCAATTTTGAGCACCTTTCATGTGCTTATTGAGCACTGTATTTCTTTAAGAAATGTCTATTCAAAGCCTTTGCCCATATGATTAGGTTGTCTTTATTGTTGAGCTATGAGTCCTTTATATATTCTGAATACAAGTTCCTTGTCAGACATATGATTTGCAAGGATTTTCTCCCATTCTGTGGGTTGTCTTTTCACTTTCTTGATGGTGTTCTTTGATGGAGAAGTTTTTAATTCTAATAAAATCCAATTTATCTATTTTTCTTTTGTCGCTTGAGGTTTTAATGTCATTGCTTAGAACGGCCAAGAAAACTGCCCCCAAAACACTTCCTATGTTCACAAAGATTTATAGCTTTAGCTCTTATATTTACGTCTATGACAGGTTTCAAGACGAATTTTCTATATAGTATGAAACAAGGATCCAAATTCATTCTTTTGCATGTCCTAACTCCATTTGTTGAAGACACTATTCTTTCTCCCGCTGATTTAGCGTGGCACTGTTGTCACTTTGGGATGTGGAAAATAAAGAATATAAAATTGTTACAGATGAACTCAACTGTGTGAAAAAAAATCTGTATTGGTAGTCTCCAGGTATTCACTTTCTCTCTCATTTTCATTATAATCCTTATTACAATCTTCAATTACCTTATTCAGTTGTTCACTTATTTCTTACCTGTCTCCCCCATTACGATGTATACTTCATAGGGAAAGAGACTCTGTTTTGTATACTGTTTAATCTCCAGAGCCTACAACAGTGCAGTCCTCTCTTAACATCATAAATAGGTTCCTGAGACTCTAAGCAAAACGACACACAAGGAAACCTATTTTACTACAGTCTAATGGATATAAACAAGTTCCTATGGCATCTCATCAATGAAAGAAACAACACTGAATAAGGACCTGCTGTGCCTGGTTCCTAGAAGACATCTAACAATCATTTACTGAAAGAATGAACATATTTTAAATGGCCTGGAAGGAAATGTGCCAAATGTTAATATTTTGGTTGGAATTGCCATTACAACTAAAATTTTCTTAATGTTTTACAATGAATATAACTTATAATTATAATCAGATATGAAATTAAGGTATTTTAAAGATTTAGAATACTTCTGGATCAATATGTTATTCCTCAAAATTCTAAGAACCTCAGTTACTGCCAAACTCTTTTATTTTAGCTTCTTTTATAGGTCCCCAGCACAATGACACCACAGACTACCTAGCAGCTCAGGTATCTTAAGTTATCCTTGTTGTCTTTCTTTTCATATGCCACACATCTAAATTATCGGTAAGTCCTGTCAGTTCTATGCCCCAAAATATACAGTTGACTCTTGAACAATATGGGTTTGAACTGTGCAGGTCCACTTACAAGTAGTTTTCAGTCCATGGTTATGAGTCTGGAAATGCGGAAGGATGACTGCATGCATTGATCTACACCATTTTATATAGGAGACTTGAGTGTCCACAGATTTTGGTATCCAAGGGGGATCCTGGAACCAATTCTCCACAGATACCAAGGCTAAGTAAGTTCTAGGGAGAGTCAAAAGTTATACATGGATTTTTGACTGTGAGGGTCAGTACCCCTAACCCCCATGTTGTTCAAGAGTCAATTATATATCCAATCTAATTAACTCTCACTATCCCACTACTAAGAATCCTAATTCAAACTACCACACCATCGATTGCCTGAGTAATAGCAATAGTCTCTTAATAAGTCTTTGTCCCCATTAATACATCTTTGCACATGAGCCACAGAGATAAATCATATCCCATTCCACTACTAAACACCTCAGTACTCCCCTCGCCCCACACACCCAGTACACACCCAAAGGTTTCCTGGTGTAATCAGAATAAAATTCAAATTTCTCATCTTGGCCTAAGTGCTCTTCCTACATCCAGCTCTTGCCTACTTCTCTTCCCCTTTTCCAATGAATTCTAGCCACACAAGCCTCTTTTGTTCCTAGAATGTCAAGCTCATTCTCTTCACAGGACTTTCTCCTTATGGAGTTCCTTTTGCCTGAAATGTTTTTCATGTGGCCTGCTCTCTCTTGCCCTGCAAGTCTTAGCTCAAATGTCACCTCCTAATAGGCTTTCCTTAAAAAATCTAGCTAAAAGCAGCCAATTCTTCTAGTACTCCATATTGATATCCCTATTTTCTTCATACCACTCATGACTATCTGACATGATCTTGTCATTTTCCCCCCTTTCTCTCTCCCCATATTAGAATGTAACTTCTACAAGGAAAGAACTTTGTTTTTCAGTACTGTATCCCTAGTACCTGAATCAGTTCTTGGCATATAAAATTTCTCAACTATTTAGTGAATAAATGGTTGCTATTTTAATCCTTGAAGGCAGTGAAGAACTATATTTGATTCTCCATTAATTACTTCAGGAAAAAAATAACTAGTTATTTAACTCTTTAATAGAAATACTTTAATCAAGAATCATCACTTGAAAAATCAAATTAAAAAGCCGATCATAAAAAAGTTGATCAGATATAATTCCAAGTAAAATAACATTAGTTTAAAGAAACAACAAAACAACTGGAAACATGTTCTAATGAACTCCTCCCACCTTTTTCATCTACAATTACTGAAGCAAGCACTGGTATAATCAGAATATAAAGAGAAAAAGACTGATAATCTAATTAGGACCCAATGTTGTTTAATATTATTTTAGCCAACACTGATAAGAACTTTACTATGTATTGGGCATTGCTTTAAACTAATTATATGCATCACCCAGACTGTTGTGATGATAGGTACTACTATCATTCCCCATTTGGAGAAATGATGAAATTGAGGCAAAGAACAATCAATGACTTACCTAAGATCATACAGCTAGTAAGTGGCAGAGCCAAGATTCAAAAAACCGAGGCAGCCCAACTATGAGCTCATGCTCTTAACCACTTCTCAGTATAGTTTAACAAAATGATAACAATACCTACCTCACTGGAATAAGATAAGGTAACACATGCCTGACACGTACTAAATACTTTTAAGTTATCTAAGACAGCATTACTTCTTTCAAGTGCTTTTCTATGGTTCAGGATGCCTCAATGAGCATCAAATGCCATTTAGTGTAATTTTTAAGGGAACTTGTATTTATTGAGGAGTTTCTGTGTGACAGAATTACTTTAAAGGTACTTATCTCAAAGGATTTTCACTGTAAGACTCAAATTAAAATGTAAAGTGGGGTTAGTATTCAATTAGTTTAGCAGTTAAAACTCAATGTCCATTGTATTAAAAAAAAAAGTATGTAGGAATAGAAAGTATGAAAATTAAGGTAATCCATCTCCATGGGAACCCATCCCTGTCATAATTAAAAATGCCCTCTCCTTCACCTATTCATGTTCACTTGGTCATAGCTGTTGTAGGCCTACTATGAGAGAACCATCTTGCTATTAAAATATACAAACCCTATCCTAAGGAACTTAATAGTCTAGTTCCACAAAACATCTTAACTGCCATAAATGGGATTCATACATGATCATAGCATTGTTTCTTAGACATGTGCAGAAATGCAGAGAATTAACATGAGTGTTGGTATCCATACTAACTCTCCCTTACAAATAGGCCAATCTACAAAGTCTGAGGCTGGTCCATTAAGGTGGCCACTCACCAATGTGGTTTAGTGAGTCCATTAAATGTGGCTAGTGTGACTAAAGAACTGCATTTTCAATTGTATTTTACTTTAATTAACTTAAATTTTAAAACTCATCATCATCCATTATTGGAAAACTTGTAAGTATGCTTGGCGCAAATTAGGTATATGACTCTTTCAACTGTAAATTTTAAATCTAAATACATAATATTTCTAATGAAAATTGAGCATTTGAATTGAAGTGTGCTGTAGGTGTAAAAACATACTGGATTTCAAACAACTGGTATGAAATAAGAATGTAAAAATGTCTTATTAATTTTTATATCGATTAAATGTTGACATATTTCAGATATATTGGGATAAATATAAATTTCACTTTTTCTCCTTACTTTTTAATAAGGCTACTAGAAAATTTAAATGTATGTATGTAATTTAAATTTTATTTCTATTCTACAACACTGGTCTAAAGACTACTTACAAAATTCTTAAAACAAAGTTTCAATGATTTGAGAACTTCTCAGCACTCCAGATCTTCAACAATTGACTTAGAAGATTGTTCCCTAGCAAGTTGGAGGAGTCTTATTGGTCTTTGCCTATAATTTAATTTTAGCTGTATTGCTACATGAAAATACCATCACCGACAACAAAAATGTGCCATGTGAAACTATTTTAAAGTAAATGTTAATTACATTTAAAGTTAGCGATTTTCTGAAGGCAAGCCAAGATAGGAGGAAATTCACCTTCCATTTCTGTGATAAGGTAAACAGGAGTAACACCCTATGAAGTAATATAAAAATGCTGAAAGGAGTAAACAGTCTTCTTGATGTTATCCAAAAGCACAAACACAATGACAACCTCGTTTTAAATGCAAGTTTCCTGCTATAGTATGCACTGAAGAGTCTACCTTCCAAATGTCCGTCCTATGCCCTATTGCAACAGAATTGAGTTCTTTGATGCTAGCTTCCCAGGTTAAAAAAAAAAAAAGCCACAATCTCAGCCTTTTCACATTTCTACTACAAGTTAAAATTTGAATTTTAAGAATTTTAATTGCATTTTTACTTAAATCAATTGCTTTTTAAAGATCTACATAAAAATTGATTCTTAAATTTTAACATACCAAAGCAAATCACATTAAACCTTACAACATCAGCTACTAAAAGACTTATTATATTCAAGAGTTAAGAATCACTCTAAACTCAAAACTACTCAACTCTATGGGGGTCCTTGTACAGAAGATTCTATGATGTATGTAAATAACAAGTTTGTCGAAGTATTATTACTCACATGAACTAATCTGATGTTTACTTTTCTATATTTCTCCCAATGTAAAATTTCAAGAAAAATGAACATGAGATAACTTTTAGAAGCACAACAATTCCAAGTGAAAACTCACTTCTAACACCACAAGAAGGCAGGGACAAAGAAAAGTTGGGCTTCAAATATTTCGGAAGTGTTACGTGTAAATCTTTGGGTATGGCTTTCATGGACAATCTAGAGAGGAACATTATGCTACAAGGGAAGGAAGCTCAAGATACTTAAATAACAATGTTCCACTTATTATGTTCTATGGTGTAAGTACACAAATAGCAAACAGTACAGTACAGGTAAACCCTGGAGATATTGTGGGTTTGGTTCCAGACCACTGCAATAAAGTATCACAATAAAATCAGTTGTATTCTTTTTGCTGGTAGAGAGTCTTACCTTCAATTTGTAAAAAACTCAACATCTATGAAGCACAATAAAGTGAAGCTCAATAAAATAAGGTATGCCTGTATAGTAAAGATTCTAGGCCTAGAGATTAGAGAATTGCTTTGAAGATAAAAACAATTCATATATATGTTAAATCCAGTTTTTCAAAAGTTTCAAGATTTTTTTCAAATTTCAAATGCGGTGTTCATCTCAAAGTATCTTAATTATTAATGAAAGAAAATATAGTTACTTAATATAAAAACACAGATGTCTGGAGTCTTCCCTGTATACTAAGATAAATATCACTGTGATTTAAACCAACTCTATTTGTGAAAAAACAGTCCCGGTTATTTGTTTTACTTTGCTTTTTTTTTTTAATAGACTATTTTTTCAGAGACCTTTAGGTCCACAACAAAACTGAGCAGAAAGTACAGAGAGTTCCCATATATCTCTGTGTTTGTTTTTAACATTTTGGCTAGATGTTAACCTCTATGGCCCTTGACAAAAATGGAACTCTATCCTGGATCACCCTGCATTCTACCACTACCAGGGCTTGACAATGGCAAGAGTCTAGAATTAGGAGAGGACTGAACTTTCTTTACTTAGCTTGAGAGGCCTGCAAAGAAACTAGGTGGAGAGAAATATTAGTTCTCAGTATGTAGTTCTGGCATTGATAATCATGTTTGTGTTTTCTTTTAAGGCTGGATTTACTTGATGGCTCCACAAATAAGCTTGAAAGACACGTTAAGTATTTATACAATGTCCGGTTCACTGGATGCACATGTATGTAAAAAACAAGCTGCAATAAACATATGAAAAGATACTACAAATCAGAGAAATGCAAATTAAAAGAATGAGAAACCATTTCACACTCATCAGACTGGCAAAGGTTTTAAGTCTCTTAATACCAAGTGGTGAAAAGGAATGGAAAAACAGGCTCCTAAATGCAGATGATGAAATGGATGTAGACTAGAACCACAACTAGTAGAATGAAAAATACATATATGTATGGCCTCTAAAAAAAGGGCTTCTGCTTCTAGATATACACCAAGAAGACACTTACTGGGGCCAGAGAAATAATATATAGTAATATATAAAAATGGAATAGATCTATTGCAAAACAGCTTAAGTAGACAACAAGAGATAAAAGGGCAAAAAGCTGGACAAATGTCCATCAATAAGGGAATGGATAAACTTACACAGTCATAAACCAGAAAGTATCAAGTTAAAATAAAGAACCAGAGCCACAGCTAAAACTAAAAATCACTCCCCATCCCCCCCCAAATTCACTAAGTTTAATCTTTTTAAGCTGCAAATGGATACACAAAGCATAACATTTGTATAAAACTTTAACAATAAAGTATATACTATTGCAGATGCCTATGTGTATACCTCAAAGTATGGAAATATCAATGAGAATGAAATATATAAATTTCAGGTGACTATGTTGAACTATGTGCCCTGTGCTCCTGGAAAATAGTGATGGTTAAGAAATCCACCCCCATTATTTTGTGTTCTAGGGAACAAATAACAGAAGGATTCTGCCCCTGCTCATTGCGACGAGACCTATCCCCATGCTTCCTTAAGGCTCCTTGGTCTACCTGTCCTGGGTCCCTGTCCTTTTTTACTTTTCTGTGTGTGTGTGTGTGTGTGTGTGTGTGTGTTTTGGGGGGGGTGAATGTTCCTCATTAATTGATGTCCTCTCAATTGCAGTAGCCTTGAAAAAAAATAATGTCCTTAATTGGTTGATACATTATGTCTTTGGCACAAGAGTGGTTGGTTGGTTATCTCTGGGGAGGGAAGGGAATGGGATAAGGAAGAAGATGCATACTTAGCTGTAATGGTAACATAAAAACCTGAAGAATGACATAAACTTTTTTGTACAAAGGAATCTGTTATTCTGTGTACTTTTCTGCTTAAAATATTTAAATTATTTTTAAAATTATTTAAAAACTTGATGTGGAGTCAGAAAAGGTCATTAAGTCAATCCTTCAGTCTGTTTTCTGATGTTATATAGGCACATGAGCATATGCCCAACCTATTCCACTATGCTCTCATAAGTAAAAGTGTTTTTGCTGATCATCAAGTGGTAGAACACAGTCTAAGCCAATTAGCTCAGTTTGTTAGAGCAGAATTCTGCTTAGTTAAGGGTTAGATTATCATGTAGACCTTTATTTTGCTTTAGGTGTACCATCACCCTCATACTTTGGAGAGGGCCATATAGCTATATCATAAATGCACATGCTATCAGTTAAGAGAAGCTAGGAGCTAGGCAAGTTTGTGTGTTATGTCTCAATCTATACCCAACAAAAGAACTACTGAGCAGATAACCCTAGGAACTTGATGGTGAGTTGGTAAACAATCTTTGTATGAGGAATCTGGCACACCCAGCACACATACACCAAAGTTTTGTTTGGTGTGTGTAGATATGGTTTCTGTGAAGGGTAGGCTTTTTTTAAATCTTTCTTTTATTGGCACTGTAAAGTGAGACTTTGAAAACATGAAATCTCATTTTAAAGTGCCCAAAGTGATCTTCTGAGTTAGTTTCAAATCGCTTAATTCTAAAGTGCTTCTAGAAGACTTGGTGAGTACTAGGAGCAGTTGAAATTTAACCTAAAAAAAAAAAAAAAAAAAAAAAAAAATTGAACAAGTATCTAACAGATCTAAACAGTTTCAAGCACAGAGGTAAAATGTTAAAATGTGGGATAATAAAGGAACTTTCCATCTTCACAATATTCTCTGATAGCTGGACTGAAGAGAAATGCTCTGTGCTTGTTAGGCTCAATACAAGAATAACTTTAAAAATGGTCAGGCTGAAATTTCTTGGCAAGCATCCAAAAGAGACTAGCTTATAAGGTCTTCTTCAGCTCCCTAAGGCCAACAGGTTTGAAATGTATTCAGAATCACCCATGTTGATTTTAATTTCTTCTCCTCCCCTAAAAACCAGTTAAAAGATTCACTTTATTTCAATGTGCAGGAATATGAAAGTTAAGCTTTAACTAGAGTTTAACTAAAGGCAAAATGCTTGGGCCTATTTTCAAACAGAAAATTAAGTTTTCAATCTATCAATTCAAAAAAGTAGAATGTAGAAATCAGAAGACCCTACAGTAGGTTCCAAAACGCTTTCATCAGAGAGGATGGTCTTAAATTTGAGAATTCAAAACCCTTAATTTAAAAGTCTTTTAGTAAAAGTAGTGTATACATTTATAATTGTAAAAAGGTTAAAAAGTCTTAAAATGTTGATCCTTTATAGCCTATAGAATTAAACCAAAGAAAAATCAAAACTAAACAATATCGAATTCCTATTACATATCCTCAGTCATCAAGAAACTACTGATTAATCTTTTCTCCACTAATGAGCCAGCCTGCATAGTCATGAAAGTTTGTAATACCTTAAGAAAACCAAAATTGTTATTCAGAAAACATTTTGTATGGAAATAAGCTGGTACCAACTGCTTCCAGGCAGACAGATGCAATAACAGTGTAATATTTCTAGCAAAGTCTGGTAAGCCTTTGCCTGCAAATCATTGACCAAAAATGGTAATAGAGTGTGCCGACTAAAGAAAATGACAAAATGTTCTACTCGATCGTCCTGTTAAGAAAACTGTTTTACAGCAAACTGGAATTACAGTGTAGAGGAAAATAGATGTAAATCAGGTAGTGTCCATCAGCTAGTATATAGTGAACATGTTTACTTTTTAGAGACTCCGATAATTTAATGGACTTTTAAAAAGCTTTTTCATTTTGCTTTGATTAATATCTCAAAATCAAGCCCATACCTTCCATGTTAAGTTCTGACAGAGCTAAATTGTTTACAGGTAAAAGAAAATTTCTAACTATACAAGGAGAGATCCGGCAGGCAAGGGTTAAAAGAGACACTGCCAAGCTTGACAAGCACGACGAGAGTGCTGCTGGAAGCTGATTGCCAGATACCACAAACAAAGCGGCTGCGAGGCCACCCATTCTTAACTATGCCAGGGTCATGCTCGTAGTGATCACACCGCACTCCAGGGTTGTTCAATAAAGGCCTTATTTTCCTTATCCGGATGGACAGACCTCGCGGGGCCGAAACTCGCACGAGTCACTACACTATCTGATGCCTCTGTGCCGGGCTTTGGGGAAACGTGTGCCCCAACGAGGCCCGCGCGCGATTTCAAGCCCCGCAGCCCGGGCTGGCGGACCCTCCCCGGACAGATATCACCAAGCAGGGCGGAGGGGTTCGCCGCCGCCTGGTGGTACCGAGGCCGGGGCGGAAGGGACGGCGGAGACCACGCTCCGGGGCGGCGGCCTCGCAGCAGCTGCGACCGACGCAGCGGCCGGGGAGCCGCCCCGGGACTCGTGAGTCCAGCGGGTCCGCGGGCGGCGACGCCCTAGACGCCTCCCCCGCCGGGAGGCTGCAGCGGGGCCCGGATCCCCTGGGCGAGGAGGCAGCGCTCGCCCCTCAGCCCGACCCCGGCGGCGGCGCCGCGGAGCCCGCCACCCCCGCCGCGGCAGCTCACGCCTCGTTCCCCCTCCCCCCACTCACCATCTTCGCCGCGGCGGTCGCAGGGACGCGGAGGAGGGAGCCGGCCCGCTCCGAGTCTGCTGAGCTGCCTCCTCACCGCAGCGGGACGGAGCCACCAGGCGCGGAGGCGACGCAGAGAGCGAGCCTACCAGGGGGCGGGCACGCGGGCGCGCGCGCGGGGCCCAAACACCGCTGCACACGTCACGCGCTGCCCGCCGTTGCTATGCAACGGGCTGGCCTGGTAACGCCCCGCCCAGGCGGCCCTCGGCAGGCGTGGGGGTTCTTCCTCACCTTCTGGAGACTGGTGAACCAGGTCTCCTTCACCAGCTCAGCTCTAATGAAGGTGGGGGTGGGGGTGGGGGTGTGGGTGGGGGTGGGGGTGGGCCCTCCCTCATCTGTAACGGATGAGGAGGCAGAGCTTGAGTTAGCACCTGCCGCTGAGGAGCTGGCAAAGGATGAACCGAGGTTGGTGTCCCTTCCTCCCCCCCCATGGGCGGGGCCACATGGCGCTCCGCCCATTTGCGAAGGCGTTGCCCTTACATGGAAGTAGCCACCTGGCCAGGTGTGCGCAGCCTCTGGGGCGGGGCCTCGGAGGAGGAGAAGGGAGGGAGGGAAAGAATGGGCGGAGCCGCATAGGGGGAGAAGCGAGGGAGGACCCGCGAGCGCCTAGGCGCGGACCGCCGCGAATGGGATGCATCCCGCATATTTTACCTACTTTGGTACGATTCCCGCCATCCTCCCCTGATTGGCCCAGCCAGGCACTTCGGGTCCTCGCCTAAGGGGAAAATTCTGCACATTTTCCTCCTTCCCAAGGCGACTGTGGCGGTCCCGAGTGCTCTGAGTCACCGCTAATTTCAAGTCTGGAAAAAACAGAGAGTGATTTATTTATCTTTGGAAACAGCCCGGGGAAGGAGGCCCTGCAGTCCTCAGGGGTGTGGCTGGGAAAGGGCCTGACTTGTTTTAGGATTATGGCGACAGCCCCGCTGCTCCGTTTTTCGGGGTTTAAATTTGGGCTTTTTTTTTTTTAATAGTGGTTGATTGCATCAGAAACAGTTTTCAGAGGGCCAGAAGGAATCCCAACGTTTTTCCTGAGGGTGCTTTTGTGTAGAATAAAAGGAACAAAGAATTTACAACGGGGATGATTACTTAATTTTAAGTTTTATTTAATTTAGGCTACTGAGAACATCACGGCCTATACCAAAACTATTTAAATTCTCTAAATGTGAGGCTTTTGGACAGGATGGTCGGTGCGTTTTTTGCTTATTTTTTGGGCACTACCCAAAAATCTAGGTTGTATGTGGCTTTTGTTCTGACCATTCAGCATAGAAAATCATTTCTCATTACTCCTGTCGTGTTTTTTGTTTTGTTTTTAAGAAAGAGCAAGTTGTGGCGATTCTAAGCCTTTACAACCTGCTACCAGATTTTTGTCAGGCTAGAGCAGTGGTTCTCAACGTATAAAGAACTTGTTCAAAATTAGATTTGTGTGCCCCCCACCCTAGAGTTTCAGACACAGTGTATCTGGGATAAGAACCGAGAATTTTCATTTCTAACAATTCCCAGGTGATGCTAATGCAGTTGGAGTACTTACTAACTTTGAGAAGAAAGAACTCTTGTCTATCCACCTGCCGGTGGAACCCTTTGTTTCTCTCTCTCTCTCTGCCTTTTAAGTAAGTCCTCAAGACTTCCTTTCTAGTCCAAAATTGAATCGTGTTCATTTAAGGACACAGTCTGCCTCCTGCTCCAGCCTCTGTTCTGCGTTTAATCCTCCACCCTGCCACCAGAGTTATGTCCAAACATAAGAATCTGATCTTGGCACATTGCTGCTTAAAATTTTCTATGGCTTCCTCCATAGTTCTCAGTAGGTCAGTCTGGCCTTTTTGCCCCTGGTCTCAGCCTACATTTTTTGCCCTGTCTCCCACATCTTCCAAAGTGCCTAGTTTTCTTCCAGAACTCTTCTTGCTCTAACTGCTGTAATCATAGGCCTGCTCCTTTCTTAGTCTGGAATGTACCTATAACTGTCTAGTCTGCAGACCTCTGACCACTTCCCAAAGGACCAATAGTGTGCTTTTTATAAGCCCACAGTTCGTCACATCTCAAATCTTGCCCAGATCACTTGAAAATCTTGTTAAAATGCAGAGCCTCAGGTGTCCCCAGGTGATTGAAATGCTGCGGGTCCTCAACTTTGAGTAGTAGCAAGATCTTATGGTTTTTCCCTACTGTTAGTATAGCTCTGTAGTTGTTTGTTTATATTACCACTACCACCAGATTAGACCCAGTTCCTTGAAGACGAGGTGTTTAGGATGCACCTGATATGTGGACTAGCATAGCCCCTGATATATAGTAGGTTTTTAATACATGTTTTATATAGTAAGTGTTTAATACATGTTTTTTTTTTTTTTTCAGTAAGTAAACCAATATCTGAAGATATTCATCAGGCAAACTTTTATATCAGTTCACTATAACTAAAGATGAGCCCCTTTATTCTTAAGTTCCCATTGAACTTTAACTTCTGCATTTACACATAAGTTTGATCTTTCCATTCCTTCTCATCCCACAGAGGGAGGAAGTTTTAACATAAGGTCCCTCCTTAACTATGAAATGGGCGTATTCCATTTCTCATTTAGAAAACATGCTTAAACAATATGTCTTTATATATTTAACAATCTGTGAACATATAGGCACTTTTTTAAAAAAACAGTTAATATGAGTGGCAGGGAAGAATGAATTAAACATTAACGAGGCACTTGAAGAGAGATGTGTGTAAACCAATAGACTGGAAAAAAGTTTTTTGCAAGGCAACATAACTCTGTCAGTATATAGTACAGAAAAAACTTTTTAGTTTCTCCTGTGCTTCCCCACAAATTCACCTGTTCCCTATCTGCTACTCTTGTTTATAGTCTCTTTTAAAAAATAATTTTTAGTCATATAAATAAGACATGAATATATTCTCATTATAAAGGATTCAAACAGTACAATAAAGGAAAGCCCCTTGACCACCCCTACTCTCCACACCCATAGTCTCATTTTCCTCCTCAAAGGTAACCACTGCTATCAATTTGATCTATGGCCTTACTGAGAAATCTGTATGTGTTTTGTGTTATGTTTTGCTTTTGTTGGTGTTTTTTGTAATGGTTTTATGCTGGATGTGTGGTGTCCTGTGGCTTACTTTCTGATTTTCTTGATTTCCTGCCTGCCGGCTTGGTCCATTCCTGATAGAGTAGTGTTGAAGTCTCCAGCCATGATAGTGGAGTCAGTCTGCAGTTCTCAGTTTTTGCTTCACATAGTTTGACACTGTTGTTAGGTGCATACACATTAAGAATTGTTGTGTCCTCTTGGAGAATTGACCCTTTTATCATTATACAATACCTTTCTTTGTCCCTGATAACTTTTCTTACTTTGAAGTCCGCTCTGCCTGAAACTAATATAGCTGCTGCTACTGCTTTCTTTTAATTAGTGTTAGCATGGTATTTTGCCTCCATCCATTTACTTTTAATCTATATGGGTTTCGTGTGGATAACATATAGTTGGGTCATGTTTTTTGATTCACTCTGAAAGTCTCTGTCTATTTGGGGCATTTAGACCATTGATACTCAAAATTATTATTATGTAGTTGGATTCATATCTACAATATTATTTACTCTTTTCTATTGGTTGCCCTTGTTCTTTGTTCAATTTTTGTTATCCACTTTTTGCCTTTGATGTTTTAATTGAGCGTTTTACATGATTCCATTTTCTCTCCTTTTCTAGCATATAAATAATACTTTTCTTACTTTAGTGGTTGACCTACAGTTTGCAATATATCTTTATAACTAATCCAAGTCCACTTTCAAATAACACTATACCACTTCAAGGGTAGTGTGAGTATAATAACAAAATAATATTAATTCCGTCCTCCTATCCTTTGTATCATTGCTGTTATTCATTTCACTTATAAGCATACATAAACATATATATACACACAAGATATATACATAAGCATTGTAGTCATACACATTGTTGCCATTATTATTTGAATAAACTATTATATGTTAGATAAGAATAAGAAAAATGTTTTTATTTTACCTTCACTTATTTTTTTCAATGTTCTTTATGTAGATCTGAGTTCTGCTGTGTATTGTTATGTGTATTATTTTCCTTTTATCTAAAGAACTTTTTTAAACATTTCTTGCAAGGTAGATGTACTGGCAACAAATTCAATTTTTGTTTGAGAAAGTCCTTATTTCTCCTTCACTTTTAAAAGATGATTTTACAGGGTTCAGAATTTGAGGTTGGTGGGGTTTTTACTCTCAACACTTTAAATATTTTCATCTATTTTCTTGCTGGCATGGTTTTTGAGGCAAAGTAAGATATAATCCTTAGCTTTGGTCTTCTATAGGTAGGGCAAGTTTTTTTTGCCTAAGTATAGTTTTGTTGTTTTGTTTTTCGAGGTTTTGGTTGGTTGGGTTTTGTTTTTGTTTTTGTTTTGTTTTTACATTCATCTTGCTTAGTGTTCTCTGAGCTTCCTGGATGTGTGGTTTGATGTCTGACAATAATTTGAGGAAATTCTCAGTCAAATATTTCTTCTGTTTCTTTCTCATTCCTTTCCTTATGGTATTCCCATTACATGTATGTTATACCTTTTGTAGTTGTCCTACAGTCCTTGGATATTCTGTTCTGTTTTTTTTTTTTTTTAAGTCTTTGTTCTCTTGCTTTTCAGTTTTGAGAATTATATTGATATAGCCTTTAACTTAATTTTTTCCTCAGCTGTATCCAGTCTACTAATAAGCCCATCAAAGGCATTTTCATTTCTGTGATTTTTGCCTTCTAGTACACCTTGTAAATTTTTTATTTATTTATTTATTTTAATAGCTGGACATGATGTATTTGTTAAAAGGAACTGCAGTAAATGGGTTTTTTGTGATGTGGTGGTGAGGTATGGGGGGAGAGGGCACATTCTATAGTCCTATGATAGGTCTCAGTCTTTTAGTGAGTCTGTGCCTCTGGACTGTGAACTTTGCAAGTGTTTTTTTAGTTTTATTTTTCCCCCATAACTGGGACAGGATGGATAGAGTGAGGTGGAGTTGTATATTTCCCTTTCCAGTTAGGTTAGGCTCTGATTTATACCCCAGCAGGTTAGGCTCTGATAACCAGTTTCCCACCAGGGCAGGCCTTAAGAAGGACAGAGTGTTCTAGCACAGTGGTCCTCAACCTTTTTGGCACCAGAGACCGGTGCTCCCATGAGATTCTAATGCCTGATGATCTGAGGTGGAACTGAGGCGGTGATGCTAGCACTGAGGAGTGCTGCAAATACAGATAAAGCTTCACTTTTCTTATCCACCGCTCACCTCCTGCTGTGCAGCCTGGTTCCCAACAGGCCACAGACCATCACTGGTCCACAGCACTGGGGTTGGGGATCCCTGCTTTAGCATATTTCAAATGGTTTATTTTCCCTTCCCCCCTGCCAGAAGCCAGAGGGGATTTTTCTTCAGTATTTAGTGTGGGAACCTTCCAAAGGTAAAATTCTCAGAAGTATGGGGGTCCCTCCTATGACCTAGTCTCCCTAGAGTTTTTAACTCTCAGACTTATCCACACAGCCTCCAGCAATTTGTTAGTTACAGTTCAGGGTTTCCTACCTCACGGCTGGTTCCCACAGTGGTTTCTACTTATGACTCTGCTCTGGTAAGCCGCAGCTCCCTGTATTTTCCTGTCTCCAGTTTTGGGAGCAGTGGTTTGCCCTGTATCTTTCCTTCTCTTACAAATCCAAGAGGAGTTGCCTTTTCAGCTGGTTACTTGTCAAGAACAGAGTGGAAACTTCCAAGCTCGTTATGTGCAGAACTGAAAACCAGAAGTCTACCCGTTTTTTTTTTAAAGTCCCAGAAGTACCAGACTGGGCTTCCAGTTTTATCTCATTGACCAGAACTTAGTCGAATAGCTGTAAGGGAGACTGAGTTATGTAGTCTGTTCTCTGAGCACAAGTGTGTGCTCAACTTAGAAATTGGGGTTCCTTTACTAAGGAAGAAGGAAATGGACATTGGTGACTGCCATAGGCAGATACTATTATTAGTCCCATTCTACAGATGAGGTGAAGTGAAGAAGTGTTCCTTAGGAGCCCAGCGGAATAAGCTATCTGCTCCCAAGTCCTTGACCTTTAGTATCGGGCCACATGACACATCACTCATGGGTAATGTTGAACAAGAGAACTGTAGTACCTCTTGTTGCTTCCTTACCACCACAGACAAGGTTCATACAAAACAAAGCAAATGGAAGCTGTAGAAAATACATTCTGGACATTTGGGCAGGCCCTAGGGCCCAGGCATCTATTTTAAGAAAAGGCTAAATATATTTCAATGTATTCATAGGGATGGTGCAGTACCACATGGTAACACTATTGACTTCTCTGTTAGTCCTTATCATAGGGTAAAGTCATATATTAATTTTATAACATTAAAAATCAAAAAACTATGGTATATATTTTTCAGGTAACATTGTACTTTTTGAGTTAACCTATGAGAAAATGGAGTAGAAAGTGGCACAACAATCTTGACCAATAGCTATTAACCCCTCTTGGACCAAATATTTCCTCTGAGATTCTGCTGAAAATTGCAGACCTCTCTCTAGAAAAGTAAACATTTGCCACTATTTACAAAGTTTAACCTACAATTTTAGGGAGCTCATGGACTATCCCGATGCCCACCCATTAAACTAGATATTTCAAGAAAGCTTTTGGGACATGTTCTAAAAAGGAAACTCAAGGTAGGGATAAATGAACAGTCCCACTGTTCCTCCCCCACAATCCACACACCAAGATCAGAGTGGTTATCAGTTTGAAACGAAGCCTTCCAGGCCTTTACAATATATAAGCATTTAAAAAATACAAATGGCCTCCACAATGCATATGAGACTGCAACTTGTTTTTATTCACTCATTGTGCAGTATATCTTAGGAATCCGTCCATATTGTCTTCCTCTTTTTCAGAATCACAGTACATTCTCTCTACAGTTCTTGGGTTACTGTACTTCTGGAGTAAGAAAAAGGAGCCATGAAATATTCAGAAAGGGAAAAATAAAGGAGTGAAGTATTTCATATAATGAGAGACTAAATGACTTCAAACCCTTCAGATTGTAAAGAAGCCTGAGACTTGATCACACATAACAAAATCATGAAGGGTAGGAATGAAGTGAATAGAAATGTTGCAGCAAATTCTAACAAAAATAAGAGGACTTCTTATAAAGCTCAAAAGATGTAATTTTAGGAAAAATAAGACTTTTATATGGTGGGTAAGGACAGAAGGAAGATGGCAGATGGAGAAAAAGGCATGCCATTAACAGTAACAGATTGATAGTGGCAAGCTCTTTGGTTGGAACCCATTTTTCTCTACTCCCATGCCATTATTCTCTGCACTCTGCCTCTCCCATGACTAGTATAGGGCAAGGAAACCTGAGAACCAGCAAAACGCCTGTCTCTGAGGCTGCCAGGTAAAATCAAGGCAGTGCTGGAGCCCTGCTGGGTTATGGGGAGGTGATACTAGTAACACAAGTGGGTTATCTAAGCCTGGAAGTTTACCTCAACCCATTTTTACCTCCCCTATCCCTGAGGACTAAATAATTATATTCTGGAGCAAAAGTGTTGCTGGGAAGTCATCCAAAAGGGCCTCCTGGTTGAGGTGTGGGGAGTTGAGCACAGATTGCAACATCAAAGGTTTCTCAGCTTTGTCCATCCCCAACTATCTCCCTGCAAATGCTCCAGGAGTGGTACCAGTTCTCACCCTTCCCCCAGGTATTCTGTACAAGCCCAGGTAGATGAAAATCCTAAGGATATATGTATGAGTCCATAGGTAAAGATAATGAGACATAGTAGGGATCCAAGCATTCTGAAAGAAAGCTAGTTAGCTGAAGAAACTCAAGCTCAAGAGGCAGGACAAGAAATTAATGTGAGCATAGTAAATAGTCTTAGAGAGATAAGGAAATATACTGGAAAACCAGAAGCAAGAACAAGCAGTTATGGAAACACTGGAGACATGAGAAGCATGAAATATTCTTGAACTAAAAGATACAGTGGTTGGGCTAGAAAACAGACTGGATGAGTCTAAAAAATGATGTGAGTCACAAGATGAGGTCAAGGAATTAACTCTCAGAAGGTATCAGGAAAGTATAAACAGATGCAAAGAATAGGAGAAAAAATTAAGAGGCACGAAGGATAGAGGGGAAAAAGTATCTGTATAAAAGAATTTCAGGATAGTGAAATTATTAAACTGAGAGAAGAAAATGTTTGAACAAATAATAACTGCAACTTCCGTTCTGCTTCATTTTTAAAATTACCGAATTCATTATTTCAACATTTATATTATATCTACAATGTGGCAACTGTTCAGAGCATGAATAGGACAGAAAAGTTTCCTGCTGTCCTGAAGCTCAAATTCCAGTCAGCTACAGGCAGACAATAAACAAATAAACAAAAATATACTGAGTAGTGATAGGTGATTTATTGACAATAAAACTGAGTGATGTGACAGAGGGTAACAGGGTGGGGAAGGGCACATTTAAGCTGGTGCTCAGAGAAGTCTTTTCCAAGAGGTGAAATTTAAACTGAGACTTAAATGCTGAGAAGGATCCAGCTATGTGAAGATATAAGTGAAGAGCATTGCTAGCAAGTGAATGAGCTGGGTGTGTTCAAAAACAAAAGAAGACTACAGCTAGATCCTGGAGGGCCAGGGTGGGTGGACCCAGATGAGGCTGAAAGTAACCAGTAATCAAACGACAGAGACAGTGTTAAAAAGATCAAGGTGGATTAATGAAGAAACAATTATAGCCTCAATATAAGTGGTGTGTTATTACATGTATATTTCAATTATACTAGGTTGAACATAGGAAATGGGCAATATTCAACTATCTTTGACCTACAAAAGTAGGAATTTCTTACTAATACACACTAAGTGAGTAGGAGTCAGAACAGCCTGGCCCTTTTAAAGGATGTTTGAATTACCCCATCATCTACTGTTATTACCTGAATTTCTCATATAAAAAAGAGGAGATAAGTGTTAGCAAAAAAAAGTTTGTGTTTGGAGGCAAAACAAGGATCTTGTTTACATTCACAATGAGATGCTACTTTGAAATATTTTCAGTTACATTTGACAGATGTTTACTGGGATTCTACTGTGTGCCAGCTGTAGCCATGTTAGCTACCAGGACTACAGAGATTAATAAGTCATGGGCCGGCCATGACTTAAGGAGATCACAAGTGAAAACAGATCAACTCCAAGATAAACTCGGCCCAGGTTCCTTTGGGAATTCTAACTGGTGGAGTAGATCATACCAGGAATATGTTAGTAGATCTTAGTGAGGCATCTGAAGAGGAAGGAAGAGTGTATTTGTTACCAATATGATTTTTCACTTAGGTTAATGATGAGTACAGAAAAGGTGACTAAAATGCTCACTCGGAGACTGATGTTTGGAAGAAAAGAACACCAACTGTCCCTACCAAAAAATTACACTTCATGGACCACAGTACCTATATAGGTACTCATGTGAATTTTTTTGTCCTTTGGGAAGCTGCTCTGGCTTGCTTCCTAGTTTTCTCTTAATTTGAGGTTGAAAGGAGGGAGGGATGTCAAATGATGGTTCAGGCAAAGAAATCCAGCTCTGTCTAATGAGAGAACTTGGAGCAAGTTCAAGGACAGCTCCACCAGTCACAGCCAAGGAACAATGGTTATGGTATGAAATTCAAGTGTCTTTTAGTATAACTTTTTCTTTTATCACTAAGACTCTAATATTTTTTTATCACTAGTCTTTCAACGAGTATTTGACAATATTGTCACAAGTTCTAGTCTTGACTAGCTGCGTGACTTCCTGCAAGGTATATATACTTCTCTGGTCCTCCTTATCCTCACCTGCAAACTAAAGCTGTTGATGAGTTTAACCCCTTAAGCTCTAAAATGTGATGCCTACATTATATAGAAGATTTATCAAGTATCTAGCACAATATTAGCAATTTATGGAGTATCCAATTCTGGTAATACTAGGTGGACCCTTGAATTTCAATTTATAAACCCTAGGCTTTGAACTCTTGGCACAGAGCCTGTTTTTATAGCAAAGTCAATAAGTTGCTGTAATTGTTCAGGTTGTAGACTAATGGGGTTCTCTCAGCTATCCACAGTTAGGGAAAGGGAGCTGATTAGCACATAGGAAGAAAATTAATATCACACATACTCTTACATGTAAACAAGAGGCAAACATGTCTCATCTTGTAATCTTTTTTTTTTTTTTTTTTTTTTTTTTAAAAAGGCCCAGTCATTAAGAGATGGTACCCTCACAAGATTTTCCATGCTGGAAGTGAGAGAAATCACTTGCTCATTTATATTCTGGCTTCTGTGGAAAACCTTCCCTCCTACCCCTTGAGCCAGTGAGTCACTTCCTCAAACCTCTACAGCTTCCTTTGCAGCCCTGGCCTGGCCCTCTGGAGAGGGGAGGGGTTCTGGGCTGTTGGGGTGGAAAGGTGCTTCAGGCAGCACACCTTGAATAGCTATGAAATAGAGAAGGATTTTCATGTAGGAGAAAATATATATGTGCTTTGATAAATGTGAATGTGGGATTCCAGATTCAGCCTTTTTTCCCTTTCATTTTAAACAACTCTAGGAAAGAAATACCCATAGAAGGTACAGTGGATTTTCGATTTATTTTATGAGTCATGGAAATTTTTAAAATGATAAATATTGGCTCAGCAGTAGAAACACTCAACCAAACCAGACTCTATGGTTACAAGAAACAAGGAGCATGTATTCAACAAATAAACCTTGACTCTGCTTCCAAACTTTAAGAGAAAAAGCAGAAAGCGTTGTCTGGATTCTGTGAGCTGCCCTTCCAGGCTGGCCAAGGTTTCATTTGTTTTAACTGAGGCCAGAAACTTTCTTGTGATGCATATAGTATCTTCCTGGCCAGGAAGTCATTTCGAATGACTTTGGTTTTTAGACCAGACTCTTTTTGGCTAATATGAAAATTCTTTATCAACCATAAAAACTAATAAGGGTGAAGAAATAAGAAAATAAATATTTTTCCTTCCTGAGTGAAAATCCCTCCACATCTCTGTGTAGAAGAAACTAGACATTTTGGAGAGATGTTAAGAATACAGAATATCAACTTATTTCAGAGAAAATTTAGAAAGTGTGAGCCATAGATAATGGTTGGGCTCTTTCTGAGTAGAAGGTTTATTTCTATAAAACAAAGCATTACCTTAACTTCTCACCAGCTGATTTTATTTTCTAAAGAAAATATAATATGCTAATATTTATACCCAAGGAAAAGGCTAGTGTAAACAACTTACCAAAATCTAGTAATGGGTAGCTTGAATCTACCATTCAGCTGGTTTATCCTATATATTGTAGGTTTATTAACAGAGTAGCATTACTTACTAGTAGTATTCTTTGGAATTGGCTATCCCAACACATACACAACAAACTTTACAGCCTAGAGTAATGATACGTATATGGTGAGGAAGATTAATAAAGAAATAAAGTGAGAAAGACCCAAGCCACAATTTTGTTTCAAATACAATGATTAAAGGGATTGTTAAACATGTGAGGGTCCCAAGCCAGGACCTGGGAGGAGGCATCAGATCTGAAAACGTCTTTCCTTAAGTCAGCCAGGTCTTGCCAATGACCCTCCTACAACCAGTCATGGGCATATGGACTTCCCTGGAGATTGCTGAGGCCATGTTGGGAAAGACTTAGCTACCCAGGACTGAGACCCTAGAACGTGTAGGGGAGGTTGGAGGGCAGAGAAACAGCTAAGGCCATCCCATAAGCTCTTGTAGGGAATCCACCATGAGGTTGGAGAAAAAGAGGTGCCCGGCATAGTCTGGAACACCAGTGCAGGTGGAAAGGGATGTGCAACAAGACACCACAATCATTTGCCCTTTAACCCAGCTGCTGAGAGACTTAATCTCAAATTTCTCCAGAGATAGAAACTTTGAGAGCCTGGGGGGTGGGTAGTACTGAGGAAATAGGACTTCTTTGGAAGGTCTGGCTCTCTGTATTTTTTCCTCTCTGCTGTTTTGCTCATGTTAATAAGCACTTCAACCTGATGAGGAGGAAACTCCTTTCCCCTAAGACACTGTGCAGGAGTGTCTCTGCAGGTAGCCAAGGTGATGCTGGCAGCCACAGAGGTAACAGTTGTGCGGATGGCTCCTACAAGAACACCTCACTGGCTGCCAAAGGAGAGGGAGCCCCCGGGCCCTGAGCCATGACACAGATGGGCCTTGGGTTATTTTGCCGGTTGAGCCAAAGAGCATTAAAAGTGATTATAGAATGAAAATCCCTTCGTTGCATTTTTTCCTGTTTATTAAAACATGCAGATTTATTGGAAAGAAAAAACTGAAAGTGTATACTATAAGAAAGAAAATAAGTGTTTCCAATCCATTATCCCATCACCTTTTTATCTAATAATAAAAAAGGTGATTAAAAATTTTTTAGTTACACAAATTACCTGGGAATACCTTATTAAAAAGCCATATAGAAGACTTCACCTTCATTCTCCTGCATTCTTTACCCCTTACCGAAATTAAATTCTATCACTGATATGGAATGTTTTTCCAGAGTTTGTTCTATACATTTATACTACATACAACACACAGTTAATTGACCAATAGATACAGTTTTGTATTCCTGTGATATTTAAAAAACAAATAGTATCATAGTCCATTATCACCTTGCTTTCTTCACTCTGGTATATTTTTGACATCTTTCTATGGCTGTACTTTTAGATCCATCCCTCTTGGCTCTATTGCATAGTGTTGCATTGTATGAAAACACAAGGGTTATTTATTTACATTACTGAGAGAGATTAAAGTTGCTTCCACTGTGAAATAAGACTGCTTATTTGACGTACTTGTACATGCCTCTTTGTGCACATGGGTAAGCACAGATCTAGTATAGATAACTAAAAAGTGTAACTTCTATATTGAAGGATATATACACACTTAATTTTTAAAACTTGAGACAAATTGCTGTTCCAAAAGGCTTTACCTATTCTCTTACCAGCAGTGTGTGTCTCTCCATGTCCTCATTAACTTTGGATATCAATATGTGTAAATTTTGTCAACTCGATAGATGAAAAATGTGTCTCATTGCTTGAATTTACAATTTCCTGATTACTATAGATGTTTCATATGTTTATTGGGTTTTCTTCTGTAAAATACATTTTCATATGTTGCTGAATTTTCCTTTTATCTCTTTCTGATTTTAGTAGTTTCTTTATGTTCAGGTTATTAATCCAGAACATGTTTTGTTCTTGTAAAACAAAATAGATCTCCTTGTCGTTCCTCATCTTTTAACCTTTTTTATAGTGTCATTTAGCATATATTTTAATGATGTTAAACATGTTAAATGATGATGTCTTAATAAGATAAATCTTTTTTTTTGGTGATTATTAACATTTTTAATTTTACTTAAGAAGGCTTTCTCTACCACCAAGATTTCATTTGTAATTAGTTTTATATGTTATGATGTATCTAATTTTACTATTTCCAAATGTATATCTACTTTTCCCAGAACTATTTAACTAGTTTATCCTTTCTCATTGATGAAATATTGTTTTTACCATATAGTCCATTCCCATGTGGAAATAGGTTCACATGGGTCTATTGCTTTCTCTACTTTTTCCCCATTGATTTGTTCATTCTTATACAAATACCACCTTTTTGATTACTTTATAGTATATTTTAAGTATTTGATAAGCTCTTACTATTCTTTTAAAAATTACCTTTAGTTATCTGAATGTGCTTTCTCTTCCATGTGAATTTTAGAATCAGCTTGTGAAGTTTTATAAAAAGTTATGATGGCATTTCATTGGAATTTCATTGTTTTTCATTATCAATTTGTGGAGACTCTGTATCTTTATAGTATAGATTCTTCTCACTTATGAACATGGCATGGTTCTATAATTGTATATGTCTTCTTTGGTACTGTTCTTCATGGACAGTCTATGTGTGGTTTAATTGGATTATTTTTTAGATATTTTGTGGTTTTCATTATTTATATTTTGTAATTAATTATTGCTGGGGTAAAGATTTTTGTATACTAGTCTTACAGCTAACTACCTAACTGAGCCCTCACTAATTCTAGTACTCTTCTACTTAATTTTTTAAAATGCTTTGAGAATAATATAAGCCATAAATACCATATGACAATTCTGTTTCTTGTTTCTAATTCTTAAAACTAACTTCTGATTCTTGCCATTACATGGATTAGATTTGAAAGCATAGTGCTGAATAGTGACAATGATAGCAAGCAACCTTGCCTAGTTCCTGACTTTAGTGGCAAGCTTCTAATATTCAACCATCTCTTACTCTCTTTACATTCTTAACACTCTTTGCCTTTAACAATTCAAAGAAATTTCTCATCCTAATTTGCTAAGAGTTTTTATAAGTAGTGAGTATTCAATTTTATTAAACATTTTTAGAGATATAGGAGTTTCCTCCCTTTAATCTGTTAATGTAGTAATTCTATTAACGGATTTTCTAATGTTGAACTATCCTTACATTCTGAGATAGATTCTACTCAGCCACAATGTTTGTTCACCTGACTCACTGTTAGATTTTGTTTATTAGCCATTTAGGATCTTTACATCTATTTCAGAAGTGAGAAAGACCTATGTTTTATGTTTATGATATCCTGGGCCACTTTTTTTGGTCTTAAGATAGAAAATAAGTTGTGACTATTTCCTTCTTTGCCTTTGCTCTGAACAGGTTTTATAAGGTGGGACTTACCTAACTCTTAAAGCTTTAATAGTATTGCTCTGAGAGACCAGTAGGTCATGAGATCTTATCTGAAACACAACTCTAACTTAAAGTTAAACGTTAAACTGGATTCAGCTTCTGGTCAAGATGAACTAAACACTCTGCTCATCTCCTCTCACAAACACATCAAAATTACAACTTTTGGTTGTAATTACAAAATTACAACCATCATTGAGTATTGCCTGTGCTCTAGCTCAACAGAAGTCCTATAACTGAGAATATACAGAATAAGCCACGTGGAGACTGGTAGGAGGGGCCAAGATGCAGAACTGGCTTGTCTCACACCCACTTGTAGTGGGTTAAAAATCAGGAGGGATGTCTTGGCTGTGGAGGTCCCCCTGAGAAGCGAAGTGTCCCAGCCCCATACCCAGCTCCCCAGCCCAGGTTCCAGTGTCAGGAAGAGAAGTCTTCATAACTTCTCACTGTGAAAACCAGTGGAGATTGTGGCTGAGTGAGACAGAGGGTAGCTGGAGTCCCAGGCATTCTTCTTCTAGGGCCTGCACACAGACTTGCTCGCTGATGGACTCACTTGCTCTGAGCTCCAGTGCTGGGGCAGCAGCTCAAAAAGTGGCAGGGATATATTGGGAGAAACTGAATTGTCTGCCTTCAGGGCAAGGGCTGAAGGAACAGCTTTCTTTCAGACAGAAGTGCTGGCAGAAGACATTGTTTCTTTGTTGAGTCCAACCCACACCTGGCCTGCATGCACAGGCAGGTGCCATGTCTGAGTCTCCATCAACCTAGTGGATACCATTTGCCCCACCCTACTGATTTCTTGAGATTCTGTCCAACTCAACTTGTGGGCCCATCCAAGCCACTTCCAGTGGCTTTTCCCTACAAATGGCCTGCCTTGGCTGATGTTGTGGACTTTCCTAAAATTTCTCAAAGGTTCACAAACTGCAAACAAGCAGCATCTGGCTTCAGTGTCTCCTGTATATTTTGCTAAGCAGCCCCAAGCATTTGCACTAGTGGCAAATGCTTCACAGCTTAGCTTCTCCCAGGCATATCCAAGCCCAGGTCATGTGGCAACCATTTGCAGATCACTTTGTAGCTCATACCAAGTGGCCTTAAGCAGGGCATAAGCAGTTGCTGACCTCGGCCTGCACCAGAGCCCCCTCCCAAGAAGCCCCAGAATCAACACACCCAGTAGCCAGCTTCAGACCACACCAGAGCACCCTCCAACCACTACACAAATGACACACCTAAAGGACAGACTTGATAGGTACCAGAGCCCCAATAAAGTGAATCCTGCTCCATAAGTTTAGCCCATTCACAAATAGCTTCTCTACTGTATTCATGGCCAGTCCTCACAAACAATCAGCCTGAGGATCATTCCCTCGAATTGATGTGCCAACAGCAATCAAAGTTCAACGACAATAGGAGGACACATACAACCCACACGAGGGACACACCTGGAGCACTTCAGGTGATCAGGGAAACTATACCACTGGGCCCCACAGGATACCTACTACATAAGGCCACTCTAAGACTGGGAGACATAGCAGCTCTACCTAATACATAGAAACAAACACGAGGAGATGGTCAAAATGAGGAGACAAACATGTCTAAAATGAAATAGCAGAACAGAATCTCAGAAAAAAATTAAAATGGAGACAAGCAATCTACCAGATGCAGAGTTCAAAACACTGATTATAATGATGCTCAATGATCTCAGGGAGAATGTTGACAAAGAGATAGGAAACATAAAAAAGGACCAGTCAGAAATGAAGAATATAAAAATTGAAATGAAGAATACATTAGAGACATTATGTGTTAATACCTTCATCTAATATTATGTATTGATACCTTTATCTAATCTACTGTTAATCAACAGATGAGATGAAACAGAGGATTGAATCTGTAATTTGGAAGGTAGGGCAGCAGAAAACACCCAATTAGAAAAGAAACAAGAAAAAATAATCCAAAAAAATGAAGATAGTTTAAGGGACCTCTGGGACAACACCAAGTGTACCAACATTCACATCATAGGGGCACCAGAAAGGAGAAGAGAAAGAGCAAGGAGTTGAAAACCTATTTCAAGAAATAACGACTGAAAGCTTTCCTTCCCTGGTAAAGGAAATAGACATATAGGCCCAGGAAGCACAGAGTCCCAAACAAGATGAACCCAAAGAGACCCACACTAAGAAACATCATAATTAAAATGTCAAATTTAAAGACCAAGAGAGAATATTAAAAGCAGCAAGAAAAAAGCAGTAGTTACCTACAAGGGAGTTCCCATAAGACAGCTAATTTCTCCACAGAAACTGCAGGTCAGAAGGAGTTGGCATGAAGGATTCAAAGTAATGAAAAGCAAAGACCTATAGCTAAGATTACTCTGCAGAGCTATCATTTAGAATGGAAGGACAGATAAAGAGCAAGAAAAACTAAAGGAGTTTATCACCATCAAACCAGTATTACAAGAAATGTTAAAGGATGTCTTTAAGAAGAATAAAGGGAAAAAAAGATAAAAAATATAAGTAATAAAATGGCAACAATTATTTATCAACAACTACTTTAAATGTAAATAGATAAATGCTCCAATCAAAAGATATAGGGTAGTTGAATGGATAAGAAAACAAGACCCTTACAGATGCTGCCTACAAGAGACTTGCTTCAGATTGAAAGACAAACACAGGCTGAAAATAAAGTGATGGAAAAAGATGTTTCATGAAAATGGAAATGAAAAAAAGTACTGGTGTAGCAATACTTATACCAGACAAAATAGGCTTTAAAACAAAGGTCATGACAAGAGACAAAAAAGGACCCAGTAGTTCCACTTCTAGTGTTTATCCAATGAAACAGAAAACACTAATTCAAAAAGACATATGTATTCATAAGTTCATTGCAGCATTATTTACAATCGCCAAGACATGGAAGCAACTTAAGTGTCCTTCAATAGATGAATGGATAAAGGAATGGTACATATATACAATGAAATATTACTGAACCATAAAAAAGAATGAAATCTTGCCATCTGAAACAATGGACAGACCTAGAGAGTATTATGCTAAGTGAAATAAGTCAGACAAAGAAAGAAAAATACCATATGATTTCACTTATATGTGGAATCTAAAAAACAAACAAAACATAAACAAACCCGTAGATACAGAGAACATTTTGATGGTTGCCAGATGGGAGGGGTTTAGGGGGATGGCTGAAAAAGGGGAAGGGATTAAAAATACCAATTGGTAGTTACAAAATAGTCATGGGGATGTAAACTATAGCATAAGGAATGTAGTCAATAATATTTTATTAACTATGGTCTCAAATGGGTACTATACTTATGGGGCAATCCCTTCATAAGTTATATAAATGTCTAATCACTATGCTCTATGCCTGAAACTAATATAATATTGTATGTCAACCATAATTGAAAAATAAAAAGTATTTGAAAAAAACCTTTAAAATGATTTTTATATTTTTATTTGTGATTGTTGTTCTTCTCAAGTTTTCTATTCCTTTAGTCAATTTTGCTACTTTGTCTTTTTTCTAGAAAATTACACATTTTATGTAAATTTTCATTTTGAGGGTATATAATATTGTACATAATATGCCCTTTCCCTCAGACTGAAACTATGTCACCAGTAATTGTAGTTTTGTTATCTTTTTATACCAATTATAATTAAGTTGTGGCATCTCTTATTTTGATTAGATTTCTCATCTGTTATGGACTGAATGTTTGTGTCCCCCCAAATTTATATATGTTGAAATCCTAACCTCTAATGCAATGGTATTAGAAGGTTGGTTCTTTGGCAGGTAATTAGGTCATGAGAGTAGAGCCTTTATGAATGAGATTAGTGTTTTTATAAAAAAGACTCCAGAGAGCATTCTAGCCCTTTTTCTGCCATGCGAGGATACAATGAGAAATAGGCAGTCTGCAACTGGAAAGGGGGTTCTCACCGCAACTCAGCTATGCTAGCACCCTGATTATAGACTTGCAGCCTCCAGAACTGTGAGAAATAAATTTCCGTTGTTTATAAGCCACCAAGTCTGTGGTATTTTGTTATAGCAGCCTGAGCTGACTAAAACACGATTATGTATATATGTATATATATGCATTTTTAAAAAGTTGTAAGCCAGTCTTTTCAAAGATCTCAATTCTAACAGATATAAGATTTCTATTCAATTCTGAGAGGCAGTAATTTTACGCTGTCTAAAATAGTGCCCCACCCACCCTATCTATCCCCTTTTTCATCTGTATTTTTTTCAAAACACTTTAAGCAACTGAATTAGTTTATTGTCTCTTTGCCTCCAATAGATATAAGCTCCATAAAAGCAGAGACTTTGTTTTCTTTGTTGCTGAACTGCCAGTTCTTAGAATATCACTTGGCACATAGAAGGCAAACATTAAATATTTGCAGTTGTTGATTGAAGTAATTATTTTTCTTTCGAGGGATACCTTTGTTTACGATGATGACTTTATTTGTTAAGTGTTAGTTCTGCTTGTTGAGTTCAGCACTGCATCCTCCTAGTTGCATCCCTATCACTTTCCTGAAACTACTCTTCCCAGGGTGACCAGGGAACTTCATATTGCTAAGTTCAATGGTTGATTCTTAGTCTTCATTTCAATCAACACAGTGAATCACATCTTCTCTTCTCCTTGAAATACTTTATTTACTTGGCTTCCACAATCCTATACTCTCCTGATTTTCCACCTACCTGCCTGGCTTTTTTTTTTTTTTTCATTCTCTTTTGCTGGTTCCTCCTTATAGCTATTGATCTCTAATCCCTAGAGTGCCCATACTCAGTTCTTAGACTTCTCTTTTCTGTCTACCCACATTTCCTTGGTATTCTGATTCAGTTTCATTACTTTAAATATCGGCTCTCTGCTGATGGTTCCTAAATTTAAATCTCCTTCCTTAACCTCTCCCCAGAGCTCGAGACTTATATATGCAACTATCTATTCAACATTTACCCTTGGATATTTGATCAATATCTCAACTTACCATGATTAAAACAGAACTCCTGAGATTCTCCCTTAAATCTGCTTCACCTACAATCTTCCCATCTTGTAAATGGTAATTTGATTCTTCTGGTTACTTAGGCCAAAATCTTCAGATTTATGACCAGCTCCTCTCTTTCTTTCATACCTCCATCAGCAGATCCTATTGGCTCTACCTTCAAAATATATCCAGAATTCTCTCGCTTCTCACCACCTCCATTGCTACAACCTGGCCCAACTCACCATCACATCTAAACTGGATTATTACAATAGCCTCTTAACTGGTCTCTTTGCTTTTTTTAAAAATTCTAAACCCAGCCATCAAAGTGATCCTATTAAATCGTAAGTCAGTTTATGCCACTTCTTTGTCAAAACTCTCAATGGCTTTCCTTCACTCTCATAGTAAAGCCAACTCGTTTCAAAGTTTTGTAGACACCTTCTAGTATCAGGTTCATTGTTACCCTTTGTGCCCTTATCACCCTCCCATCTACACTCACTTTCTTTGCTCTCACCAAGGCAGCCTCCTTACTCTTCCTTAAACAAGCCAGGCATAGTCCAATTATACTTACTCTTCCCTGTGTTTGGGATGTTCTTCCTTCAGGTATCTAAATGGCTTGCCCATCACTTCTCTCAATTCTCACTCAGATGTCACCTCAATGAGGCCATCTGTGACCACTTTCTGTGATCACCACACTCACCACTATCCTTTCAGTTCCCTTCTCTGCTTTATTTTTCTCCTCACTCATTACCATCTAACATAGTATATATTTTACTCATTTATATTATTTACTTTCTATTTTCCCCATTTGAATATAAGTTCCACAAGAATAGAGATTTCTATCTTTTTTACCCCTCATTTGCGTCTGTATTCCCAGTGCCGAGAAGAGTATTGACACATAGTAGGTTCACAATAAATATTTTTTGAATAAATAAATGAATCAGATTCCAAAGAGTGGATGGAAAGACACTGCAGGTGTAGAAATGATGCCTAGAGGGCAGCAACCATCTTGTGAGCAGAGGCACCAAAGCCACATACCAAGGACAGCATGTGAAAAATGAAAATATCGGTTCCATGGGTCCACCAGTGCTGAACTGCCTACCTCTAGACTCCATGTTATAAGACAAAGAATAAATCTTATTTGGTTAAGCTATAGTTGTTGAGTGCCTATTATGTGCATCTGAATGCAATCCTACGTGATACCAATCAATGGCCCAGAAAGGTTAAGAACTACTCTGAGGGTGAAAAGAGAAGAACTGGAACAGAATCCCCCAGCAATATCAATAATTCAAAGATGTAAAGTTGAAGAGGATCCTTTTAAGGTGCTGAGAAGGAGTAAGAAATGGGAGAAACCCCAGAAGCAAGTGAAATCACAGAGCTAGAAAGAGTGCTTCAAGAAGGAAAATATGGACAATAGACTCAAATGTTGATGAGAGGTCCCCAGGAAGGGAGATGGGGTGTTGAACTGAGAACACCGTGGGGAGAAGTTGAGAGAGTATCATTTTAATGATTCTTATTTTCTCTGTGAAGTAGCTGGCATGACAATCTGTGGCAGTTAATTTTATATGTCAACTTGGCTAGGCTATGATACCGAAAGCATGGTCAAACACAAGTCTAGATGTTGGTATAAAGGTATTTTGTAGATGTAATTAACATTTATAATCAGTTGACTTTGATTATTCTCCATAATGTGGATGGACCTCATCCAATCAATTGAAGACTTAAACATCAAAAACTGAGTTTCCTGGAGAATAAGGAATTCACTTCCAGACTGTAACATTAGAAATCCTGTCTGAACTGCCACAATTCTGACCTGCTCTATGAACTTTGAACTCAAAACTACATCAACTCTTACCTGAATTGCTAGCCTGCTAACCTGTTCTATGGATTTCAGACTGGCAAGCCACCTCCATCCCTGTGTGTGTGTGTGTGTGTGTGTGTGTGCATGCGTGCATGTGTGTGTGTGCGCCCATGTATTGGTTCTGTTTCTCTGAAAAATCTGACCAATACAGCATCCACTGGGAATATGGAAGGTTCAGACATATGTCCAGTTATTTCCTTAGGCTGAATTCCTACAAGTAGAATTGCTAGGACAAAGTTCATGAGATATTTAAAGAAATATAAAACATATTATTAATTTGCTTTCTAGAAATGTTACATCAATATATATTTTTAAGAATAGAGTACAGATGTCTAGGTCCCTAGACTCATATCAACATTAGGTTAGTATTTATCATCTTTTTCATTTTCACCAACTTATTGAGAGGTGCTGCCTTTTCATTTTATATTTGTAGTATTTTGATGAATAGTGAGGTTGAACATTCTTTCACATTTTTTAACCATATGCCTTCTTCTTTAAACTTGCACAGTTCATAGCAAACTCTAAAGTAATTATTTGCTTTAGAAACTTGGGCCACTTTTATATGGCTATTTTTCATTTGAAAAGATCGCAAATGGTCAGACTTTTAAAATTAAATTCTCAACTGCTTTTGTGCTTTGTTCACTTTTCTAATTGGTGTTAATTGTTTTCTTACTGATTTGTAATCTTTATATAGTACTTAGTCCTTTATTTAATATGCAAACTTTCCCCCAGATTTTTGATTACCTTTTAACATTGTTTAAGGTTTTCTTTTTTCTTTCTTTTTTTTTTTTGGCCACAAAAAGTTTGTATTTTGTGTAGGAAAATGTATCGGTCTTTTCCTCTGAGGCAGTTACTGTCATGTGTCACTTAACTACAAAGATGTATTTTGAAAAAAATTCATAGTTAGGTGATTTTTGTCGTGCAGACATCATTGAGTGCACTTACATAAACCTAGATGATACAGCCTACTGCACACCTAAGCTACAAGTCTGTACTTCATATTACCATATAAAACAACACGAGATTAAATCAAGCACAAAAGAAAATGATGCAATCAAGAAATGCAGTAAACATGAGATGTACAGAGCTGGTGCCAGCATGACATGGCATACTGTTTTACAGAAAATATTTTTAATGAGTAGAAAGAGTACACTCTAAAATTATTATAAAAAGTCTAATATAGTAAATATATAAACCAGTAACATAGACATTTATTATCATTATCATATGTTATATATTGTACACAATTGTATATGCTATACTTTTATATGACTGGCAGGTTTGTTTACACCTGCATCTCACAATAGTGGATAATGCATTGTGTTACAACATTTTAATGGCTATGATGTAACTAGACAATAGGAATTTTTCAGTTCCATTATAATTTTATAGGGCCAGTGTCATATATATGGTCCATTGTTGACTGAAACATCATTATGTGGCAAATGACAGTATTTATTTTAGAAATATTGGCTACATATATGAACTTTCCTCTTTTCACATAACAAAGACACAAATGATCAGATTATGTAACATGTATTTCTCAATTTAGGAATGGAGTTTATAGTTGTTAAATATTATTTAGTATTTGAACCTCTGTCTGGATGCATGGGAAAGTCTTATGTTATTTTCTATAAAAACTTGAGTGGTTTCAGTAACTGGAGAAGCCAGTTATTGCAGCTACTAAAAGCTTGGTGATTTTGAAAAAAAGATGGATGTTTTTCATTTTTATGAAGACTTGTCTATTCCACAGCATGGTGAAAAACATTAGATACATCCCTTGCTTCAGGCCATGGATACTGAGGAAGAGGTAAATGATTCAAAGCAGAATTAGGGGTTAAATTCCATATATTATTCCCAATGCTATGTTGACTTAATGGGAATTTATATACACATTTTTTAAAGTTTCAAAATTTATTTCTTAGTACGTCCATTAAAACTAGCATACAATGAACACAGATTTTTTTTTTTTTTTGCATTGTTGTCACTGGAGGGCCGACCCATTAAAACAAATATATAGAGGAGCTTGAGCTCATTTCATGATCAGAAAAAAATAATGCAGGACTCTAGCAGCTGCTGCTAGCCCTTTTATGTCCCCTGAGCACTTATTTCTAATGCCTAGGGCCTCTTACTCTGAACTACCTGCCATTTTCTGTCCCATGTTTTAGAGTGTTAACGCTCTTCGGAGTAGCTCTCAACCAAAAAGAGATGGACAGGGAGTTGGTGGAAAAGCACCCAGCTTCCTCACCCCTTACATGGGATATCGCTGAGGTGTGTCCTGCTCTATCTCCTAGAGTCCTCAGAGGCAGTGAGCTCCAGTACCACCCCAGTGATTGGTTGCATTTCCTTCTTGACTTCACTTTCTCATTTGTCTCCTGGTATTCCAGGATCCTCTCCCAAATACACTACTTGTCAAATTTTTGTCTCAGTGTCTGCTTCTGGGGGACTCCAAATTAAGATAAATAAGTCAGGCTACCTGCAAAAATAATGGCTAATATTTATTAAACACTTATTATGTGCCACACACCATTCTAAGCAGATCATTCAACCCTCACAGCAAGTCTTTTGGTCACAACTATCACCTCCAGTTTACTGATGAGGCTTGTGAGGCTTAGAGAGATTATGTCCCCTTTCTGAGGTCACAAAGCTAATGGGTCATGAAGGATTTAAACCTACACTAACTCAAGTGTCTCTGGTTTTAATCACGGTATGTCCTATGACACTGTGTATCAGATTACTTCAAATATCTTCACTGGTACTTATTTAATAAGTTTTGTGAGGGCATCTTACTGATGGATGAGCTGATAGATTTTTTTTTGCAATCTATCAGCACTAATAACGTTGCCTAACTGGGACTGTCTGCACTTATCCAACTGAAACCTGAGTCACTGCAAGAAGCTCTTCTTTTTTTTTCTAACCACATCAAGAAGTTTTCTCCTGGCTCTTCCAAAATTAAGTTTGTTTTTGCAGTTATCTACTGTTCCTATTTTTTTGTTTTGTTTTGTTTTTGTTTTTTCAAAACTAGCTGTCTAGCTTACAATTTATTGTATAGTAAATAAAGGTCACCATTTATGCCCTAATAACAACCTGAATGGATCCAGGATTTTAGCTGGTTGTGATGTTATATGAGGCGTGTGCATCACTGGTTTGGAAGACAACATTTCATGGACTCTGAATGACCCTTCATTGAACAGAGATATTCTTCCAGCTACTGACTTTATCAAGTTTTTTCTTTGTTATAAGGCAATATATTATGCTCTCTTCCTAGTCCTACTGCTGGGCTTCAGAAAGAGTAAAACAAATTTTATGGTTCCTAGAAAATGTTATAAAATTGTTTCCCAAGTTAGGTCATTGCTGTTGCAAAATTTTTGTTTTGGTAGAAGACTTAGCCAAAAACAACAGAGCCAATGGCCAGCCATTACTTCAGGAAAAAAAAAAAATTCTTGAGATTAGCTAGAGATTGCTATCTCCCTTTCCACTGAGATAGAGACCAGTTTCTCCAGCTGGGCCTAAATTACTTTTTGAGATAAATCTCTTTCTCTCTTTATAGACATATACTTTAATTTACTGGCTAACTTCCCCAGTTTTTGAGGTGGCCCCATAAATTTTTGAAAGGCATTTTAACTTAATAAGGCAATTCATTATAAATTAATTTTCAGAAGCTTCTTGAGCCAACTTGAAATCAAAACAAACCATTTTCTCAGGCTATATACTCTAATTTTAGTCTAATATCTTTAACTGAGCATTTAAATTTAGGGTACCATTTTAAATAATATGCCAGGGAAGATTGGTTCTCTTCCTTGAGCTTGCTGAGATTTAGAAGGACACCAAAAGTGTTTCTCCAGCAATTTCAGCCATAGGGAGAGAAATCTATATTATTTCATAGGTAATGTGATGCCAGTAAACGTTGAATGACTGACTTGCAAAGGAGCAAAATGTCTTCATTTATAGTGTTCGTCAATTCCTGTGGTGTAAATATTCCCACCCCAAGTTACCAATGAGATGTCAACCAGTTCCAGAAATTCCTGAAAATTTAACAATTGGCTTTTATGAGCTCCTAAGAGGCAGCTCTAGAACAAGAGTTCAGTTGACTCAGCCAAATAGTGCCCCAAATGCAGGCTTGAGAACACGGATTTGTTGGCTCTTGACGCCCTGGACTTGATCTTTGAGGTCATTAAGACATCATGTAGCAAATTCTGCAAATGGAGCTTTTGGATCCAATGTGTGTGTTACCCCAAAACTCAGGTTACCTTGAAAAAATAATGTACCCTGAGAGAATTTGGCCCTCAATATACTGCTTAATTATTGTATTTGCAGATATTATGCCATACATCTAGAGTCATAGAGGGCAGTCCAAAGGCATTTTAGAGACAGGGGCTACTCACAGCTCTGCGCCTTAAATTTAAACTGCTAGGTTCAGCAAAAGTTGACCACAGAACAAAATAAGCAGCCAGAATTGAACTTGGATGCCACTCTTTGTAATGGATTTTGTTTTACATTTATGTCTGAAAAGCCACAGCCTTCCAGGATGCCTGGGAAGTGTCTTCATTATCTATCACTTGAGTACATTTCTTCTTCTTTTCATCTTCTGAAAATAAAAAGCTCTTTTCCAAAGAACTAATTTTTCCTTTTACTGTGTCTTGTAGCTACAGTCATTCTGATGACTGGTGCACTGTTTTCTTTCTAAGTGAATGTATTTTTGTTCTGTCCCTATATATTTCTTCCAATGATGAAAGGCGATATAAACTGTCATCACAGTGGAGTAAATTTCAAAGTAAATTTCAGTTTAGGGCTGTTACGAAGTTTGACTATGCCCTTTGAAAAAGCCCTGTCAGCAAATGTGGGATGAGAAGGCCAGGCCTTTGGTACAGCTGTTGATAAAAGATTCATGGTTTATCATTGGCCAAATTAAATCTAGTTTCCTCATTTAAAAGTTTCAAGATGAACCTCCCAACAATCAAAAACTATCATTCATTTCAAGTTTCTATATAAGATTCATTCGTTCTTTAATCTATTTTATTAGGCACTTACTTTGTGTCTGAAGATTTACTAGTTGATAAATGAGATATTGTAGCTGTCAGTGTTATTCTGTATCTAACAAGAAATAAATGGCATAAAGGGTTTAATGGAGGAGAACTGAATGAAAGGACAATTCAGAGTTGTGAGCAAGGTTGAGAAAATCAACAAAGCATGGCGAAGCACCAGGAAGTAGCAATGGCAGGAAACTCTTACTACTTCTATGCCAAAGGGAGCAAGAAGTGGGAGCCATGGAGGGGTGATTCTGCCTAGAGGGAAAGGTGATCAAGAAGGGAGTCTCTCTGATCTCCTGCCAGTGACTCCCACTTGTCAAACCCTACAGGAAGCTGGGGAGGCAGATGATACAATCTGGGAAGAACAGCCTTTTAGGGTTCAAGCAGTCTAGGGAAGAATGGAAGATGGATCTCTGGGGTGACCCTCTGGTGGAAGATGGCCATTGGGCAATGAATAGCATTAATCTTGGCTCTGCTCTCAAAGATTTGCAACCTGGTTAGAATAATCATATGGGCAGGGCTGCTAGGATAATGGAAAGGTAGAGCCTTTTCCAGAGGGTATCTTGCCAAAGTCAATGGGAGCTTGGGTATGTGGAACTAAAGACCTCTCTAGACATCTATTTTCATACATTAATATGTACGAGTGGTTGGGTGAGAGGTGCAAAAGAATAAGGAAGATGTTGGTAACCAAACTGAGGGACACAGGCAAATGAAGAAAAGGATGGTGTTTGTGGGGTGAGAAGAAACACTAGGTGACAAAAATGTTAAATAAATGAAAGAGCGAGAGCCAGTTAGCGTCAACTGTGAGCAGGTGGTAGAGGGATAATGTTCACATTACTTTTAACCCTTTTCCAAATGAACCAGCAAATCAGGAAGTTTGAATAGCTAGTTTTTTGAATTTTGGGTAGACCCACGTACCTGCCAAACAATAGTAATGTTCTTCAAATTTGCTCTTGTTAGAAATTTTATCAGAAAACTTTACATGGAGTTTAGGTCTAAGAGTTGAAGGTTAGGGATTAAAATTTATAGTCTTGGTATCCCTTACTATACTTTAAAACTGTGTACATAACCCGAAAATAGCTAATAAAGTAGCTTGGGATAGCATCCGTCCCAATTTCAGGTAAAAGCTGAGAAGTTGGTAATTCTTGGAAGATAAAACACCTCTTGTGAAATAGTTTGATCAGTTCCTCTTTTATATCAATAGGAAAATATACCCATATCCATACAGATATTCCAGATAAATGTTTGAATATGTAAATGTATATTTCTGCTAGAAATGCCTTCATGGGTGTGTGTGCCAAATTCTTTGGGGTTCACTTCCTATGTGGTACGAAGCAGGGCAAAGTGGTTATGCCATTTGGCCAACTGTGGCTGGATGATACATCAAACCACTTGACAATCTATTCCCAGAAGAAAAGGGGCTATAGTTCAAATATAGGCTGACCCAACTTGAGAGTGATAGTATGTCTGTTTAATGATATTGTAAAGAGAAGTTTGGAGCAAAAATATTAATAGCATGGCTAGATTTAAATCCATAAGAAATTATAACTGTGAACGAGACTTCTCCAAACTCAGCCCTGAGGGTGGAGCCTGCTGTGGTAGTGACACATTTTTGCATCCCTGAGGTGATGGGCATGGCCAGTTTTCATGCATAATCAGAGTGATGATGAATGAGTAGAGGTGTGATAATGTCTCCACAACATTCCAAGGCTATGCCCCATTGTCTGGTGTTCAGGAAAGGCACGTTCAGATTTCTTTCAAAATATTTTCATCATTAGTGGCGCTAAACTCCTACCAATGTCATCAGTGAAATCCTGGTTGCTGTCCAAATGTCATCTGTTGAATCAAAGGAGTATTTTTGCATTTTCTTGCAATCATTAAGGAATATCTATTCTCAGCACACTTTCCCCAGAGGTGTTTGGGATTTTGGTGGGGTGGTAATTGTAATTTTTTCTTTTTTTCAAAGAACTCCCATATACCCTTTACCCAAATCCACCAATTATTTATATTTTGCTCTATTTACTTTATTATTCTATGTACTTATATATGTGTGTATATGTGTAGCATATATACACATATATTATTTATTTTCTGAACTATTGAGAGTAAGTTCACACTCAAACTAGTGTGTATTTCCCAAAGACAAGGTCATTTTTTACAAGATATTGTACAATTTTCAAAATCAGGCAATTTAATATTTACAATACTGTTATCTAATTCATATTCCATGTTCAAATTTCATCCATCATCACAATAATGTTTATAGCTTTTTTTTTTTTCTGGTCTAGAATCTTATCTAGGATCCACTGCATTTAGTTGTTATGCCTTTTGTTGGTCTCATCAGTCAAAGACCACCAGAAGCACATCTGTTGTCAAACAAATTTGGTTTGTTGACACTTGTGTCAGTTTCTGTGTTAGACCATGAGAAGAGCAAGTTGGGTGTTTAGTGCCCTCCTGCCTTAATGAATCTATGGGCTTCACTTTCCAGAAAGTCTTCAGAGTGAACTATGTGTGTGCACTTGGAGAGAGAACCTTGCTTCTGACTGTTTCTTCATCCGTTGTCACTCTTCTTTCTGACTCATCATTTAGAGAGCAGCTGAACATGCTGTACAATGTGTCTTTAGAGCCAAGGGATTGTTGGAGAGGCCAGTCTAAGGGAGTAGGGGTTGGGGGAGCCAGACATATGCCCTTTCATTTCGGGGTTGCTGGCCACCTTACTTGAAATAAGCCTTTTCAGGCTGACTTTGCCTTTTAAGTGGATCTAGTTTGGTGGAAAGCCTTCAGGCTGTGCATCTGTGTATCCATCTGCCTTCTCTGCTATTTATAATCGCTCTTGGGGGCCAGGAGACAGGGTGTTCACTCTTGGGTCAATGTGGCCCTCTTGTGGCAGACATTTGTATGTCCTGGGAAAAGGATGGACTTATTAAAGGAGATCATGCAGAATCAGATGTTAGAACAGTATATTAGTTTGCTAGGGCTGCCATACCAAATTACCATAAATTGGGTGACTCAAACATCAGAAATTTATTTTCTCACAATTCTGGAGGCTAGAAGTCTGATATTAATGTGTTGGCAGGGTTGGTTTTTTCCTGAGGCTTCTTTCTTTGGCTTGTAGATAGCAGTCTTCTTCCTGTGTTTTCACGTGGTCTTCCCTTTGTACTTGTCTGTGTCTTAATCTCTTCTTTTAAGGACTTCTGTTATGTTGCCTAACCTAATGACCTAATTTTACTTTCATTGCCTCTTTAAAGGCCTTATTTCCAAATAAGTCATATTCTGGGGTACTGGTGGTTAGGACTTGAACACATGAATTTTAGAGGACATGATTCAACCTGTAACAAGCAAGGAAGAGATCTTAGAGATTCTTTAGCTCAAATCCATCGTTTTAGAAAACAGGTTAATAGACTTGTTCAAGGCTGCACAACTAGTAGACAGTAGAGACCCAATATCTATAGAATTTTCTCTACTACCCTTTGTGTCAGTAAAAAGTCCAAAGCAAATTCAAAATGTATCTTAGCTGAAAAGAAAGCCTCAAAATTTTAGAGTAGGAAATTGACTAAATGACAGACCATCTATGCCTATTTTACTCAGGCTTTTAAAATATTTGTTCAGTGAACAAAAATGTTAATTAAAACATTTCAAAAGTGTTATAGATTTAAATAACTTTAAATGGAAGTAAAAAGATACAATGAACATAAAACCTGGTATATTATACCAATTTCTGATGATATGTTTTTTAATATGGCTGTAATCACCACATCTAGCATTTTGTTTTTCTGCTCTCCTTTATGTTTATTATAAACATTTTTTAATATCACAACATATTCCATACTTAATAATGATTAAAATTATTCAGTGGTTATGGACCTTTTTCTCCTATTATAACTGTACAGTTGGCTAAATCATTTTCCTCTCAGTCTTTCTCCCTCTCTTTGCTATTATAATGTGTGTGTGTGTGTGCGTGTGTGTGTGTGTGTGTGTGTGTGTGTATAGCTATAAAGTAAAGCAAGTAATATTTATTAAATGCCTAAGGATAAGCTGATCTGCAAAGGAGAAGATGATCATACTTTTCACAAATGTTTTTGAGAATAATTTCAAACTTTCTAAGAAAAATTGCAGGTAGAGCACAAGCAACACTCATACTCTTTACCCAGATTTACCTATTGTTACTATTTTGTTCATTTCCTATCTCTCTCTCCATACATTTTTATATTTATGTTTATATTTATACATATAATGTGTTTTCAGAATCAGTTGAGAATAAGTTGAATTACATCATGAGTTTTACCCCTATATAATTCAGAGTACATTTTCTAAGAATAAAGATATTATTTTACTTGACTGTGTTATAGTCATAAACTTCAGTAAATTTAACATTGATACAATTCTTTTATCTACTGTCCACATTTCATTTTTTCATTGGATTTAGTAATGATCTGTACAGTATTTTTTTTCTCCTCCAGTATGGGATCCAGTCTAAGATCTGCATTGCGTTTAGATGTCATGTCTCATTAGTCTCCTTTAATCTGAAATATTTTCATAGCCTCTATTTTTCTTTTATAGTATTAACAATTTAAGGAATATTATTCCCTCTGTTTTTATTAGTAGAATGTTCCTTATTTGGGTTTGTTTGGCTATTTCATTATGGTAAGATTTAGGCTATACATTTGAGTTATGTGCGCAGAATAAGAGATGCTGTGTCCTTCTCAGACAAACCAAGACACTCTTGAGAGTGAAAGAGGGTGCTATCTGTATTTATGCTAAGATAAAGGTGTAAACATGAATTATCTCAGGTAAACTGGGATACATAATGACTTATTTATGTAAGTGACTATTCCCATTTTACCAGTGCCCATACTGGGAGTAGATTAGTTAAATCACCAAATGATGGGGCCAGAACTTAACCTCATGGCTTTCTCATTGTAACACCACCCATTTCCTAGCCCCACTCCTGAATTAGGGCCATTCGACTGTATCTAGAGTATCTAGTGGATTCTATCTCTACACATCTCTTCTATTAACACATTTATTCAGCAACAATTTCTTCCTTGTGTGTATGATTTCTATTCTTACTGAATAATCTTTCACCAGAGGTGTAATCATTAGGATTGTTGACAAATATGCCCACTTGCTCCTTCTAGGCATATGGTAGAATTGCATTCCCCAGTGTACTTAAAGTTAGGTGGGGTTGTGTGCCTTGCTTAGGTCAATTTTATGTAATTGAATGGAAACTTTATAAGCCAGTTCATGCTCTAATTTTTTTCCTGTGATGATCAGCAGTGTTCAAGATGGTGGCTGCTCCAATAGCTTTGTATTCTGGAGTTAGGATGACATGGAGCAGACACCCCAGTGAACCTTAGCTGGGTATGAACTGTGAATGACAAATCAACCTTTGTTGTTTTAAGCTCCTGATATTGGGGGATTGTTTGTTATTGCAGTATTAACAAGTCTATATGGTCTGATTCACCAGCTTGCCTTGTTTATGTTTTTAATTTCAATTTTTTATCAGTATAATGTATAAATGTTTTTTGTTTTGTTTTGTTTTATTTTTTTATTTTAATTTATTTTTAACTTTTTTTTTATGGTGACATTGGTTAACGAAATCTAGTAAGTTTCAGGTGTACGATTTAACAGTAAGGCATATATATATTGCACATATATATATTGCATTATAAATGTTTTAAAATTCAAATAATACTATAAAGTTTAATTTTATAACAGAAAAAAGCTGATTTCTGTCCTGTTTCTCTTCTCTCTGCTCTTCTCTATCCCTCTGCTCTCTCCAGAGCTAATCACTTTTAACCCTAGGTATTTAAGTCTGTAATAAACATTAAATACTCTATAACTCTATATTTTATAACAGTACTATTATTTCTTGGTTTATTCATTGTTGACATTGTGTATTATCTTTCTACTATGCAAGATGAAGAATGAATCTTATTACACATACAGCCCTTTCTCTACCACCCCAATTCTCCTAATTATTTATATCACAATTTTTTGATAAACCAATAATTAATGTTTCATCACCAAGACTGTGTATGTATGGTATTTTCACTGAGTAAAGTAGGATACTTTCCTTATATTACATTTCCTCCTCATTTTTTTTCCTGGAATTATTAATTGGCTTATTTTTTTGTTTGCTTATTTGTCCAGGCACTTATCATTAATCTCCTCAAACTTTCTAAGAGAAATATATAACCTGCCTCAATACTCATTTATACATGTTAAACTCCATCAGTTCATGTCATCTTCATTTTTTTTCCTTTAGAGATTTATATTAGAAGAAAGTATTAATGACCAATGGATCCACATACTATAAGAACAGTTAGCAAATTAGTAAATTTCAATAACTGGTGTAAATTTATATATATCTTAGATCCATCCTTTTAATTTTATTCTGCAGTTTTATTGAGATATAATTGACATAAAGCTCTGTACAGGTTAAGGTAAACAGCATAATAATTTGACTTACATATATTATGAAATGATTACCACAATAAGTTTAGTTAACATCCATCAACTCATATTGATAAAAAAATTGTCTTTTACTTTGTGATGAGAAATCTTAGGGTCTACTCTTCACTCCTTTTAAAAGTGGCTAATGCCACAGCAATAGCAGTGGGACTCTTATCTACCACTAAATTGTGTATGTATCCCAAGTGCCTTGAAAATTGCCCTCAAAATCCGTTCTTTACCTAAAGAAAGAAGACCTCCTTTGATGGAAGTTAATTCTATATGTTGGGGCATGAAAAAAGCAAATGTGTATTGAATATCTTATTTCTAGAAAGCAAGGATGCTTTCTAGAGCATTAGGGACCTTGCTAGAAGAACAAAGGAGCCAGTCAGTAGGACTCTCACTGACCACATTGGGATGATATGCATATAAAATAATTAGAATGAAGATAATGCTTACATTAAAATAAGTGAAGCCTATAAAAGACTATATGATGTTGAACAAAAGGCAAGTTACACATGTTCTAAAATATTTATAAAACAAAAGCAGAATGATTATAGTAGGTGATATTTATTTTTTATTGATCTTAACAAGAAGGAAAATGTTAACATATATGGATAATTTGTTTTTTCTGTGAAGCTTATAGAAGTGCATAGTGTATGGATCATTACCTGTTTACATTTCTGTTTCTATCTGTTGAAACCTGGGAAAAAATGAGTACTGGAAATGCAGGAACCATGTAGGGAGTGGGAGGAGCAATGAGCACTGCTGTTGTCCTTTAACTGTTGTAGGAGTCTAGGAGTCGCTGCATCTGACTACACCCCTGAGCTCCAACCATTTCCATGCTTGCTGGCCCCTCTTCCCACTACCAGCAGCTGTATCTCTTTCCCGCAGGGCTTCATCTGGCCATTTGGAGTTCCTGCTGAGCCAACTCTGCCCACCCAGGCTGAAGTGCCCTTGAGATTAGCTGTCAACCAACGAAGTGGTAGAGAATCCCCAACTCACTCTCCCGTGGGTGGGATAGCTCTGAGGTGCCTGTTCTAAGCTGTCTCCCAGAGTCTCCAGCAGGATTAAACCATATTTCTCCACCAAGGAAATGTGCATGTTATCACAAACTCTGCTTTGCCCTTCCCCTCTCCTTCCCACCTTCCTACAGGAGCTTTCTGGGATCACCTCCCAAACAAACTCTTTGCTTTTTAACTCATCACAAGTTGGCTTTAGAAGGACCCAAACTAAGATAACCAGGTAAAAAGGAAATCCAGTTGTGGGTTAGCCCTGGTTTCAGGTTTATAGCCTGTTAAAAAATAAAAATTAATAGTAGTTTCTAAAGTTACAAACCAGTTAAATGTCCTACAGAGAAGAGCTAACTATACCAACTTAGTCTCTTTCTCATAGGTGATGAAAACCCTATTAATTATAATAAAATTTAAATAAATATTTACACTTTTAATAGCATCAACAGATGAGGGCAAGATAGCATGATAGTACCACTGTCCAGGTATAGAACGATGCAAATTATACAAATCTTTTAAAATCTGTACTTTTCGAGGAAAACACTAAGTTTTAAAAACAAAAATCTAAGTGAAAATGAGAAATTTAAAAGTCCTATGCTGTAACAAGTAAAACTTTGTTATAAGATGGGTCTAGTCGGATGATCAATGGCTTGGGTTTGAATTATCTTGGACCATACAACCATATTCCATGTTTGAACCAAAAGCCAATCAATCAACATTCCAAAATCAATATCTGAATGGAGACCTTTTTCTCTGCAGTTACTCAACTTCTCTAGAAGATAATCCCAAATCTTGTGCCTGGGGAATATATGCCAGCATCCTGGGAGAGAAATGGCAAATAGGAAATGGGAGAGTGTACAGCTCAGCCTTTGCTATGCATTTCCAACCTTATGCCCTTTGTTTCAATATGGCCTTATCCTGCCCTTGACTGTGCCTGGTGACCTCGAATTTAAGACCTCTCCTGTTCAGTTTCACCAGAAAATAACACCCAGCTCTCCTGTCATGATGGGGGTTGGGTCAGTTGCCTGGTTATGCAAGAATGGGGTAGGAGATTTGAAATTCAAACTGCTTCTTATTTAGACTCTCAGACAACCCTCTGGTTTTCCAGCTCTGCTCTTTACCCCCACTTTCTGCCATATCTGATAAATCCAATTCCTAAGCTTTTTCTGAGATCTTCTTGCATGAACCAGTTTGTTTTTCTTTCCCATTCCTCTCTGCAGGTTCTTAGGTTTCAGCTTTCTCCATTCTGCTGTCAGTAGCCACTAATTTATCTCTCCTCAGCCTTCCACAAATTTGTTGATGTACCGATCTTTTGTTAAGAAAACTTCCTAAGGTGTCCTGAAACTGACCTCCGAAGGAGGACCAACTGGAAAGAGACCAAAGAAAGAGGCTGACAACTCCAGAATTAGACAGAGTTTATTAATCAGAGTCTTAGATCCAGAGTCAAGACAGTGGATCTCTGCACCAGAAAGGGGATGAGGCTTGACATATGCAGCCTCCAGGAACACAGGTGGCTTGTAGCCATGTGGCAAGTGCTTTCTAAGAACTGTATATTCCAAAGCCGTAAACAACTTACTGGGCTTGTTTCTCTATGTAAGAACATTCCTTTCAGGTCACACACACCCACCCCTCCCAGGGTCAACTGGTAGTCACTTGCTTCTTACGATGGCATTGATCATATCAAGCACCAGAAAGCATTTTGCCTAACATCTTTTCTTCCTCATTTTGTGGAGTTTTAATCTAAAAAAGTTTGCTGCTGCCATTTTTGGTAGGGTTTAGGGAGAATTCAACCCTCTGCAACTAATGGGAAGCCCAGCCCTCCCTTCAAGCTTTCCTTTTTGGGCCCTTTCTTGCTATGCCTGCCTCAACTCAGCCTCCCATGTTCAGGGAGCACATGGCTCACTCTGCTGCACCTCATACTAGGTGCTCTCTCACCTTGTTTATGCTGTTATGTCTGGAATTTTAACTTCTGTACCAACCCATGCACTATTCACTATGAATTCTTTCATACTCCACAGTGTTTTGTTAAGATCTCTATTTTATAACTTATCCTAGATTTCCTGTTTCTTCATTAGTTGGGTAGAAATTTGCCTTTTGTACCTTGAGGTTTGGGACTTGACCTTGCTCAGCATTTATCTCCATGAGATTATGTTTTGTGAAAAGATATTTTCTGTTTGTTCTACTGGATTAAATTGAAATTATATTTTTTCCTTTGCTATGCTTCTGAGATATATTTTTCTCAAATGGAATTGCTGTGTGTGGTACACTGACTTGCTGGTCCCCAAACTTCACTCTGGTATGATAAGAGTTACATACCCACACCCTTGCCATGGTCTCGAGGTGGGCTATGCCTGTTCCTCGCCACTTGACTTTGGCTGTAGCCATGTGATTTGCTTTGACCAATGAGATGTTAGTAGACATGATATAAACAAAGGCTTAGAACAAATTTGTGTGGCTGAGCATGCTTCTGTCCTGTCCTTCCTAGAACTGGTAGTTCTAGGAAAATGAGATATATTTGGAGTAGAGCTGCTCCAGCTGATCGGAAGTCTTGCAGCTTGAAGGACAGCTGTCTAACTTACCTGCAGACCTGGGAGTGTAGTGATAAATACTTCTTGTATGCCACTTAGTATTAAGGTCAGTTTGTTCTGTAGTAATACCTGACTGATATATAATGTCACAGGGAATGGATGATTTTATAACCCTGGTTTTATGTTGGTTTGCTCTCTAAGAAACCTGAAACCAATTTACCATCAGCATGGTACGTGTTCCTACATATATACACTGTGGCTCTCCTTGATTTGATCATAAAATCTATTTTTAAATGGTCAAGAAAAGAAAATGAAACAATAACCATACCAGCAGCACAACTTGGGACCTTACAGAGCTTCATTCCAGACTGAATCTATTATCTTACAGTCTTTTTGGAGTAACAGTAAACCCTAATAAGCCAAAACATATCTGTGTAATTTCCTTGACCTTTGATAACCATGACTTTATAGTATAATTATGTATAATCCACGTATGGTACTACTAATTTTTTTTTTTAAAATAAGAGCCTTTTGATAATGATTTCTAAAATTGGAGATATGACAAAATATTTATATTTAGGAACATTCTCATCAAATGCTATTAATTTCTTTCAACATCCACAATTCACTTTTAAATTTGTCAAAGCCTAGTTTTGTTATTTCCAATAAAACATGGTGACCAAAACATTCTTTTATATTCTCTGAGAGTTTGGCAACTTGTTAAATCTTAGGCTGTAAGAATTTTTTTTTCTTTAGTTCAGAGAAACTATTATGTCAATGTCCTGATGGAGCTCTATTTGTTTCTCCCAATCCAGAAACGGTGTCAGAATCCAAGAAAGCAAGGGTGACATTATAATAATGATATTGTGCATATTTCCTAAGTTTTTGTACAAAGAGTAGATGCTTCACAAATATGCACAAGTAGCAGTAAAACGTACTACTTGCAACAAACCTCCTCTTCACCGAGACGTGGCATTTTATTTTGCATCCATGCTTAAGAACCCCTACCATAAGGAGGGTTCCTAAATGACAAGTTATACTGCAATTATGAAAAGGAATTGGTTAAGTAATCAGAAAAAAAAACGGTATTGTTAAATATAAATATAATTAAGATCTTGACTGAAAGAGGGAAAAGACATAGGGGTCTTTGGGCTCTTGAGCTAGTCCAAGTTTATCACGCTCCCTTGGACTTCCTTCACAATTCCAGTGTAACCAGTCAAAAGAAAGTCATGCCTCTCTTGTGCCTCCTGATTCTCCATTCAATCACACAGCAACAGACTTTATCACGAAACAAAAACCTCACTGCTTAATTTAACTTTCCAACCCCCAGAGCTGCATGGTTCACTAATCCAGCTCACAAAAGCAAGCCTGCTGCTCTTTTATTCTCCCATAGGCTGAGCACTGTGTTGAGACCAACAGCTGATCAGTTCTGGAACATCCCAGCAGCGTGCCAGCGGCCTCCGATGTTTATTTAGCCGGCCGCTGGCTGGGCGAGGAGCCCCCCGGAGCCGGCTTTGCGTGCGCCCGCCAGCAGAGGAGCTATGTACCGGCGCAGCTACGTCTTCCAGACCCGCAAGGAGCAGTACGAGCGCGCAGAGGAGGCGCCGGACCGCCTGGTCGAGGGCCGGGCTGCTGCGCCCACCCTGGCGGCGCTGCAGGGCCTTGGCGAGCGCGTAGCCGCCCACGTCCAGCGCGCCCGCGCGCTTGAGCAGCGCCACGCAGTCCTCCGGCGGCAGCTGGACGCCTTCCAGCGCCTGGGAGAGCTGGCTGGCCCCGAGGATGCCCTCGCCCGCCACGTCGAGGGCAACCGCCAGCGCGCCCGGGACCTGGCTGCCGAGCGCGCCCGGCTGGAGCGCCAGGGCGCAGAGGCGCAGCGCGCGCTTGACGAGTTCAGGAGCAAGTAAGCGTCGACCGTGGGGGCAAACTGAGGCAGGGTGGGAGCGGCCCCAGCAGCGCGAATCCGGGAGCGGGCAGCCACCCAGGGTTGGAAGGACGTTTCTGCTACGCCAGCGACAGATGACTTCATCCGTGCAAAAGGCACGAATGTGGTGCATTTCCCTAAGATAAGACTAGCTTCCATTTTGATGGCACTTCACAGTTTACATGAAATGGTATACTTTACTTTTAATGTATTTTAAAATTTAGGTATAATTTACACACAATAACATGCACAGATTTTAACTACATAGTTCAGTGAGTTTTGACAAATGTATGTACCCATGTAACTACCAAAACAAGCAAGATATATCCTGTACCCTAGAAAGTTCCCTTCTATCCTTAGTCTATCTTCAGTTACCACTTCCCACAAAACAAAACAAAACAAAACAAAACAACAAAACAAAACAAAGGCACCCATTGGTCTCATTTCTACCACAATAGATTAATTTTGACTTTTAGAATTTCACAAAAATGGAATATGACTCGTGTCTTATGTCTCTGGCTTCTTTTGCTCAGTACGAGATTTTTGAGATACATTGATGTTATTTAATCCTCACAGCCTCATCCTGTTATTGATGGTAGTGCAGGAACCTATTTAACATATGAGGAAACCGAGGCCTGGAATTATGGAGATTTGGTGCAAGTACATTCAGCTAGTGAATTGCTACACAGAGACTGGATCGAAGTGCTGGGCATGCTAAGTCTGATTGTCTTCACTGCATCACAGCCAATACCTGGAAATTGTTTCGTTGTGTGTCTTCTGTCTTCTAGGGCATTTATCAGATCATAATCATTGATTCCATTCCTATCAGTCCTTCTGTTTCTGGTTTCACTCTTTCATGGGAAAACAGATTTTCAGAGGCCCTTTGGGTGGCAGGACTTAACTCAGGTTTTCTTGCCCTGGACCCATACTCTTTCTAGAATGCATGCATTGTGGTGAGAAGCCATTTTTGGGTTCCTGTGGAATGAGGCCCAGTGATAGGACCTAGGACCTTATTCAAATACAGCTAATGTTCTCTAAAACGGAGGGAGGTATGTGTTGGCTCAGACACCCAGCTCCATGGGCCAGCAGGATCCCCTAGATCCCTAAATAGCCTTCACCTGGTCATTAGGCCACAATCATCTGTGATTTAGCTGGGCAAACACCCTCACTGAAAGTGTGGCCCTCAATGAAAAAGTGGCCATATTTTTTTTTCTGATTTCACTTGATTCTGAGTTATATGTCCATCATGGAGCAGTCTCTTCAGGCTCTGTGATTTATTTAATAATTCCCATTGATTTATACCTCCCATTGCCCTCTTGGTATTCTGACTAGGTTAGTGGGATTTGAAAATTATTATAAAAAATCATACCTGTCCACGTGCGTGGATATACACACACTAAGTGTGGTTTCACATTTCAGAGGGGAGTTGATGGCTAACTATAGCAGGTGAAAATAATGCAGAAATGGGTAGCTGTATGCAACCTTATTAGGCATATTTTCTACTCAGATAATTGAATAATTTTAAAATCGGGTCTTCAGCATTTCAAACAAACACTAAATAAAATAAAACTAAAAGCAAACAAAACTATAAAAATATGATAGTGAGTATAGTCAGTTAAATTGCAGAAAACCAAAATAATTATGTGAAATAATCAGATAATTGAAGCCAAAGTGTTATTTTCACTTTACAAATTCACTTATATATTCACTTATATGTATATGAATGTATTATGAATTCTTATTAATATTTTATATTTAATAATTATTTAGTATGAAAATTATGTTAATATGTTATCAATCCTATTTTCAAGCTACAGATTTTCTTAGATATTTCTAGCAGGAAAAAGCAATGAGAAAATTAGGTTTTGTTAACAGTTTTATTCTCAAAATTAACCATTAAAAAAAATTTCTGGCTCCATTAGAGCCACACACCAGAGAAACTGCTAAATGTGATATCCTGGTGTGAAATGTAAAACTTGTGCAACTATATTTTTATCTGATTTCACGCCTCTCTTAGTTTGGAGTCCTTCAGAAGTAGAGCCTGAGACAGGGATTTGAAGGCAAGTAGCTATTTGGGAGGTGACTTCAGGAAGTACGTGTTGGAGAGTGAGGAAGTGAGACAGGAAGGGAAAGCAGCTAATGCTGAGTGCACTGTTATCACTGTGGCAGCTGGGACTAACCTGCAGAGTGGCAGACACACCTCACTTGTCCCAGTGGAGGGCAAGAAAGCTGGGGTATCCATGTACCTGCTCACCTTCATGCCAGGAGCAATGACTCTCTGGCCTGCCCTGCCCACTGGCCTGCCCTGCCCACTGGCTCAGAGCAAGTCTTTGGTGTGCAGGGGTGATGGCCGCAAGAATGAGGGTGACATGCTGGCAACATCTGCCTTAGGCATTGGGCCAGTTTCTCAACCTCAGTTTTCTAATCTTTCTCACAGAGGTATGGGGGAGGAAGAAATTTCCCTCTACCCTACTATTTTTTGGTGGATTTAATAATTAAATCTATGTGAAACAAGTTAATAAGAGAAAATAACCAAATCTAATTACCTGTGTACGGATAGGAACCCCACATACGTGAGAGTCAGAGACCTCACATACCTCACACACTTAAAGACAGGGGAATTGGGGTATATATGACATGCCAAGCTAAGGATGAGGTAAGGCAGCTTGTGACTTCAGAGGGTCATTGTAGGGTGATTAGAAGAGCAGATGCTCAGTAACTAGTAGTTTGCCTTGCCCTAAAGCATTATTTCTGGTGATATCTCTTATTTAGATTCTTTAAGGAGAGATAAAAGTTTCTCCTGAGCCCATAGGATCTTGACTGCCTTTACCTCAAAACAACTCATGTGCCAGAGTGGCACATTTTGGGAAGGACTGTTCTGAATCCCTTCAGTGGTAACAATAGCTGTTTTTTTTCCAGAGTTTTGTGAGGATGAAATGGCATAATCTAGAAACACGGCCTCTTGTCGATAAATACAGTAGCATAGGAAACCCAGAAGAAGTCAGGGTAAAGGTGTTCATTGTAGCTTATGCAGTGCAACTTTCCAGACTTGGGTTACCGGTGTGCCGAGATGTGATTCCCTCATCCTTGGTGTGGCTGGAAGGGAGGTGCTCGGGTTGGGGCTGGGCCTCCAGGCTGGGTGATTGCTCTTCCATTTATTGCTCCCAATTACCCCATGTGTGGTACCCATGTCAGCACTTTCTACCTGTGCCATGGTGTGAAAGAGGTTGGGAAGCAGTGGGCTCAGAAATGCAGCATTAGCTCCTAAAACTGCGGCATTAGTTCCTAAAAAATTAGGAACTGCTCCTTAAAGAGAAGGTATAGAAATCATCTCAGGTTAATTTAATGTTGATTGTATGATCAACACATGTGGAATCACGTAAGCTGCTCAACTTTGGCTTGTGTCCAATTTGCAGGTATGAAAACGAATGTGAATGTCAACTGCTGCTAAAAGAGATGCTTGAGCGACTTAACAAGGTGAGCTGAGCACATCTTTAGGTTTGAGCAGATTAATGACAGGGTTGAATGAAATGACTATGATTAGTGTTTTCCACACCTCTTCTTTGTGTTATTTCAGGATTTGCCTTTTCTTTTGCTGTCACTCTGTTTCTTGACTTTGTAATTTCAACTAAATCTTTGTGTGAACTCACATGGCCAGACACTCCTCTATCACAAAATACAGGATCTTGAGAGAGAACCTAGACTATTAAGCTTATTGCTTGTGCTGGGCTATCAAAACGTACCAGCATTACAGTGACCAGTTTTGTTTTGCCATTCAGACATCCTGGTCCCAAACATCAGCCTTACGAGGGCACTTGCTTTGAGCCATGCTTATCTGTTCTGTTGGCTAAGAGCCTTGAGATTATTCCTCCACAGGAAAACTTCAGGGACCAGAGGAAGAAATTTCCACTTCCCCTCAATTTTCTCACTCTCAAAGTAGCCACGTGGAAGGCACCAGGGATCCTTAGCTTCTTGCTGGAGACCCTTCTGCAGAGGTTGTGTGGAGTTGTTCTTCTCAAGGGCAGCTTACTTCTTCTGATCCTTCATCACCATCCTGATGATTTGGATTTTCTGCCTTAGTCAGGAGAACCTGCCTACCAAATAGCAGAATAATCCTAGACCACAGAGGTTAGACAAACCAGGGACAAATAGCTGTAAGCATTATTTCCTGATCATTTCAGAGCTCAAATGTCAGAGCAGAAGGACCCATGGAGACTATCTAAAGTTTAGTTGAAGGATTGCTTACTTAGGGCATATAGCTGCCTTCCTCCTCTCCCTCCCTCCCCTGCCCATAACCTCATCAAAATTGCTGGTAAAACATGGCACTTTGCCCTGTTGTGCCCAGATGTGGCCTTAAGATTCTTCTCCACATGGAATTCCAGGAAACTACTTCAGACAGTCAGAGTTAGCTCAGGATACTTGCTTTCTGTGGCTTTGCACAACCTCAGTTGTCTGTGATTTTCTGCTGGTTGATGGGAAAGGCAGAACGAAAATATGAGGTAACTGAATTTTTTTGTGTGTTATCTTCTGCTTGATACTTCCATGCCCTTCTCTGTGTGAGCATATAATATATTTTCCAAACCATGACACCGTGTGAAAGGAGGTGCTGTCAATAATTATGCAGGTTCTTTGATAGAAACTAGGACTGCCTCAGGGTAGCTGGCACATATAAACACAAAGATGGCAGTGAGAGTGTGCTTCAGGAGAGCCTTCAGCACACGGGCTCAGTGATTGGCCTTGTGTTCATCATTGCTGTGGCCCTAAGCTTTTTGGAAGCCTGCACTTGGATTTGGCCCTTATTAGCATCTGACATCATCCAGCTGTTCTGCTGACACTTGAAGTTCATCCCACTCTTGTTTTTGGTAGCGATCCCAGTCTGCCAAATGGGGCTACCATCTTGCTTACAGACCATCACCTTCAGGGACATAGGTACCCCACACCCTTTACTTAGATACCAGTCCAGCCGCCCCCAACACCACCACATTTTGGTTTGTATTTGTCCTTACTGCAAACAGAGCTATATCTGCGTTTACCTCTAAGGTTGTCACTCACCAGGTGCCATCATGTGCACGACTCAAAGAAGAGGGAGAAAGAATGTAGTCCTTTCTTTTACCTTTGGTAGAAAGTGACACTGGATTTAAAAACAAGCTCAAATCTTCTGTTGTTTTCTCTTATTCCAAAAGCAATACATATTCTCAGTAGAAAAATAATATAGTAGAGATGATGAAAAATAAGGGAAAGACATCCGATCATTTCACGCCCCCCCCCCCCAGAGAACATGGCTGTAACACCTTAATGTACATTGTATAGATGATTGAAGTATCAGCCTGGCGAGAATGTTATGAAGATTCTGGGGAAAGGTGGTACTGAGAACATGGGCGAGGGTCAGCACAGAGCATCAGTGTGGCTGTTTCCTGGAAAGACACTTCTGCCTGCAAGTGAGCTATGCCATCCAGAAGAGTGTTTAACCTATTAATAGGATCCTTCACATTACTGTTGCATATCTGTGAGACTTTGGGTGAATTGCCTCATCTCTCAAAGCCTCAGTTTTTTAATCTGTGAAATGAGAACAATAATAGTCCCATGACCATCCCCATGTCTGTCTGTGTGCCTAGTGAGAATTAAATGACATAATTAATGTTTGTGACTTACCTGTCACAGTTATAATTAAGCACTTCATATGATGGACAACAGCTTAATTTTCTCCAGACTGGGGTGCCTAACTGTGGTGGAGTGGGAGATGATCTTAGATGGTGTATGGAGGAACAACTTTTTAATAGTTGTAAATTTATTTTTGTGATTACTTTTTCTCTACAGCAGATGACATTAAAAGGTTCCTTTTTAAATACATGTGAGTATAAACAAATCAATCTGAAGAAAATATGGGGTTAATAATAGTATAAGCAGCACTTAGATATAGCAGAAATCACCAACACATCATGCAAGTGAAGCACACTGGAGAGGTCCTTGCACTAGCTCGTGGGAACCTGACAATAACCTGGTGTTACTGATTTAACCCCCAGAAATGACCCAGTCCAGCACCCTCTCTTTACCAGTGAGGAAACTCACTCTCGGTGAGGTTAAATGACTTCAGAGCCCCACTGCCCATCTGTATGGCAAGTATAGGCAGAAGTAGGGTCTTTTGTGTTCATGAGTCGTTTTCTCTTCCCAATCATAGTTGGAAATCTCTGTCTCCCAGGAGACAAACACAAAGTAGAGTCTCTGGGTAAAGATGGCCCCTTTGCATTCAATGTTGGTATCCCATCCATCTTCCTTGGGCCACCCCCCAAGCTCATACAGACATGCTGAGCACAGTGGCACCTTCCTTTACCTCTCTGGCTTAGGAAACATGCATGATTTGCAGGAGGCATAGTTTATAAGAGTGGGTGTTAGCACCCCAGGAACAACCCTTGACCACTGAGGGACAGGAGAAGGTAGATGAGTCCCTCAGTCCCTCAGTTGGCCCATCCCTTGTAGCAACAGTTCAGAGGTGAGTTCCTCAGTCTCTCAGAGAGTCTCCAGCAGGACTGAGCTCATGTTGTCCAGAGTGTTGGTCTGCTCATTACACATCTTTACTGACTTTGTTTCTTTTCCTGTATCACTCCCACCTCCTCTACCAGTTCCCCTAGAATCACCTCTCAGATAAACAGTGTGTACCCAGTCCTTGCCTCGGAGTCTGCTTCTGAGGAACCCAAACTAAGGCAGTCCCTCCAGGGGTCAGCCAGGTGAAGGCTGGACCTTAAGGTTTTCTGTCCATTGAGTTGGTCAGATGAGAAGAAGGAGGTGAAAATGGAAGAGTAAAATTCACATCTTGTTGGCTGGTCATATCAATGATTTTGGTCAACAAATCTTTGAATGCTTACATATGTCAGATCAGCAAGGTTTTTACTGTCAGCTCAGTCTCAGTGCCCATTTCCTTTGGTCTCACATCCCTGGGTGTGGCCATGGGAAAGGGGGTACAGCAGGAATCGTTAACCTAGTCTTCGACACTTACTTGGGAAATATCACAGTAGGTACAGGACTGATTGCTATTGTTTTCACAGAACTGCCATATGTTAATACTACCCATGTAATTAAATGTCCCTTTAAAAGAGCTCCTGTATTTTTAACAGCCAAGCAAACTAAAGCAAGCCACTGTTTGCTATGCACTTTGAAATGAAATAAATTCCTCAACATACTACCCACATACTATGGCCAAAGTTATTCAGACTTTAAGACTTTTGATGTAGTAAGAATTCCTGATGACTTTTAAGTATTTGGGTTTGGTAACCTCTAGGACTCATTCTATATATATCTCCCAATAATGTCTGATGTTTCTTGTCTTAAGAAAACTGTAAGGAGCAGACTTTAAGGCTCTCTTCTTTGAAATTCCCAGAATTTAAAAATATTCACTCTAGTTAAATGCTTTCACTTGAAAACAATTTTAAGAAATATTTAATGCTTGCCACAGGTGCTTTTCCATGTAATTCGGGTATCTTTAATATGACTGGAAGAGAGTGAGAGGCAGGGGAGTTTGCGGATTGAAAGGGTGGGCATCAAGCTTTTGCCTTCAGGGCTACAAGCCTTCAGATGCCTAAGAAGTCCTCTGAGGCTAGAATGAACTTCTGGAGAAAAGCAAGAGAAGGAACTGGGAGAGAGATGTTTAAAGAGGAGGCTCGGATTGGGAAGGCTCAGAGAACAGAAGGGCAGAGCCAGAGCGAGGAATAATGTAGAGGGAAATAAGGCAGTGGGAAGAGGGAGGGTGCAGAGTTTTTCGACAGTCCAGCACCTTCCTCCAGGCCAGCCTGAACACCTAGAAGGAATGTGACTGGAAAATTTTGGAAAGGATTTTGAATTCCAGGATCAAAGTGTTTGGTTTTTTTAAAAAATTGAGCATTAATTAACTAGAAATCTTAATGAACGTGAATATCCATTCTTTAGCATCGGTTTTTTGTTTGTTTTTCAGTGGGGCTGCTTAGAGGTTGAATTTGGGGCTGGGTGTAAATACAGGCAGTGGGATTTTTAATGGATTTTAGTAGCTTTGTGAATGGGTTGGCAAGGCTGATTTTTCAAGGCTACATTGAATTCTAGTTATTTTTCTAGCCCATTTCTGAAAAGTGCTCTCAATTAGTGGCTCAGAAACTTTAGTGGGCATCAGCATCCCATGGAGTGCATGTTAAAACACAGATTCCTGGGCCCTGACCCCAGAAATTCTGATTCAGTATGTGTGGGGTCTGCCAGCTATTTATTCATTTCCCTGGTGGTATGGTGCAGGGGCCACACTTTGAGAACCACCGACCTAGATCTCAAACACACAATATCAGGGTTGGAATGTTTCCTAAAATTAGGCTATTGACCAGAGTCTCAAATCAGAAAAATCTGGGTGCTTCTGCTGGTGGAGCTTTTGAAAAGGCAGCTGACAGCGTCCAAAGCATAATGAAAACACAAGCGTCTACACATTTCTGAGTTCTGGTGCAAACAAAAGAAAACACTTCCAAATGCATTCTCCTCAACACATCAGCAACTGCACATTCCAGTTGCACATACTCACCTTTGGGAGTTTTCCGGGGCAGTTTATCAGATGATTGTCTTCAAAGCAAGAGAATGTGCTTGCAGAAGCATCTGGTTAATCTCTCTTTTAAGGACAAATATTGGCTGGCTTTTTATTATCTCTATGGACAGTTTTAAAGGCTTGGCTGATAGGACACAAGAGTGGTTGTTTTGTCATGATCCTAAGAAAGAGATGGGGAAAGAATGGCAGGCGCCTGGCAGGATAGGATCAGGACTCAGTGCTCAGCTCTTGTCTAGTAGAGAGAAGCCCAAGAGTCTAGTCCTACGGTCTTCCATTAACCTCCATTAACTATCTTTATGACCCACAAGATCAGTCTGGCCCCAGCCTCCCCTAGTCTCTGAGCTGTGTTTGGCAGAGTCCTCAGGTTTCTTGGAGTTGCTCGAAGGGGCTCTGACAGAGAAGCGTTGCTGGGTGGATGGGATTCCTGCCCCCTCATCATGCCCTTCAAGAGAAGCATCTGTGCTTTACCTCTGTACATTGGCTTCCTGGAGATATTTTGTTTGAAGGATGATATGTGTGGCTTAAAAAAAACCCTAGAGGACCAAGTGACCTGTAGGGTCTTTTCTATTTCTAAAATTCTGAGTGTTTTATTTCTTTATAAGCAATGAAAAAGGGTTCTTGAAATCCTATTTCCAGTTCTTCAGCTCCAGTAACTGTGGATAAATTGAGGATGAATTTTAGGTAGAAATTAAGATGTTTGAGAGTACCTTTCCCTCATCCTCAGCAGTCTTAAGAGGGGCGCTAGGGGACGGAAGAGGGTAGAATACCACCCAGAAGGACTCAACTCTTCACCCAACAACTCCATCTGCCCCAAAGTTAGCCATGCCCCTAAGCGGTGTCCCATCCCCGGAGCTAAGAATCACTTCCACAAGGAACCACTGTACCTGATGGGAGTGATGCTTAGAGATGCATTCATTTGGAGCTGGGTCATTTCGAGGGCAGTGCCATTAACTCCTGCTGCTTAGGTTCCTGGGACTGCCCTGGTTTCTGTCCTGCCTGAGGCCTGGCTGTGTTTTCTTTGTGGTACATAATTTATGGGGTCCATAACCAGTATCTCTGTGGTTCCTCAGCCCTTTCCCATTATCGGAAAGATACCCAGGCTTTCTTTTCACCATCATTTCTCTCACTAAGGGACTTCACCAAGCTTATGGGATAATTTTCGGTACTTCAGGAAGCCAGACATCAGGAACTCCAAGTGGCCCACCCACCTTCCCAGGGGAATTAATGCCTTATTTGCACATGGGCATCAGTAAGGTTCCCATCTCCTGGGGTGGGCAGCATGCATCTTCTGAAAACAGAAACACAACTGTTGAGTTTTCATTGAACTCTGTGTAACTGTCCTTGAGGACTTATCATTAAGCCCCCAGAATGGTAAACTCCTGAAAGTAAAGCTCATCAAAAGTCAGCAACTCATTAATTTATTAATCCAAAGAATGAACTCAGAAGTCAAATACCCACAGTTGGATTTCGCATTAACTTATTTAGATAATTCAGAGCCCTGTACCTGGAAACGTGCAACCTGTTTTGTAATTTGGTTCATTCTTTTACTTCTGATAAAACTAAAAAACAAAAAATCTTCAGACCATGTGTGGGTCTCTCAAAGGGTGCAATTTTTCCACATGCTCTTGCTTCTGCCTGTGGGCAGCGGAGGCCCAGCTCCAGGGTGAGAAGTGAGCAGAGCCTTGGAGAAGGCAGGCAGGAGAGAGTCCACGGGCTGTGGGTGAGGAGCTAGCTCTGGGCCTCGAGGTCCTCCCCTCCTTCCATCTGAAGGTTCACTGCCTCATCACCCAGTATTGGCATCCCCAGTACCCATGAAGGGATTTTGGAATCTTCAGAGGAAAGGATTTGGTAACTGGAAATTAGATAACAGAGAGACTTGGGGGATTCACCCTAGAGCAGAAACCCAGAGGAGACACTTAGGAAGAATGAGATGCTCAACTGTGCTTTAAAATTAATCCTATAGAGCTGTATTGTCCAGCCCAGGAGCCAATAGCCACACATGCCTGGGGAGTGATTGAAACGCAGAGAGTTCAAGTTTCAATGTGGTATAAATTTAAAACACACACCAAGCTCCAGAGACCTAGCCTGAGAAAAGGAATGTAAAATATGTCATTAATAACTTTAAAAATATTGATCACATCCTGAAATGATAGTATTTTGAGTATGTTGTGTGAAAGAAAATAATAAAATTATATCCACTTTTTATTTTATTTAATGGGGCTACTAGAAAATTTAAAATTATGCCGGAGGCTTGCTGTATTAGAATAACATAATTAATTTTTACTTATATAAATCATGCAAAAAGGAATGCTTTAATATACATTCCTAACAGTTGCAGATTGACAGATTTGATCTTGTAGAAGAACTCTTAAATTCTTTAAGATAAACTCTAAACTCTTTGGCAGATGAAGTAGCTTCAGAGGTTTGAGTTGGGTAAACGTTAACTGCACCCCTATATTCTTGTTGACGTTTCAGACCAAATTCACACAGGTGTATGTTTCTTAAATAAGAATTGATTCTGCTGCATGCCCCCAAATTTTATACAAACTGTTTTCTAAGCTCAATGAAGTCTATGCTTTCTGATGTTTTAGGTGCTAAGGCAACACTTTGCATGACAGGCTCATTCAGGGTGGGTGATCCAACAGTCAGAATCCTGGTATCCTTATTGTCAGCATCAGACTATCACATATCTTCCCACACCAGTGGTCTTTTACAGGAATGAGGTTAAGGAATCAAGTGCCTTTCCTAAGAGTGCAGGCAAAAGGCCTCTCCGGAACCAAAACTCTATTAGTGCAAGGGTGGAAATGTCTCAAAATATCTTGACTGTCCACATACTTGACTGTCTTAACAGTGTTCATGCGGGGATGGAGAGTGTCTTAAATATTTTAGCCAAACCACGTATCTACTTCTTTTAATGAGAGCCTATTGCTAACATCATCATGCTTTTTAACAAGTCATTAATAAGTCAGTAAAAATTCACTTAGCAAGGCCTCAGATATTGGCAGGTGTGCATGGCAGAGGTGTCTCATGAGTTGGGGGCACTCGTGGTGAAAGGTGAGACTGCTAGAGCATGTTACTTTTGTGTGCAATCTTGAGGAACCCAGGTAATGCTCACCTATAATATTGCACTGGACCACTGAAGCATTAAAGTCAATTCCAGTCATCACAGCACTATCTTATTAAGTGCACAGACCTTCAACATGTTTGGTTCATTTGAACAAGATCAATGAAAGAAAAATAGGTGACTTATCAAAAAGTTTGGAGAAAACATTCAATTTTCTGTCATAAATGCCATTTTCAACTTTAGAGGAACAAATGCTATTCCCCACAGCAGTCATTCAGAAAAATGCATTTTGTATTAAAGATACATGGTGTCAGAATAAGAGACAACAGTCCTTGGGATAAAACTATTAAAATGGAGTTTTCAGTGTTAAGAGAAAGCTGTTTCTTAGTTTTTGAAACTCAACTCACCAATGATGAGATATAGAACAAATGTAGATATAATTTAAAACTTAAGGTTATTGGTATGTAAATAGACCCTGCTTGGCACTATTGACATTTTGGATTGGAGAATTCTTTGTTGTATGGGATTGTCTTGTGTATTACAGGATATTTACCAGTATCCTTGGCCCACTAGATACCAGTAGTAACACTCCACCACCCAAGTGGTGATGACTAAAAATGTTTCCAGATATTGCCTAATATCCCTTGGGGACAAAAATCATTCCTCATTGAGAACTACTATTTTTGACCAGGTCTAATGCACTAACCTTGGATCTACCTTGCTAGAAATGCAGAATCTCAGACCCCCTCCCAGACCTAGTGAACAACAGTCTGTATTTTAAGAGGACCCCAAGTGGTCCATGGGCACATACACCTGGTGGTCGCACACTGATGTGAGATGCCTCCACTGTGAGCCCCGCAGAGCCTGGTGTTGACTCTTTCCCATTGCAGGAAGCTGATGAAGCCTTACTGCATAACCTGCGCCTTCAGATCGAAGCCCAGTTTCTACAAGATGATATCAGTGCGGCAAAGGACAGGTACAAAAAGGTAACCACGACCCTTCTGAAGCCCTTCGCCCAGATGACCCAGTTCGGGTTTGTCCAGACAAGTTGGGGGCACTCGTGGTGAAAGGTGAGACTGCTAGAGCATGTTACTTTTGTGTGCATTGCTCCTGAACCAGTGGGTGATGAGATGATTGCTAGATAGCTCTTGGACATAGAGGAGGAGGCGATAATGTGTGTGTGTGTGTGTGTGTGTGTGTGTGTGTGTGTGTGTTTAAGGGGGGGGTGTTGGGAACTAATAATTCTATAGTACATTACAGTTTACAAAGTGATTTTACATAGGTCTGTCTTGATTAAGGTCCAATCTGTCAATTGTTGCAGCTCAAAAATGGAAGAAATGCAGAAAATGCTATATATATAATCTTTTAACTCTGCCTCTGAGCCAGTATATTCAGGGAATACATGGCATACAGGAGCCTCCTCTCATGTAATGCTTTGCTCTGCCCCCAGCTCTGGCCAGCTTTTCACAGACCTTACTCTTGGGGGTGTTGCTGTACTGGAAAAATCAGATCCCGGAGCTGTGTGATTATGAGCTTCTTTATTTTAAAAAGCAAATGTCAGACTGTTGTCCACAGAGCTGTGTGGTTAACTGACTGTGGCGGACCTGTGGCCATGACCCTCAGGGCTGATCTCTCCAGTGGGCTCTGTCTTCCCTCCAGTTGCCAGTATCGGCAGCCCTCCCTTAGGATTTTGTCCAGGCGGTGGAGGGCTATTCCACCTTACAGGAAGTGCTGGGGACTTAACATCCGGGCAGCAGCCTCGGCCAGTGACCAATGTGAGTTGGCGGATATGTCCCCCAGCTCCCTGTCTCCTCCCTGTCTTGCCATCGCACTCCATTGCTCACGTTTCCTGGCACATTTGCTCAGCTAAACTGTTTCACTCAGATTCCTCTCTTGGGGTCTATACTTAGTCAGCAGGGGCTACTATAGCAAAGTACCACGGACTGAGTGGCTTATAAGCAACCGAAATTTATTCCTCACAATTCTGGAGGCTGGGACACTGAGATCAGGATGCCAGCATGGTCAGGTTCTAGCAAGGCCCTCTTCTTGCCTTGCGGATGGCCACCTTCTCCCTGAGTGCTCACCTGGCTTTTCCTAGGAGCATGTGCATAGGAGAGCAAGCGATTGAGCTCCCTGGTGCTTTTTATAGGGGTACTAACCCCATTGTGGGCCCCCCTCATAACCACATCTAAATCTAATTATTTTACAAACATCCCACTTACACATACCATTTAAGAGTCATTTAAGAATAATTCCACTGGGGTTTAGGGCTTAAACATGTGAATTTGGGAGGGACACAGTATTCAATGTGTAACAGTCTACTTCAGGGGAAACCCAGACTGAGGTAATATGATAATACAGGTGAAGCACCTGGTGCACCTGGAGCTTGGCAAATGCTCAGCAAGTATTAGATTCTCTTCCTGCCTCGGTGTATACCTGCTTCAGCATAAAGGCGGCCCTGTTGCTTTGCGTTGAAGGAGTATTTCCCCTCCCTTTGGCTTCTTCCAACTTCCCATCAGGTCCAGTCTGGTCCCTCCTTGCTCCTGCCTCTGCTGTACTTTACTGGAATCCTGGGAGCGGTGCTTGGGAACGGAAGCTGAAAACATTCTTCAGAGCCATTTAAGAATAATGATAATAAGCACTCACACTGTGATGCTTTATCTCATTGGATCCCAACAATGGCCTCATGAGATAATGTCTTAGGTCAGGCTCCCCATCAGCAGAGCCTGAGGTGGTGATTTTTGTGTGACTGCTATATGGGTGGAGAGCACCCAGGAGAAGGGGAGGGAGGAAGGGGAGTGGGACAGCATAGGGGTAGGAGGAAGGGGAGTGGGACAGCATAGGGGTAGGAGGAAGGGGAGTGGGACAGCATAGGGGTAGGCATGGACCTGGGCTCTGCTGGAGCCTCAGCCTGGTCCCACCGTAGGGGTGGGAGCTCTGGAGCACGAGTAACAACACAAGGTTGTTCCAACCTTGAGGCGAGAGGGTTGGTTTCTTGTACTCCTGTGCCAGTGAGTCCCTGACCTGGATTGGGGTTGAGGCAGGATTTGGGGCAAGATGCATAGCTTCCTGGACAAGATGATAATTGTCTGGCCAAGGACAGTTCTCTGGAGAGGGGGCAGCTGTGTGATGTTATCAGTCCTTGTGCACAGAGCTGGGCACAGGTGTTCTTCAGATGGTTATCCTGTTTTTATAGAAGAGCCTGAGTTTTAGGAGGTATAAATAGTTTGCTTGAGGCCTCACGCAGCTAATAAGTGATTTAATCTGGGACCAACTGACCAGATTCCATCCTTTGAAGTCCTGTTCTGGTGTCAGAAAGGGTCCTTTGTACCCTCTGGGGCATATTTGTTCTCCATTTCTGCTTTTTTCTCATACCTGTGCCACCCAGGGCTCTGTGAAGACAGCAGCAAAGCATCTGTGTAACTGAAGGGAAATGTCAAAATAAACTGAGCCTCAGTTTATTTATCTGCCCCATTGTTCTAGTGAAGATTAAAGATATAAAGTGTCCTCTGCACAGGTCGGGCCTGTCCTATTTGTGATGGTGGAACATGTGAAAGCCTTCATCCCTGTGGTCATTTGATCCTGGAGGGAGGGACTCCGGAAGCTGAGATTTTAATGAGAATGCTTTCTTTCCTCCAACAGAATCTTCTGGAAATTCAGACCTATGTCAGCATCCTGCAGCAGATCATCCAGACCACCCCTCAGGCGTCTGTAATTACAGGTGGGATGCGGGAGGTAAGAACTGAAGCCCTGGCTGCAGGGAAAGGCACATTTGAAGATTGTTCTGACATCTTTGTGGGGCTGGTTATAGGTACACAGGGCAAGGCATCAGGCCAGACTGCGTGGAGCTGCAGTGGGTTGACTCCTCTCCACTTCGACTTTGCATTCACATTTAAAGTTTTCTGTTCTACTACTCAGACAGTGAACGCTGCTCTTTAGACATCTGAGGATGTAAACTGTGTCCCTGGCCATTTTTTTAGGTGTTTTCCTTGAGAATCATGGGTTGTTCTTCCTTGTGTAGTTTATAAGAAAACTGCCAGACTGTTTGCCAAAATGGTGTGTCCTTGTTGCATCCCCGCCAGCAAAGTGGGGGAGTTTCGTTGGCTTTGTGCCCTTACTAGCACTAGGTATGTCAGGTATTTATTTACTTTTGCTTGTTGCTCTTCTAATAGGTATGCTGTGCATCTCACTGGGGTTTTAACTCCATCACCTGGTGACTAATGATGTTGTGCATCTTTTCATGTGCTTATTTGCCATCCATATATCTTCTTTTTTGGAATATCTGCTCAAGTCTTTTACCCATTTTTTAATTGGGTGGTTTGTTTTCTTAATCCTCTTATCTATTTGACTAAGTTTTGAATACAGAGAGCCTTAGATATTAGTGATTATATTTTCAGGGTCAGGGTCTGCTAATGATTATTTGAGTCTGTGGCATGAAAACTCTCTGGAAAGGGTAGAGATTATTGAAGCCAACTTTTAAAAAATGGGGATTTGGATGTAAAACATTATTTTCAATATAATGTTCCATGTTCCTTTTTCACTTAGCTCTCTAACTGCACAAAAGGATATTAATGTATTTTTTTCTTAATGTGTTTTGTGGGAGTTTGTGATGCATAATATGATACATATAAACATACAGCATAAAGAATGCAGATTAAAACAAAAATGTCTTGTGTTTCTTCTCCAGAGGTTGTGGTAGTCTGGTACCAGGTTTCGTGGACTGGTCAATGGATTATAAGATGCTTGTTTGCTTGTTTGTTTGTATTTTGTTTTTGGTAAGGATCACTTAGAATAGTGGTTCTCAACCCTGGTGGCACTAGGAATTGCCCAGGAGTCTGCCCAGCCTTTACCCCAAGTCAATTGGCTACCTGTATAACCGGTGGGCTAGGGCAGCTGACTGCTTGAGTATTTTTTGTTTTAACTTAATTTTTTTTTAATATCAAAGCTTAAGAAATTTCCAAACTTGCTTTTGAAGACACTCTTGAACCCTACCAAATAACATCTAAGAGGCAAGAAAGTCTCTTTATTTTGACTATCATGAGACAATTTTTGTCCACCAATGATCGTTTCAGGTTTCTACTTTCCTCAATGAAACCGAGGTTGCTACAAAGTCCTAAATTAGCTTTTCCTAAAGCCTTACTTTTCTTTGTCAGAGAGTTCTTTCCAGATACCTCATTTTTATTTTGCAAACACATTTTTCTCTCTAATTCAAAGGTGTTTTACACCAGAGTACATATTTTTTTGCAGTAAATTAGGCATTGCTGCTAATTTATTATTTATTTTTATTTTACTTTTTTAAGTTTATTGGGGTAACATTGGGTAATGCAATTACATAATTTTCAGGTGTAAATTATAATTTGAAATCTAAAAAATATGGAACGCTTCACGAATTTGCGTGTCATCCTTGCGCAGGGGTCATGCTAATCTTCTCTGTATCGTTCCAATTTTAGTGTACGTGCTGCCGAAGCGAGCACCAGAGCACATTTTTTAAATCATGTCATCTGTTCTGTGTAACAAAATTCTCCTGAGTTATAAGACTGGGGACACTGATTAGGCTTCTTCTGAGGGCTTCACTAGTTGGCCTCGCAAACCGCAGACCCACTGGGTGAGAATCTGTATTTTAGCAGTATCCCCAGGGATCCATGTGCACGTAAAAGGTGGAGAAGCACAGATTTAGAAAGAATCACATTCTTGATTAATCTTAGCTTAAAAATTCTATATATGTGTTAAATGGTCACTTTCAGGTTGTGTCATTGACTCTTGTACCATCCTAGAAAATGCATGTGTCAGATTTGCTCAAATGAGGATGCAATTAGCATTGCTAATTATAGGAACACAGGTCAGCTGGGTTAATGTGTCAGTAAGCATAATGTCAGTGCCCTATAGTCAGAGACTGCTGGGGACAGGCCTGTGGTTACATAAAGCTGGACTTATTTTTCACTGCAGGAAGGGAGAGTGTATACTGTGGAGAATTACAGGGTGTCTCAGTGTGTTAGGTGATCTGGGGGAAGAGTCAGGTAAGCAGGGCCCTGCTCTGGGTTGGGTGCTGACAGGAGGGAGCTGGTCCTATGACCAAGTGTCCTGATAATTTGTGTCTAGGAGGCAGAGGAATGGAGTGTGGCTAAAGCTGTTCCTGGAAATTGAGTAGTATCACTCGTGTTCCGGGAGAGCAGACGTTGGCCATTTTGTGGTTACATAGTAGTGTTTTGGTCTGAGCTCAGACACAATTACAGAGGGGTCTTGTTTCTGTCTCGTTCACCCATGGTCCCAGAGTCACATCTTCAGATGTTGGGTGTGGCATTATTTATAAGTAGGGAGCATCATGGCCTGGCAGTTAGTTCCAGCTACTAGCTGACAGCTTCAGGGCTATCTCCCTTCATCTTCAATTAGTATCTGAGGGCTGTGGGCAGGTGTGGGGAGGGATGTAAGATGAGTAGGAGCTGGCCAGTCAGAAGAGGTGGGGCCAGACAAGCAGGCAGGGCCCTGGCGGGAAGCAGTGTAATGTATTTACACTGGATCCGCTTCTATCCTGAGGCTGCAGGTCTAGGATGTGTGGTATATCTCCATAGACTATATGTCGTCCTCCATATACTGATACCCAGGAGCACAAGTCCCCTTCTGCTCCCAGCTGCCCCCTTGTCTGCATCTTTGAGGCAGGGAGGTGGGGACTGAGATAAAAAGAAACACAGGACAGAGACAGAGAACTGCAAGAGAATGAGAGCTTGCATTCTTCTGTGCACCGAGAAACGCAGGAATAAACACACACAGTCGAGGAGGTCCTTCTGCAGTTATGTCTCAAGTCCAGCCTTCACCATGGGGTCAGACTATAGGATCAGACATACACTTCCTCTTTAAGTACATCTGTCTTGCTTTGGCTGGCTCTGTGTTGTTGCTCCAGCCACTTTGCAGGGAGAGGCAGGGCTGCCTTAAACACATGGCCTTGAACATGTGAATTGGGCACATGCTTATTTCTACCTTTGCCTGGCTGTGAGGCCATGTTCTCTGTCAGAGGCACTACTCTTGAGCAGTCAAGCTTTGTGAAGCAATTCGGATGTTTCTGAATAGACAGTGGAGAGGCTGATTGAGGGAGGATTTCTTTCCAGAACATTCTGTGGAATGTTGGTAGGTAGTGCAGCTGTCTCACCAGGGCCCTGGCTTCCCTTGTGCCCCTTGGCTCCTGCTTTGTGTAGCAGCATCTTGGCATAGTTGATGGCTCAGGGCTCTGACCATGCCATCTGCACAGACACGGAGAATAGAGCCTCACAAGAGACTGCATTCTGAGTGTTCCTTTTGACAGAAGGGAAAGTGCCTTGTCCAGACTTTGTGGCACAACCAGCTCTAAAATGTGGGTGTCCTGACAATATCTTCACATTTTACACTCACAGCATTTATGGTTCAGATGTTGAAGATGAGGTGAAAAGGCATTAACGGTGGCCACCATGGGCCTGTCTTTGCTCCGGCTGCTCTAATAAATTTCACAGATTGGGTGGCCAGAAGATTCAGTTCCTGGTGCGAACCCGCTTCCTGACTTGTAGATAGCCACCATCCCAACGTGTTCTCATGTGGCCTTTTTTTTTTTTTTTTTGGTGCAGCATGGAGATAGAGCTCTGGTGTCTCTTTATTTTCTTATAAGGACACTAATCCCATCCTGGGGACCCTACCCTCATGACCTCATCTAAACTTACTTACCTTTCAAAGGTCCCAGCTCCAAGTACCATCCCATTGAAGGTTAGGGCTTCAGTATATGAATTTGGTGGGGACGCATAAACCTGTAGAACATAACCAGGCCCACACCTTCCTCACCCCTTTCCCCTTTGGATTTTCTCACATGTCAAGTGTGTGTGAGTGCTCAGTCTGGCCTTCTTTGTGCAGGAGAAGCTCCTGACTGAGCGAGAGGCAGCCGTCCTGCAGAGTCAGCTGGAGGAGGGCCGGGAGGTGCTGTCTCTCCTGCAGGCGCAGAGAGCTGAACTACAGGCCCAGGTAGGCCCTACCTGCTCACCTCCCCAACTTGCTGTTGGGCATCCAGGGTTTACAACATGTTTTATTCAGTGTCAGGTCCATGCAGAGAAGTGCACACATATTCAGCTCGGTGATTCTCACAAACTCAACACATCTGTGTGCCAGCGCTCAGCCAGAATCAACACTCTGAGTGGTGTGACCAGCTCTCTGTCTTTGCCCTGGACCGAGGGGTTTCTCAGGGTGCAGACTAGAAAAGTCCTAGGTGAACAGAGACAGTGGGTCACACTAATTCCTGGCCCCTCAGAGGGTGCTCTCACAGCCCTTTCCCCACCAAGAATAAGGCCGTCTGTAAAATCTGTCCATTTTTGCCCAGTCTAAACTTGTTTTTAAAAATAAATGGATACATGTTGGGATTTTTATTCTATACTTCCTCAAATCTGTGCTTTCTATTTCTCTTTTGACCTAAAATTTCTCCTTTGGAATTTGATTACAGACTTGTAAAAGAATAGTTATGTCAATGTTTTCTCAGCTCAGAATTTGTTAGCAGAAAGCTCACAATTTCACATACCTCACCCCCTTTTTTTGGAGTGAATTTTACTTTGGAAACTAAACTCGACAGAAAAGCTCAGTCCTATTTCCATGGTACACCATTTTGGTGACCTGGTAGTGTGTGGTTTCCTCTGAGGTCCTGACAGGATAGAGGGAAGGTGTATGTGTGTGTATATGTGCGTATTGTATATATGTGTATGTAAGTGTGTATGTATGTGTGCATATGCATGTATTATGTATGTGTGTATATGTACATGTGTGTATTATGTATGCATGTATATGCATGTGTATATTTTTATGTATATGTATATATGTGCATGTGTGTGTGTGCATGTGTGTAACTGAGGAAGTGGATGCAAGCTCAGTCATTGTCTAGACCAGTGTTTTTCAAAAACAGTAGTTATAGTTCATTTTTGAGTTGTAAAATGAATTCAGTAGAATTGACTGGAATTGAAAAAGAAGAAATCGACACTAGGCTAAGATAGAATAAGAAATAACAGTGCTTGGCAATTAGAAAAAGATTTATTTTGTGACACCTTGTTTTTAATAAATATGTATATTTATATAAATATATATTCAAATAAATGTACACATATACATATTCATATGAGATATATGGTTTATGATATAAAATGTGGTCCTTCCTGTGGCCCTGGTGATAAAGTTGAAAAACACTGCTTTAGATACTGAGAAAGATGGAAGAACCCAGCCTTGTGTGGTAAATTCCAGCTCCAGAGAAAATAATGTTTCTCCCTCTACGTACACATATGTATTTGCTGAGTATGAAAATGAAACATTTCATAAAGGATTAACCTATCTTCTGAGACTAGGAAATGGAACTGTCTGGTTGGCCACCTGTCCCCACCCACAGTTGCTGCAGAAAGACTTACTCGTCTTAGTCTGATGTTGTCTTCTTTCTAAATTGGGAGGCTTTACCTTTTCTTCTGTGCCATTTCTTCCTGCTGGTAGTCTTGTGAAGCCCCTGGACTCCCTTCTCAGGAAAATGTTGAAGGCATATAATAAAAATAAAGTCCATATATAATTAAAAGGAAACCAATTCTATTGAAAGTTATCAAAATGTTACCAAATCATATCCTATATAACAATATATGTACTTACATTAAATATAGTAGTCCCCTCCTTATCCACTGTTTCACTTTGATGGTTTTAGTTACCCGCTGTCAACTGTAGTCAGAAAATATTAAATAGAAAATTTCAGAAATAAACAACTCATAAGTTTTAAATTGTACATTATTCAGAGTAGCGTGATGAAATCTTGTGCCATCCCCCTCCATCCCACCTGGGACCTGAATCATCTCTGTCCCATGTCTCCACATTGTATATGTTCTTTACCCCTTAGTCATTTAATAGCCATCTGGATTGTCAGATCTACTGTTGAGGTATTATAGTGCTTGTGTTCAAATAACACTTATTTTACTTAATAAATGTCCCAAAATGCAAAAGTACTGATGCTGGCAATTTAGATGTGGGTCTAATGAAACAGAAGTTGTGTTAGTTTTCTCTTGCTGCTGTTATGAATTACCTCAAACATAGGGGCTTAAAACAGCACTTTTATCTCATAGTTCTGTGGAAGTCTGGGCAGGTGTGTTTGTTTTCTCTGCTTCAGGTCTCCAGGCTGAAATAAAAGTGTCAGCTGGCCTTGGTCCACTTCATCTGGAGGCCCTTGGGGAAGAATCTGCTTTCAGCATCCTTCAAGTTGTTGGCAGAATTCAATTCTGTGTGTCTGTAGAATCAAGGACCACATTTCTTTGCTAGCTCATCTAATCATTCTAACTTCTGCTTTTAGGGCCATTTGATTAGAAATACTAGAGTAATCTCCCTGTTTTTTAAGGTCAACTGATTAAGAACTTTTATTACATCTGCAGAGTCCCTTTTGCCATGTAATGTAACACGTTCATAAGTGTTAACACCAAGGGGCAAAGGTCATGGGGATGGAAATTTTGCTTAATTAACTTTATTTAAAACAGATATACCTGGGCCTACTCAAGAGTTTCTGACTCAGTAGGTCTGGGGCGTGGCCTAAGAATTTGCATTTCTAAGTTTCTAGATGCTGCTGTTGCTGGTCCAGGAACCACACTTTGAGAACACTGGTGTGGGGACAGATCCCAGGTTGGGTCAGAATGTTCTACATCTGGTCCACTTGAGTCTCTGGCTTTAGCCCTCCACACCCTTATTCAGGAGATGTTCTTGGCTGCCTTTGCTGATTTTAAAAGGTTTTAGTGGCTTCCTAATGTAGTAGCTAAACTGAGTGCTCAAAGGGAGATTGGGTGGCATGACCAGTGCTATGACTTGGGAACACAGTGGAGGATGGGGGAGGAAGAGCTCCTTGTAGCCTGAAGGATCCAATGTGGCAGGGTTCTGCCCATGGTTAGGGCATCTGATGCTTCCAGAACCCTGCACAGCAGAGGCCTAATGGTGAGCTCTCTGAACCAGCAGCATCAGCATCACTTGGGAACTTGTCAGAAATGCATGTTCATGGGCCCGTCCCAGATTTACTGAACTAGGAGCTCTGGAGTGAGGCCCAGCAATCTATTTTAACAGGCCTTCCAGATGGTTCCAAAGCTCAAGTTTGAGAACATTAGTCCACAGAATGGTAGACACAGCACCCATCCCTTTGGGGATGGCACTTATAGGTGGAAGAGAAAGGGCAGGCACTTCTGATTCCTTAAATTGCATCAGCTAAGAGTTTCTGTGACAGGGAAGTGAAAAACGTCATATATTATTTGGAAAGTGAACCTCCTGGGTATCATTTCTAATTAAAGTTGCTTAGCACCATCTAGTGGTAGATTTGGGTAAAGCAGTGTGTAATCAGTGAAGGATATTTGACTTCTTTTTTTTCCTTTTTGAAAAAAGACCTGGATCCAAAGGAGTCTGGGGGCCTAAGGAGATTGATGTAGGAGGTCACCCCTCCAGATGTGGCTCACTATGAGGTGCTGTCTTGGGGCCCTGTTGACCCCTGCTTTGCAAAGGCAAGCCCCACTGCTATGCTTGAATACTTTTTCATTCAACCTCTACTGCCAAGCTCCACATGAGATTCAGGGGATACTGAGCAGAGCATGGCATGGCTCTTGCCCTCAGTTGCTCACAGCTCAGTAGAGAGATGGCTATAAACAAGATGATATAACTGGTAAAAGCAGAAATACAATAGGCAACTTTGCTCAGGATGAAGTTCAAATCGCCTCATGGCCCACACCTTCCACCTGCTTCCCTCTCCAGTGTCTGCTTGGCTGTTCTTTTCTAAGAAGCCCTGAGCTGGCTGTAAGCTGCTGTCTCTTCTTTTCCCACCCTGGTATTTTCCTGCAATTCCTGGTACCTGCCCCTTTGCTCATCACTACTCTTTCTGGAAGTTCCTTTTCCTCTTCAGTACCCAGGACTGGCTCCACTGCCTCCAGAAAGTCTTCTCTAACACCCTGCAGTGCCCCTGGGCCCCTCTGTGTGCTCTGTAGGCGTGTGACGGAGCTGCCTTCCCTGCTGGACTGTGGGCTCCAAGAAGGAGGGTCCATGTCTCATTCTCTGATAGCCAGGCTGGTGCTAGATAGCGCCTGATGCCTGTGCTAAGGTCACTCATATTGGGGACATCTTCCTTGGCTCCTTCGAGCTGATGAAAGTGGGCCTCTTACTACATTCCCTGAACACTCCTCTTTGTGATAAATAGTTTCAATTATTGAACTATAAAGACCACATTGATGTGAACATAAGTCCAGTTTTATAAACCTGGTCAGCACTTCACTAGATGCCGTAGAACCTTAGTTGACACAGGCAGAACCACACAGAGCACCCGTGCCAGTCGCAGGTCGGAAGGCGCCTTTGAGTCGTCCACTGAGCCTCCCTCCCAGGGCAGGCAGTTCTCCCACAGACCCCCTCAAAGGACGGCCACCAAACAACCAACCGCTAGCTCGTGAGATATAAGAAATATCGTGCTTGCCCTGATGGTCCAAAGGTTATAGATGACATTTTCCTGGTTTCTGATTTCCCAGTTCGTCACAACCCTTCGCTATCCTATTTATGGTTTAAAAGTTGGCTAAGTGAACAGGCTCAGGGAGGGGTCTGATGGGGGTCATACAGGTAAGTCCCCTGTGACGTCAGTGAGAATAGGCTTGTGGTGCTTGCCTGTTGATCTGTGGGAATGAGGAGTTTTCCTGGGGCCTTGGAGTGTGCGTGTGTATGCGTGTGTGTGTGCATGTGTGTGAGCATGCACACTGCTCCCCTGCAGCTTGGAAGGAGACTGAAAGAGGAGTGTTCATGATTTCCGGAAGTATCTCAGAGCCTACGCAGGTGGGTCTGAATCTTGCTGTTGTATTTATGGGCAAGTCACTGCCTGTGTGCCTCAGTTTCTTCATTTGTAAAGTGGGAATAATATCAGCCTCTCCCCCATAAGGTTGTGAGGCTGGTGAGTTGATCTATGTTAGAACTCACTAATACAGCCAATACTCCCGCTCTGGGCTGGGGAGCCCATACCCAAAAGGGGTAATAGAGTCTCTTCATACTTAATCTTTTCTTTTATTCTTTATTCTGAAGTATTTCAAACATACACATGGCCCCTCTTACATCACCTACATGCCTTCTACACACCGTGTAATTCCGAATCAATCCCAGACACCGTGTATCGTATCCAGCAACATTTCAATGTGTATCTCCAAAATATGAATGTTATTTTTATAGGCTGCAAAATGAACCTTTAAAAATGAACACCAATTCTTTAATATCATCAAAAGTCCACTGAGGGATCAAATTCCCAATTGTCTCATAATTTTTTAAACTGAGGTGATAATTCCATATAATGTCACCCTTTTCAATGCACAGTATATCTTTTTGACAAACACAAACAGTGCTATAACTACACCCACAATCAAGATATAGGACAGTCCCCTCACCCCAAAATCCCCTCAGCTGCCCTTTTCTGGTCAACCCCTCCCCCCACACCCTCTGGCAACCACTGAATCTGTTTTCTGTTTCTCCGGTATTGTCTTTTCCAGATTATCATGTAAATGGAATAAGATGATGTTGTCTTTTCCACAATTTCTTCCTTTAAATGTTTGAATTGAGGTCCAAATAAGGTCCACACAGTAAAGTTTGTTTGAATTGGGATCCAAATAAGGTCTACACAGTGTAACTGGTTTATATGTCTCTGAAGTCTTTTTTTTTTTTAGGCGAGGCAACCCTTGGTTGACTTCACAGATTGCAAAGACCTTGTCGGCTTACAATTCTTTATCTATCTATCTATCTATCTATCTATCTATCTATCTATCTATCTATCTATCTATCTATCTATTTACGCCTACAGCACTTGATTTTCCTAAATGGTCTCCTATCCAAGTACTAACCATATACGACCCTCCTTAGCTTCCGAGATCAGATGGGATTGGGTTTGTTAAGGGTGTCATGGCCATAGACTTGAAGTCTTTTAACCTATAGGTTCTCCTCCATCTCTCTTTTTTTTGAAATTTGTGGAATATACATACTTTTAAAATCTGGGTGCTCTGGGCACCAGCTCTTTCCTGTACAAGAAGGAGAAAGCTAAGCTCTGATAAAAGGCAGTCATGTTTATCTTTCACAGCCTCCCTGCTGCCTGGTTGACACTGGGATCCCTGGCCCCTGCTCTGGACCCCAGCCATACCAGCCAGCAGCCTGCAGGCTTAGTTCTCAGATCTGCTCTGTAGAAAAGGAGAGTCTGACTTCGGAGTTCATCCATCCCCAGATAGCTTCTAGTCTCTGGGGTTCAAGCCTTTTAAATTTCTATTTCTTGGAAGCATTTCCTAGTGTGTGCAAAAACGCTGGTGTGGGTAAGAATATGGGACTGCACCAGAAATTAGTGGATGTGCCTCTATATTTGACATTACAGGTAACTGAGTGGAGATTTTTTTCCCCCTTTTTATGAGAAAAGAAACCTGATCTAACTAGCTTAAACAGTTTTATTTTGAAATAATTTTAGACTTCTAAAAAGTTGCAAAAATAGCACAGAGGTTTCCCACACACTCTTGACCCAGCTTTCTCAAATATTAACAATTTAACCATAGTACAGTGATGAAAATGGGAAGGTTAACAACATCATCCTAGTAATGGACTCGATTAAGATTCCACCCATTACTCCACTAACATTTTTTTCTGGTCACGGATCCTACTTGTATTTAGGTGTCGTGTCTCCTTAGTCTCCTTCAATCTGAGACAGTGCACATCTTTCATGGCCAGGTATTTTGTAGGATGTCCTTCCATCTGGGCTTTCCTGACACTTCCTGAGGATTAGGTTGAAGCTATGCGTTTGTGGCAGGAACACCACAGAAGCGATGTGTCCTTCTCAGCGCATCTTATCAGGGCACTTTGCACTGGCAATGTGACTTGGATCACTTGCTTGAGGTGGTGTCTGCCATGTTTCTCCACTGTAAACATACTTTCTCCCCTCCCCCCCCCAAAGACACAGGATCTAAAAGGTAGTTGATGATGTCTGAGAGCAGAGTGTGTGGCAGGAACAGGAACCAGGATCTGAGGCAGCAGCTCTCTCTCATTGTCGTCTTCCCTTCCCACAGGTGCTCTTGTCTCTGTTTGTCTTTGCCTTTCAGCTTCATTTCTCTGCATCTCTGAAGAATTGTCTTTCTCAGCTTCTTCATGCACATTATGAAAGATTGCCACTTTCAAATGTTGATCTCAGACCCCAAGTTTATATGAAGCTGCCTGAACTTGCTTCTATTCTGAGATCCTTTTCCAAATTCCTAGGAGAGAAAGCATACGATAGACCAGCCTGAGTCAGGCCCAGGCCTGGTTGTAGGGCTCTGGTCAGGAGAGTGGGGTCACATCACTGCTGGGACCTTTCTCTAAGTGAGATGGGGCAGTCATAAGACAAGGGAATGACACGGGCTGGCAGACATCTTCCCAAAGTGTCTAGTGCATGTACCCCTCCTCCCGCCCACTGTCTCTCCTTTCCTACCTCTTCCCCCCTGCCCTTCCTTCCTTCCTGATGCAACAGATACATTTCTGAAGACCTTTGTAAACTAGGTTTTCAAAAGCCATCACTTAGGGAACTTCATTATTCTAAGGCCACATCTGTATATAAAGTGAAAAATCAGATCATCATGGGAATGATTGTGCTCTAGATTGTCCAAGATGCATATTTAGCTGTATATGTGAAATGCCTTGTAGTGGACATACTTGAAGTTGAATTCAGATACCTGTCTAGACCCTCATGACTCAAAAAGTGTGATCCAGAGATCAGCGCCATCATGTGGGAGCTGGTTAGAAATGCAGAACCTCTGGCCCCCATGCCAGACCTGCTGGGAGGATCTGCAGCTCACCAACATCCTCAGGGAGTTCGAGTGCACATTGCATTTTTGGAAGTGCTTGTTCCATTGCTGTTTGTTTTATTTGTTTTTGAGGACCAATAGTGCATGTTGGATTCTTTTCTACTTGGGAAAATGAGATTATGGAAGAATCATGACTACGAATACTAAGTGTATAAATAAGTGTACTTATGGCTCTTTGTGCATTGTCAGAAAGTCTTAAAATGAAAATAAGGATACCTCTATTTTCTCACTTTAGTTTTGACTTCCCCTCAATTAATATAGAAATAGTGTTTTCCTGAAGTTACTTTATGTATACACAAGTGTGCACATGCATGCATACATACACATGTACATGCACACACACACACATACATTTTAGCTACCAAAACATACAGGTAACTACTGATCAGAAATCGCGGAGAAAAATAGAGCATCATCATTATTAAATAGGAACAAGGAAACTCTTCCTCCCTTAATTATTTCAGTAAAAATAACATCTCTGTTTAGTATGTGTTTTTCTTTTAACTTTTTTGGCTATCAGATTTTTGCTAACTCATTGCTGACAGAGAAACACACAAATAAAATAAAAGTTGACACACTGAGTCCAGGCTCTCCCTGCCAGGTCTGGGTCTTAGGGGAGAGGGCACATTGGGTTTCCTTACAGCTGTGTCTTTGCCCACAGACAGCGACCCTGGAACAAGCTATTAAAGATGCCCAAGAGTGTTATGATGACGAGATTCAGCTCTATAATGAACAGATTGAAACCCTGCGGAAGGAGATTGAAGAGACTGAGAGGAGCCTGGAGAAGTCTTCCTATGATTGCCGGCAGCTGGTGGTCGCCCAGCAAACCCTGAAGAATGAGCTGGACCGGTATCATCGGATCATTGAGAATGAAGGCAACAGGTGTGGTCACAGAGGAGCACAGCTGAAGGAGTGCCACTCTCTCCTTGCTGCCAGAGGCTTATATATTCCACAAATCTTTGTTGAGGGCCTCCCATGTACCAGTTTTAGGCAGTGGGGATGTGGCAGAGAATGAAACACAAAATCCATGACCTCATGGAGCTTGAATGATGAATGAATTTGTAACAGAAGGAGTATGACCTATGACAAGTGCTATGTGTTATGGAGGAGATTATGGCAAGGAAGAGGGGAATTGCAATGGGGATGTTGGTGGGAATGTTTGAAATTTTGAGTTTGGCAGTCAGAAAAGGTCTCATGAAGAGGCTACTTTTGCTCCACAGGCCTCTGAAGACAAAATCGTCTTAGCAGAGAGGATGATCAGTAGTATTTAATGAGATACTGCAGGTGAGGTGCCTTATACGGTACTTGATACTGGACAAGTCCTCTGAGATGTTAGTATTATTGCTGCTGCTGCTGCCAGCATGATTTTTATCACTTGGTTGGGTCTATAATTTGACTGTCAATATCCTGTCTGGTCTTGTCCATAATGGAGCCGTGACTTGCACTCCACTCACTTTAAGACAGCTGAGAAATACATATCTGTCTCTGTCACTGTCTCTATCCCTATCCCCACCTCTACATCATCTACATCTATACCTTTCCCTACACCTACATCATCTATGCTTATACCTATATCTGGCTCTGTATCTATATCATCTACGTGTGTACATTGATGCCTACGTCTACATTATCTACATCACCTACATCTGTGTCTATATCATCTACGGCTACATCTGTACCTACATCATCTATATCTAGATGTACACCTCCACTTAAACTTACATCTGCATCATTTACATCTGTATCATCTATATATCATCTATATCACATCATCTAAGTTTATATCTACATTTATATCTATATCTACATCATCTACATGTACATCTGTACCTACAACTACATTATTTACACCTATATCTATATTATCCATGCCTACACCTACATCATCTACATCTACATCGATATCATCTACACCTATACCTATATCTACATTATCTACATCTATACTTACATCAATGTCATCTCCATCCACACATAGCCTGTATCTACATTATCTAGATTGACATCTACATCTATACTGACATTATCTGTATCTATACCTACACCTACATCATCTATCTTTATACCTTCATGTATATATACATCCACACATAATCTGTATCAACTGCATCAACAACTACATCATGTACATGTACATCTATAACTACAGCTGCATTATTTGTATTGGCACCTACACCTAATCACCTACATCTGTGATGATGTGGATATCCATATCCATATCTATAATTATCATCAGAGAGTAGCTTGGGGACAGCCACCTCATATATGGACTATGACTCTCTATTAAGTTGTGATTTCTTGATTTATTTTTGCTGATATTTTTAGGTTTAGACTGAATTAAAAGAGAAGCACCCAGAAGTACCCCATAAGGAGCAGTTCTCTCTTTTTCTCTGGGTACTCTATTTTGGCTGCAAGTACTTGAATGTTTAACAAGAAAACCAAAGTTTTGTTTTTTTTTCTCCTCTAGTTATAGTCAATGTATCATGCATAATTCCAAATTATATTTGTCACAGTGAATGCTTTATGCACATGTTTGCAAAAATAAATCTTGAACTGGCATTTAAATGTCCTTGTGCAAATTTTGTTTTGGAGGCAGGGCTTCATCAAAAGGTAACCAGATACCTCTTTTGTTGGTTTGTGTATAACTTCTAATTTTAATATACTAATTTCAAATCGATAGAAATGTTGCAAGCATAGAACAAAGAACTCATGAATGCTCTTTACTCAGATTCACTAGTTTACATTTTGTTTAAATTGCTTTATCTTTTTTCTCTCTATATAATGTGTATTGTTTTTAAAAAAACAAATTGGAGCTATCGTACTCTGGTTGCCCTCAGGACGACAGCCTAGGCTGGCCACTCTTTTATTAAAAACAAAAACAGAAAAAAAACAAACACACTGTTCAACAGAGAAGTGGCATTTTGACGTTATAAGCAATCTCCACGTCCCAATTTTTCTATGAGTTTCACAGTTTATGGCTTGATCTCAAAGAAATGATTATTTCCTTTATATCCTTATCTAGTGTATAAATATGTATGTGGTTCATGAGCAGTTTAATCTAGAGAAAGCTTTTTTCATTTTTGCTCATAATTAGAGGGTCACTGTTACCCCCGACCATCTGTTTGGCTTGATGCATTAACGATGGTGACCACCTCTTTCTGGTCCTTTCTGCCAGGCTCAGCTCCGCTTTCATTGAAACGCCTGTCACTCTCTTCACCCCAGGCCATGGAGCCTCTCTCAGCTCTCTGCCCAGCAGGAAAGGTAATGCTCCCCATCCCCAGCTTCTGCTGTTTTCTGTCTTTGAAAAAATGGAAAAAAAAAGTGGCTTTCTTCATGAACTTTGTATTCATGCTCCCTTCCAATCCATTTGGAAATTAAATGCTTTCAGGTGAGGTCTCCTTCTCTGCCTTGCTGATGTCTGCCCAAAAAGTTCACAAGGAGAGAAATCAGATGGGAGGGGAGTTGGAGTCGGGCAGACCACCTTGGGAATACCATCACCAAATAAGTAACATATTGAAGTGAATATTGAATTGTATTCCCCCCTACCTCCCACCTCCCAAATTAAATGGACTATACAAAGTTGCTTAATCCAGTGTCTGGAACAGAGTAAATATTCAGTTACTGCTCCTTTTCTCTTCCATTCTCAACTGAGCAGAAGTAGCTTGGTTGGCAAGTGTGGCTTCTGCCTTCAACATATAGTCCTTTTGGGTTGGTTTCAGGTACCTGTGAGATGCCACCTCATGGCTAAACCTCCCTAATTCTGAACAAATGGTGTTCTGGGAGAAGAGTAGGTCATAATGTTGGTGGCCTGTATTTAGAGTGAGTGCCTTCAAATCCATGTGTCTCAGAAAGCTCAGAGGGATTCATGGAAATGGGGTTCCAGAGTTAGAACACTGTTGGAAGGGGCAGCAGTCCCTAGTCCCCAGACACCCAAGGCTGCTAGCTCTAGAGACATGTGACCTGTACACAGGGAACTGTAGTCACAAGGGCTTAATTATCTACAATCAGTGTCTTGAAATTCCTAATCATTTTGAACAGGGGCCCTGCCTTTTTCTTGCACTCGGCCCTAAAATTCTGTTGCTGGTCCTGTAAGCATCCCCTCCTCCTATATCTGCTCCCAGCTGGCTTCTTTTGATGGGTCCCACTCTGTGCCCCCTCCTTCCTTACAGCTTCATGGCCCCTTTCTGCCATTTTCTGATTACTCTGCTCTCTCATTATGAATCACACTAGATGCCCTTGCTTTGTCTGTCTTGGTCCTCTGGCTAACAGAGAAAGGGGATGAAGAAGACTTTTGGGATGAGAAAGTTAGAAAAAAATTACCACATGAGTGAAGTAGAAAATCCTCATGGATGAGGCAGGGTTAGATTTTATATGTTTCTTAAATTTTTAGTTTTTCCTTTTAGCTAGTCTGAAGAAATAAATATGGCCTAGGAAATGGGATTCCTGTTAGTTCTGTCATAATAGCATCACTTCCCATTTTTACCAGGAGGAAAGGGATACTATGCAAAGCGTAGTCATTTATTTAGCTTGGGACACATGTAAAAGGGAGTAGCCATATGAATTAATATGATTCCCATGCCTAAGGCCATTGTGAACATGTCAGAGGCCCAGGCAGCTCTGCCCTCTCTCCTTTGGGGAAGACCAAGGCAGGAATGACTTTGTGGAATGAATTTCCATCATTTTGTCTATGGACCCAAGTAGCCACTATGAGCTCAGCAGGGAGTTGTGCTGGGACAAGAGCTGCTGCTCCCACTGAGTATTACTGCAGTAGAATCACGTGTCTCAGTAAATTGTACTCAATGGGATGGAAACTGTGTCAGATTAAGCAGTGTTTTTCCTCCCCTTTGGAAGCCCAGAGGGGTCAAGTGACTCATCCAAAGTTGCACAATTGGTGGCAAAGCTGGGACCTCAACACAGGCCGTGGATGCTACAGATCCAGGCCTTTTTCCCTGTTGCTTTGCCCCATTATTGCTAAACCCACCCCAGTGCTAGGCATTGATCTCCAAGACAGTTAGCATAGTTTTCAGTGAATACATTTTCTTCCTCTTTCATTGACAATTATATTTGATTTATTTATGTTTATCTATTTTTTTTAAGATCTAGCCAGGGCTGTCCAGGATATAACAACAGCAAAACCAAGACAAAAAGGCCTCCCCAAGAACATTCCAAGGAAAAAGGAGATTATAGCTAAAGATAAAGCAGATGAAAGTCTGGAAGACACACCACTGAAAGGTCCAGAAGACACAAAGCCAGTGCAGGTGGTAGTTAAAGAAGGAGATGAACCTAAGCTTGAATCAGGGGGTGAAGAAGCAAGTCCCCCCACCCTAGAAAGGGCTCCAGAGGATGTGCCAGATGGAGGGAAGATAAGCAAAGCCTTTGGGAAACTCTGCAAGATGGTCAAGGAGAAAGTGAGAAGCCCCAAGGAGCCTGAGCCCCCAGCTGACCTCTACACCAAAGGGCGGTATGTGCTGGTCTCTGGGGATGCCAGTTATGTGGACCCTGGGTTCTGTTCCTCATCTATCCCAGCCAGGGGTGGAGTGGTTGTTTCCATCGAGGACGACTCTCAGCATCGTGTCAGTCCTGTGGAGCCCTCTCCTGAGCAGCCTGAGCCCCCTCTGGAGAATGGACAGGGGGGTCCACAAGGGAGAGAAGATGGACACTCACCTAACCAGCATACTGTGGACAAGGAGAATGAGATAGACACTGAAGAACTGAAAGGTCCCAGGGAGAAGCAGGATGGCCAGAAGAAGGATGAAGGGCCCAGGAGGCCCTGTCTCGTGGTCATACCTGGCCCAGATGGACCATCTGCACCCCCACCCCAAAAGCCTGCAGCCAGTCAGGGTGGATCTGAGGGACAGGGGTCTAGGAGCAGCAACCTGCAAGAGAGAAGTCCTCCCAGGACTTTGGCGTATGAGAAAGTGGAAGTGATGGAATCCATTGAGAAGTTTTCAACTGAGAGCATTCAGACATATGAAGAAACTGCTGTAATTGTGGAGACCATGATTGGAAAGACAAAGGCAAACAAGAAGAAATTGGGAGAGAATGGCTCTGAAAATGCCTAGGCTCCATGGGAGAAATGTCTCTGGGCCACTGTAGAGAAAGTGCTTTTGATGCTGTAGAAAAAATGATAAAAGAGTGAGGGTTCCTGTTTGGGTTAGACCATAATTGGCCCACCTGGCATTGCCAATGAAGCCTTAATTAAAAAGTGTTCTTTGCTTGCACATCGTTTGTCTAATTAATAGGTCCTTGGGAATGTAGGTGGATCAGGCACACTCAAGATAGGACATTCTGTTAAATGGCCACCAAACTGTTCTTGTTTAGGAAAGAGACAAGCCCTTCATCATGGTTCATTGGTAGACTCACTAGAGACTCACAGGGTATCTGGATTTCACACACACAAAAATGATAGTTGATGGTATTGGCTCATGCTCAGTGCATTTCAAGCACAAGCATATGCTCACATGGAGTAGTGTTTTGTTAGAAGTAAAATGATTAAAGCTATCTGTTCTAGCTCCCCTAGAAGCTTATCCTGACATGAGGATTTAAATGCAGTTTCTTAGGGGTTTGATCTCAGGAAGCACCAGTAGGGCAGTGAAGAGGAAGATGGAGATGGCAGGGCAGCCAGTAAGAGGTATGTTACCAGGTCTGTTAACACTGTGGGTGGCTGGAGCTCAGTCCCCCAAGGGACTCTGGGAGACAAAATAGAACATGTGCCACAGAGTTATACTTCTTGAGGGGTGAGGGAGAGGGGTGTTCATCTACCAACTCCTGTCAGCCAGTGGCGAGGGCTGCTCCCAGGGTGTTAACTTTGGGGGCAGAGAAAAGTGTCCAAGTGAAATATAGGTGCTGGCATTTGGATATCAGGCATGGAAATGCATGGAAATGGTAAGAGTCACGGGGATATAAGTGGGGGCACCAATGCCATCTGCCATAGCATATGCATCAAATGTCTTTTTGTTTGAATCATATCAAATTTTCACAGTCAGAGATTGCAGACCTAGGTCAAATTTCAAAAAGCAAAATCAAATGTCACTGCATAGTTTCTTGTTTAGGAGTTAATTAATCTAATAAGCATTTATTGAGCATATACTATGTGTCAGTATACTATGCTGATAAGGGGAGGATTTGGAGGCTTATTAATAATTACCATAATATAGTTTGCTGTAGTATATGTGTATGTGCATGCTATCTTGTACACACAAATCCACATGTGCACACAGGTGCTTCCTGTGTTGCATCTTAGGAAATAGAGGTTATTTCAAACCAGAATCTTCACAGAAATTTTTATTTTGCCTCTAGGCATCTATTTTTCTCATGGTTTAAAAATTTTTTTTACTTATTAAGAAAGTACTCCTTTCCCATTGTAGATGGGAGTACATTAAGGGCACTGAGTAAATATGCTTAACTGGATTATTATGTCTGCCTAAACGAAAGCATCTGGCAAGACAGCTACATATTATTAGAGAAAATTGACTAAGTCATAAATTCTCTTATTTCTCTGTTATGGATAATAGAAAGAATACTAAATGGAGTCACTTTTCCTTTATTTAGAGCTTTAAAAAATCTTGTTCTGAATTCATTTGAAGTTTTGATTTCAAGGAAGAAATATCCTTTTGTTATTCTTTCTAAAAGATGAATGGAAGACCCACTCCATTGCACAGTTTTGAAATATTTATAATTTAAAAGCTTAAGAGAAAATGATGGAAGCCATTAGCTGGATCACAATGCACTAGGAATTTGGCCAATGTGTATATTGTATTCAACAGAACAGCCACTGCAAATCTTTTTGTTTCCCCCATGAAGTCTTTTAATTTTTTGGACTATGTGTTCAGTTAATATTCTTGTATAAAAAGGCAGAAGTATCCTTTTGGAAAGGTCATTTCTATATTCAGTCGTTCATCAAAAATGGATTGGGGGCCTGTTCTGTGCTAGGCATGGTTCTGGGCCCTGGGGAGATAGTGGAGAACAATCAGACCTGGTTCTGCTCTCATAGACATTACATATTCTGGTGGAAGGAAATGTATAAGGAAACAACATAACTAAAAAAAAGAATACTAAGGAAATCAGTAGGGTGACATGTAAGAGTGACCGGGGGTCTGCTTTGGGTTGAGTGATCAGGTGAAGACTGGATGAGGTGACATGTGATCTGAATGACAAGATGGGCTAGTCATGTGCAGATCAGAGGGAAGAGCATTTCTGGCAGAGGAACTGCAAGTGCAATGGCCTTGGGGGACAGGAATGGAGTAGCCTGTTCAAGGAGGAGAAACAAAGGGCATTGGGGGGAACAATTAAAGGATGTGAGGTCAAGGAGGGAGACAGGGACCAAGTAAGCACCATTTCCCAGCAGGCTTACTTCAACCTGAAAGCCCGGCTCTCAGTGTGAAATGTGGGGCTGCCTGTGGTTGGCATGTTGGGGTCTAGTTGGGCTCAACTTGCTCATTTTCTTGGCTGCTACTTTCCAATTTCACTGCTTGGTTCTATTTTCCCCAGCAGAGTTGCAGAACAGGTTCATTTCCTGGCTTTTCTTTACCCTGAGGTCTCTGAAAGCATGCATTTAGTTTTATAAAAAGTATTTCTTGTTAAGAAACATGGGAGCTCCAAGCAGGCCTCCCAGTGGCATTGATGAGCAGAGTGTCAGAACTTAGGCCCTGAGACACCTGAAGGCAAGTGCTGTGGGTGGCTTGTCCTAACTGTTACACTAGAGGGCCCCCAGCCTCCTCCTTCCAACTCAGCATCAAGTTCAGCACTGAGCCTCTCCAGAAGCTGCCTCCCCCACAGAGAAGTTGTGTCCAAGCTCCCCACTCCTCCATTCTCCAGGCACTTGAGTCAGTGACCAATGACTGCTGTTGTATGAGCTGCCCTGGGTGCTGACCCCTTAGATCCCCCACCCTTGCTATTCTGGCTCACGCCTACACATCCAGGCTTCTCACACCAAGCACATGTGACTCTCTGCCTTAGGGGTGCCTATGGCCTTAGGAACATGATTGATCTGCAAACTGGGCAAGTGGGGGAGCGCTGGAGCATTCATGAGGGGAGCAGCCCTCGACCAGGGTGGACAGGACCTGGTGCATCAATACCCCAGCTCTCTTACCCGTCTTTTGGGATAAGGCATGTTCTGCAGTCCTCTGTGGGCCTGAGCCCCAGATACCCACGAAGAAACTGACTCGTCAGTGTGTCCTGAATTGGTCCCTTTCCTTTCCTATCTCACTTTCCTGCTCCCCTATGTTAAAGACGCTTCCTTTCAAATAAATGACTTCAACTCCTTGACTCAGAGTCCGCTTCTGGGAGGACCCAACTTAAGATAGCTGGTTGGCACCTTCCCAGCACAGACTCCCATTCTTCAGGTGGTAGCTCTGATACTGTGTTGAGGAGTTGCTCCTCCCACATGGGGTACGGTCCTGATCAGATTGTCAAGACATCTCGCCTTTCTCTAGCTGTGGAGTGGGCAAGTATTCCAGATGAGACCTGTCACTGGAATTGGAAATCTGAGTTCAGAGAAACCAGGACAGAAAGTGGTGGAGCTGGCTCCTTGAGAGGGTAGTTCTGACGTGGGCACCACTGGTTTCTGCTATGTATCCCCACCCCCAGGCTTGCTCCAGTCTCCATCCCTTTTCTAGGTGGGTTTAGGCTGGTTCTTCAGGCGTTCCTTCAGTTCTGAGAGCTACCCACGTGCTTTGAAAGTGCTGCTTGTTTGTTTTCATTAGTTGGTGTTACGTTCTGTTGCTTTCTACCCCAGAGATCCCAAAGGTAACTGCTAATGAATGAGGTTCAGTATCAATGGAAAATTTATGGAGATTTTAATTAAGTTGGGTTGCCCCAAAGCAGTCTCTAAACAAAACGGGGAGGTTTATTAGAGCAGTGATCACAGCAACTCAGGGTGCCCTTAGTATGCGTCTACCTCTTAGTTCCAAGCCCACCTTTCTGGTGCAGGAGTTGGAACCTGCCACCTTGTTTCTGCTTGGCCAGGGTCTCCCTGGTAGGCGGAGAATAAAAGGTGAAAGGAGGGGGAAGGGACCTCCTCCTTCTGGTCTACCTTCATCTCTCCAGCGGTGCTTCTTCATCCTGGCCGCAGCAGTGCTTCCTGTAGCAGCAGCTGGATCCAGTTTTCAGTTTTTCCAACATTTGGAGAAGCAGCCTCATGACAATCTCCTCAGAGATGACTGTACCAGCCAGTTGATGACCCTCTGCAGATGTCTGGGTTTTTGGGTGCCCACCACATGCACTCACACTCCACCCCCGGGGATGGAGGGCGAGTGGAGCAGGGGATTCTCCCTCCCTGGATCCCCACCATGGTCCCAGTGAGCCCCTGACTTGGGCACATGTTAGACTGCTTGGTCTGTGTGATACTTTAATGTTCTCTTTTGCCTTTCTAATTAAGTAGGAAATACTTCTTTATACTACTCACTTCATGATGCTTTATATTTAATTCTCTCTGTTAACATTACTGGTAGGATTTTTGCCTCCTGAATGGTGAAAGAGGGGCATGAGACAGGGAGGGGAAGCACCAACACAGGCAGCATTAACTTGCCACCACCGCTGTGGGCAACTGGGGCTCCATCCCACTGGGGACCCCCAAAGAAACCAGGTAAAACATCCTCAAATTGTCTCAACAGGAGGCTACGAAGCTGGGATCTCCCCGCACAAGCTCCCATCCTACCTAAGGTAGGGGTGGCCCGGGACATTGATCCCCTGGCACTTTTCCGGTTGCACACCAGGTCTGGTGCATCTCTGCAGCCAGAGAATACCCACTGACAGAGAAGCATAGCAGACTTGGCATGTGTGAAACTCTACAGGCGACCTCAGGTGTGGGCCAAGGAGATAGCTACAGGGCAGAGGTTGGCAGATATTTTCTACAAAAGGCCAAATTACAGGCTGTACAGCCTCTTTTATAACTACTCAACTCTGCCATTGTAGCATGGAAACAGCCACAGACAATACAAAAACAAATAGGCATGATTATTTTCAAAAAAACAATATACAAAAACAGACAGTGTGCTGGACTGGGTCTCTGGGCTCTGTAGTTTGCTGATCCCTGATGCAGGGCATGCACCAACAGGATCTAATACCAATTTCAATTTACAAACAAGGCATTTCTACCCTGGCATCTTTACTTGTTTCTTCCTTTCCCTTTCACATTGGAAAATTCCATTGAAATCTCTCTTCGACTTGAAGCTTATAAGAAAGGATCTTTACGCCACCATTATAATAAAGTTTATCCTAAAATTTTTGTATCATAGGTTTGTAGTTGGGATGTTGCTAGTGAATGAAGTCAGCTCAAAACTCATATAGCATTTGTCATATTGATGATGAAGAACACCATTTGGTACCTTGATTAGAACAAATACTTGATGCCAATTTCTCATGCTTGGGTAAAAGGAAATAAACGCCACAAAAAAAGCCACATTGACTTATGTTTCATTCAAAGAAACAAGGTTTTTGAGTTGAGATATATCTCTACCTGGAGATATACCCTTGGTCAATAACCTTACTGTGCTGGTGCCCTCACCAGTTACACCTACCCCTTTACCTTCATGTGTGTGTCCTTATGACCAGGTGCTTACCAGGTAGCTTATCTGTCACCTGTGGCTAGTCAGTGGCTCCAGCACATGGGGCCAAAAGAGAAAAGGACAGGTTTTAGCCTCTTCTTTCTGTCCAGCTTGGAGTAGCCTAGCCCATGGGGTGTCCTCTTGGGTACAAAGGAACATCTTTAAGGGTGCTATGAGGTGGGACATCCCATGCTGGAATGGTGAGGGTGGGTTGGCCTGAAGCCTCCATGGTAGAAATCTATGACAGTTCACATTAGACCTAAGTAATTCTCAGCCTCACATAGAGTTCTGGCATTTAAAACTCTGTGGGCTGAGACTGCTAATCGCCTCCATCCCACCCCAAATCACATAGTACTGAATTAGGAATTTAACAAAACATAGTCTTCATCTTTTTGGGCTGAGTGCATTTCTCGTGGTCAGTTTATTCCATCTTCAGCTTCACAAACAGTCTCTTCTAAGTTCTAAGAGAAAAAGAAGCTGGCAGCCTGGCTTGGAGAATTTGCCTCAGGTCAGACTTTGATACCTAGTCTCTTATAAATCCAAAACCAAATTCAACCAGAGTTTTTTGAACCTAAGGGAAGGGACTCTTGTTATCAAAACAAATGTACCAGAGACTAATTAATGGAAGAACTCAAGTTCTAGTTGAGTAATTTGCAATTCAAAGAGGGGAACCATTTTTTCTAGAGATCCCAGTGCTGGTTCCCCCATCTCCTGATGTTAACGTCCTTGTGAGGCTGCATGAAAGATCAGGAGGCTGTGGCTGGGCATGGAATCAAACCAGTGGGCTCTGTTTTCAACATGCTTCAGCTCTTCAGAGACCAGAAATACCCTTTACACCAGCCACTGTGTTTCCTTATACTGAGCATCGCCAGATACTCTCTGCCAACTTTTGTCTCTAACTCCCTATTTTCCTAAGTGCTCATCAGCTGAGTGGTGGCCCTCATCCCTACCCTGTCGGTTGACTTATTCATTCTTTGTAGACAGAGAACCACCCAGTTGGCCACAACCAAATCATCTTCATTGGCTCAGGACACATTGTGTGCTGATGTTATTTCAAACTCCCAGAGTTTTTAGAATCCCTTATTCTCTCCTGCAACCACTGTCTCTAATCTTGGCATTTTGATTTTTAGAAATTTCTATCAGATTAGACTCTTTGCATCTAAGAATTTACTCTGGCTGTGGGGGTACCAGTCCCCCTAATTCAGCATTTCTCTCTCTAAATATAAAATACTTAGCTATGTTTTCTAAAAGATTTGTAGTGTGTGGTTTTCATGTGATCACTCTAACCAATGAAGGCATTGATCACATGAAAACCACTCATTAATTTATAAATGATAGTAACAATGATATATGATAGTAACTCTATAAGAATGATCAGTTTTTAACTTAATCTTTTGGAAATCAATCTTTGAACTTAGTATTGAAAAGCAGTGTCTCAGTTTGTCACAAGGTCAGAATTTGGATCTTATACCTTTCAATATCTGTTTTTAGCCACCTTGTGTTATGATTACAAACCATAAGATTGAAGGTTGAAGCAGCCTGAATTTCTGAGTCACTGCATTGAGGTCTGTGGCCTTTGGCAGCACCTGAAACCTCAGTGAGATTTATGTGAATGAAAAATAAACCTTTGCTGTCTTAACCCACTGAGATTTTGAGGCTATTCATTATTACAGTATAACTTAATCTGCTTTGATGAATATATTCTACAATAATGTTTCTGAAAGATTTTGACCATAACCCATAATAAAAAATGTATTTTACATTATGAGCTAATACACACACATTCCTGAAAAAAATATTTTAAGAAACAATATCATTAATATGCATGATCCATTCTATTCCATTCCATTCCATTCCATTCCATTCCATTCCATTCCATTCCATTCTGTAATGTTGGTTCTTGCCTCCCTAAATTTATTTTATAATCCACCCACTGAGGTGCAACCTGAATTTGAAAAATGCTGCTGTAGGTCATAATTTGTGTATGATTTATTTGTTAATTATAAACTTTCATGCATATTTATGAAAGCAGGCTTTTTAGATCTTTTTTTGGTAACTTTTTATTATTTGCTCCTAGAATAGATGGAAGTGTTTTTATGTGATACACACCACACCCTACATAATTTTTGAAAGGTAATATTTTATTATTGAGCCTCATAATTTACAACATGTCTTTTTTAACTTATTTATAAAATTTTGTCATAGGGAGTAATAATGTTAACCTGATTAACCATTATTTATTTATTTTCATCTTTTAAAATAAATGACTATAAATAACTCTCTTGCATTAGGACCAGAGATATCACAAAAACCTCACCAGCTAGACATATTTTAGTGTTAATACTAGTGCAAAAAATGAAATAGAGACCAAATAGTTTCATATAGCACTATATATATTTATATACTGTATACTTATATCAAAACTTGCCATTTCTATTAAGAAGCTGATAAGTTACACTCTAATTTCATAAATTATACCGTGATTGTGAAAATATGGACAACTGTTTTATATTTTTGCTGCTATATAAGACATTTAATGTTTATACAGAGAGCTGTAAAATTACAGAAGTGATGCAATGGGAACCAATGAACGTTTTCACCTGAATTTCCACTGGCCTTTTTTTTTTCAGCCAGAGTCAACTTGATAGTTCTGAATATTCTTTTAGAGATGAATATGATGTCTGTTTCTTCAATAAATACACATACACACATTTTAGGTATATGTGTGTATATACATTTATACAAGTGTATATATATATATATAAATACACATATACACACATGTATATAGTCTACATATGTATATATATTTCTGTGTGCACTTATACAAATATGCACACATAATGTCCTTTGGTTTATTTTCAGACTATTAATGTGAAATGAATTTTTGATGATTTCCATTTATTTTTTTTCTTTAAATCTAAACTGTTTTAAAAAGACCTTCACAATAAGTAATAAATTTCTTTTAAAAATTATGATTATTATTACATTTTAAAGCATTATATAGAGAAGGGCAAATGGTGTTAGAGAAGACAGATATTTATGCCAATATGGGAGAAAAAGAAAGAAAAATGGGTTTTCCAGATTTCTCTCTTAGAGTTGCCACTTTTGGGGAATGAAACTTAGTGCTCTAGCATTGCTGGCTTAGAGAAAGAAACTTCAGGCTTAGCTATGTGCTCCAGGGGAAGAGAAGAAGTGTGGATAGAAGTGGTCGATCAGTTTTTGAGATACAAGTCAAACAAACAAATCATTTCTTGGGACTGAGTGGGCATCGGGACTGGGGATGAGAAGCCAATCCTTGAGTAGGAAAACAAACTGAGAGTAAGTCAGAAAGCATTTCTATTTGGTAGTGAAATGGTGTGGTGTCATTTGGGGTTGATAGGGAAAAGGAATCCATCACTTTGGGTTGTATGTTAAACTTCCTCATGGGTTGCTTAGTTGCCAAGACGGTAACTGTGTGCTTTCCCTACCGAGAGCTCCTCTTGCTTCCTTCAAGCCTCAAGTTACTGGGGAATGAGTTGGCATTCCCCACTTTGATAGAAAATGCTCCATACAAATGGAGGTCCATGTGAAGGTGGCTGCTCACATCTTCAGACACATTCCCTTTCCCCTTCACATGCCCCTGCCAGAATAGAGGCCATTTCTCTAACACATCAATGAAATCGCAACATGCAAGAGTAAGATATTGCCCTTCAATCGTATGTTTTGGAAATCAGAGCCCAAATTTATGTTAGGATAGCTGTGAAAAATACTCACCTTGCCTTCTTGCTTACATTAGGTTAAGAAACCTTAAAGTGATTTAGAAAAAGGAACATTTAGAAAAAGAAACATTTCTGACTATAAAGTGTTGCCAGACCTTGAACCTTTTCCTCTTGGACAGCTATGTGAGAAATCCCGGAAAACTGGGGCTGAGATGAACTCTATATAACCCTAGAGTAATTTGGGCTTCTGTAGCAGATTTTACCATAACTTGGAGCAGCAGCTGGTGAAAAGACAGCCAAGCTACTTGGGTTTTATATTTGTCCCACTGGCTGGGTAGGCTGAGTTATGATGTTGGTATTGGTGGTAAGATTTCCAATTCTCATGCTTTTTGCCTCTTTCTTCCCTCTCATGCTACCTTCATCTATGCCACTGAAAAATCTTGCTAGGTTCAAAACATCTTTCCCCAAAGCATTTACAGCATCTCTTGTGCTTTAAGAGATTCAGAGCTCACCCTTGGTCATAATCTTTGATTTTCTTTTTACGTAACAGGTCCTCAGTTGAGACCATGAATAAACATTCTTGGAGTCACTGTATATTGCTTTTAAAATACATTCTCTTCTCTTCTCAGATATGAAAAAAATTGAGGGGAAAATTGTCCCAGTTTTGTTTTCAGGATATCACTTATTTGAATAACACAAAGAACTTAAGAGTCACAAATAGAACATAGGTGTTAGTGGGAACACTATATTTGGGGCATGAAATAAAAAAGATTGCTTCCATCGTAATGAAAATAATCATTGACAGTGAGTGAAGCTTCAGATCAAGAAGTTGGAATTGCTTGTGTAGGGGTGACAGTAATTGCTAGGTGCCTGATAGAGTGGATTGAAGACAGAGAGGCAGAGACAGGGGAGGGAGGGAGGTGATGGAGGCCATGGTGCAACTCTAGTTCTTGTGTAGGATGCTTTTCAGGCTTCTCTCCACAGCTTCATCCAGCTCTTCTTCCAGCTCCTCCTTCTTGGACATGGCCAGCTTGGACTGGTAATCCCTCACGACCTGGTCAATGTAAGGGGCACTCTGTGTGCCATGCAGCATCAGTGTCCACTCTTTCAGCACTCCCTTCTGGGGGGCACTCCCCACAAACCCCAGCTCTAGGGTCCAGGTTCCTCGAGCATCTTCTCCCCAAGTGTGGGTGGTCATGAAAGGCCACTTGTCAAAGCCCACCTTGGAATCATCATCCCTTGGACGTCGACTCAGCAAAATGGACTTGGTGCCCATAGGGGAAGTCATGTTGATGTTCAGGTCTCCTCTCCTGGTTGCATTGACTGTGATAACAGCTTGGACGTGCTCGAGGTAGCGGACAAAATTTTCCTTCCCCTCGCACGCATCTGTTGTGAGGGTCAGCACCAACTTGCCAGTGGATGGTATTTTCCTGAGGGCAAAATGATAAGGAGAGATGGCAAAGAACAGGCATATTATATGAGGAGTTTTGAAGACAGTTTCAGGTTATAGAAAGAGCCAGAGCTCTGCAGTTGATCAGACAGACCGGGGTTAATTCCTACACCAGCTATGTGAGCCTGAGCAAGTTACCTATACCCTTTGAACCTTCTGTGTAGAAGGGGAATGTAGCAGATGCTGTTGACACCCCTCTCACTTCTCCTAAGTTACCTCTGAGTTCACCTGTAGCTGCAGCATCTGTGTACCCTGCCTGCTTCCCATCTCAGGCATCAGCATCTCCAAGTTTCTCTTCTGGAACCTTTCCCTGCACCGGGGGAGTTGGTTTAGCCTTTGTGTAGGGCAGCCCAAAACTGTCAGGGACTTAACTGCTCAGGGACAATTCTCTACCAATGACTAACAGAAGGTGGTAGATAAATATACCCTAGCTTCCCAGTTCCTCAGGTGGGACAACTCTGTCCCCAGTGGGATTGAGCCTAATTGCCCACAGTGGCAACTTGCTCATCAATGTACTCTTTATTGACCATTTTTCTCTTTCCTGTCTTAAATCTCTTCTTCTTTACTTGTGTTTCCTGGGATCATCTCTCAAAAAATTGTCAGCACTCAAGTCTCATTTCAGGGTCTACTTTTGGGGGAACCCAGATTGAGACGGGAGCTCACAAAGCCTTTTTTTTTTTTTTAAGTGCTAAGTACTTTGATAATTAAAAGTCATTGCCAATGTGATTGTTATTGCTGTCGTTAAAAAAGCTGAATTTGAGTTAATTAATCTAGTGAAGGGCAGCTCTTTGAAAGTTCAGGGAAATTAAGGAGACTCTTTGATCATAGAGTTGGAGCCCCATGGAGGGTCAGTCTAAGCATTTCAGCTGTCTTTCCATATAACCAATCTCCTTTCTGGAGCTGGTCTCCTTTGAAGGTGAGATGTTCAAAGGATCTTACATCAGAAACATAGTAAAGGAAACTACATTTGAGAATTGTATGGTATAATGGAAAGACTCTAGACTTTGGGAACAAAATTATTTTGGTTAGAATTCTGTTTCTATACTTAATGGTTAGGAGAGCTTGGGAAAATTATTCAAATACTTGAAGTCTCACTGTCATTTTGGATGGGTTTTGTGAGGTTAAATAAGACCATGTATGAAAACACCGAGCATGGTGCCTGGCTCAGAGTGTTAGTTCTCCTTCCCCGGCTTTTGCCTATCTTAACATCCTCCCTTACCATGGCTTTTACTTTGGAGCATAAAATGGTGAATATTTTAAAATACACATCTTGTAGGGCACACCTACAAAAAAATGCTGGTCACACACCCAGCTCAGAGCCAAGCTTTGGTTCTGCAGTGCCCTTGGAGCCAAGGCCATGAACCTGGGAGGGCTCTCAGAAGCATCCTTGCCCAGGGAGCTCCAGTGGTGATAGTAGAGGTGGAGTCCTAAGCACCAGACTTTCAAGAAATCATCTAATTTGGTGCAAAACAGGCATTAGGCCAGCTTTGGAGGTTAGAGTATGGATAACCACCACCTTGATCTCTCAAAGAACATGCTATTTACTCAGTACCTGTTATTTCAGACATATAACAGGTGAGCTGATAAATGACTAACGATAATTTGGTCTCCAGCTGCAGGTGGAAAGCTATGCAGGGTGGACTAAAGGTCCAGTTGTGGGCAAGGCATTTGAACTGTCTGAGCTCATTTTCCTTACCCATACAATGGGGGATATTGCTTCCTACCTGGAAGAATTGCTGTGAAGATGACATAAACACACACTCATATCCATCATATATTACAAATGCCAGCCCTGGCCAGTAGAACTTTCTGCAATAATGGAAATGTTCTATATCTGTCCTGTTCAATATAGTAGCCACTGACCACATGTGACTGTCAAGTGCTTGAAATGTGTCTAGTGTAAGAAACTTTACACTAGTAAAGTTTTAATTAATTAAATTTAATTTTAGTCATTAAACTTAATTTTATTAAATAGCCACATGTGGCTAGTTGCTTCTGTATGGAATTAACACTGATGTAAATCGTGTGTATTCAGTTTAAACTTGATAACAAAGCACCATCACCCGGGGAATCTCTCGGGTTTCTATTTTAAGCACATTTGGTTTTTGCTATAGTCCACAGGCTCTAGGAAAAGCAGTTGGGGAAACTGTGGATCCTGTTATGCAGACTTTCGGGCCACCTTGCTGGATGGAAGCTTCTGGAATGGCTTGAACTGTAGGTGTGAGTGACATGCCACATTCTTCCACCAGGTTTCTACATGGGCAAGCAGGCAGGTTCAAGGTGGAAGATTTCTTCCTCGAATGGAACCTCAGGCTTTGGAACTCTCTGAGAAGCACAACTAGAGGTAGAAAGGGTGAGGGTGGAGCCCACAGCAGGAAGAGAGACCCTGGCTCTGAGTTCGAGTTGAGTTTGAGCCCCTTCCCTATTTTGTAGGCTACCTTAAAAAATTCAGGAAGGAAATTCATAAGCTAACAAACAGAGACTGTTACATAAGTAATAGCCATTATAGGTATTAAAAAGCTTCACTAATCAGTGTCAAATGCCATAGTCACCGTTATCGTAAGGACTCAAAACACAAGCTGTATTCTAAATAAGTTTATTTTTTGTCCCTGTTTGCACTTACGGACCAGAGTTCACAGTGATTGTCTCTTTACAAGAAAACTCTGGAGGAAAAGTGATATTACTTTCCTGGGAGAAAACTAAAAATAGTTCTTTGATTGGCCAAGAATCAGAGGTAGGATGGCCACTTTGACTGGAAATCAGATCTGTAGCCCACCGTGCAATGGAGTTTCTGCAAATGAAGAACAACAAGGTCTCCTGTACAAGAGGCTGAGATGATATCTTATGATTGAAGGAGAGAAATAGGGATTGGATCAAGCCTGAGACAATCTTTAGGTACACCCTGGCTCAGGGAGTTTCACTAGGTGACAGTACCTCAGCCAGATACCCTCCACAGCTGCTCTGAGCTTTGGCTTCTAATGGCTCTCTGCTGTTCCTTTTTCTGCAGAATCTCCCTCAGGCGATGGGAGTAGCCTTGCCTGGCATGTCACATACTTGGTTCATGACTGGCAGATATGGGAATGTATAAGGCCAGTGCCCTGGCATCAAAGTGGGGACAACCATGCGGTGCCGTCGATGCTCTGCTCCATGAACATGATGGTCCAGTACAGATGCTCACAGTCAGTTGTATTTTTCCCTCTTATTTTAGTTGAGCACCCTTCACCAACTCTCCTGATAAAGTCTCTTTAGAAAATTGCTTTTCAAATTAACTGCTTCTATGGGAAGATTAGTGCTGAGGAAACACATAAACCTGACAGTAGCTCCTCAGCCCACTCAGAGGCTGTTTCTGTGCAATTCTGCACATGGTTGCCTAGGCTGTTGACCCCTCTATCCTGGCCCCTTGGAAGCATAATTCATGGTGATAAGGTCCTCTGTCAATGGCACAGCCAGCCTGGGCATTACCCTCTGGACCTCCCTGTCCAGCCTCTGAGTTCTCCACCAAGAACATCTGCCCTAGACCTAACGCTACTTTCATCTGAGAATGAGTTTAGGTATGGAGTGGATGAGGGAGAAAAGAACACTGAGGGGATGCAAAGCCCCTCCAACAAGGTTCTGCCTCCTTCCTAGATTCCCTGGCTGGTCCAGTGGTCCTATTTCCACTGTTTAGACATCTTCTTTGTATAAGTGATGCTGGCTGAATAGCCATTCATTCATTCATCCATTCATTCAAAAAATGTTTATCATGTGTCTACTGAGTTCTAGGCTCTTTTGTAGGCTCTGAGGATACATGACTAAACAAGACAGACTATGTCCCTGTCCTTGTGGAGAGCCCAAATGAGTTAGTGTTGAAATAGTTCTCTGGTTTCCTTTCATTAAGAATAATGCTGCTAATAATGGATAAAGTTACTAAGTAGTTGCGAGCTATTGGGATATTCACATCTCTGGGTCTCATAGTCCTTAACTGTAAAATTATGGACATGGACAGCATATTTCCAATGTTGCTTCTGGCTCCAAATTCAACATTTATGTGGATTGCAACAGAATGTTAAGTGTATGCAGAAACTGGCAGATAAATTTTTATTCATCTCAGCATATGTTCTCCACCTCCCTCCTCCCTCACCCCTTGCTCACAAATGCACAGAACTTGAAGATCATTAGACATCCATCCTTCTCTTTCAATATGACCTCAGAAAAGAAGGTTTGATATCAACATGTACCACAACTAAGAGGCCCCAGTGCATCCCAAACTGGCTGTTTCCCTAAATAGTGCAACTATGCCACCATACTGTTTATGTAACTGATGTGCAACTAATTGTAGATATGGCTCCAGTGGCACTGCCCAGGAGGGATGTTCTGGCCCTCACCTGCTGCTGGTGGAGCATCTGTAAAGGCACAAACACTGTAAGCCTTTCCTTCTCTGCAAGTTTCTCTATAAATCTCTCTCTCTCTCTGCAGTAATGGAGTTTCCAGGCCTCAGGACTTTGCAGACTGGATAGATGATGAAGCTGTTCTTTCTGTGAAATAGGGCCTCTGTTTTATTACTTGTAATTAGACTGTTAAGCCTTCCATGATTAAATGAGATGGTAGCAGAAAAGTGCTAGCTTAGAGACTGTCTGAGAGCAGTTCTTAGTAGGTGGCAGCTCTGTGCCTGCGTTCTCCCAAGGCCGCCCTTAGTCTGGCCTTTAGAGTGAGCAGAGGATATGAGAAGGGCACTGAGGGAAGCACTAGTGAAATGGACTGGCCCAGCTTACTTGCAGGCTTGACATCTCCATATCCCTTCACGGAGTCAATGTTATTAAATTTACCCTTCCCTTTCTGTCTCTGCTATTTAGCATCTCTCCTGCTACTATGTAATTACCAGATGTGCCTTAGAGCAGAGCTGTCCAAGATGGGAGCCTTCAGCCACCTGTGGTGTTTAAATTTAAATAAACTGAAGTTAAATCAAACGAAAACTTTAGTTCCCCAATTACACTAGTCACATTTCTAGTGCTTCATAGCCAAAAGCTATTGTACTGCACACTCAAATATAGAACATTTGCAGCACTGCAGAAAGTCTCCTGACCCTTCCAAATCACTCAGAAAATTATTCTGAATTCTTACAAGGGAGCACAGCTTTCAATGCCTGTGAAATGCTGATGTTGGACAAATTCAGTTATGTTGAGTAAGATTTACCCTTCAATTCTCCATTTGGATGATGGTTCCCAGTCTTGTTTCTGTTTGGTCCCTTTGTTCATAGATCTCGGCAGTGATAGGGTCTCCAGAATGGCACTTACGAAGTTTGGGGAGGGAGGACACCTGCTAGGTGGGTGTTTTAGAGTCCTGGAAGGATTATTTAAAAACTCCTGGGCCCTTCTGATATTTCCTGAGCCTCACTTCCTCCAGTGGAGAATCGCTGAGGCACACTTAGGTCCCTCCCGGGGTGGGGTTCCGAAGTCACTGTGCCTGGGGTCAAACCCCAGTTTGGTTGCTCAGTAACTGGGTGACCTTTGGTGTGCCCATAACATTTCTGAGCCTCTTCTCATCTGTAATGACACCCCTGAGCTGACAGCAGGGCTACTCTAATAAGGGTCTGAATGTACAGTAGGAGCTCACCAAGGTCAATGTCTTATAATGCAAAAGCCTGGGGTTTGGATTCAGATGGGCCTTGTTTCAAGCCCTGGTCTTCCCTTGTGGCCTAGAGCACATGTCTTATGCTTTCTGCATCTCAACTTCCTCGCTAGTAAGAAGTAATAATGACAGGATACACCAAACAGTGTATGTAAAAGGCCTCACACCAGCTACACAGTAGGGGCTTCTCCCTGAGATAGAACACCGGACCAGTTTGTTGTTAATACTGCAAAATATCTACAACCTGATTGTGTGAGGTCAGACACATCCTCAACAACAGGGTGATTATGAAGCTTATGTCATTGTAAAGTGCATTACACAGAGTAGGTGCCCCCCCAAAATTTAGCACCTTCCTTCACCTACACTTACAGCCTCTGTGACCTTTACTAAATCAATCAACTTGTTGGGGCCACAGTGAAGCCAGTCTTACCAAGTGAAGGGGCACAAAGATGAACAGAAATGATGTATGTACATGGCAGCTTCAGGGAAAGTGATAGAAACTCTGCAGAGTGGCTATTTTTATTATAGCACATCATTGGGGCTTGTGCAGTTCTGTTTTCAATAAGTTTTATAGGGCTTGGGCTGAAGCTCTACTTTCTTATGTAGTGCTGATGAAATTATGGACAAGCTCCTGGAAAAATACACACAGTTCTGCAACAATCCACTCAGCGCCACTTTCTAGGAGCTCAGTGAGTGAACGCTGAGGATGCTGACCCATGGCAGGGTGCTGTCGGTTGAAAGGATACACAATTTTGAGTTCAAGTAAGAATCAGGCAATTATGCATCCAAAATTCTAGGAGATTATTATCTTTCTTTTTTCCACAGCTGTGAACTAGGAGTGTCAAAAGTCATGGACAGATTAGAGGAAAAGGCAAAATTCCATTTGCTGAGTGCCCACTGTGTGCCAGCTCTCTGCTAGTTGTCTCACTAAAGTCACCTAGCAGCCTGGTGAGGACAGAGATATTAGCTCCATTTTACTGGTGAGGAAAGAGAGAAGAGGCCCATGTTTTGAGACCCATAAGGGAAGAATTGAAGGGGTATATGAATTTATATAGAAAAAACCTACACCTTAATTCTCAATAACTTATAATGGAAACAGCTTTTTCTTTGATTATGATGCAGGCCACATGTCAGAGTGGTATTAGTACTTCCTCGGTTTGTCATCAAGGAGCCCAGAGATTTTCATATCCCATCATAGTCTTTGCAGGTAACTTGAAGCAGCATTTTGTTCTTCATCATGGCTCTGAAATTATCGTGGCCATTACACTTGGTACCAGGAGTGGTATAACACATTTTTACTTAATGTGTTGATAAAAGAAAGGACACCTATCACTCCATCACAAATTTGTTTAGAAATTTTATACTTGGTTTTTAATATATTTCATTGCAGTTTTATGTATTTTATCTAATGCATTTAAAAACAGTATACTGAGATAGGGTTTATAGACTTCACCATACTGCTGAAGGGGGCCAGGGTATAAAGGTTGAGAATTGTTAAAATAGAGGTTCCGACAGGCCAAAAGTATTGTCCAATTTGGTGAAATCAAGATTTGAATTCAGGTCTGGGTAACTGACCACAGAAGCTGCAAGTCCTTTTCCAGGACCAAAAGAGAATGAAGGGGATGATGTATTGTGAAAGGGCTCTGACTCTGGCCAAGCTCAGATGATTAACAGAAACAAAGCTGGGGTAGGTGATGGTTAAAAAGATAATTTTTACCTCCATTTAAGTGACATAAGTTCCCAGAGGTACATTCTCACAGCAATGGGAATGCATGAGCTATTACTACACATAACAACTTGGATGGGTCTCACAAAAATAATGTGGAGTAAAGAAACTGGACACGAAAGCATTCATACCATATGATCTGAGTTAGATAAAGTCAAGAACTGTAAAGCTACTCTATGGGGGCAGGAATGACTACATATGGGATGTGGGGATTAACTGGAAGGGGGCACAAGGAATCTTCCTGAGGTTATGGAATGTTCCAGTTCTTAATTAGATGGTAGTTATCCAGGTGTATACATTTATCAAAACTTAAATAATACACTTAAGTTCTGTGCATTTCATTATATGTGCACAATACTTCAATTAAAAATAATAATGATAAAAATGACTATTTCTGTTTTACTGATGGACCAATGAGGAGAGAAATTAAATAAAGAGGGATCCTTATTGTCTAACTGTTTTGTTGTGATGGGAGTTGGAAAGGAAGTAGGTACATGTGACCAGCCCAGTGGTTTCTGTGTGGGGAAACTTCTCACTCAGGTTCTTCCAAATGGCTACCCACCTCACTCAGGATTGAATCAAGTCCTTACATTGTACCGCAAATAGAATGACTAAATAAACTGTGTTGTAGTCACACAAAGGAATACTATTCAACAATTAGAATAAATGAACTATAAGTACACACTAAACATGGTCGAATCTCACAATGTAATTCTGAGCAGAACAATCTTGATATGGAGAACATTGTGTATGATTCCATTTATATTAAGCATAAAATAGGCAAAATAATCTATGAAGTTAGAGGTAAGAATAGTGGTTCCCCTTGGAGAAATGATAGTGGAAGGGGATATGGGAGCCTTCTGGGATATTGGTTGTGTTCTGTTTATTGATCTGGGAACTGGTTACACTGGTTGGTTTTTGCAATTAAAAATAATGGCATAAGACACCAAGTAGTTAAGGCTCACACCTTAGAGGGGTTCTGAGTTACACAATTGTGTTCTATGTAAATGGCACTCCCCAGAGTTGTGCAATCCTATAGCTCCACCTGGAAGCTGGCTGTCCCTGAATCACACACAGCCCTCTTCTGACACAGACCAGGAATGTGATATTGTTGCCAGTGCCATAGCACCACCCCTGGGGCACTTGCACATGCAGCAGAAGAACACTGCCCCCACTTACTCAGGGTCCTGCACGGAGCCTCCCACACAGTGGAACCTCTCGGGCACAGTTTTCCAGTCTTTGGCCATTTTCACCATGGCGCCTGCATCAAGGACCCCATAGCCAAAGAGGTGATTAAACTCTAGGCCGACCCCGTTCCGCCGCCACTGATGGACCTCATCATGAAGCTGGTTCCGTTTGGAGGTGAGCACAGTCAGATGTTGCATGTCTCTCCAGGTCAGAGCCAGGCTGGATACCAGAGGCAGAGAGAGTTTGAGAACAAAGCAAGGGGAAGGGTGAGAGAGGGAGAGAGACACAATTACTAAGATAAAATCCTTGTAAGATTTTGGAACATCTATGAACTCCCAAGTCAAGGGAGAATTTTCACATACTATTTAGAACCATTATATATATATATATATATATATATATATATATATATATATGTATATCAATTTAAAAAACTTGCCTATTTTATTTAAATTTATTTCAAACACACATTCTCACACACATGCTGGAATGGCTAAAATGAAAAAGACTGACAATACCAAGTGTTGACAAAGATGTGAAGCAACTGGAACACATGTACTTTGTAATAGGAGTGTAAGTCATTGCAACTACTTTGGAAAAGTATTTGGCTGTATCTTCTAATGTTGTCCCTATGCTTAAGCTATGGCCTACATATTCCATTTCTAGGTATATATCCAACAAAAATGTGGGTTTATATTTACCACACGTATCTACTTGAATGTTCATAGGTCCAAACTGTGAAGCCCTCAAAGGCCCATCTAGAGTAAAATGAATAAATCAATTGAGATGTATTTATAGAATGTGGAATACTATACAAGAATGGATAAACTATAGCTACTCTGAATAACATGGTTGAATCACACAAATGGAATGCTGACCTATAGAAGCCAGACACTGAAGAGAGTATACTGTATGGCAGTCAGTTTTTTTAAAGTATAAAAACAGGCAAAGTTAATCTATGTTGTTAGAAGTCACATTAGTAGTTAGTGTTTGGAAGGGGACACAAAGGGGCTTCTGGGTGCTGGCAGTACTGATTCTTGACTTGGGTGTTGGCTGCATGGGTGTGTTCTATTTTTGAAAATGAGATTGTTAATTCTTCAAGGGAAGAGACAATATCTTCAGCATATTTGTATCCCCAATGCCCAAGGCAGCCCTTGGCCTACTGTCTGTTCAGTGAGTAAAAAAGTCTGCTTGCAAAATGCTATTATCTTTAAAGTTACTGTCTAATGTTACTCAGTGTCTGTGTTTTTCAAACTGCAAGTCATGACCCTTTTGTGGGCTAGGAAATCAGCTTATTGCACAAGTTACCCACCTGAGATATACGTTAAAATCCACTGCTCACGCTACACCTCAGACCAATCATACCAGACTCTCTGGGAGTGCGGCTCAGGCATTGTGATTTGTTAACACTTCCCACCTCATTCCACTAGATAGCTAAGGTTGAGAACCAGTGCTTTAATGGTTGGGACCATCACTAAAAATACACAGAATAGAATAGAATAGAATAGAATAGAATAGAATAGAATAGAATAGAATAGAATAGCTGTGTACATTGCATGTAATATGGAAAGCCATTTTTTCATGGAACTTTTGGAGTGTGTGTGTGTGTGTGTGTGTGTGTGTGTGTGTGTGTGTGTGTGGTGTTGGGTTGCATTACAAAATTTTATCTCACTGAGAGTCACGGTCAAAAAAGTTGGAAAAACCCTGCACTATGGTTCCCTTCAGAAGTCAAATAATTCAAGGGCCTGGGAACAACATAACTCATTTGATAAAATTTCAACACACCCAGCATTATTGCTTTGAAGTTTTAAATCAGAACCAAAAGATGCTAATGATTCATATGCTCTTGCAATGTAGACCTTCAGTTTTTAAGGAGAAAGTTTCAGGGAAGGTCAATGGTTATTTGAGAAAATCAAGAACATATCTTGGACATGTGGTCCCCAGGACCCAGGTGAACAGTGTAAAACTTCTTGAAGTTGATAATGAATTAAAGCTCAGTGTTTTGCCAGAATAAGATTCAGGATTTGTTAAACCCAGAATGGTGTATAATTGACAAATAAAAGATTTGGTGGTTTTGAGGTGATCTGAGGGCTGACTGGCAGGTGGAGCATCTCTCATCTTTGCTGGAGTCTGCCACAAAATTGTGTTCTGCTTCCCAACACTCAGAGAAGGACTCCTTCAGATGCTTCTCCACAGACTTATTCTCATGGGATCCATGGTGGGAAGAGAGAGACAATGAGAAATAATGTGAGAGAATGAGAGAGGGAGGGAGATAAGGAGGGAGGGGTGGGAGAGAGAGAGAGAGAGAGCACTGTTCAACCAGTCATTTGCATATGTCAGAAAAGTAAAACTGCATCTCTCCTATTTCCCTCTTCTGAGCAATTTCAGAACTGACAGAATACACTATTGTATAAGGTAGGTATTTCATGCTATCCCTACCATAGCAGCTCAAGAATCTTAGGTAATACCCATTAAATAATAAAAAATAAATTTACAGACTACCTGTAATATAAAGCATCTACAATATAACACTATGTTTGGTGTATAGGGCAAGTAACATAATATGTTCTTTCCTGTTCTAAAATATTTTATGTAATACTTGGGGAAAAAAGACACATATATGTGGAAAAGTACTGCACAATGAAGTTATTCCATGAATGTCTATTGAGTGTCTACCACGTCCTGGCACTGTCATAGGAAGGCCCCTGCCCTCTCAGAGCCTATAGCCTTGGGTAATAGAGAGACAACTCAATATTTAAAAAGGAACAAAACCACAATGAGATATTACTCATGCCTATTAGAGTAGCTATTACCAAAAAGACAAAAGATAACAAATGGTGGGCAAGGATATGGAGAAAAGGAATTCTTGTGCACTTTTGGTGGGATTGTAAATTGGTGCAGCCACTCTGGAAAACAGCATGGGCAATTTTCAAAAAGTTAAAAATAGAACGACCATATGACCCAGAAATTTCCCCTCTGGGAATATATCCAAAGGAAACAAAAATACTAACTTGGAAGGATATAAGCACCCCTATGTTCATAGCAGCATTATTTAAGATAGCCAAGACATGGAAATAATCTAAGTGTTCATCGATGGATGAATAAAGAAGTTTTGGGGTGTGTGTTTGTACACAATAAAATATTATTCAGCTATAACAATACAAGGAAATTTTTCCATTTGCAACAACATAGGTGGATCTTGAGCACATTATGCTAAGTGAAATAAGTCAGACAGAGAAAGACAAATAATGTATAATTTCACTTACATGTGGAATCTAATGAAAGAAAAACCATACCCAAACTCATAGAAAAAGAGATAAGATTAGTTGTTATCAAAGGTGGGGTTGGGAGGAGGTGTAATTGGAAGAAGGTAGTCAAAAGGTACAAACTTCCAGTTAAAAGAAAAATAAATACTAAGGATGTGATGTCCAACATGATGATAACTTAGTTAACTGTGCTGTATGATAAATATGAATGTTAAGAGAGTAGACTCTAAAAGTTCTCATCACAAGGAAAAAATTTTTTTCTTTTTTTTTATTGTACCTATATGAGATGATGAATGTTAACTAAACATATTGTGGTAATCCTTTCATAATATATGTAAGTCAAACTATTATGCTACATACCTTAAACTTATACTATACAGTGCTGTATATCAATTATACCTCAATAAAATTGGAAAAAATAAATAAAAAGGGTGGGCTGTAATGAAGGGGGAGCTAGGATGCCGAGAGAGCCAACAGTAGAGCTCCTGTGTTACCCCACCAAGGGGATCTCAGGCCCCGTGTCAGAACCATGTCTGGGGTAGCAACAAATTCAGATTCCTGGCCTCAACCCCAGCTCTCCTGATTCAGATTTTTGGAGGTTGATGCTGAGAATTTGCACTTAAGATAACTCCTAAGATGATTCTTGTATGCATGGATGTTTGAGAACATTGGTCTAAGATGGCAGTTCTTGGCTATGCATGTAAATCAAATGTTAAAAAATGATGTCAGATGGGATCCAGAGATGATTCAATTTGATTCAATTTGCTTGCCCAAACATCTGGCATTTTCAACACATAGCCAAAAGCTTGAGTAAAACTTGTCTAGGGGAGTGGTTCCTAATTTCCTGAGCAGCACTGGGGATGTATGTTAAAATTACAGCTTTCTAGGTACTCTCCTGGAGATTCTGAGCCTGTGAACCTGGGTGGGCTTGGATATCTGTTTTTAATAAGCACTCCAGGGATTCTGATTATCAAGAAATTCAAGAAACTCTGGTCCAGGGGTTCAGCAAGGATCCCTTAGGAAGCAGCATTTTAAGCCAAGGTCAAGGGGACGAGTAGGAGTGACTGAAAATATAGGGAAGGGGAGAGTTCTAGGGGAGAGAAGGTTCTGGAAGGAAGGATCTAGGGGTCAGAGAAGGCAAGCGTCATGCAGGTGAGAAGTTTAAAAAAGTTCAGGAGGACAGGAGACCTAAGGTGTGACAAGGAGGGAGACCTAGGAATTTTAAGGCAGGAGAGGGTGACAGGGTGTTCACCCACATTAGTACACTGGAACTTTATGTCAAGTGACAGTCAGTAAAGGCAGAATGAGATGTGATCTGATCTTTATGAACATAAATAGGGAGCATGGGACTAGAAGGCATGACCACACAAGTCAGAGACTGCTGCAGGAATCTGGCCCAGGTATGGCCATAAGGAACAAAACTGGGAGCGAGTGGTCACAAGGCCGTGCATGAGTAAATCCCAAATGATCAATAAAAATTGTGACATTTGTGCATCTGGCTCCAATCACTTGTAGGAAACTGTGATGTTCCAAGGACAGATGTTTAATTGTCCTAAGCCACTCAGGGTAGACCAGCTGGCTCTTGGTTGAGAGTGAGCACCCAAAGAGATCAAAGTGGAAACCAAGGTGTCTAGTGGAGATGGAGGATGATTATGTCTTCATGTGGAGAGGCCAGGGATCCAAAGAAAGAGATCACTCAGGACACTGTGGAGAAAATCCTGGACACTGTGGCAGAGGTCTTGAGCAAGAGGTGTGGAGCTCTTGGGAAAGCCAGTGTGAAGCCTAGGAAGAGAATGGCCTTGCACAGCTGAAAGAGGAATCTTGTACCGCGCAGACTCAGGAAGGACTGTCACCTAAAATTGGTCCTTGCAGAAAAGTTATTCACGAACTCCAACCCCCACAAAGACTCCAAACTAAAAATTCACTATGTCCCTGCTTTAGCTTAAGTATTGTTTTATCCTGCATGCTTTAAAACATTATCTCTTGTCTAAAGGTGGAAACAATTGTAATACTTACAATTGTTCACCTTTGTATAATTGGCAGAACTAGATCACCTATGGAGTTCTGCACTAGCTAAAATGTATGGTAGGTTTACCAACTTCTTGCAACAAAGAATAAAGTATAAAATATTAACCTTTTTGTTGAGTTCCCTGTTTGTGAGTATTGCCCCTCACCATCATCTTCCAGAGTCCTATTTATGGTATTAAATTCTCCTGGACCCAATTCGCATTTTTTTCCTAATGATCAAGACACCAAAGGGAATTTAAGGAGAGAACATGCACCTTTAGAGAACTTGAAAACTGAGATGTTTTACAGAGGTTGCAGTGTTAAGGTTGGAGGAAAGACTTCTACTAACATCTGGTGCATTCTAGAAGCTAATAGAATTTTAATCCCTCTACTTACTGGATATAATCTTTATCTGAACAGAGTGAGGTGTGTGAACCCCAGCAAGCAGCTTCATTTCTCTGGGCCTGGCTCTCTTATGTATAAGAAAAGATGTTTGGAGTAGGGAAAAATCCACTTGTTTTCTTTCAGCTTTAGAATTCAGAGTCTATTTTCTACAATCTGAATGGATTAAAAAACAAGTTTAAGGGTCTGGATTATTTCCAGTCTGAGAAAAATAATGCATTTGTAAGGCAAGCTGGTATTTTCTCCACAGTCCCTATTTACCTAACTCCTATAAACTGTGAGAGAAAACCCAGTTTACATGACACCCTGGTGTAGATGTGGTGTGCAAAACCTCATTTTGAAGAAATTGAAGCTTGATTTTGTGCATTGCTTTTGAGGAAGAACCAGTTCATTCACTGCAGCCCACTGTCCTGGGCAAAATGAGTGGAGAGACTCTCAGCCCAGATGGTGGCTCTTCTAAGTTGCATAATTGAGCCAAGGAAAGATCATGGAGTTGGAGCCCAGGCTCCCTAGGGTTTAAATCTCAGCTCTGCTACTTTCCCGCTGTGTGAATTTGAACAAGTTACTTTAACAATCCAAGCCTCAAGGTTCCCATCTATAAAATGGGGATAAGGTCTTAGAGTTTTGTTGCAGGGTATAAATGTAGGTTACCATGAGAAAAGTAACTAGCATGGTAATGGACACTCAATAAAGAGGTTATTATTATTAACAGTAAAATCTATCACATATATTGAGCATTGATGTTAGAAGAGAGTAGACAGTTTCCCAGGTAAAGTATTGGTCACAATATTTTAAAGTAAATAAACATTTTTCAGCTTTAAGTCATATTCAACCCTAAAATCTACACATATCTAATTTAAAAATATAGTTTCTTAAAGCCATGATATTTTTATCCAGAAAGTCATAGGAGACTTATTGATGATATAACTTTCTATTTTTCAGATAATAGAGACAATAGAGATCCGAAGATGAGTAATTGCCCACTTAGTTGCTGGAAGACACTAGCATTTTTCTCCCTCCAAACTATCCTTCTTCCTCCATAATAGGAAAACCTCAATTTTATTCAGAACAGCAATGCTATCAGCAACAAAACTACCTTTTCTAGCCTTCCTTGAAGTCTGGAGGGGTCTTGTGACAGTTCTGTCCAATGAGAAATAAGTAGAAGTCACTGGGTAGGGCTTTTTGGAAAAATCTTTGAACAAGGCTAACTCAGCTGGTCAGTTTCTTTTCTTTCTTTTTTTTTTTCCTTTGCTCTTCCTCTTTTCTTGCCTGAAATATAAACATGATGGCTGGAGCTCCAGCAGTGTATAGAGAACATGAGGTGGCAGAGCAGAAATCCAGAGAGAGCTGGATTCCTTGACTCATGGGCAGTACCCCCATGTTTGCCCTGGGTGCTTTACCTCTGTATTATCTTTCACATGACAGAAAAATACTGCCCCTCTTCTTGGCTAAGCTATTGTTATTTGGATTTTCTGTCTTCAGTCTTGACCTAATCCCAGCACCTGATCGGAGGCTGAGTCTAAATATTCACATTCTGCACAACAACAACATGATTCAGAGGTTCATAGAGCCATTGACTTACTTGGTGCTACACACCCCAGTCCACAGACTAGCAAACGGCTGGCTGCTTATGTTGTACCTGGAATGGGGTCAAAAAGATAAATTCCTGGGCCATCTGTCCCTAGGGATTTGTATTCATTGATTTTTGGCTGAAACTTGCAAATTTATCATTTTCAAAACTCCACCCTCCAGTGCTCAACTTCACCAGTTATCAGGGAAATGAGAATTAAAACTACAGTGCAATTCCACTGCACGCCTGTACCTCTCATACACTGCTGGAAGGAGTGTCAATGGGAACATTCACTTTGGAAAGCTACTTGGCGGTAACTCCTGGAGCTCCATATATGTACATCCCTGATTCAGCATTTTGACTCCATAGTAAACATCCAAAAGAAATGTGTCCATAGCTTCACCAAAAGACATGTACAAGAATGTTCATAGCGATATTACTCACAATAGCCCTAAAGTGGAAATAACCCAAATATCCACTTATACAATGGAGTAATAGTCCAAAGTATGAATGACCTATAACCACACACAATAGCCTGGAGGAATCTCTTTGACTCTCAGAATAAAAGGCCACAGACTGGTATTCAGGTAATGGTCTGCTTCTTGATTTGGGTGATGGTTATGTGAATCTAGTAGCCTTGTAAGAAGTCATTAAGCTGTGCCTAATATTTGTGCCCTTTCCTTAGTGTTCACTGTACTTTGATGAAAGGTTTACATTAAAAAAAATTCATCACCTGGGAGGTCAATTATGAAAACATTGTTCTAGTCCAATATATAGGCCACTTTACTATAAATGGTTCTTTTGAGGCAAAAATTTTCCTCTTTATGAACTTTACCCTTCAAACCTAGCTCAGTCCTCTAGAACCACACAGAAAACCCTGAGTCATATAGAGAATACAAAATATTTGATGGTGGTAGTCACCTTGCACTAAAGAAATCCTTTGATATTTCAACAACATTTGTCACACTGGTAAATGTAAGCAATATTCCCTGTGACTCAAGAAACCATTTTCAAGCATTTGAAGGGAGACACTTTATGAGATTAAACAACAAAATGGTGACCAGGCAGGAAAGAGGAAAGGTTTCCTTTTCTCCCCTGGAGTCATGGGGCAGTTGTTCTCCCTCTTTTATGTTCCTGATGGGCATACATTTAGACAAGGTAATTTGTTTACTGCATCCAGATTGCTTTGTAAAAGTTTTTTTTATTGATCCTCCAGGTGGGAAAGAGCTCTCCACTGCTGTCACACTTATCATTGAGGACTCCCAGTTACCTTGTCCCAAGATAAAGAGAGAAGAGCTGTAGGAACTGTTCATGGAGAGGTTTTCCCTCCTCCTCAATCTGGGGTCTCTCTTTGTGCTATTTCATGCTAACCAGTGGTTTTAACTACTGGCTACTGGATCTCTTTTGCTCATAGGTGCAGGAAGCCAGAGGTGCCTCAGAGTTTGTTTCCCTAGGTGGCTCTTAGCCAATGACTGGCTAGCAAAAGAACGTGGCAGCCCAGCTCCTGTGTCTAGAGGTAGAACAATCTCTGAGACATAATTTATACTCCACAGCTCTTCATGGGGGCAGGCTGAACAGTTTCATCTTTAGGAAATACACATAAGCTGTAAGTAAGTTTAGGTCTCTGTGTTTAATAGGACACTATGTGAAAATAAGAATGCTTTGACCAGTGTCCATCTCTTGGTGCCCTAAATTTTCCACCTGACTTTTGTTAGGAGAATCAAAGTAGATTTTTCCGATCCAAAGAGAGGCGTACCTTCCAGTTTGGGGTCTTATCTGTAAAAGGGGGATAATTATGCCTTTTCTGCTTGAAGGCAGAGCGTTGGATTAGATAATTGTTCAACGTCCCTTCTCATTCTAGGAATCAACTTTTCTTCCTTTGCAAATCAGAAAATGTAGTGCATATGTGGAGAGAGATGAGCAGGGCTGTCTGGAGAGTAATGCTAGAAGCTCTGGTTGCCTAGCAACGGTTGAGGGATGTGGGATGAGGACTCACTCTGCTTCCCCAGGAGCCTGAACCCAACTTTTCACAAGTTCCTGATACTGCATTCTCAGACAACTCCCTACATAGCAGACATTTGCACTCACACCAAGTACATGGTGACTGAAGCCCACGGATTTATTGCTCAAATACAAGGCCAGCCTCTGGCTTGCACTAAGAGAATATAGACTAGCAGGTGGGCAAGTACCTTGGCTGATGCTCACACCCAAGGTGTGCCCAACAGTAGTGATATGTGGCCTCTCTGTGGGAGGGTGACAACAGAGAGATAGTTCTTTTTTTTACCTATAGCTTGGAAAGTTTCCCAATAAATCCCATTTCTTGGTCTTTACTGCATGACTTTGCCCACCTTGTCTCAGTGTTAAAAAATGAATTCACTTTATAAGTTAACAAATCTTGAATGCGAGCACCCTGTTTGCCACACATTCTGACATACTTTGCTAGATACTAAGGCTGGTAATGGTTTTCATTCACTTAGTTAATTGTGAGTATTATTGGAGTAAAATAGCCAAGGGAAACATAAAGTATAAAGAAAAGTTTTTATAAAGAAAAAATATCTACATGCCCCTATTTTGTATCTGTGTAAGTAATTAAGATGTGCAGTTAGGAGTTGGGGTTTTGCACTGTCCTAGGAGGGGTGGGGGGGGGTAGGGAGAGAGAGAGAGACTTATGGTGTATGGTTCATTTAGAAAATCCCACCAGAGTTCATTGACCCTGACTGTTCATGGGCTTTCACACCTTCTTTTGCCATGAACACCTAGTGATGGGTGGAGAGATACATGTTAATACACCTTGCAGAGCTGCCCCTTGGCCTTGAGCTGGAAACATACTTAGCCTCTAAAGCCAGTGCAAACACTCCAGCTGCCTCGGGAGCAGCTGCGGATGTCCCAGAATGCCTCAGAGTGCAGTTTCCATACAAATCTGTGGTTGCCTAAAAGGGAAGATATTGAGTAATGAGTGAATAAATCACATTATTTTGAAACCCAAAACAATATGGAGCAGAGAACTATTAATTTCTTTTATTTAAGCTTGACTTTGTTCTGAAGAATACTAAGATGAAGGTAAGAAAAAACTTAGCACTCATATATCTATCTATTTTGCCATACATTTTTATCTGAGCTTTCTAGTAGCTCATGTAAAAAGGGGTACACAATGAGTTGTAGTTACAGCATCCACAAGATAAAAAATAAAAGTAACTGTTCAGAGAAGCATATCTGTAGCTATATCACAGACTAGAGAAATTTATTTCTTGGATCCTAAAAGGAAACATGACAGGTAGAAAATGACTAGTAAATACCAGCAACATAGTCAATGCAATGGTGAGTTTTATTGCTTGGGATTAACTCTCAGAAAACCCAAGGGCCATTGTATCAGCATTTTCCCTTCAGGGAGGAGCTAATGGCATTCTCAAGGAGGAAGAATAACATGCTCAGCTAAAACTTGCTAGGAGGAGAGGCCATTACAAGAAAATGTTTCTCTACATCTAAAATTCATGGAGAGATTCTGAGACATGTTGAGCCAAGATAACCTATACATGAGTGATTACCTCCACAATTCTTCTTAAGTGGGGAGATTTTCTTAATGACCAACCAAGTTTCAAAGAACTTTCACAAAGAGGAAAACATCATTTTCAATGTTTTTAAGAGTCAGGTTTTCATTAAAATCATGTATAAACTATAAGAATTATCCTTCCTACTCTGTAGGATCCTCAAGTGGGCCTACTATTTTGAGGAACAAAGTATCAGGGATGTTTAAAGGCATCTATTGGGGAAAATTACAACATTCAAAGGGAACTCAAGGCACTTTTCCAGCCCAAGTAGAAAGATAGTCTTAGATAAGGTTGAGGACAAATTGTCACCATTGGGAGGCCTTTGGGAAAGGAGTTTCCAGGGGGAGTAGTGAAGCATTACAAACAGAACAGGTTTGGGGCCTCCTTCACTTGTCTCTTTCTACTGCTCTTCTCCCTTTCTGTGTAGGATAAGAGGGGCTGAAGTCTCCTGCTTGGGAGGAGCTAGCACACTCTCTATTCTCTCCAAGACTAAGGAGGAACCCAGGAGGGCTCATGGAGGGAGCCAGGCCAAGGTCTGTATCTCCTGTAGGTAAAGCAATCTCATGTGAGAGCCTGGCCAGCTTGCCAAGGTGGACTCAGGTGGGAACTTGGAATAGAAGCACTGGTTGGCAATTGTATTCTGAGTTCTTGCTATCCACCCACAAGAAGCCCCAGCTGAGGTGGGTAGCTGGTCAGGGTGTAACTAACTCAGCAGGACTATTGAACCATCTACCAAGTTCCTGGCTTGGAGGTCTGAGGAAAGGCTGATATGAGTGAAATACCCAGAGAGAGGAAGAGATGAAAAAGTTTCATTACAATGTACAGATAAATATTTCTAAGGGACTCAAAAAATTCATCATTATACCTAGTTGCCCAAGAAGGAATAGCCGCTCAGAAAAGTACAATAACTGTGATTTTTAATATTTTTGTTTTCTCAATCGTTGATCCATTTTACACTGATGAAAATCACTACTCTTTTTTTTTTTTTTGGAGAAAATACACACGTGTGCCCTATTTTGGGAGGTTTATGGACCCAGAAATATTCACCCATGGAGGGTATTTTTAAATTATTTTACTACATGGATGGCTTCTTGCTCAGATGAAGTTGTGATGTGATGCCCAAGTTCTTAATATTAGTTCTCTTTATAAGTGACCTGCCTGGGCAACTTTTTGATAAACCAGAGTTCATAATTATTTGTAAACCAAAACAATAAACAAGAAAGACAATCTATGAAAAATAAGCTGGAAGGGGGTCATCACGATTTTTGCTTTCAATTCATACATGGTATGTACATCTCTATCTCAATAACAAGGCATTATCAAGCCTGGAAGAAGATGGATCTCCCCTCAGAACATGCGCTAACTTTTTAGGGAAAGGGAGCGCTCCCTTTCCTCCCATGATGTCACAGTATCCGCGCATGATGTCAGTGTCTGTGCATTCCACAGATGCACAGAGGGCCAGTGGCTGCACTTACCACTCCGGCCTCGGGGTTCCTCTTCCTTCCGTTGCTGAAGGTGGAGGCCAGAGTGGAGGAGCAGCTCTCGTCATACAAGGCTGTCCTGCCGTCGTTGATTGCCGAGTTGATGGAGATGGTCCACATGCTGGAGGCGTAGCCATCGCAGTTGCAGTCGTCGTAGCTGCCACCGTCCCCAGAGGCCCACACATAGATGCTGCCTTTGCCCCCTCGGCCCTGTGAGGGGGACAGGAGAGATGCCACCAACACACCCTAGGTTCCAGGGGCTGCAAGGGGGGGGAGGCGCCTTGCTCCAGGGTAGGGGTCTCATCCAGGGAGGGTTAGGACTGGGCTTCCTCAGCAGCTGAATGAAATGACTTGATTCAGTTCTGTCTGCCTGTGAAAACTACTATCTTGGTGGGGCGCCATGAACATTTTTTTATTTTTTCAGGAAAGATTCAGTATAAAAAGCCATCTAAATTTGCAATTTAAGTTGGGGATAACGAGGTGAGAAAAACTGAAAGAATCTCCATAAAATTTTCAAATGAACTACTTTTAAAAAGCTACAAAGATAGTATTTTCTCATGGTCAAAGTATATGGAAAAGCAAATGAAAAAAATCTCCCCATGTGTAATCATTATCCAATTCTTATGTATCCTCCCAGACATTTTCCCTCAAAAATGTAAGTATACCTATACATTTATACTTAGCTATATAAGATAGAAAAGATATTTACATATCTTTTATTTTATATTTAGTTATATATCTTTTATATATAAATTTATATTATATGTAAATATTGTAAGTATAACATACACATTTTACTCCAAAATATATAAATATTACAGATTACATATATACATATGCATATATACACAAATATACACACATAATATGCACGTGTACATATATGTGTGTGTACACATACATGTATGGACATGTATATGCATGCATACCCACAAACATACACACATATATATGTACATGTATATATGTGCCTATATACATACATATATTTTACATATGGATCATACTAGAATTCTTTTAAACACAATATATGACATTTTACTTGTCATATATTTAAGGGAACACCAAATACAGGAGGAAAGTCTAATACAGTCAAGTAAAACATAGAGCAAAAATAACTTTAAACACATAATGATATGCACAATGTTATCACCAAATGTTAATTAGTTATAAATGGCAAACTTTTTTATAAATACCTACAGTTAGTATTGCTTTTCTGTTCAATATTCTTAGTTTAAACAAAACTTTTTTTTCTTTTCTCTTTCTCTGTCTTCCACTTTAATTACCCAGGAGCGGCCATTCCTTTGGCTTCCTATGTTCTGACCCCGGGGGCAGTAGGGCTGGGGCTACTCTGTGGGCTTGGTGGGCGGAGAGTGTGGGAGGCGAGCAGCCAGTGTCCACTATCCCTCTACAGCCTGGCCTAGATGGCTCGGTAACCCTCTAGGATCGAGAAGGTAAATAGAAACTATGGCAGAATAACTCTGTCCCTGCATGGCCACTAGGGGTCCATGGTCTTGCCTCAGTGGTTTAGGGGAGATGCCAGAAGGAAGGGAGGTGACTGGCTTACCTCCAAGGTCTCTCTGTCTCCTGATCATGAGAAGTGACATTTCGATTGCTTCTAACAGGACTTGGATTTAATTAGCTTGTGATTGATTGTTTTGATTCATCAGCAAAGATTTATTTAGCTACTAGCTGAGAACTGTCCTTAGTGTCTTGGTAAATCTATACCAGAAAACTCCACCAAAACAAGCAACTCTTCTCAGAAACCAAGACAGAGAGGGAAGCAGATCATCCTTATAGCTGGGGTCACATTCTCAAATAGACTCAGATGTGGGCTCATTGTCAAGAAATGGCACCCTCTGAAAGTGAAACAAATGCGAATCAGGATGAATGGGTAAGGCCCACCATCTGTGGAACTTTCCTCTGAACCAGTCCACAGGTGGGCTGCTTAGTGAGAGGAAGCAATGCTAAAAGACAATCAATGCTAAAAGTGTTCTCATCTTGGTGTAGGGAGTGTGGTAGATTGTGATTAATTTTTCAGGGTTCCCTGTATTCATACCCCTTTACAATATGACTTTGCAGTTTTGCCAACCAAAGGGAGGGGTCTACTTCCCACCCCTTATATCCAGGCTGGCCTCCTGTATTGCTTTGGACAACAGAATGGGGTAAAAATTGATTCTGTGTCAATACTGAGCATAGGCCTTATGAAGCCCTATACAGTTGTGCTCTCATTCAGAATTCTGTTGCATTATGGGAAACCAACCCAAGGCTGCCTGTTGGCTGATGACAGACAAATTAGCCCAGTGAAATTTACTGCCCCAGCTCACAGCCAACAACTACCAGACATGCAAGGGAGTACATTCTAGACCAGACTGTAGCTTGCCCTCTAGCTGACCACAGATGTATGAGTGAGGCCAGCTAAGATGAGTTAAGGCTGGTTCAGATTGGCAGAACAACCCAGCTAACTTATAAACCGTGAACACACTTAAGTGGTCGTTACTGTAAGCTACTGAGTTTTGGGGCAATTTGTTATGTGGCCTAGCTCACTGATACACAGAGAGCAACTGTCAGCCTGTTTCTGAAGTTTAAGTGACTAACATTAGTTTTGTATTAGAGTGTAAGACTTACCCACAAGAATACTTTGATTCCTAGAGGTATTAAGCTTCATTTTCCTAAGCAAGATAGAACACATGAGGCAATAATAATTATGTCCTAAAAGAACCACCTCATATTTCTTACTCCTCAAACCTTTGGAATGTTAAAACAGAAAAATGACCTTTGGACTGAGCCTAAAGCAACATCTGTCTCAATCAACTGTTTGCAAAGATAACAAGAAAGCACATATTATGACTACCTGACTGAAAATGAAAACCATTCTTTAGAATTGACATCATTATGTTAGCGTATCTGCACCTATAGAAATTCCTTCCTTCTATACCCCTTGCCTTTGCTCTCTAATCAGAAGACTTTGGATTTCTGCCTGAATTGGTGCTTCTTGAATAGCTATTCATTTCAATCTTAAATAAATAAATGCTGTTGCTTCTCACTTTGGCCTTTTATTTTTAGGTTTACACTGTTAAAGTAATGTCACAAGATTCAGTTCTGCCCCCCAGCTTCATCTGAACAGGAACTGAAAGTGACCAAGACACAACTGTGACCTACATTTAAATGATAATCTGCTGGAGGATACAACAAAGAAACTAGGATGATAATCATAGCAAGCACTTCTACAGCACCTACTGTATGTCAGGGACTGCTCCAAGTACTTTACATAGTACTTTACACTGTAGTCCTATATGGCAGCACTATTCGCACTAGCCACAAGAAGGATAAAATACTTAAGAAGAAAGCTCACAAACTCAAAAAAAAGGCAAGTACTAAATAAGATTGTGAAACTCTATGGAGAGACACAGATGACTTCACCCACTCGGAAGACACATCAGCACATCATGTTGTTGGATAGAAAGACAGCATCACAGAGATATCAACTTCCCTCAAGTTAACTTACAAATTTAGCATGATCCTAATAAACATCCTGGATCAATTGAGATTCAGTCAGGCAAATATTGCCATATTAGGCAGTTCAACAGAAGAAATTTGATCCACGGAATAAGTAGTAAAGAGCCAAAAACACAAATGGGGCATGGAGGGCATGCAGAGATTAAACTGGGGGAGATGGCCCAGGAGCTTGCACTGTGAGCAGGAGCTGGGCCAGTGAGGATGGTCTGTCTACTGGGGGTCTCTTATCCTTATTCTGCAGCACATGCTCAGAGAATAGAATGGCAATAAGACCTACCTGCACTGTTGACATTGGAATTACCTACTTCCTTTCTATTCCCCTACTACTATTTTTAAATCAAAGTATAATTGACATACAACATAATTTTTTTGAAAAAAGCAGTGTATTTAGATGAAATTAAGTACGTGGTGCAATTCCACTTTGAATTCTGTTTTTGAACCAGTCTTTTGGAGTTTAGCGGGATTAGTGCTTCTCTAAAGCTTTCACCAAATGAGAGCCTTTCACTCAGGCACTACATGGTATTTAAGTATTATCATTTCCAACCACAGGTAATTTTTGCACCCCAGGGGCCGTTTGACACTGCTGAAGACAATTTTGGTGGTGACAATTTTGGTTGTCACAATTTTGTGTGTGCACATAGGCACTACTACCATTTAGTGGGTAGAGGCCAGGGATGCTACTAAGTTTTACTGCATAACACATTTCCCCATGTCCCCCATAACAAAGAATAATCTGGCTCAAAGTGTCAATTGTGTTGAGGCTGAGAAGCTCTGCTCTAACCTATTGGCAAAGGGCAATGAGTTAAAATTTGCTGGTTTTTAGGTCATAGCCTAACACAGCCTCTCATTTCTTAAAAGTTCTTGCAGATTTTATATTGTGTTCATAACATAAAAATAATGTCACAAATTGGTTACTATCAGCCTAGGTAAAGTTCCAACTACAGCCGGGTGCTATGGTTCTGCATGTCCCTAGCACATCACCTATATCTCAGGTGAAAATCTCACTTTGAGAAGATTGGGGCTAAAGCGAGTCAGTCTCTTTACTCTAACCAATGTGTAGTGACATAGGCTAATGAGAAGACCAGGTCCTGGCCCAGTGGTGTTATCTGTAGATACCCAGTGAAGCCAGCCTTTTGGTAGTGCTTGCTCTTTCCTAAACACTAAACTATACTAAGTTTTATTTTCCAGTCACCTCGATATCTTTATACAACATTGATAGACTTTAAAAAAATTATTATATTTTTTATTATGAAAATCATTCACTGCAGAATAATTGTTACATAGACTATAATAGAGTATAAAGAAAAAAACAAAAATTATTTATAGTCTTTCATGATTAGAATATCACTGGTGACATTTTGTGGATTTCTTCCAGTTTTATATATAAATGTGGGGAGAGTTTGGAGAAACATGATGTAGTGAGAGACATCCCCAGATCTCTCCCCTTGAAACAACAATAAGCTGAACATCTAAAACTCAACAAAAAACACCCAAACTGTGCACCAGCACGTCTGAGCATGGGATTTGCACATAAGAACCACCACAGGTCAGAAGCCCGGATGTTAGGCGGTGCACTGAAAGAAATAAAGAAGCTGCCTCTTGCAGCAGCTGGAGGTCCCTATAGGAGGAGGGGGAGGGAAGAAGGTGTGGCAAGTTCCCTGAACAGCCCTGCCTGGGAGTGCTGCGAGCTCCACGTGGCCAATGGCAGGGCAGAAAGCAGAGAAGTAGGATGGCAGAGGAATAACAGTTAATTTTTACCAGCCACAGTTGCAAAACGGAGGCTGAGCTGAAGCTCCCATCCCTAAACCTAGAGTGCCCCTCCCCCCACATCCTCTGAGACTGAACACTGAGGAGCTCAGGGGAATCTGAATAAACGCCACTGAAACTGTCGCTAACACTGACAGGGACTGTCAGTGAGCACGATTAAACATATGTAAGACAAAAAAGACATTATTAAGGCTTTATATAAAGCAAGGATCCAAGAGGCTTAGAAGCCATCTACTGGAAACCAAAAGAAAAGCACAGTCTTTGCAACAGGCTAAAGATAGCCCTTTATATAATAAATCTTTCTGGAAAAAAGCAGAATACACTTCCATTAATGCTCAGGCAGAGAAATAGTCCATTAAACAACATGAACAACCAAAGTGACAAGGCATCTCAGAAAGAAAGAGAAAAATCGCCAGAAAACAAGTTTACAGACATAGAAATATGCAACTTAAATGACAGATTCAGGATGGTACTTCTGACAAAACTCAGTGAGTTCCAAAATGAGTCATATCAACAATTTCAGGAATTAAAAAAACAACTAGATGAGCAGAGCAAGGAGATTGAAACCCACAAGAAGAACAGAATAGATATTCTGGAGCTGAAGGACACACTGCAAGAGTTGAAAAATGAAATAGCAAGCTTGGGAAATAGAGTCGACCAAATAGAAGAAAGGATCAGTGATATCGAAGACAGAAATCTAGAAATAAATCAGAAGGAAGAAGAGAGAAACCAAAGAATGAAAAATAATGAAAGAGAAATACAAGAACTAGCTGATACCATTAGGAGAGGAAACATAAGAATAATGCACATTATCGAAAGCAAGGAAAAGAAAGCATTTTCAGGCAAATAGTTGATGAGAATTTCTCAAATCTAAAGAATGAGATGGAGCTTGAATTCAAGAAGTCAACAGAACACCCAATTATCTCAACCCAAGAAGACCTTCACTAAGACATATTGTATTAAAATCATCAAAAATCAACGACAAAGACAGAATTCTCAGGGCAGCCAGGGAGAAGAAGACTTATAAAGGAAAACAATTAGATTATCATTGGACTTCTCAGCACAAACTTTATAAGCCAGAAAGGAGTAGAATCAAATATTCAAACTATTAAGTGAAAGAAACTACCAGCACAAAATAATGTATCCAGGTAAGCTCTCTTTTAGATATGAAGGAGAAATAAAGACCTTTCTGGACATACAAAAATTGAGGGAATTTTCCACTATGAGACCTGCACTACAGGAAATACTGATAGGGGTCAGTATTTATCATCTAAAACAAAATAACAAAAAAACCTGCACAATTAAGAATAAGGTGACTGTCAGGCAAATAGAAGCATAGGAATGCAACCCTTACTAAGGACAGAGCTTATAAGCTTAAACAATAAGAGAATTGCTATTGCAAGATAATAATGAATGTTCAGCATACATAGGGACAAATTGAGACAACAATGACTAAAAAGGAAAGGATTCAAAGATCCAAATTCACAAAGGGGAATGGAGATAAGGCATGCAGAAGAAAAGGGACGACTGTGTGTATATATATATATATATATATATATATATATATATATATATATAATTATCCTTTACATATTTGTAATGGTAACCACACACCAAAGATTCAGAACTAAAGTATATAATGTAAAACAAGAAGGACCAGAGGGAAAATCCACAAAAGCCAACCAAAATAAAGAAAACAGAAACACAAAGACAAGGAAGCAATGGAAACACTGAGCTACCAGAAAGCAAAAGATAAAATGACTATAAGAAGACCTCAGATTTGAATAATAACCCTAAATGTAAAAGAACTGAACTCACCAACAAAAAGGCACAGAGTTGGAGAATGGATCAAAAAACAAAGCCCAACCACATGCTGCCTCCAGGTGACACATCTCAGCTCTAAAGACAAATATAGACTCAAAGTGAAGAGTGGAAAATGATATTTCAAGCAAATGGCATTCAGAGAAAAGCAGGAGTAGTGGCACTAATATCAGATGAAATAGACTTCAAAATTAAAAAGGTAAAGAAAGATACTGAGGAACACTTCATAGTGATAAAGGGAATCATGCACCAAGAAGACATAACATTTATTAATATCTATTCTCCCAATCAGGGAGCCCCAAAATATATAAAGCAATTACTAACAGATCTAAAGGGAGAAACAGACCAAAACACTATCATAGTGGGGGACCTAAATACTCCACTGTCAGATATGGACAGATCATCCAAATAGAAAATCAATAAAGAAATAACATCCTTAAATGACACATTAGACCAACTGGACATAATTGACATATACAGAGCCTTCTATCCCAAAACAGCTGCTTATACATTCTTCTCTAGTGCTTATGAAACATTCTCAAGAATCGACCACATACTGGGACACAGAGATAGTCTCAACAAATATAAGAGGGTTGAAATCATACTAACCATATTCTCTGATCATAATGCTTTGAAACTAGAGATCGACCACAAAAAGAAATCAGGAAGAACCACAAATACATGGAGATTAAACAACATGCTACTGAAGAATAACTTGGTCAGAGAAGAAATAAAAAGAGAGATCAAGATACATAGAAACGAATGATAATGATAGCACAACATATCAAAACTTTTGGGACATGGCAAAAGTGATCGT
>CM053504.1:30747076-31153026 GCA_028627145.1 Eidolon dupreanum | reverse complement strand
CCCCCACCCCCCAGGTGTTGGACCAGGGCCTCATGGCAGCAGGAACGACTTTACCTTGTTCACACCATCGGCCATTGCCTGGAGCGTGAGCTCTCGGGGCCCATCCACCGTCTTCCCATTGTCTGTGGGGCCCCAGCTGGCACTGTAGATGTCGATCAGCTGGGGCATGTGGCTGATGGAGGAGGCCTCTATGATGTCCGTCATAAATGGCTGGTCCAGCATCCGGATACCTGCGGACACATGTGAGCAGGGAAATACAGCATTTGGTTCCCAATTCACAGGAGACAGGTGGGGAGGAGGGCTCAGTTCTGGGTGTGGCTGGAGGGTTCTCCATCCCAGGTGTCCTGGAGGAACCTGTGCAATCCTGAGTACAACTACAGCTTCAGAAGATCAAGAAGGAGGCACAGAATGCCCACCTAATCCTTTCTGAACCCCCACCTTCGCCTTTCCTTGTGTAACTATTTGTAGACAATTTTATTCCCCCAGCAAACTTTACCAGAATCCTCTGTGGGGGAGAGATCTTTGTTGAAGACATACCCAATAAGCCTGTTTCTAAGTGGAAGGTCAGGCTCCAAGGACTGCATGATGACTGGGGTCAAGTTTCAGAGAAGAAATAAAGCTACTGTGCATTACTGTAGGGGGAGGCAATAGACATTAAATATTTAAGGAGAAATCCCAGAGGGCAGAGGGCAGCGGGTGGATGGGGTTAGAGACAGCACAGGTAACAAGCAGGTCAGGAAAAGAGAAGCTCCAGTTGCATTATATCTGAGAAGGAACTTAAGGGAGGACAGAAATGTTGCATGGGTTATTCTGAAATATACTAGTAATGGGATGTGTGATGTAACCACCTCTTCTTTCTCTCTATGACATCTTTGTAAAGTCTGTGCTACTCTCTGATGCCTTGTGGGAGTGACTTCTTGCTGGGAAGTTGACAAGGAGCAGAGTCCTGCAGGCCAGGATTATATGAGGGGTAAACTTGAGCTGGGCAGTGGCACACAGGGAGAAGAAACATGCTTGTGGGCACCCATGGTTCACATTATCCTCTCTGTCTCTCTGTAAAAAGCATCTCCAAGGTTAACTCAGTAGCAATCAATGGGGTGGGCATTCTGTCTCTATCACTAACCTCAAAACATTGCTATTTTGTTCTTTTCCTGATACACTATTTTGTGGCAAGGAGCCTAAAATTTTGGTATATTTGACTAAGTCTTTCTGTCTATGGGATTTTGAAATGCAAGAGCTGGGCTGTACATAGTCAAAGCTTGAATGCTGACTCTTTACTCATCATGGTCAAGGACATTATTACACAAGTGTCGCTCTCTAACAAAGTATGCAAATTAGTTTCTTGCAACCACTCACATTCTTGCAGGGCACATGAAATTGCCTTCTCTCTTAAGGGTCTCTCTTTCCTCCTCAACTCTCATAGCCCACCCCTTGCACTGCAACTTCCCCCAGGGCTCACCCTCCTCCTGACTAACCTATATGTCTAGCAGGCATTTTCCCAGAAGGCTTTCTGAGTCTAGCTCTCCAGGTCCTCCATTAGCACCACACTGTCAGCCTTCCATTACAATCGTTTGTTTGTGTGTCTCATTCACAACCAGATAGCAGTCTTTGAGTACAGGGCACACATCGGCTTTGTTCACTCTGTGTCCCAGGGCAACAGCATGGTGTTTGGAACTTATCTTAAGCTTGATAAATATTTGATGAATAAATGCTTAGTATTATTACTTTATTTAGTTGATTTTCTCCCTAACAGAAACAACAGGTTCAGAAGAACAAATAATAACCGGTCCAGATTTTCCACCCTCTACCATTACTTTATAAATCAAGTCACCATTTTTGCCAAGAAATATCCAATTATGAGTTAACGTCTTTTGTCCTGGAGGAAGCTCATCTAGAATGAGTATAGCTTATTATCTGAACTTTCTGAAAGCTAAGTTTTATGGTTCATTTTATAAAGGATAGGAAATTTCAAACTCTCTCTTTTGTTTTTGGTCCATCCATATTTTTAATTATTTTAAAAAGTTGTTCAACAAAGGTGGTCAACAGGTGACAGAATAAACCAAATAATGCAGTTTCTTCTTGCTAGAAGTCACGCCCACTTTGTGGATGGAGAAACATTACAGAGAGGCTGGTGGTATTCATTTTCCTGCAAGGAGAAAACTCAGATGGTCTTAAACTTGTCTAGTGCCCAGGTGATCAGGACTGAACAGCCACCTCAACTGGAAGGTGAGAGAAATTCAACCTTGGCTAAAGTAGTCCTGGATGGTTCGACATGCCAGCCAATGACAACACTGGATTTTGTCATACAGCCAGCGTGTGGTGCATCCAGGTATGCCCTGTACCCTTTCTCTTTGCAGCTCTGTTCTTCTGTCTCTTTCCCTCTTCATCCCCTCCCTAGCTCTCCTTCTGCTGCACAGATCAGAGCTGGTGTGCATTAATCTTCCAACTGTTTCAGCATCAAGGGAAGCAAGGGCAGCCACAGACTGGAGCAAGGCTCTCATTCATATTCAGGGGCCAGGCGCCCGACATTCTTTTAATCTCGTTAAGCTTGGGAGGAATGAGGCATGCATTAATTGAATGAGACACGGCATTAATTTTTGCAAGAGACTGAACTATTAGCAGCAAAGACAGAAGCTCAGGGTGACCCAAGGGATTTTAGGGAGGGCCTCACCTCTGTCTCTGGGTGCTGAGAAAGAGAGAGAGAGAGAGAGAGAGAGAGAGAACTAGAGAAAAGGCAGGAGCATGAGAATGAGAGGCAGGAGAGGTAAGACCTGGGAGCTAGACTCAGTGTCTTCACATTCGTAAAAAGCTCTACTGGCTGATGTGATTCGATGGTGAGGACACACAATGCACATCCAGCATCTATTCCCCCAAACCCAGGCCTGATCACCGCATTAATGACCAGTGGTGACTCTGCATCTCCTTTGTCCCTTCTTTTAGGGTCTGAGCCTCATGCCTGCCTGCACTGCTTGCACTGTTGGAACTCTGGGTTCTAGGGGTTCATGGACCAGGGAATTTGAGCTAAATCCTTTCTGTGTCTAATCCTGTTACAAAAGGTGACCTTGTACCTGACACTAGGAAATGCTACAGCTGCCCACAAACCTCAGTGTCTCTAATTGCCACCTTTTGTGCTTATGAATATTAGTCTGCAGGCTAAGGAGCAAATTCACACTGATCTAGGTTTTAAGGATCTGAAAATGTGTTAATCATTGTGCTAATGGGTGATTTTTATTGGTTATTTAAAAATTCAGATAAAATATGTATAAACCTTTGGAAATGTTATGAGTTTTATTGGCCAAATATGTGGAAGCAATTCATTGCTGGTAGACAAATTCCAGGGTATTTTGACAGTCCTCACTAGTGTGGTTCTCAAACTCTTCAGAATCTTTGATCAAAAGAGATCTCATCCTGAAGTCCAGTGCATAAATCTATATTCTCTGGCTTAAAAAGGAAGGCAGATAAAGTCAATCCATCCTGGCTTGCACCCTGAGGCTGCTCTGAGAAGCTCTGCAGAAGCCCAGATGTGGTGCAGTAGAGCTCACCCTTAAGTCACTAGCCGTGCCCCACCCCAGTGATTCTTTGCCACCGTGCTTTGTTTCATTCCTACCAGCAATCATTATCTGAGATTATCATGCTTATTTGTTCATTGTCAGAGTCTCCTCTTAGATTGTCAGCTGTGTGAGGGCAGGTTTCTTGTCTGCAGGCTCATTGTTGTATTCCACCATTTACTGTAGAGCTGGCACACAGTAGGCACCCAACTGTAAGGCCCAGGTCTCCCTGGAACTGATTTGACTTGAAATAAAGGAAAAAAGGTGAGAAGGTGCTCATGGAAAAGGAAATACTTTAGCTTTCCGGGTAGAAATTTCATCAGCTTTGGGTCCTTAAAGCCTCATGCCCTTAATCCCTCTACTCCAATCATCCATGCATTCTTTCATTTAATGATTAATCTCTTCTGCTTATAATGGGTTTCTTCATTGGCCCTTCCTTCTCTTTATTCCTTCCTTGCTTTCTGTCATTCAGCAAATACGGTTTGAGCATCCACTGAGTCCAGACTCCATGCTAGCTGCTGAAGTGAGAGAAAACAGACATGGCTCCTGTCCTCATGGAGACTGTTGTCTCTCTGAGGAGAAAGATATTGATGAAATAATCATGCATAAGAATGTGCAATAACCAACAGTGGTCAGTGCTGGGAAGGAAAAATCCTGCATGCTTTATCAAGCATAGATAAGGAAACTGGTCTGGAAAGTGGTGTTGGAGAAAGAAATAGGAACCTGAGAGCTGAAGGATGAAGAGGAGGAGGCCAGGTATAGTGTAGGGAGGAGCAAATCCAGACAGAGGGAAGATCATACACAAAGGCTCAGTAGTAGAAGGAGTTGGCTACACTTTCTAGTTTATACTTGCTAGGAGGAGTTATCTAAATTATACTTATCCAGAGACTAACCATGTATGTACAATGAAGGTGGCACCACAAATCAAAGGAACAGTCTGGATTATTAAATAGACAGTACTGGGAACATTGACTCACTGTTTGAAGAAAAATAAAACTGGACACTAAGCTAGCATGACACACAAAGCTGGAATTTGGATGGACTAATGACCTTATGTGGAAGTTTGGGAGAAAATATTTGCATCTACTAAAAATTATCAGGGGCTAATATCTAGAATATATCATGAATGCTTGAAAACAAACAAGGAAAATATGGAGACATGAGCAGAGTTTGTAATATAAGAGAACCTAAGAGGTTAACAGGCAGATAAAGAGATACTCAATGATTTTTTTCCTTTTTTACCTTCAGAAGACTCATTTTATAATTTCATCCTCACTTTCTTTTATTTTTCTGGACTAAGATTCTACAGCACTTTAATTTTAGCCTTTTTTTAGAGGCAGGTTGGAGAGACACCCAGGACCTGGGATGGACTTGGGACATTGCTGCCAATATCTCCCCAACCTGCAACTGACACCTTGGGACTACCAGAGACTAGCTATGATCTCGGTTGGCCACCAGGTGGCGATCTACACAGTCCTGGGGTCACAAAGCTCCTGAAAAGGAAGATTTCTCTGGAAGGTTATGCTCATTTAGAATAATAAAAACCAGCCAACTTTTAGAATTGTCAACCAGAATGAACAAAAATTTCCCCTAAATACGCAAGGTTGAGGAGACTGAAATTCTGCTTTTTCAGGGATTCTCGAGTTACACTCCAGTGTGTCTTCCTGACGAATTCCTTTTGCTCCTCTGGGGAAGCCTAGAGAACACTGGCTGTCCTATAGGGCACAGGACAGGGGACTAGAGCTTCCTGGCCCATGAGTAGTTAGAACCAGCATAAGTGGTTACAGAGAAGCAAAGCTGGAGTTAAGGAAGCAGAAAAGGGGAGAAAGGTGGCTGCTTTGCTGAGAATCTGTGTGTGGCTGGGCATGGCTTCCACCAGCTCTGGGCTTGGTTTCTGGAATCTCAGAGCACTGCTGTGAGGGTTTCAGAAAGCACAGGTCATGTCTTTGAGGTGCCAGGCTTTATTAACTTGCCTTTGGGAAGGGGGGTTAGTCAGCAGGTGAGGCAGAGGCTGTTGTGCTGTGCCAGGATCCACCTGCCCATCTGCTTGTCTGCCTGGGGGCTGTTCTCTGCCTTAAGAGTTCTGCTCAGCCCATGTGAGCTAACAGGCTAGACAGGCCAGGGTGTTCGTGGTCCAGGAGATTTCTCCACCAGTGAGGGATGGGAGGTGGTGGATAAACATCTCAGCCTCCTCACCTTGGGGATGCAACTTTGAGGGTGTCCCCACCGTCCCTCAGAGCCCCAGCTGTCCATGGGAGCAACTGGCTTATCTACACTCACTTTGTTGGTTCCTTTTTGCCATTTGTCCCTCACTCTGGCTTCCTGGGATCGATCACTTTCCAAATAAACTCCTTGTACCTGGAGGGAAGCAAAATTTGTCACCCCAAAATATTTCTCTCCAGCACAAAGATTATTTTATTTTTGAAAAACAAAAGAGTCAAGAAGAACCTTTGACCTTCTTCTTACTGCCTAAAAGAATTTAGATAGAGAGCTCCCTAGAAGGGAGCTCTCACCATAAATAACTATAATTGTAATATGAACTCCGTGTGGTGGGGAAGACTTAGAAATCAGAATCTGCTCTGTGTCCCATTGTCTATGTATGGCCCAGGAAACATTTGTTTATCAAAATTTGTTTTTCCATCTCTCTGTGAATTGCCTTTCTCTCCTTCAAAGTTCCAAACCACTACCCCCTTCTCCTCAGCTCAAGATGGCATATAAACTTCAACTGTCTGATTTGTCCTAGGGCCCCATATTCTTATGGATCCTCTTTATATATGCATGTAATTAAATTTAGTTATTTTCTCCTGTTAATCTGCCTCATGTCAATTTAATTCTTAGACCAGCCAGAAGAAACTAGAAGGGTAGAGGAAAATTTCTTCCTCCCTTACATACCCAAATTCTCATTCTCATTTTGCTTTTAGGAAATTCAAATAAAGAAAGCAGGAGAATTAGGTACATCTGATGAGCAGCTCAGATGTTTTCAGACTACAAATAATAGAGAAAGTGATAGAGGAAGCAAGTGGGAAAAGGGACCCCAATAAACCTCTAGTATACTTTGAGCTGCTCTAACTCTTAATTTTTATAGGCAGTAATTCCAAGAATCCCTTATTAAAAAAAACCAGTTGCTTGGGGTGTACAGAGGCTTCAAAAACTATTTTGAAGACAATCATGAATGAGAAATCCAGATTTGAATTTTTCAGTTGCCTCCAGTCCTGTCTTGTGAATAGAGAGCCCATGTCACCTCAGCTACCACCCTGGTACAATCCTAGCTTATAAAATATTAATCGGGTGATATTCTTTCCCCTGAGCTCATAATGGCTTCTGACATTTTAATGCCAAAATTTTGGATGCACACAAAGAGAGCTGAAACCCAAGGGGCAAAGCCTCCTCTATTTACATTTCAGAACCTTCCAGATGTATTCTTTTGTGAAATTCAGCACCCAGCTCAGGCAAGCCTCTTAGCAAACAGTTCTGAAAGAGGTTAATGGTAGGTTTGTACAGGTTGCTCTTGCTTTATTTAGGCCCCTGGAAATTTAAGCGTCAGCACAAAGTATGTTTATGGTTCCATTAAATTGCCAGGAAAAAAATATCAAGACAGTTGTAAAAAAGGAATAACAAGGTTGGGTGACTCAACCTAAATAAATTAAGAACAAATTTGATGCAAAACTCAAAATGAGCCAGGAGCCACTTCATTCTCTGGCATTTTGTTGAAAGATTACGAGTCCCTCTCTTTCATCCTCTTTCTTCCCTCTTTTTTTAGGGGGGAAGGGACAGGTGTTGCTTTCTAAATTTTTAATGACCTAATACCCTCATTTCTAAAGTCCCCTGTGAAGATGAAATTGCTAAATATCCTTCCCATAGAGCTTAATAAAAAGGTTCCAGGTAGAATGTATTTCCTTAAAGATGAAATGCAAAACACAAAAACAAAAAACAAAAAAAGATGTTGAAGGTTCTTAGTATGTTTCTAACAATTTACATTCCATTTATATAAAGTTTAAAAACTGGCAATAACCAATATTTGCTGTTAGAAATCAGGATTGTGGTAATTCTTGTGTGTATGGGTAGTAACTGGGAGGGAACATAAGGAGGACTTTTGGGGTGCTGGTAATGTTTCATTTCTTGATGACCACATGTGGTATGGCCAGCCTGTGAAAATTCATTGAATTGTATGTTTGTGACCTGTGTACTTCTATGTAATTATATGACATGTAAATAAAAAATTTAAAAGTTTATTAATATTGCCATGTAGATTAAAATTAAAAAAATTTTTCACTGTCGCTAAGTCCCAGATCCCTTGCTGCAGGGTAATTTTCGCCAGGCCCTGGCCAGCCTGGAGCCCAGGCCACGATGTATTTGGGACTGACTGTCGGGAATGGGGTCTGCTCTTTGGCAGGGACAGCTTACCTGCGACCTTGGAATTGTATGCTACTCCGACTCCACAGATGTTGTTGTTGGCTGCAGCAGAAACTTCCCCTGCACATCGGGTCCCATGGCTGTGGAGAAAAATAAAGACAAGTTACATACAGCTTCAAAAACCTTTGGAGGAGTTTCCTTAATTCTATCCATTGGAAGCAATTTGGTCCTTTTCAACGACTCAATTAGCCTGGAGTCAGCACATCCTCCTTCACCCGCTGCCCCATTTCCATCTGTGTATCCTAGTGACCCCTTTCTTCCCCATTCTCGCTCCCAGGTGCCTTCTTGACCTTGGCTTGTTTCTACCAAAAGAAGCTTCTTAGAACCTTTCAACCTTGAAATGTGATCTTTACTTTAAAATTTGAAGTATCTTCCTGCAGAAATTGCACTTACAGTTTTCTGGTGGAAAAAAAGAAAAAACAACACGATGTAAGACAAGTTTGCGCTGAGTAGAATGGCTCTGATGTTTTTTGAAGCACTAGAACTGTGGGCTGGTTCTTACTTTCAAGGGTGGTCCATCCATTGGGATGTAATGCTGCCTGTCAGTTGCAGGATAATGATTACTTATCTTTTTTGGATCATAGACTTCTTTGAAGATATGTTGAGTGCTATAGATTCCCATGTTTCTCCAGGAATAAAAAAAGAATATATTGGCAACATTTTGCATACAGTTTCAAGGGGTCCACAGAACCTTTGAGGCTGACCACATTACGAACCCCAGGCATTCATTACATAATCTTTCTGAGGTTCATCTAGCCATATAATTCTGAGCAAGGCCTTCTCAGGAATCATGTTCTAGAGTATTCTCTGCAACAAACACCATAATTCCATCAATTTTCTCCCTTTTGCTTGCTTTCTCTTCTTTTATAGCAAAAGGTTCCAAATAGTTCTTCCCCTCCCGTGTGTATTTCCTATCTTCTTGAACTGGGCTGGCTTGGTGACTTTGTAATCCATAAAATTCAGTAGAAGGAAGATGCATCACTTCTTAATAAGCCTGGCAGCTTCCACTTCCATCAGCTAGTGCCGTATAGAAGAGCTTGAACTAGCCCACAAGTGGACGAGCCCCATGGAGAGAGAAGCCCAGCAACCTCCAATGTTCTAATACCTCAAATGAGACATCCAACCTGTGAGGGGAGTTGCCAGCCAGATCACTCCAGTCAGCAGCTGGGAAGAGAGACAGGCTGTCCCTGCCCAGGTTATGGGATCGTGAGCAAATAAATATTTGTGTTTTTTTAAGTTATTAAGTTTTGGGGAAGTTTGTTAAGCAGCAACAGAGAACTGAAACAAACATGAACTCTTAGTCACAATGCAGTGTTTTAACCCCAAATAGCATTCAAGATTGGAAGATTCCACTTGTAGAAGTCATCAGAAACTATTGGCCCTGATGCTGAAAAGCCTATTTTGGTGGTCTGTGAAGCAGCTAAGGGATTAAATGGTCACATTACCAAATCTGCTGGAACAGTGTGACCACGGCCTACCAAAGGGCTGGGCGATGAGGGTGGACTTTTCCATTCACTATTCAAACTTTGGTTTACAATAAGGAGATGTGGGTATAGGAGCTGACAGGCTACAGGGCCCTAGGAAGTTCTGGTTTCTGTAGTATTGACTAGTGTATTGTTTGACATACTCTTGGGGCAAGCAATGCTATTGCATCAGCCCTTAAAAAAGAATGTATATGTACATACAAAACTACACACACACACACACACACACACACACACACACACACGCACACACTTTTCTTTCTTTGTATGAGCAAAAGTAAATCCTGCCTCCATAAAGGCTACATATCTCCGGGCTCCAAATTCCCTTTGGAACAATAATAAAATCTGTATATTTTGTCCAAGCAAACCTCCAGTTAGAGGTCAGCTCTTGTGGTGAAAGATCTGTGAAAACTTAAAGTGCTGAACAAACTGCTGTCTACTTGTCTTTAAGTTTTCTGTAAATTTGAGATTCTTGAGAAGGTGCTTAGTTGTGGTTTAACTCTATGAGAGAGTCTGTCATGGGCATGGCTTTCACAGCTCCAAATGCTGAAGAAATTGATAAACTAAAATGAAAAACAGCATGAAGCACACACATACACATGTGTGTGTGTATATATATATATCTCCCTTTATATTGATTCATATATATATATGTACTTTAAATGTATATATTTAAGTATATATTTATTCTTAAATAGATTTATATATTTATAATTATATACATATGTGTTTATATGTAATATATACCTACATTATATATATACCCACGTATTATATATTTAAATACATATATAAAATACATGTCATATGTAAATAAAGTATATATATATATGCTTTATATATGCACGTATATTTTTAAAAATGGAACTTTAATGAAAACTGATTAAATGTGGCTTGCTTTCTTGCTGTTTGGTTCATGCTAACAAGTAATTTTTAAATGAATGTTTAAAAATCAATGCCATGTCTAATTCAACTGAGCACTAATTTCCTTATTATTTAATAATCAGCCCTGTTAAGAACTCCTTTTTGAGACATGAAATGTGCAATCAGGCCTTGCCTGGGCTGGTCAGTATGCTCACTGACATCTGTGGAAAACACAGAGGTACCAACAGAGGCCATGTCCTGTGTGGACCCTGCTCTAGGAGAGTAAGGAGCTAGAAGTACGAAGAGCCATCTGCCACTTTCTGGGCCATTATTCATTACCAGGTACTGTGCTCAGTGCTTTTCTTGCCTAATCTCCTTTCATCCTCACAGGAGGGCTACAAGTAGGTATTGCTCCATTTCACAGATGTCGAAGTTGATTCTTAGAGGTGCTGGCTTACAGGTGCATAGTGAGAAGGTGGTTGAGCCATGTCTGAGACCAACCCTCATTTACTTCATCACCCCACTACCCTCCCACACACTGATAAGCCTTCTCTGCTCTAAAACTGCTCATGCATCGGTTGGAGGACAAATGCATGTAAACTGGCTTGAGCAAAAGAAAAACACTGAATGCTTCATATCCTTAATTTTGGCCTTTAAGTGGGAAGATGAGTACCATGGGCTTTCCAGAGGAACATATGAGAAGAAACTTTTCATTACTAAATTAGGCAACACTAATTTTAAGCAACTAGTAGAGACTTCCTATAATTGTTCTCAACATCATCTTTTTATATTTCTGGGACTTTGTAGGCTCTGTCCCCACTTCCTTGAATGCTTTCCCCTCAATCCTGCCTTCCTGATTGTCTCAGGCAAACATACTTGCTCCCTGAATGTCAGGAAGAGCTTTTTTTCAAATCTGTTTTCATTTGGTCTCTTTGCTTTCTTAAGAATATCCAGTAGCTCCCTCTTCCCTCTAGAATAAAACATGTCTGTCAGAAGTGCAAATAGCTATAGAGAATGAGGGACAAATATGGCTGTTTGGCCTCTTTCTAACAAAGGTCCATGGGAGGAAGGTAAACAGGAGGCAAGTGACAGGAGTCATGGGCGTACTGTGTTACCCAGAGGCTCCAGTCCACTATTCTACTGGGTCTATGCCCTTGACAATGTGATTTTCTTGTTCTTCTTGAAGAAGTGGAACATATTCTCCCCTCCCCGGAATATGACTGGCTTTGTGACTTGTTTTGGCTAAAAACAAGTGGTAGAAATGACACTCTTAGTTCTCAAAAAGACTTGCAGCCTCTCTTCTTTCTCTTGAAACTCTGTTCAAGTGCCATGCAGATAAGCCCAGTCTCGCCTATTGGGTGATGAAAAACATGCAACCTGTCATGCCTGTTACCCCAGGTGACAGACACCTATCGTCTATGTGAGAGAGGCCATCCTAAACCGTAAATGAGTCCCCAGCCAACCAATGGATGCATGGGTGAACCCAGCCAAAAGCTGGGCCTGGTCCAGATCAGTAGAACTATCTAGCTGATCTATAGACTTGTGAGCAATAGTCAGAGCTTATTGTTTTAAGCTACTAAGTTTTGGGATGACTTATGATGTAGCATTTTTTGGCAATAGATAACTGACACAATGGATAAACAAGGCTAAAGGAACAACCCATGGTTAAGTTGTAGGGGAATGGGGTTCAATCTGGACTGTCATGATGACTGTATTGGGGTTTCCTCAAACAGCTGCAGTGGCTGTGGAGGTGTCCAGGTGAAAACCTGAGGCTCTGCCCCCGACCCTGGGGAACTCCAGAGAGAGAGCTCAGGCATGGCCTTTCTTCTCACATCACTGGTCTTCCACTGGAGTGATTGATGATTCTTCTTATCTTTTACATCCAAAAGCATGTCGTTTCATATGTGTTCCATTCAAGGCACAGGATAAGATGTATCGGGCAATGTCTCATTTATTGTTATCTATTGTGGGGTGCACTGTGCTAAGACTGCTGCATGCATTATTTTATTTAAACCTCACAGCAAACTGTTATTATCTCCATTTTAAAGAAGAAGGAATTGAGGCATAGAGATATTAAATCACTCCTCAATTAGGATGCAGAACCAGAATTCAAACTCAGGTCTGCAGCTTCCAAACCCCTACTCTTAACCACGACTCTTGACTGTCACCTATTCCTGACTATCAGAAATGTGCAGATAAAGTGTAATGATTAATTTTTTTGTGTCAGTTTGGTTGGCCATGGGGTGCTCAGATATTTGGGCAAACATTATCCTGGGTGTTTCTGAGAGGGCGTTTTGGATAAGATTAACTTTTAAATTGGTAGACTTTGAGTAAAGCAACGTATGTAGTTCTGAGCATGACCAGTCAAGGAATCCTAGATATCCTCAGGGCCAAAGGAATATGTATTTACAGGGGCACATTCCATGTGTTTTATATTGGTATAGATTTTTTTAACAATAAATAAATATGTATATATGCGATTGAAGCCCTACTTGAGACCATTATGCCTCAAAGTCAACCACTATACTAAGTTTGATGTTTGGAACACCCATGCATGTTTTTATGCCATTACCTTATAATCAGATATGCATAGGTATATATGCCACTATTTGCTTGTTTTAAAACTCCAAATAAATGTTTCATAGTATATGATCTATTTAAAATTTGCTTTATTCACTTGTAATTTTGAGGTTTATTCATGAATTCTGGCTTATTCATTTTTAGAGCCACATAGTAGTAGTTGATTTATAAATATGCTGAGATTTACTTATTCATATTCCTAATGAAAGGCATTTAGGTTGTTTGCAATTTGCTTGCTATTATAAATAATTTGAAAGAAACATTCTTGTATATTATTTCTTTGTGCACATGTGGAGAATTTCCCTACACAGGGGTGAAAACAGGTTTATGGATATATGCTACTCCTGCAGAGTGGAAGAGTTCCTGTTGCTTGAACATCCTTGCTAACATTTAGCGTCATCAAACTTTATGATTTTTGCTTGTCCAATTGGTGTGAAATGATGTCTCATTGTTTTATTTTGCATTTTCCTCATTATTAGGAAGAATGAGAACTTTTTCATATGTGAATTCACTCAGGTGTTGTCCTTTGTTAATTGCCTGTGCATAACCTATTTTTTCTATTTTTAATCTTTTTTTTTTTTCATTGATTTGTAGTTGTTCTTTATATGTTTTGGATAGTAAATCCTTTTAAAAAAATTTCTTGCAAATTTCTTCTTCTAGTCTGTGGCTTGTCTTTCAACTTTATTGTGACATGTTGAAGAAAAGTGTTTAATTTTAATGTAGTCAAGTTTATCAATCTTTTCATTTTCCTGTGGTTTAGTGTTTTGTTTAAGAAATCCATCCCTATCTTAGGTCATAAAGATGTTTTTCTACATTTTAATTCTAAAATATTTAGGTCTTAGTGATCCTGGATTTTATATATGCTTGAGATGTGAGGGGAACAGCTATTTTCCCATATAAACAAGTAGCCCCATTTATTAAATATCACACAATCCTTTCCTCATTGTTTTTATTGCCATCTTGGTTAGATGTTAAGCTTCTTTTTACATGTGGGGGTCTGCTTCTGGATTCTCTATTATGTTTCTTTGATCTTTTTTCTCTCCCTATGCTAACCCTACTCTCTCACAATTATTATTGTTTTGTACTGTTTTGCTCTCTGATAGCCAAAGTTTCCCCACAGTGCTGCTGTTGTTGATCTCCTCTCTCTTTCTTCTTCATACTCACTCCCCTCCTCCTCCTACTCTACCTCCTCCTCTTCTTCTTCCCTTGTTTTCTTAGTCTATTCTCAGCCCTTTGCTTTTCTAAATCAATTTTTGGATCCTTTTGTCTAGTTTCACAGAAAAAAATGCTATTAAGACTTTAACCGAAAGTACATTGAATTAACTGATAAACTTGACATCTTTATGTTGTTACATCTTATGTTGTTACGTTGAACTTAGTATGTCACTCCGTTCATTCAGGACTCCTTTTATGTGTTTTCTAAGTTTTATAGTTTTCTCCTTAATGTTCTCACATATATTTTCTTAGATTTATAGTCATTTCATTGGTCATGAGATGTGGCATGCTGTCAAATAAAAGAGATGATAAGCAGCATTCTTATTTTGTCCCAGCATTAAAGAGTATGTCATCAAAATTTCAGCATTAAGAATAATGTTTACTATAGTTTTTTGATAACAGACAGTGTTATCTTCAATTCATTAATTACCTCTTCAACTGCACCCATGCTAGATTTTATTCCTTTTATTGAGATTTTTATTCCAAAGGTTATATTTTTCAATTGTAATTGGTTCTTTTTCATATTCATGTTTATTTTTGCCTTTAAAACAGATATTATCCATGCATTTATCACTGTGAGCAAATGTGCAGATAAAAAGCATGACAGTTAATGTATCAACTTGGCTAGGCTGTGGGGTGCTCAGATATTTGTTTAAGCATTATTCTGGGTGTTTCTATGAGGGTGTTTTAAACATAACAGTTATAAAATATTTTTCAAGACTCTATAAAATTAATTTCACCTGATATAAGTTCAAGTCCTGTTTTTTATTTTGTCGAATGTGTTTTTTTCCAGTTATTTTTGAATTTTGGTTTGCAGGCTAATTTTGAGTCAGGGATTTTTTCCCCTTTTCTTTCTCTTACTTTACTCTCCATTCTGGCTATTGATTTTATGGTTGTTTCAACTGACTCCTTAGTTCTATATCCCACAGCCACATTTTATGATTGAGTTTTAGGGCTCTGGATTCACAGAGATATTGGGAATAAGGCAGATTGATTTAGCGAGCCAGTGGGTAACTTGGCCACATTCATGGGCATGAGGCTGTCTTTGTCCTCCAGTCCCCAGTCTCTTTAGGTCTACAGATTCTTAGACACCCAAAGTCCCACAGTGTCCAGCTATAGTCTTCTCAGTCATGTCTATGAAGGAAGATGCTTCGATGTTGGATATATTAGAGCTGAGATGCAGAGATTACCTAGCTAGTTTGGCATCAATCATATATGATGGCTGATGTCTAATGAGTTCTGCAGAGCACGACTTTAGAGTCTCAAGAGTCCTGGTTAAATAGGTGAGAATATGCAGCTGCTTTTGAAGAAAACCCCAGGTCTGCTGGCAAGCACCTAGTGATTTTTGGAGAAGTAAGAAGCTCTCCATCTTTCTGAAGCTAGGTGCTGGGTTTTCCAATGTTCCAAATAGATCAAGCTTGTCTCATGTATACAAGCTATCTTTGGATATAACTTCAAAGCTATATGCAAAGCGTGGGCACCAGACTCTTGACAGAAAGTTTAACCCTGAGCTGATTGTTATCTCATTTCTCTCAAAAGCTTAGATGAAAGAATGGTTGTCTGAGAAAGATGGGTGAGTGGCTGGGCCATCTATTTACTCCTTTAGCATAAATTGTCCTCATTTTCTATCTGGTTAGAGAACCTTTGACTTGGCTCCTGTAGAAATCCCTTCACTGAATTTTATAATTATATTTGCTGCCCCTAAGGAGTGCCTACCATGTGCCATGCCCAGTACTAAGTGCTCTGTATACATGTTTCTAGTCCCATATATAAACCTTCGAGGTAGAGTTTTACTCCCATTTTATGGAGAGGGGAAACTGATTCAGTGATTAATTATTCCATATCAAGTATCTAACATAACACTACATTTATTCATCATAATCTGCCACATTTTTCTCTCTTAAGAAAGAGAGAAAGAATTATTGCCACCTGAGGATCATAAAATCACCCCGTAAGGCATTTATAACATTAGTTTCCAAAGTAGAAATGATTATACCAACATACAGATAATTCTTTTACATCGATATAATTCCCTCCGTAATTCCTAAATCTGTGAATCTGTGTCATGTCTATCTTTTTTTTTTCTACTTTTTCTTTCTTTTTTTCTTTTTTTTTTTTTTGCTGAAGGAAAAACATAAGTAGTGAAGACTTGTCTAATCCAGGTAGGTGATTAGAAATAAAATTTTAAAAAATTTTTGTGTTATTTCTCCAATGGCTTAGAATAGCTAACAAGATTAAACTTCATTGGGCTTCACTGTGCTCCTGTTTGGATAGAGAAAAAGGTTTATGGCAACAGCAACCTTTGAGCAAATATTGGCTTATGAAGTACAGTATTCCCCCCTGGTCTCGCTTTCCGCGGTTTCAGTTACCCATAGCCATCCATGGTCCAAAAATATTAAATGGAAAATTCCAGAAATAAACAATTTGTAAGTTTTAAACTGTGTGCCATGCTGAGTAGCATGATGACATCTCCCGGCGTCCTGCTCCATCCCACCCAGGAGGTAAATCATCTCTTTGTCCCTCATACCTATAATATATACACTCCCTACCCATTAGTTGCTTAGTAGCCATCTCAGTTATCAAATCAACTTTCACGATATCACAGTGCTTATTTTAATGCCACATTCACATAACTTTTATTACAGTGTACTGTTATAATTGTTCTATTTTATTATTAGTGTTTGTTGTTAACGTATTACTATGCTAATTTATAAATTAAATTTTATTATAGGTATGTGTGTATAGGAAAAAACTATGTATATATAAGTTCAGTACTCTCTGTGATTTCAGGCATTCACTGGGGGTCTTCGAATGCATTCCCATGGATAATGGTAGATTACTGTAGTCTCAAAGCTCACATAAACAAAAAGTTAAATTAGGTCTTTGAAAGCAATTTGTATTTTATTATCCAGGAGGTGATTTCAGAATTATCTATAAAGACAGAAGGGAAAAGTGTTTGTCTATTTCTAAACCATTAAGTGTCACCAGGGTAAAGTATCAGTTTCTATCAGTGTATAAATAGCCAACCACAGAGGGTCATTTTTCTCACATATTCTTCTTTGGCCTGTCTCCCAGGGTTCTTCAAAATGAAATATGACTTTTAATAAGAAATAAAGTTAATTACTGAAAATCTTTCTTATTTGAAGGTTTAACTAATGCTATCAGTCAAATGAGCTCACATAGAGATAAATGTTCCTCAGCATCCATTTCTCCTTTCTCCTTTCCTCCATTTTGGTTGCTTGAGTAATAAATGTCTTCTCTTTTCCTGAATTTATGGTAAACTTTTTGCAGCCAGGAATTGCATCTAATCCGGAATCTCTTATCTCTTACTCTTTAGGGCTTAATAGATAGAGTGTGTTGTGCCCTGTGATGCTCCATAAATATTGCTGATGGCAGGGATGACATTTCAGTGGCAAATGCCTGTCAAAGAAATGCTATGCAAGAGGGATTTTTTTATGGACAGCATCACGGTAATGGAATACAGATTTGAAATGCATCACCAAACATTAACCTAAAATCAAGCAATGCTAGAAGATTATTGACAAAGCACGGGCTGCAAACCTTGGGAAAAGTAGGCAGCTCTGGACAGATGTCAAGACCACTCAACATCCTGACATAGCTGAGAGGGTATGCTATCCATCAATCAACCAGCCAATCAATATTAATTGGATGCCAGCAAGAAAAAAATGTGATGCTAGATCCTGATACCTCACAGCAAATCAGTTATATCTATTTTGTACCTTTTTGGCATTTGTGTTATTATTACTATTATTATTGTTATTATTATTGTTATTATTATTGTTATTATTATTATTTTTATATTTGGCCATTTGCACTTCTCTGTAAGCCAGGAAAAAATCAGTCTCCTTTTGCAAATTTCTAAAATGCTTCAAATATCCTTGAACCTCAGATACTGCATGCAATTATTAAATGGCTCACAGTTGAATAAATACACTTGCTCTGCTTAAAAAGAAATAATCTTACAAAATCAAATTAAGCACAGGGCAAAAATTTTAATATACATATCCACTAAAAGGAATTCTGCATATGTATGAAGTTTGCTTTCATAGAGTACTTGGCTTGGAGTTTTAAATATGTTCTTAAAGAAATGTACACTTGAAGGAAAACAAGTTAACAGATCAGTACAGAAGGATTGATGTGATGGCTTAAGGTTTCAGGAAAGCCCAGGAGAGACATGCTGCTTTTGAACTTGGTTCCCAACCGAGAGGAGCATTTTATTTGCTTGCTTGAGAGTACTCCTTGTAGTACATTTTATTTTCTACTTTTAACAGCAATGAGAATCCTGTAATGGAAAGCCACTGCCTTTTTCTGTGCAGCAATTGCTTCTAAGTCATAACTGGCTGTTGTGGTAGCAGTGTGGCCGCAATAGCAATAGCAGCAAGCTCATTGCTAGTTTGCATCAGTCAGCCCTTTATCAGAGTTTTGGTATGTGCTGAAATGAGCATTTCTCAAGAGCCCCAAATCTGCTGAACAGAGATGGGGCATTGGATATGGTGTCCACACCCAGAAGAGAGCTGGCATGTCTTTGTGGCTGCACAGCTGGCCAGAGGCTCATGCTGGATTAGCAGCAAACCCTGCCAAAGGCAAGTACTGGGCTCAAGGCTCTGGGAACCTCTGGAGAGCAACTTTCCTTCAGTGCAATGAGAGGATGGTCCTCATCTATGCCTCTGGCCCAGTTTCCTTCCAACCACAGAATCTCTCCTTTGCCCTTCTCCTATCAACCTGTCCAAACCTTTCATGACCAGTCTTTCATGAAGCTTTCTTAGAATGCTGCCCCATGCTTCAGTCCCTAAATCCCAGACCAGTTATCCAGACTATCTTGTGAACTGCACCTCCTGACTCCTTCATCTAAATTGTACCCTACCTAGAAATACACCTCCCACCTCCGCCAATACTTGTTACTCTCATTAAAATCTTAGACCAAATTCCACCTCTTCATGGAAGCCTGTCCCAACTGCCCCAGCCAGAGATAATTTTGCATTTCTTTATGCTCGCCAAAGCATCTTTATTATAAGGCAATACATGTAATGGCCCTCTTACTGGTATCAAACCTTGTCTCCACCACTTTTTAGCTGTGTGACCTTGTACAAGTTATTTAACCTTTCTGTGCCTCAGTTTCCAAAGTGGAAATAATAATAATGATAATACCTATTTTGGAGGTTATGACGAGAATTCATTGAATCAATACATACAAAACACTTTAAAAACTGCCTTAAACATAGTAACTGCTTGATAGGCATTAGTTTTTAAAGATTTTTTTCTTAGCTCTGGCTACACTTAGCACTGTAATGATTTAGGCATCTGTTGCCTCCTCATATGACATTGCAAGTTCCTCAACAGCTTACGCACCAAAACTAATACTTTCATGTGTACCAAACTGAAGTCCCATACTGTTTATTGCTCTTTTTTGTGCCCTATGCTTTTAAAACTTACTTCTTACTATGGAAAATATCAAAGATATTAAAGAGAGTAAAATCTCATGTACCCATCACTTGGCTTTGACAATTATTAACTCATATACAATTTTATTTCCTCTGTACTCCCAGTCATTCTTCTCCCTTTTGCTCCAAACCCTAAGTTATATTGAAGAAAATACAGGCATAATGTTTCATCTCAGGGGGAATTTTTAATAAATGTATCCTACATTCAAGAGAAGGGTCCTCTATTCAGTTCTCCTTGTGCCAAGCAGGAACTGCCTCCAGGACAGATCCAACCTTTCAGACTATGGATCCTCCCAGTGATGTGGACTTGAACTTTGACCCACCTCCCTCCATAATCATTTATAATAATAGTTATGCTTTGAGAGACCATGATTTGAACTGTGGAACCATCTAATCTTTGTAATAATAAGAGATGGTGGACGGGGATCTTTGAAAATGACTTGATAATTGGGAAAAATCCCATTTATTTACCAAAGTAGACACTATGTTTTGAGTCACTGACTCCCTATGAGACAAGAATCATGCTTACCTGACTCACTATGACTGTACCTCAGACGATTGAACACTTGGGAATTTTTACTGTTGACAATGAAGAATTTCATTGCACTAAGCACTAATTAGTTCTGGTTGGAAGATTTTAGTTAGTTTAAAATTGTACTTTCAAGAAACATGTTTGCAAATGGAAATAATATAAACATCATAGTTACCTTTTTTAAAAAATAATATTCTTATAGCATATTACACAGGAAGAATTGCTTGGGAAAAGTTTCAGAAAAAGAGGTAACGGGGGAAACCATTTTGTCAGTTATATTTTATGCCTAGATTAATTAATCAAAGATTAATTTTATTTCTACTAGCTGTGGCAAGCAGCCAGCACATGTGTCACTACTGCCCTTTCTGAGGTCATGTGGACAATTGGTAACCAGTCATGCTGAAGCCAGGCGCTCCGTCATGGTCCCTCTCAACACAGTGTTCCAGACTGCAATTCCCAGTTACGGCTCACTCCTGGCTTATTGACATCTGTTTTGTAACATCACGCCCCTGTGTCTGAAAACAGTTTATTCACCAAGTGAATGCTAAGATCTAGGGTTATAAGTCATGGGGGTAAGAGACTCTTTGTGTCAAAAGTTCTCAGACATTTTTATATATTCTAATCCCCTAAACACATACTTCCAAGCACTGTATGATAATTTTAAAGACGTAGTTGAAGTTGTTAGAGAGTAAACTGTGCTATTGGACATCAGCAACGATCTTTTAAAAATATTACAAATTTGAATTGTATTTTCTTCTTTCTTCTTTTTCTGCATTTTCTGTAATTGCCAAACTCCCCAACCTGTGTGTCCTGTATGCATCCTAGACATTCTTGGATCAACTTGCTAAATGTAGGGACAGTATCTAAGCTATCCGGTCCATGAGGGAACTGTCCCTGGCTACTCTCTGGCCATCATGCTTTCTGTCTTTCTTCATAAAAATGATGTTTATGAAAAAATGGTACGAGTTGGAATTAGAGACATGTATGAGGCTTGGGTTCAAGTGTTGTCTCTGACATATATTAAGTTTGACCAGGGAAGTCACTCAATCTTTCTGCTTATCTATTGCAGATCATCTATTTTCTTGTCTCCAAACTGAGTGACAACATTTGTTTTATGTACCATGAGTTTGTCACGAGAAGTAAAAAAATAAATGAGTAAAGTGCAGTACACGTAATATATTTTTATACCATTAATTAAAGTTTATATGTTCTCCTGAACTTAACCTGAGAACATCAGTAATAGGGAAGCACTAGGTTTAAAAAATACAGTATTATCTGGATGAGCAAGCCATACATCTTTATTTCTTGATAGTTCCTGTATGCAATCTATATTTAAGCAAGAATTTTACTTGAAGAAAAAAGAGACTGCATTTATGTGTATAGTAGCCAACTTAGCTGAAGAAAACAGATGGGTTATTACATAGTTTTGTATGGTAGGATACCAAGCCACTAGGTCCCTGGAGCTGCCCATCCGCTGAGGCCACCACCCAGGCTGTCTGCCAGTTTCATCTACCACTTTGTTGAAGGGGACTACATGAACTTTATAAGGTTATAGCAGAGACACTTTTCAAAAACATACAGATGCAGACCCGTGGGGCAAAAAAAGTTCTCTGTGGTAGTTTCAACTAATCAAGTGAAATCAGTGTGTTTTAAATCACTTTGTGGTGGGTAGAGAAAGGATTTCTTATTATCTTTATTTTCTTCCATCTATGATAAAGTGGCAAATAATTTATAGTTCAACGAAACAAAATATTCAAAAGATAATCTAGAGGAGAATTGTAATATTTTGAAAATCCGAGAACTTAGAAAATGTAGCCATGGAGAAGAAAAATCACAATACAATTTACTGGAGCATTGAGATTATTTTGCTGGTGATATTCAAGCCTTAAAAATAAAACAGAGCAGAATAAATCCCCAGACATAAATTCAAAGCCACCTCACGAGGCCAAGTTTACCTGTTAAACCAGTCGTCTGTGTATCGAGGGTAAGGATAGGGGTCGTTGCTACTGAAGTCATAACTTGCTTCGGCATTCTGAAAAACACAAGGTGTCTCACTGGGTCAATAAAGCCAGAGGCACAGGGAAGAGAAAATGCTGTGAGACCTGACTGTTTCATGTTTATAGTCCCTCCCTGGCATGTTGTGTTAATGCTCTTCTCTGGACCAGCCCTTGCAAAATGGTGAGAGAGCTGCAGTGTGTTCTTGGAGCTCTCTATCCTCCCTTTATCCCCTTTTCCAAGTTTCTTCATCTCATCCTATTTCAGGTCTTCAATGAGTTAGCAAATTTGAGTACTGCGCTCTCCAGGAATGTCTCCAACTTAAACTGAGTTACCCCTTGTGGGTAAATGGGGTACAACTGTAATCCAGGGCTTATATTAAGCTTCTCTGGACAAATGGCCAAAATGTTCTAGTTCTCATGTCACAAATGAGACAGCTTCTAGAGTTTTTTGCTTCATGCAGAAGGCTCACTTCCAGCTCCCTGCTTCAGACTGACTCAAAGCTTATCTTCTTTATACTTATGGGTGCTAAACACTCGCCCAAACTCTTAATTGTGGCCACAGTATCAACCTCAGTTATTCATATAATTCACTGTTTCATTCGTTGAAAGGGACTATATGAGCTGTTACAAAATTATAGCATAAACTCTTTTGAAAAACATATCATTAAGAGTCTAATAATATATGCAGAGAATTTTTCAAGTATGAAAATATAATAGCGACATCTATGCCTTCATATAACTTATAGCCTAGCTATAAGACATCGATCAAATAATTAAACAAATAAATATGCAATTAAAAACTGGATGTATTCTTAAACCCTGCAGTATTCAGTTAGAAGTTTAAACTCTATGCAATCCAACACCTCCATTTTTTTTTTTCCACTGCAAGTCTTTCTTTACAGAAATTGAAGAAGGGCCCTGCTGGGACCCCTGTAGTAGAGGCCTCACAGAATCCCCGGCTTCACTTTTCCTTGCCCAAGAGCTAAACAATAGATTATCCCCAGCAGCTTGACCCAGAGCTTGGAATGTCCCCTGCCACAGAAAATTGCCCTGAAAATTATAATTACTGCCCTTATGCTTACGGATCACAATTCTTCTGGCCTAGCATTTTTTCCAGACTGCTCCTATCTTTCTTTGTTCTTGGGTTGCTAACGCCATCGGAGGATTACTGGCCAGAGGGGCGGCGCCGGTGAAGCATGGGAGACCACCCCCAGCCCCACACCAAGTGTCATGGAGCCCCTGGAATAATGCCCAGGTTTTCCCTAAATACCCTAAGCCGCATTGAGAAGGCAAGGCAGTTTTGAAGGTGTTAACCCGCTGCCTTCTCAGATCACTGGCTCTCTGACAATAAACGCTTCTAAATATCTCAACTCCTGTGTAGGTGCCTGAGCAGCACAGGCAGCATGAGCTCTGGACTCAGTTGCCCTCCGGTTTCAAAATGAATTACATATCCACTTAAACTCTCTTTAAGTGATTTCATGTTTTAATTTTTCCAATTTAGATCTTTAGTTAGTCAGCCATTAATTTTGGTCTGCGATGGAAGATTATCCACCACCATTTGGTGACGAGTCCATTCCTCCCCTTCTGCCTTCTCTGCTGGTCCTGCCTTGCAGAGTTCTGTGAAACTCCTCTTTCCTCCTCTCATCCTTCTCTCCTTTGTTTTGGGATTGCCAATAAAGATTCCAGATGGTTTCCTGATCCAAAGCATACACTGGACTAGGATTCACTGTATTAAATGCTTATTGCAATTTGGGCATTTCTTAACTCCAAGGGTCTGGAGACAATTGCAGGAATTGTGCTCCTTTAAAGAGGCAAAACATTGTAGTTTGTGATTCACTCTAGTTTCTAAACCGAATGCAATAGTGCATAATGTTTTTAAGGGCAAATTGACTAATTCCATTAGCTTGTGTTTCCATTTGTTAGATGACAAAGAGTTGTAATGATCATGACTGTAATACTAATTTATTTAAATGTTGTGCTTGGGGCCAAAGTAGCTCTGAAATTTGTTTAAAAATTTTTTAATTTTTAATTTCTTAGTTTTATTGTTCAGACAGGATATCACTAGTAAAATTCTTAATCTTTTAGCAGGAAATGTAATGGAACATTTCTTGCAGAGTTAATCTTTTTTAGTAAACCTAGTTTTCTTCCTATAGGGGAAAAAGGCTCTCTTCTGCAAATCCTGATAATTACCCTGAAATTGGCGACTCAGATCCTCTGGCTATTGATAAAGGTCATCAGCCCACTGTTAGCAGAAATGGTGTTAAACCAGACAGGGCCCTTAGAATCTGAGAGGCAGAGGACCTTTATCCCAAAGGTTTTTTTATTCTTTAAGAAATATATTAACCAAGCCTGTTTCTCTTTACTTGCTTAATAGGCAAATCAATAATAGAAATTAATAGCTATATGATTTAAATAATAAGCTTGTATCTCCTTTTCCTTGTCTAGGGACTGAGGTGGCACTTTAGCAGGAAACCCAAGACCCCACCCTGACTGCAGCAGAAAGGGAAAGAGCTCCAGGAAACCCCTGTAGGCAGGGACTATGGCCATTCTCAGCAGGAAGCAGATAACAGAACATCCATACTAATAATAAGGGGTTCATGAACTCAGAAAAGAATTAGGCAGGAAAGTTAGGGGGTTTCTGGTCTGCCTGCAAAGACACTGAGGTAATCCTATCCTAGAAGGAGTATGCCCTAATCCACCCACAATTAAGCAAACCAAAAGGCATTTTTTTTTTAACTCACACGAAAAAACAAGTAGGCAAAGAATTAGGTAGCAGTTTAAACCAGTCACTCGCACCTAGCACCTATGCAATGAAGACCCCAACAACCTTCAACTCACCTGAGCCTCATTATATCATTATTATAATACGATGAGTATGCTGAGAAAATCATTAATATAATTATAACAAACTGAATTCTGGTAACAAACATGGGCAGAAAGCAAATCGATGAATCACTGAGTTCTGTCAATCTTAGTTGTCAATCAAGGAAGCCCACTCCTCTAAGAAAAGTAACACCCACAGTAAATGGAGATAAAAACCCCAAAGGCTTTGTTACCAGGCCTTTTTGAGCCGCGCTTCTCTTGCTCAGGCCTGCTTCCACGTCTGGAAGTGTACTTCCCTTCTAATAAAACTTGTCTTTTCTACTGTATTTCAGTGTCTTGCTCAATTCTTTGTTTGAGACATTAAGAACCTGGACAACGTACCAGGAGAGGATCCCTACTTTCCAGTTATATTGTGGTATAATTGATATACAAAAAACTTGCACACATTTAGTCTAAGGCCATGCCACCCTGAACAAGCCTGATCCCGTCTGATCTCGGAAGCTAAGCAGGGTTGGTCCTGGTTAGTACTTGGATGGGAGACTACCTAGGAAGAACAGGTGCTGTTAGAGTAAAACAAAAAAAATGAGAGATTGTAAAATGAAGAGGTCCTTGCAATCTGTGAGGTCAACCAAGGGTTGCTTCGCCTAAAAAAAACAAAAAAACCTTTCACACATTTATTTATATATCTTGCTGCATTTGAGCATATTCATACACCCATGATACACCATCACCACAACCAAGGTACTAAACATTTCCATCACCTCCCCAAATTTTCTTTTGTTCTTTTGTGTGTGTATGCGTGCACGCATCTGTGTTTTGTTAAGAACATTTAACATGAGATTATTATCTTAACATATTTTCTTTTCCCCTCTTTAATTCCCACTCTGCTTCTACCCTTGGCCTACAGATGCTGCTGTTTCCCTTTAAGAACTAGATATCTGAAGGTGAGGCATCTCCTCCCACACGCTTGGGGTGGTGTGCCCAGGGCCTGGTACACCCGGGGAATGGTCCCTAGCTCCACCTGGGGTGCGAAGGACCTTCTGTGTGTAAAGCAGATGTGTTAACCACTACACTATAAAGCCACTCCTTCACCTTAACATATTTTAAAGTGCATGATACTCTATTGATTGCATTGCATAGCAGAGTTCTAAAACTTACTCATTTGCATAACAGAAACTTTATAACCATTGAAAAAAAGTTCCTCAATTCCCCCAACATTCTATTCAATATCTGGACCAGATATTCTGTTGTGGATCATGAATAAATCTCTCCTTTATTCCAGAATCTAGTTCTTCCTTCAACATCTGGCCTTTAGAGAGAACATCTTTCTGTCTCTACTGGCCATAAATATCGGCAATCCCCAGTTCTGTGCCTCCATTTAGATCCCAAACTACTTTGATTCACCTTTAAAAGTTTAATTCTCTTTCTGGTGTATAATCCTTGTCTCTGGGAGATCCTCTCAGATTTGGCATGTTATTATTACTATTTTTTCCTTGACTTTCTTAAGATATTTGTATCTCAGTTCTTTTGAGGGATATTATTTTAAAATAGTATTTGACTACCCTAAGTATGTTTGGTTACACCTAATCTTCCCTAAATTTTTGAGACAAGAGCATTCTTAGGTAGAATTGGTGAGGTAGGAATATCAATAGAAGCACAAGTTAATATTTTTCTTTTTGAGTTTCAAAGCTGAGATTGAAACTTACGTGATAAATTTGGAGACCTATTTGCTAAGCCTGATTTGTTTCTCCATAGTGATTTAAATTCTCTGGTTTAAGGTGAGTTGGATAAAAAATTCAGCATGATTAGCCATTGTAGGGATCTCTGAGGGGGCCTGAGTGCTACCTCTTTCTTCTGACCTGTGTTCTTGGAGTTGGTTGGGGGTATGCAGGAATGTCTAACTTCAGAGAAGTCTAGGACTCATCCTTGGACAAGGGCATGAAGTTGCAGATAGAAGTGGCTCTGTGAAGCATCTTAGCTGATGGGGTTGGGGTTGCCCCACTCTGCATTCCTGTGACCCTCAGTATTAAGTAGGGAACAGCAGAATATTCTATGGGATGCTGAGATTAGTGAGAACATGACAGTGAGAATCAGCTGGCCTCAAAAGTTCTGGGGTTAATACAGTGAAGATCCAGGGTTCAGGCAGGATCTGCATGAACTGACGTGCCAGGAGGCATGGAGATGCATGCAGCAGGAAAGTCCAGGATATGCAGAGGATGAGATGTGAGCACCAGGACCCCTGTCCCTTTCTCCTTAATGCTGTGTTTATCCTTTGAAGCTTGAGGGCAATTCTGGAGACAGGAGGGTGGGGAAAAACCTGAGTTGACCAAGGTCAGGTGATACTATAGGTGCAGTTAGGCGGGCAGATAGAAATTAAATTCAATTAGAGAAAAATCAAATCAAACTTTTCTGCGCCTTTGTGTTTGCTACCTGTTTTTACATGCTTTTTATACTCCGCTCACCTTTTTGGCTCATGATCATCACCTGTGGCCTGGGCTGAGGCCTTCTGGTGCTCATTTATGATTCTGGAGAAAATGGCTTGCCCTGAGGTGGGTTGGGGCTCATGGGAAGAATTAAAGAGTTCTGACAGCAGAAGCAGTAGCCGAGAATCCATAGAACCGTGAGACTACTTTTTTAACAAGAAGAAAGACCATGTATTGCCTGATGTCAAAATCACCTCTGAATGTTGAAATAGATAATGACTTAGGAACTCTTAAGTATTTTGTTGTCTTTATGATTAATTTGATGACTAATGCTTAATTCCTTGTGTAACAGTCTATATTGAATATTAAGGAAAGAAAACAGTTGTTATTGTTTGGCTGTATGTTTTCTGGCTAAAAATCAAATGGTTTATAGCAAGAAAGAACAGTGAGCAATATTTTGTGAGGGTTCTATTTATACTTTTATAGCCAAAACCAAATCATTTATTGATCTGAATTACAATGTCATCTTCCACAAAGTTATTTGTGTACAGGAATAAATTAAACTGGCTTTGAATTATCCTGGAATTTTCTAAGATAGTCATTAACATGCACATTTGGGGGAAAGTGGTATCTGTAAATTTAGTGCTCTGGTCATCCTAGGTTAAGCCAGAGGCTCATTTGGATTTAAACTCTTCTGTAACTTGTTCCTAAAATGCATTAGTCTATTTTATTGCTTTAGAAAATACTAGATGTTTAGTGAACATAATTTAATCATTGATGATTCACGATCAGGATGATTCAGAGTCATCATTAAGAATTTGAATTATCATTGTACCATCATGCAGAAAGTGAGAAGATTGGGCTAAATCCAAACTGACCTCAGGGTTTCCCTGGAAGTTATTTCTGAAAGAAATTTCTGATAAAGGCTCATTTTCTTTCACAAAGTTCAGTGCAAGAGAAAAAAAGAACCTCTTGTATTTAATAATTCTAAGGCTTAATTTCTGAGGCATAGTTAGAAAAAAAGACTAGATTAGCTCTTATAAAGGAAGTTTAATAATTATGGGTTTGGCCATTGTTTACGCTGTGCACTTTTCCATCAAATGGCCTGCCTGCACACTAATAAAGGACAAAGGACTTATTTATTTTTACACAATCTTCTGACTTTTAAAATGTAAGGTATTGCATTTGTGCAGCCATCAAAGGCACAGGCCAAGAAATGGCACATGTCAAGTGCTAGGGCTGGTCTCACTGTGAAAGCTGGTGGTAGATCCAGCAGTAACCATACCCATTGCTTTAATATTCTCAGAGAAGCTTCTGAGACCCTTAATACTGAAACCAGCTCTGTCACTGACAACCTTACCCCCAAATCTGGAATGGAATGCCTTTGGGACTAGTGGACTTTTCTCGCTGAAATGCACAAGGCAAATGTGTCAGCAAGGCTTGGAGCAGGGGAAGGAAGAGGCATTAAAGTTAGACAGATCTGGTTTTGAACCTAGACTTTGGTCTTGGTAATTTTCTTATTTTCTGGAAATCATAGTTTCCTCATCTTTAAGTACAGATGATAAAACTGTAATTACTTGGTTGCTGTGAGGATAAAATGAAGAAATGGATGTAAGCTGGTGAGCACATTGGCCAACAAGGTATAGGTGTTCTCTCATTTCTCCTTTTGTGTCCTTCATTTTCTTTGATCACCTAAGGCAAGGGTCAAAAAAATGCCCACAGGCAAAATCTGGCCCACCATCTGTTTTTGTAAATAAAGTTTTATTGGCACATAGTCATGTCCATTTGTTTACAGATTGCCTTTCACTGCTTTCACATTACAACAGCAGACAAATAGTTGTGGCAGAAGCCTACAAATCTTAAATATTTACTATCTTTTATAGAAAGAGTTTTCTAACTCTTTTTTTTTTTTTTAAGCCGAGGCAACCCTTGGTTGATCTCACAGATTGCAAGGACCTTTTCAGCTTACAATCCCTTATTTTTAATATTTTATGCCTATAGCACCTGGTCTTTGTAGGTGGAGTTTTCTAACTCTTGACTGACATTGTAGGTCTTTTGGGCTCCCAGGATGCCTTCTGATAGATAGCCTGAGGCCTATGTTAGAGCATTGTCTCTCAGTCCCTGTCTCTCTGAAGAGCTCCCTTTGCTCTGAGACATGCCTGTCCCATACTCCCTTCTCTTTAGGTGGGCTCTTGCTGCTGAAAAGGAATCTGATATTAACTACCCTCACTACATTGCTAGGAGTCTGAAGTTTACCTCTTCTGGATTTATACCAATCCAAGTTGGGTGATAGGAGTTACTGTGGTCAGAAACTGGGGCTCAGCCTGCTGGGGTGCTCATAGAGTCAGTAGAGAGCCCCATCATTGTTTCTATCAATCCCCTACCTATCACTGGTTAAAGGATGCTCCTAAGTGTACCTACCCTCTAGCTCTTCTGTCTGTCCATCTACAGTGTCCTGTCTGTTCCCCTACTCAGAGCATCAGCAGCCACAGAGAGCAGCAGGTGTTCACAATAAACAGCCCTCAGCATGCAACGGTAATTGTCTATGTAATATGGGTACAAATGGTGTCTGCTACACAAAGCCTCATCCATCTTTTATTTTTAAATGAGGTGCTGCATTGGCATTTTGTTAATACTAGGCTCTTATAATAGGCCAATATACTTAATATGAGAGTCCACTGGTGTGACTGAACAGATATATTTAGAACAAGCTCTGTGGTCCTACTACAAAATTAGGAAAGTGGTATCTTTAATCAGGGCTGCCATCTACAGTCATGCAGGTCTTGTCTTGCATAAAGGTGCATACCCAAGGGAAGCATGGGAGGACTTGCCAAGCCATGTGCCCTCGGGTGGGCGTTTAATTTAATTTAATTTATATTTAATTAAAAAAAGTATTTTTCCATTACAATTTACATACAATATTATGTTAGTTTCAGGTGTACCTGGGGTGGGGCTTTAATTAATAATTGGTCAGCCCAGAGAGGCCACCCTTTTTTCATTTGTCTCCTTAGAAAGAGGAACATTGTCTAATTTGTTTGCCTGGAGGAGAGGGTGCTATTTTGCAACTTATCCACTAGTAGGGGGCACTTTTTTCAATTTCACACAAATGCACTATAAAAGTACTAGCATGTCTATGAGCCATTGCAAGAAATAGGTCTTTCTAGTTATAGTCATATATAAGTTCTGACATCAGAGAATTGTACCAAGGAGACAAGATGTCCTCTGTGAAATGTCAAGTAAGACCAGACTTAAATAATATCTCAAACAGCAGGCATTTATGATCATGAGTACGGTATGGCATATTATTGATTGACAATGTAATTCTACAGCTATAGGAACTCAGAACAAGAAAGTACATGCATTTATCCCTCTATTCTGGTTTGCTACTTTCCCTGAAGGCATTTAACCAAATAACCCAGCTAGGAGCTGTGTAACAATATTAGATGAAATTGCACTGTGCTCATGGACTAATGAAAGAGAAATGAGCTTCCCCAGATAGACTCTCAAACTACAATCATATTGCCCCAGAACAAAGCTCATCTGCATGGAAACTGAGAAGCAGAAGAGCCCAGTCGATTAGAATCTAAAGAATTTTGCTATTGCATCTGCTTGTATCTAATATGGTCATGGCTGAATGTTCCCAACTGTGTCTATTTTGATTTTCCTCAAATAATTCTCCCACATGATCTGGTTTAATGATAATGTTCAGCTTACTTTTGACTGAAACCAACATTAAGGGGATTTATGTCTATATTAAGCCTGGCTGTAAAACTTAATGAAATTTAACATTTCTTCAGCACTCAAAAAATTTAAAAAAAAAATGTATAGTCAGAAAATTGTTTGTAGCCTTTCTTCTATACTCTTAAGATTTTAGAGTCATGTATTTTTCCAGTGATGGAGTGTTCTCTGATAGTAGATTTGATATCTCCTACCATCACTTCCTATTTGCTCCTGGAAATTCCAGCAACTTCTTTAGTCACTGGAGTACTCTTTAGGTAAGCAGAATGATGCAACATTGGAGCTGGGCTGGCAAGTATCACCATGCCCCAAGACATGCCCAAACTACTAGGCTTTGTATATTTTACAAAGCTAAGCAGCTCCATCCTCTGGCTTGCAATGTCACCCTTATCATCATGTTTGAGAGACGTTCTAAGCACTACACGTAAGAGGAGATAATAATTTTAATTCTTAATGGTTAACATGGTACCCTAAATTAATAGAATGCCTTTGGATGTGGTTCCACAGTGTAGTGTCTCCTTTACACGCAGAAGGTCTTGGGTTCGTGCCTCAGTGGAGCCATGGCCCATGGTCTACGGCCATGCCACCTTGAACAAGCCGGATGTCTGATCTTGGAAGCTAAGCAGCATCGGGGCTGGTTAGTGGTTGGATGGGAGACCACCTAGGAAGACCAGGTACTGTAGGCATAAATAATTAAAAAAAAAAAAAGAGTGCCTTTAAGTTTTTCGAAGGAGTTCAAATTCTCATATTTTATTTAATATTCTCTAAAACCCAGTAGGGTAGGAGAGCAGATATATTGAAGGAAGAAGTGGGGCTGTTACTATCTCTAAGATACAGTCAAGGTAGCACCTCTGGATGACTCCTTTAGAGTTATCTCTGATTATCCATGGCTTCTTGGTTTGTCTTGCTCTTTTAGAAGGCCAAAGAAACCTCTATTAGGCTATATTGAGGCTAATTCTCATGCATGAATTTTAGTAACTGCCCTAAAAGCATCAATTCCTGGGGCTGACCAGGTGCATTGAGGAGAAGCTGCCACTCATTGTAATTAATCTCTAAGAGCTGGTTCTAAGACAGGGTCCAAAACTTGTTCAGAAAAATTTACATCTTTATTTTCATGAGCTGCCAACTCAAATTTAGCATTTCCTTCAATTATGGATGTAGACTACAAGCCATGATATTATTAGCAGTAGCTGTGAGCTTGTCACAAAAATGTACTTTCATATCACATAGTTGCTGCAGATATGCTGAACTATCTCTTCTACTCACCCTTACTAGATTTTTTACTTAGTGCATTATTAAAGAAGGAGACATATTTCCACTTCACAAATATGTATTTTTAATTGTTTGATAACTGTGTTTTAATAGAATTGGTTTCCCTGGTTATCCTATGTATTTTGTTTTATGTATCTAAAATGTTATTCTGAGAATGAAAGGAAAAAGACATTTGTGTACATGGGTGGTTGGTATGTAAATTTGTGTAATCTCTTTGAAGAGAAATTTGGCAATATTTATAAAAATAAAAGCTACAAGGACTCTTTAACTCAGCAATCTCACCTCTAAAAATCTATCTTAAAGATACATGCTTTTACATATGTGAAAAATTTGCTTTAAACGTATTCATGGCAACATGATTGCAAAAGTGAAGGGCTAGAAATAATTTAAGCATTCAACATGGGAAATGACTTAAATAAATGATGATGCACCCACACGATGCAAAATCTGCAAAACTGCAGTCTTGGCAAACTGTGAGGTACGAGACCTGTGATGAACACTTCCCCAAGAAATATTGTTAAGTAAAAAAAGCAACATGTAGAATAAAGTGCAAAGTGAGCTCCCATTTGCATAGACGAGAGGGATATACTTGATGGTAAATGAATATAGTGTTTCTGAAAAGATACACAAGAGCCTTTTTTATAGCACTTTGCCTCTAGGGAGGGGCCCGGAGTCTAGGGTAGAAGGAAGACACAGTTTTTCCATTGCATAACCTTAGGTTTTGTATAAAAATATTTTTGCCATAATAATAACAGGTAGCATATATTGAGTGCCTATTTTGTGCAAGGGACTCTTTTAGATGCTACGTATGCATTAGCTCTTCCTTATGATGTTCTATGTAGTAGTACTCATTATCACTCTCATTCTATAAGCAGGGAGACTGAAGCACAGAGAGGTTGAATATTTTGCCCACGATCACACAGATGAGAAGATGCAGAGCAGGCATTTAGACCAGACAGTCTGGCTCCAGAGGCCTCTTCTCTAACTGTGCAACTTTGCCTTTTTGCATTAGAATCATAACCAGCCCATTCTACTGCTTGCATTGTTTAAAAGAGAAAAACAAATATAAATGCAAATTAAAAATAATAATTTTGTGGATTTACTCCTTAGCATGTCAATGGTTCATTCTGTTCAAATCCAAATATATAAATTGAGCTAATAATTTAGTTTCCACACTGGGTACAACTTACTAAAGGTCCAGGAAACACATCTCTTACTTTGTATGATCCAACCATTTTTTAATAGCATGGTTTTACCTAGTAAATTATCTCATCCAAAGTAAATATAATGCTTTTGAGGCCTAAACCATAAATATGCTGCCAATGAGAAAGTAAATTCCCCTGTTTTCAACAGCAAAAAAACAGTCTGATCCTGTTTTCTTTGTTGATTGTGTTGTTTCCCTTAGAAGTAGGGCTTTTAAAAGACAAACCAACAAACAAACATCACACTATGTATGAGACAAATAACACTGATGTCTGGATTCCTCAGAAAATGAAATCTTGGAAATGCATCTTTTTCCCAGAACTTCTTCAGAACTATTGGTGGCCCTTGGGTTTCTGAGTATAGTTCAAAAAATCATTGGCTGAAAGTTGTGTTCTGCGAGATGTTTGCATGTGGTGCCTTCAGTAACATAGCATTACAGGACCAGACTGTGACTTTTCAACACTCCTCCAATCTTTCTTATTATGCCAATAACAAGTCTTTGTTAAGTGCTCCTATGTCTTTAATACCTCCTTGTTCCTTCCTAATCTATCTTCTAAACTGACAGAGGCGAACATTGGCAAGTAGCAGCATCCAATTTGACTTGCTTTAATTGTATTTATTTTGATAGTTACTTCTACTTATGTCAAGGGATATTGACTATGTTCTATTTAAAATAGTGACATATAGTTTATTTTTTAAATGCATTCATTTAGATTAATAAAGTGAGTCAATTTAAGGAAACATATGAGGTAAATAATAATATTGATAGCAAAAATTGTGCCATGACTGGTGGATGTTTGGGAAATGCTGGAGTAAAGCAATGATAATATTTATGGCTTTGACTCCTCCAGTTATCAGCAGAGTCAGCCGTAAGAGTAAACTGAGTATCTATTCAGGGGATCTGAAGGAATAATGGAAGATTTTTGTCCTCAAATCTCCATCCTGTCACTTGTCATTTTAACACTATGGCATCAATCCTTTACATTATGGTGGGCCTTCAAATATCTTCATTCATTCATGCATTCAGCCAATCATTTATTTATTTTTTTATTGTTAAGTACCAACTATTTGCCAGGCACTGTGCAATAGCAAGTCACTATTAGAGAGAAAGATGTCCTCAATTGGGGTATCTTGCCTTAGCCCTTATGAGCTAATACATTAGTTATAGACTGACACCCAAGTTTTTAATGTATTTATCAGCTAACAGTGGTTCTCAAATCAGGCTGGCTGCTCAATAGAATTGCCTGGGGAACTTTTAGAAATCTAAATACTTAAGGACCCCTAGATTCTGATTTAATTGATCTGGGATGTGGTTTGGGCATCAGTAGTTAAAAAAAAATTCTTCAGGTGATTCTAATGTATACCCAAGGTCAATAACCACTGAGCTAACACCTTGTTATATCATCCACATTCTGGCTCCCTTGCTGCTTAAAATGTGGTCTATGGATCAGTGGTTTTGGCAGCACCAGAGAGCCTGTTAGATATGCAGACTCTTAGGCCCTACCTAAGAGTGGCTGAACCTGAATCTGCATTTTAACAGGATCTCCTTGCATATGTATATTGATTCTTTTATTTGTAAAACAGGTGCATAGGGACAGGTTTCCCTTTGGCTCTTTACTTTCCCTCTACACATCCATGATTTCCCTGATATAATCTTCTCCTACTTTCTCTCCTTCCCCTTCCACCTAAAATCTTTCACTGAAAGAAATCAAATTTAATAAGTCATTCATATTTTAGCATGAATAAGTTCAGTTCATTGTCCTTCCCAATATTATTTGCTCTAACAGGAGACAGTGGATATGGAAAAAGCTGAAGAATTCTATCTCTAACAGTAGAGATTGAATGGTGGTATTTTGGGAGTGTCAGGAACTTCTTAGCACCTCTCAGATTGAAGTTCTTGCTATAGAGAGGGTCAGTTCTGAGAACAGAGTTGCCACAATGGTTTCCTTTTGTTCTGAAGGAGAGGACTGATGAACCAAAGAAAACAAAAGAAAGCAAGATAAAGTATGTGATTCTTATGCACAATATTATTGGTTCTCTGTGCTTCTGGAAGGTGAAGGCTTTAGGAGAATTGATTCTGCAAGAAAGAAGAATAAAAGTTCAGAGTGACAGCTTTCCTGCTGTTAAATAAATTTTGATAAATATTAAGGTATGAATTATTTTTGCCTCCTGCTGCTTAAAGTTTCTTCAAACTCTTAAAAATACACCCAATTATAGACAAACTAAATGCCAAACTGCTTTAACAGCAATAGGAATGAAAATATTTCTTTTAAAATATGTTTATATTTCAATGCATGCTTATTTTTATACCCTGACTTTTTCTTAAAAAAACAATGTTTTCTATTCTAATAAATGATATAGAGAAACAAAAGTTAACAATATAGTAAGATATAATTTTGATTTAGTAAAAATAAAGGCTCACATAGGTAATTCTGTGCTCAGTCAATTCTTGGCTTTATAGCCCAAATTTGTCCTCTTGAATATAAATGCTGTTTGAAGTCAATCCAAACTTGTAACTCAGTCAATTAACTGGTCAACTCTCCCAACCCGGTGATAATCCTACTGGATTTCTCCCCTTTCCCAGTGGCCTTCGGTGCTGGGGTCTATCTGTGCCACACCTACCTCCCCACCCCTGTGGTGACAAAATTGACCTTGAGTTGTATGAAAGCTGTGCTGAGCCTTTATCACTTCATTACTCATCTCTTCAGGAGAGGATGACAGGAATAATGGCTAAATTCAGGTTGAAGGAAAAGAAAATGTGGGTTTAAGAAAAGCAGTTGAATTTAGCCTTGATACCTTAATAAGAGGGTGAGAAGAGTGATCACATAAGGTGACTGCAGGGACATACTCTGGGACCCAGGACAGAAGGGGGGCAGCCAACAGATGGGCTTACAATAGCTGCTATTATGGAACTTGCCTGGGTGGCAGATTGAGAGGGCCAGGAGTGGCCAGCTGGAAAGGCAATTCAAGGCCGATTCTTGCAGTTTCACAAAGACTAAGTGTGCTGTCAAGACTCTGAAACAGCAACTGTGAAAATCAGCACAAGGATAGCCAGACACTGTTCTGAAAAGGGAATGAGAAGATAATGTAGCAGCCAGGGTATAAATTTGTGTTGTCAAGGTGATGAGGTACAAGTCAATTTGTGTTTCCCTCTCTTTTGACTGAGTGTTCTATAATGTTGTAGAGCTATATGCTCAAGGTTTCTCCATCTTTGCTTCTTCTGTGAGTGTTCTCCTTGCCTTTGTTTGGCTGCTGAGGTCAAGATGACTACCTCTGAGTCCAGATGTCCTGGGAGAGAGGGAGACACTAGTTTACAGTCTTCCCCGTGCAACTAATTATACAACTTCAGTATCACCTGTCTCTCCTTTTCCAGCCCTAAAAATAGCAAAGATGTGTTCACTGATAGCTGAGTCACCTCATCAAAGGAATTGTTCTGTCTGAATATCAGTTATTGGAGACTTTGTCCTAAGCACATCTTGTACAATATATTTTCCTCCTTTTAAAGGCTTAGCAATATGAATAATAAATACATTGCACAGTGGTTTGTTGCTATTATACACATGCATATAAGTTTTATATATAAATTACATGTATATATAATTCAACACAAATTGATTTCAGTTGAGCCTCACAGAAATTTTGAGAATTGAGTATTATAACCCCAATTTTACAGATAAGAAAATCGAGATTTAATGAGGTTATATACTTGCTCAAGGTTTTTAGCTAAAAGTGGCCAAGTTAGTACTAGAAATTAGATTTTCTGACTCAGACTCATTCTGTTTGTATTGCATGGCATCCGCAGCTCTTTCTTATGATAAAAAGTAAAGAAGAAAATTATGAGACTGAACATTTGTTTATCTCAGCACCTCAGCACTGACTGGCAGCATTAAGACCTAAAATATACGGCAGCAAGATAGGGGGATTCAGGGCTTTGGACTGCCACTCACTTTTGCATCGATAGTAAATTATACTAAAAAGCTTGTCAATAATCTTCTCACTTGTCTCTTTTGCTTCAAACAGTTATTCTTGGCTTTGGTGAGTCTTTTTTAGGATAACCTTGCTAAGAGGAGAAGATGGAAATAGAGTGTTATGACCTTGAGACATATGCGAAAAAGAAGTACAAGACACATTGTAAATATCTCAGTGTTTATAGTTGGAAAAAAGTCAAATGGATCAGTTCCTGTTCATGAAGAAGTTGTTTGAGGTTTATCTTTGAACGAGGCCAATTTTATGTTCGCAGTCAATGTGAAATATAACACAAAAACAGGAGTGATCCCCAACTGTTCTGGAGAAAGATTAAATGTGCTTCTGGTTCCTTTCACAGCTATTCATCATTTTAATTGGTTTTGAAGCCAAAAAACTTTGACAGAATTTGTGATGGAATTCAACTTCATAATTCATAAATTATGGAAAAGTGATTATGGCTTTCATTTGGAGGCTGTGCACATATCTTATGAAGTTGCTGCAGAGATGGAACACCAGAATCCACATTAATCACACGATCACTTTGTACATAGTGTTATATCTGTTGAATTATGGACACTGATCTCCTGTGAAAGAAATACTCTGCTCTAGACCTTTTGGGTATGACATGCCCTCAACTCACAATGTTCCTTGCCACCTATGTTGCCATCACTGTTCTCGGCATTTTGAAGGACCATAAAAAATGCTCATCTGGTCCCCTTGCCTTTCCATTCCATCAACTTCCCCCCAACTCTAAAAACTCCTTTTCAATTCCATCTTATCATCTCCCTTGATCTTCTCATAACCCAGAATGCAAACTGTTGAACTCACATAAATGTATTCTCCACTCTCTGCTTTGTGTCCTCCCACTTCTCTCCTCTAATCACCAATGTACCTCGTTGGGGCCTGCAAATTCCTTACCCACTTCACTTTGTCTGCATCTCATTTTGCATGTGTATGCTTCCTATCAACACTAGAGTACATCCCCAAGAGTTTGTAGGGTCAAGTTCTCACTCCTTGGCTTCACTTCCAAGACCATTCGTGATTAGCCTGCTACCAGTTTCTCTCTAGCTTAGGAGTCACCAAAGATTTTCTGAAAATGGCTAGATGGTAAATGTTTTAGGCCTTGTGGGCCATGTGGTCTTTGTCACAATGACTCACCTCTGCCTTTGTGGTGGGAAAATAGCCAACAATGATATGTAAACAGATGGGTGTGCCTGTGTTTCCACAAAACCTTATTCATAATCAGCAACAACAAAAAGGCAATGAGGGGCTGTAGTTTGCAGAACCCTGCTTGTTGTGAGTTAAAGCGTGTCTCCTAAAAGGATATATTGAAGTCATAACTCTGGTGTGGAAGACTTAACCCTCTGTGAATGTGACCTTACTTGAAAATAGCGTCTTTGCAGATGTAAATGAGTTAAATACGGTTGAACTAATTAAGGTGGGCCTAAATCCAATGACCTGTGTCCTTAGAAAAAGGCCATGTGAAGGAATAGAGATACAGAGATGCACCAAGAGGAGAACACTGGGTGAAGGCGGGGACAGAAATTGGAGTGATGGGTCTAAAACCGAGGAAAACCAAGGGACATCAGATACCCACAACCACCAGAAACTAGGAGAGAGGCAAGGAACAGGTTCTCCTTCAGAGTCTCCAGTACTACAGATACTTTGATTTTGGACTTCTAGCCTCCAGAACTGTGATAGAAAAATTTCTGTTGTTTTAAGCCACCTGGTTTGTGCTAATTTGTTACAGCAGCCCTAGGAGACAAATCCAGGGCTCTAGTGTTATCTTTTTCCATTCCCCTGCGTGCACCTTTATTTATGACTATTCTCCATGCTGTTTCATCTGTCTGGAATTCTCTCCTCCCTAAATCTGGCTAACATGAATCAGCTCAAATATCACCTCTTTAGGAAGAGCTCTCCCCACATAACACTGTGCTGTGGATAGATAGCCCTTTATCAGATTCTCCTCACTTCTCCACCTCCTCAAGTTTACTGTACATGGTTCAATGATATGGACCGTGTCTCTTACTTGATGCTACTATGCATGTAGCAGACTTCAATGCATATTGAATGAATAAATGATTGTCTAAATAATTTGGTAGACTCCAGTATCATTCGATGTGATGGGAGTTATGATGTGGAGCTTGCTCATTTTTGTACATTAACAAAATTACTAAAATAAGATTGTTTGTTTTTAGAATTGGGCAGAACAACACAAGTGTGCTTCCAAGAGTTTCCAAACCTTTAAACATTTTCCTTTTCACTACTTATATTTTTGTACATTAAATGTCGATGTCCTCAAACCTCTTTTTGCATGTGCCAGCATCATCGCACTTTATTTTTACCACGTTTAGCTATGGTGGTGTTGTAAGCAGCATAATTTGCATATTTTAATTGCATTTTCCCCTTATTATTTTAGAAAAAACAAGTAGGAAGCGGAAAAATGAAATAACCTGACACTAGGGAAAAATAGAGGTCTCATAAACTTAATTCAGTTGAAACAAGAAAGAGATCATTAGGTGTGCTACAATAGCAAACCTTTAGTCTCCATCCATTATTCATTAGATTGGACTCAGCTGTGTTCAATGGCCATAGAAAAGAAGAAACATTTAAAAATATTTACCTTTTTGTGTTCAGTTGCAATAGAAAAGAAGAAATATTTAAAAATATTTCTTTTTGAAGACAAATTATCAAAAATTATGTCCAAGAGTTGAGCTATAATAGCGATTGCATAATTATAATAATTTTAATATATTTTTAAAATATATTTTAGCATTTAATGTTAAAATTTGGGGACTGCATATTTAAAAAAATTTCAAATGGAAAAACAATCAAATTCCATTTAAATTTATTTCATTTAGTTAAAAATCCCAGTATCTGTTTGCCCATAAATTATTGCAAAACTTTTCAGATTGATGGAAAAAGGAAAGGAAATGACATGTCTTGGTTTAACTTGACTTAGGGACTAAAATAAAAATGGGCTAGTGATTTTCTGGACTCATTGGACTGAAGGCATCAGAATCCACATTCTGAGTTCTTTGTCTCATGCTGGAATTGCAGCTAGAATGGATGGCCAGATAAGCCCAGATTACAGCCTGTTCCCTTCTAGACCCATGCTAGTTAAGTGAGAACAGTATTCATGGAGAAGAGCATTCTCGAATTCAGGGGCAGTGGAGCTGTTTCTAGTCTCTCTGCACTCTGAGTATAGTTATATTTTCTAGAGATTAAATAGCAGTTGGGTTATTATATGACCCAGCAATTCCAAGATAAAGGAAATCTTAATTTCACAGAAAAACCTATATTTGAATGTAAATGGTGACTTTATTTATAACTGCCCAAACTGGAAGTCATCCAGTGTCCCACAAAGAATGGAAAAATAAAAAGTGTACACTGAAACAATAGAATACTACACAGTAATAAAAAGAGTGAATATTAATATATCCAACTATATGGTAAATCACAAATGCATGAAGAAAACCACACTCAATAGGCTATATATTATAGGATCCTGCATATATGACGTTCTCTAGAGAAGGCAAAACTATAGGGACAGAAAATAGATCCATGGTTGCCAGAGACTGTGGGTGAGGAACGGGAGGGGTTGACCAAAAAGGGGTAGCACGAGGAAATTTTTTGAGGCGATGGAGATGTTCTTCCTCTTCATTGTGGTGTGGTTACATGATTTTATTTGTTTGACAAAACTCATATAACAGTGCACCAAAAGAGTAAATTTTATTTTCTGTAAAAAAGAAATGAATTAAAATATAGAATTGGCTACCCAGTAACTACAGTGATTTTATGTGATAATAAGTAAAGTGCTTTAATTCTGGTGGAATATTATCAATCATTTCAAATTATAGCTTCAGAATGCATTGTCTTTTCTCTCAAATCTTTTTTTTCTCCTAGTCTAAAGAACTATTTCAAACAAAATTGACTACCTGGTGGGTTGTAGATTCTCTCAAACTTGGTCAGCAAGATGCTAAATTGTTGTCTTTGGTGTTTTTCCTGTTTGTGCATTTCATCAAAGGCATAGGCTAAGTTTCCTTTAGGGCCACATTCTTTCAGGTTCAATAAGAGTTTAACTCCATTTAAGCGGGAAAAAAAACCTTTGGGGATACAGACAAATGTGTTTGTTGGAAAGTGTCCTATTTCCTGAAGGGTGAGCTGTATGAGACAGGAATTCTTTGGGATGCTAAGGCAGCATAGAACTCTCTGTTTCTGAGAGCCCAGCACACATTCTGGAGAATAAGAGCTGTGCCAATTTTTCTATCCCAGCCCAGTTCTGGAGTTCTGGTTTTCCCACCCCCACCAATAGCTTATTACTTAGCTTTTAGGTTAAGACTTAGTGGCAAGTGAGACTCCCTTCAATTCATCTTCATTTCTGGTTAATTACTGTAATTGACACAACACTGTTTCCAGCCCTAAATCTATTAACCAGCAAATGTTTAAGTCATAGGCTCTCAACTCTCATCAATCTCATTGCTTAAAAGATTTTTTTTTGGATCATGTATTTTGTTTCCTCATTATGGAAATTTCAAGTAAGCTGAAAATAGGGACATTTTGGCTTCAGCATCACCTTTGTTTTTCAAGGGTATTGGAGAGTCTTTGAATATTGCAACATTCTCTCCACCTTATTTTCCCTCTTTGAGATCGAATTGAGAAGTGAGGCCTCTTGGGAGGACTGCAAATTGGTTCAATCTTTTCAGAGAATAACTTGACAGGTTTATCAAAATTAAAATTGAATGTACTCCTTGACCTAGATTTTGTTTCTAAGATTTTATTATAAAGGGATATACACATAAGAATTCAAAGAACTATGTTCAAGGAAATATATTCATTCCATAGTTTATAATAGCAAAACATTGAGGGGGAATCAAAATGTCAGTCATTAGGGGCTTGGTTAAATCAACAATGGTGTGTTTATACCATGGGAAAAAATACATTGTTAAATAAAAGAGCAGATTGCATGATATGATCTACTGTGTAATTCTAGTTTGGGGGAAAAAATCGGGAAGAATCCACATAAAACTACCAAATCACCAAAACTGGAAATTGAGTAGGTTTGTAGAGGAGAAGTAGGAGAGGAGAGAGGCAGGAAATTGCAGTTTTTATTTTATCTACGCTTCGGTAATGACTGAATTTGTTTTATAATGAGCATAGCTTACCTCTACATTAAAAATGCAAATGTGAGAAAAAGCAAGAGTGATGAAATTCTAAGAACTTAGTAATTATGATTAAACAATATTTCTTTCAGCCTGTACAGTGATAGTGATTGGAGAGTTTCCAAGTATCTTGACATTTCTTATCTTCTTTTCTGCTGTAGAAGACCTAGGGAGGTGGGTCAGCATATGTCCTCTCCCTGGTGGGCAGTGAAAAAGCCACTTTCCCAGGACACAGGCAGGTTTCCATTCTCCTCCTCCTCACATTCACAGGGCATTTTCAGTAGCAACTGATTTCTAAATTGGCTCTTTTACAAATAGGATATTTCTAAAACAGCATTTTTAAAATTGAGATGTAATTTGTCTATAGTAAACTATGTGATGGTAAGTGTGTAACTTGATGAGTTCTGATAATGTATACATCCATGTAACCATCATGGCAGTCAAGATACAGAAGATTTCCATCTCCTCATAAAGTCCTCCGTGCTCATCTCAGTTAATCTCTACTCACCTTGGTCAACCACTCTCCTGAAGTCATTCACTATAATTTAAATATGCCTTTTTTTAGAACTTCATGTAAATGGAACCAGAGGGCATGTACTCTTTTGTATTTCCCCCTATAGCTAACATGTTTTTGAGATTCATCTATTTTGTTGATGCATTAGTAGTTTGTTCTTATGGTTGTACAATAGTATTCCATTGTATGGACACATTACAATTTTATTTCTCCATTCACTTGTTGATGGACATTTGCATTATTTTTAATTTTTGCTAATATGAACAAAGCTGCTATGAACATCCTTGTTTATATCATTTCATGAATATGCGTTTTAATTTCTTGAGTAAATACTTAGGAGTAGTATTGCTGGTAGTATGCTAAGCGTGTGTTTAACTTTGTGAGAAACTACCAAACCTTTTTCCAAACGGATTGCACCATTGGACATTCCCACTGGTAATATATGAGGTTGCTGTTTGCAAATAATAACCTTTGGTACATCTGTAGATATTTTCCTATAGCAAAGGCTAAAGGGAATTTTGTCAGCAGTAAATACGGTACCGAGTCCTTACCCATTTCAGTCCCTGCTCTATCCTAGGTGATAGGGACATAATATAAATGAATGAACTTGGTTCCAGCAATAGGAGGTGAGTCCAGAAGACTAATCTCCCTTTTAGCTGTTGGTCCCTGGAGCTGTAAAGTCTAAGAAGTTTCTAGACCTGAGCATATTTTCACAATCTTTTCACGTACCAAAGAGCCTTTGCTTCTTTAGTTTTATGCAATAGATCCTCATTGCTGTTCGCTTGAGAAATCCCCCTTTCTTTCTCCTCCATTCTTTTCTTATATCAATTGTATTGTAGACACACACAGCTTTGGGAACCGATGACCCTAACATTCCTCCTGAGATCCTTTGCTACAAGCAGTTCCCCGTGCAGCGTTTCTCAGGACGTGCTGCACAGAGAGGATTTTAGGAGCGGACTATATCTCTTTTTAATGACTGTCCACTTTGTATGGCAAGTGAGGTTTTCCATTTATGGTGGTAATGTACAGTTACCTTTAAAAACAATTTAAGTTAACGTATTTTAACTTAAAATAGTAGGTCAATTAAGTAAAAATGATTACATAAATAACAGCACAGTGAGTAATATTTAGAAAACCTCAGGTCTGGTCTAATTCTTCACTCACTATTAAAGACACCCTGAGCAATATTGGTTCATCATCATAATCAAAAGAGAGTCACTAAGCACCCATTGTCACTCAGGAAATAATGAGCCTCAAAGTCGATATGGGTCCCTGCTTGGGACTGAACATCACTAATACTCTTACTAAATATATTCCTGTCAAAATCTTTGTAATATCTAACTCTCCATGAGGTGCAAAAAACCTGAGCATCCAATTAATTCCCAGATCAAGGCTGCATGCTTTCTGATTAAACATCATAAATGCTATTCAGAGCTCTCTGTGGGCTGGTCTGGGCTCCTGCTGATGGGAGAGCGAGGTGTTAAGATTGCTGTTGAATCCTCTTCTGAGTTTCCCACAGTCGAGGTTCCTTCTAGACCCTGGTGCCTGAGCTTATAAGGTGCCTAATGAGGCCTGCAGCATTTGACAATATTTTTGCCTGCTCTTTTTAGAGATATTTGTTTTGTAGATATCATCTTATTTTAAATGTCCCTGAGTTGCTTCTTTTTAAGAGGAAGAGGGAAGTAATATTTAGTGAGTGTCTCCTAAATATGGGTTACTTTAAATTTTCTCTTGCTCTCTTAAAACAAACAAACAAACAAACAAACAAACAAACCCATAGGAACTGTTCTTCAAATAATCTTTCTCCTAGAAAAATTCCCCTATAGGTCTCTCTGCTTCCATTCTAGCCCATTTCAATTCATCTCTATAGCAGACAGATTCTTGAAAAATACCAAACCCAGGGACATCCCCCACTCTTGCCTGGAAGAAAAAGTTCCCCTTTGCTTCTAGGATGAAGTCACAAATCCTTATGACTTACAAAGTCCACACAATCAGTTCTCTTTTTACTTCTCCAGTGTCATCTCAGGCCATTTTCTCCCTGGATTGACATGCCTTCCTCTTCCCCACAAACACACACCAGCTTTCTTCAGATTAAAAGGTGAGTATATTCCTGCTGCAGGGCCTTTGTACAAGCTGTTTCTTCTGCTGCCAGATACCTGGGTAACTCCTCATCCTTAAGGCATCAGGTGTCTCTTCTTCAAGAAATCCTTTCCTCACCCAGCAGTCTAGATCAAGTTCACCTAGTTAAACACATTCATAGGACCCAGTACTTTTCCATCATGGAAAAGCCCCACAGTTGTAAATAAACAATTATTTCTGTGATTATTGATTTGGAATCAATTTCCCCTTATAGACAATAAAGTCCTTAAGGGTAGGGACTATGTCTGCTTTATTCATCAATGTACCACTGCCTCCAAGCTGGCCCCAGTGTTTCTTTCTTCCTGGTAGTTATGACCTTGCATTAAAGTCTCCCACAATGAACACATATAACCAGCTGATCCATATAACAAGTAAGATATTGCAAAATAGCGGTTGGTGACTTCTGAGGCTAGGTCATGAGAGACATTGTAGCTTTCAAGTTGCTCCCTCTCAAGGACCACTTGCTCTGGGGAAGTCAGCTGCCATGTCACAAGGATACTCAGGCAGCTCACAAAGACCCACACAGTGAGAAGAACTGTGCCTCCTGCCATCCCCATGTGAACCATCTTAGAAGTGGGTACTCTAGCCCTCTAGCCTCACTGATATCTGCAGACTTGGCCAACTTCTTGACTGCAGCCTCATGAGAGACCTTGAAACAGAAACATCCAGCCAAGATGCTCCTGAATTCCTAACCCATATATAATGTGTGAGATAAAAAAATTTGTTATTTTATATGTCCAAGTTTTGGGGGCCATTTATTATGCAATATTAGATAATTAATACACCATAATTCCTGGTATCGTAGAAGACTCAAACAATTGTTGAATGAATAAATGGAAACATTTTACTATCTTTCTTTCACATTAGAGGAATGTACAACCCAGAGAGGTTGAATAACTTGCCCCAGTCATAGTAACTAAATAGTAGAGGGAGTATTGGACCCAGATCCATTTACTGCATCGCTTTCAGTGCCATTTTTATTACACTGTTTTATCTTCCTTGAAGAGGGAAATCTAGCTGGTCAAAGCATTTTTACTTCAGAACTTTTTATTGATACACCGTTAATAGGGTTACATACTGGCTATTTAGTGTAAAGGTCTCCAAAGTGGGTGTGCCCACCCTAGGGGATGTGCAAGAAATCCCTTGGGGTATGGGGAGAAAATATTATAACTTCTTTTTTTTTTAGCTTGATTTAAAAAAATTATGTATTTATTTTTAATTGTGTTAAAAAGTCATAATAAAATGTACTATCTTAACCATTTTTAAATGTACAGTTCAGTAGTTTTAAATATATTTATATTGTTGTGCAGCAAATACCCAGACTTGTTCATCTTGGAAAACTGAAATGCTCTATCTATTAAATAGTAACTCCTCATTCCTCCCCTCCTTCCCCACTCCTGGCAACTGCCATTCTACTTTCTACTCTATAAATTTGACTACTCTAGGTACCTTATGTACGTGGAATCATTCAGTATTTTGTCTTTTTTGTGACTGGCTTTTTCACTCAGCCTAATACTTGAAAGTTTATCTGTGTTGTCATAATTAGTAGGATTTTTTTGCCTTTTAAGGCTGAATGTATCCCATTGTTTGTATATACCATTTTTTTTTTAATCTACTCATTTGTAAATGGAGACTTAGGTTGCTTCCACCTTTTGGCTATTGCTATGAACATGGGTGTATATTATAACTTGTTTTATATTTGTTTATATTTTATCCTTTAAAATTTTCTTTTTAGAATGTTTTACAATGTACACTACTATTATTATAGTAGTAAATACACACACTGTGTGAATAAATGTGAGTATATTTGAAGAGCCTGCTCAAAAACTTTTACAGATAGGGATGTGTGATTAAAAAGTTTGGAGACCTCTGATTTTTTTAAGTGTAGCAGATGCTGTTGGATGCCCCATTCTTAATCTTTTGCTTTTAGCATTTCATTGCATATTGACTCAACTTTCTTCTATCAGATTCCCATCTTTTTTTTTTTCCTCTGGAGCCCAATTTCCTCATGATCTTGGTATCCCAGAGTACAGGAAATTGCCTTTCCCTCCATCTTGGTATTAGCCTTCAATCAATGACTGATGGGAATTGGTGTGTTAAAACCTCAACATTTTCCCTTCATGGGTTCTAACTCATGTCCTGGGGTTACCCAGCAGAACTGAACTCTAGTTGCTCACAGTGGTAACTCATTTCATCCACACCCTTGTCTTGTCCCCCTCCTCTATCTGTGCTTCCTGGGATCACATCCCAAGTTAACTACTGGTCTGTGAATATACACCTCAGGGTCAGCTTCTGGAGGAATCCAAATGAAGACAGTAAATGAATGTAAAACACTTCAAAATTATTTTCACAGTGATTAATATAGAGAGCATAATGGAAAAGGAGCATAATTTTGACTTAATGTCTGCCATTCTCAAAAGCAAGTTCAGTTGCTTCTAACTACTTGACAATTTCATTTCCTTATAAAACCAATTTAGCTTTTGTTTCTTAATCAGTGATTTTATTGGAAGGGAGGAGAGTTTCATAAGATTTTAAAGTTATACCAGACAGGCCCAATTTTCTCAGTTTACAAATGAGGATGCTATGCCTCTGAGACATTTAGCAGCTTGCCAGATGCCACATAGCTAGAAAGTGGTGCAGATGTGACTGGACTCACATTGCAACTCTCTGGACTCATGTTTCTAAATAAAGCTATTTTTTTACTTTGATATACATCTTGATACATAACTGGTTAGATTAGGGGATTTCAGAAGAGTTTTTCTTAAAGGGTGAAAATATAAAAATTTTAGGTTTTGCCAGTCTGGCAGTCTCTGTTGCAAAAACTCCCCTTGGCCATTGTACCGTGAAAGTAGCCTTAGATAATAAGTCAACAAATGAGCGTGGTGGGTTCTACTAAAACTTGGTCTACAGAAACAAATGGTTAGTCTGTGGATTGTAGTTTGCCAACTCCTAGGTGAGATTATAGAGGAGATAAATGTTCTCTTTGTTTTCACTTTTAAGAGAAATATTTTACTTCCAAGCTCTCCTTATAGCTCTTTAGTATTTATAATTTATTTTTAAATAACACATAATCACTTAAATATGCATGAAATGTGTTTTCCTCAGACCCAAAGTATAGCTTACTTGGTCCCAAAATGCATCACTGCCATTTGTCTTCCTGCCCCCCATATTTTTGTCATGTTAATTTTGCACATTAAACCTGCTGGGTGCTGGGGATATTGTGTTTTAGTTACTATTTGTAGTACACATAGTGCACACACAGATAAGGCTTCTCTTTCCCAAAATATTGAAATGAGAGTGTATGTTTTTCATTGTGTCAATATTAATTACTCATATTTTTTACATTAATTTTAACACAATGGAGTGAGTCTAATTTGGAATGATAAGATTCAGTTGCATTTAAGTTGATATTTTAAGCATTCCCTGTGAAGAACAAATAACAACCACAATTATAATTATAATCATTGTTTCCAGGGCAGGTTTGTTTTCCTTTAGAGGGATTTGTAAATATGGTACATTGAGTTTAATATTAATAATGATGACATAATAATATCACATGTTTCTAGAGAGAACTCTATAACTAGAGTTCCAAATTTGGGAATTTCCTTCTCCTAGTGGGATAGTAAATAGGCAAAGCTTCTTAGGTAAGAACATGTTCATGTACATCTTTTTTTTTTTTTAATTCAAAATCTTTTAGATACTTAGAGTACTCAAAAACCTAGGTTAATTTTTTTAGCCTGAAAATGCATGCTTTGAGAAATCGAATGGCTATTGTTAATTACATGTAGCACCAATGAATGAGTTGAAAATATCAAGACAACCATTCCTATTCTTTCTTAATTTCTTTCTGCTCTCTGTGGGGCACAAGTCAGCCTGGATAAATGGGACTTCTGTGCCTTGGTTTGTGGCTGTGAAAAAATAATACCAGTTCTCTCCAGACGCTGGGAAGTACTAAGAAGTACTCATTTTCCTGTGTAAACTATCTTCCTAATGGCACCAAGCAGAGCTTTTTTTCATAGTGAAATGCTGCTGTTTACTGAAGTGTAAATGAATAATTTCTACTATGAACAGAACAGAAGGAGGAGCATAGCAAAGTCAGAGAGAGTGGTTTTTTGAGGAGAAAGCAAAGTTAGAAGAAATTAGGGGTGAACGCTAAAGAAAAGGAGAAAAGCAAAACCTTCTTTCAACAGCCAGTCAGTCATCCAACACACACTGGTTGACCACTTACTCTGTTCCAGTCACTGTGCTTTGCTGAAGGTGAAGAGATGGGCAAGACAGATAAGGTCCCCATGTGCCTGCAGCTGACATTCCAATGGGGCGGGGGCACAAAAAACAAGAACCCAAAACATAATTACAGACTATTTTTTAAAAAATAGCTAGGAAGGGACTAAACAGGGAGTGATACTTAAATTGAGATGGGCTCAACTGTGGGATGAGCCAGTGTATGAACCTTGAATTAAGAACAAATTCTGGAGTTGTGAAGTCTGACGTATGGTGAGTGAACAGGAGGAGAGAGTATGAAAGGGTGCCTGGAGTTAGGACACGTGAAGCCTCACAGAGAAGGAAAAGGGGTATGATTCCAAGTGTAAGGGGAGCCACTGGATGGGGTTAACCTGGGGAGTGACTTGGCCTGTGGTACTTTTATTCTCTGTCATGATATCTCTGGTTATTGTGGGGAAAGTGCATTGAAAGGGGCAAGAATGAAAGCAGAAAGCTGAGGCTTTTGTGGGGTCCAGGAGGGAAAGGATGCTGGCTTGGTCCAGGAGGCCAATGTTAGAACTAGAGAGAAACAGATGTGTTGCAGAATGGAGCTAGAGCTAGCAGATACAGTGGCTGAGGGAAGAGAGAAAGGGTAAAGAGTCAAGGATGACTCTCCTGTTGGGACATTCATCATTGTATCCATGGCGATGTCATTTGCTGAGCTGTGGGAGCCTGGAGCTGGGCTAAGTTGAATGAAGTTGGCATGATAGATGGTGAACTTGACATTTCACTTCTCACTCGGCTGTGTGAACTAAAGCAGATTATTAACCTCTCTGATCTCCAGTTTCTAAGAGAGGTGGATAAGAAAGTGCCTACTTTATTGGTTACATGCAAATTAAATGTGGTAATGCATATAAAACATGAGGCCAGGAACGTTGCACATACTCAACAAATGCTAAGTGCTAGAACTGCTGTGGATCAGAAGCAGCTAAGGAGAGAAAAAAGATGAACCTTATACTCTGTTGACTAACAGTCAACTCACCATGGGAGGGGGTATGGATTTATGAGCTAAGATGAAACAAGCATCACATGAAAATTCCCAAACCAAACTGTCGTACAAAATAGAATAATTGACATTGCTTGTGAGTTTTAGTTGAGATGTTTATGAACCTTGACTATGGTCTTACTCACAGAGCATACATTCTTTCTTTGTTAGGTGCCTGTTAAAAATCTCAACAAGGTACTGACTGTATTAAATAACTCAGTGCCTATCTGTTCACCACACTGGCACTCGCACAGGGACTGGCTCCTTCCCAATTAATCTCCTAGAATATTCTCTACAAGTTCGAAAGAGGACATGTATGTGTATGTCTGTGGGGTATGATGGAGAAGAGAAAGAAAGGTAGTCCAGGATCAGTAGCCAGAGGACATCAATGACTGTAGCACGTTGGGGAGTAAAATTTATATTATTTGATAAATCATATCAGTGATATGGACAATCAATATATTACACCTCTTTAATTCTGAAGCAGAAAAGACAATCTTCCCTGTCTTATAGGTGGAGAAACTGAGGACCATAAAGATCAAACAATGCATTTTTGCTCACAGTGACTCAAAGGGAGTCCTTGAACTAGCGCTCCCTGAATAGCTTAGATTTATACCAAACCTCTTATTTTAAAAATTGGCAACGTTTGAGCTATAAAATATAAGCCTTCTATTTCCATAGCTTAATGAAAACATCTCCCACACGCTGTAATACATCTTATTCTTTCTCCTAGCAGAGTGCTCATTGTGGAGGGTTGTGTGTGCGATATTCAAAGTACAGAACTCACCAATATACTGGGGACGATGGTGAGGAACATTGCTCAGAGCCAAGCCCTAGCTTCCTGCACTTGGCTTCAGGTTTTAATTATTGGTTAGTAATTAAGGGTTCTTTCTTTTGTGAAAAATAATTTCCCATAGGTTGGAAGCCAGCAGGGTTACCATGGTTGAGAAGCAAATCTTATTTCTATGTCAGATATTCTCTCTGCCTTGGCCATACAGGATGGAAAATTCTGCTTTGCATGAAGCTTCAGACTGCTCAAATGTAAGGAGGTCAGGATGCCCAGAGCAGACTCTGAAATGAAGACTGTGGGCAAGTGACTTATTAAAGAATTGCTTCCCGGGAGGCCAGTGAAAGAGAGAGGGAGGCAGGATTATTATACCAGAAGAAAGCCAAACCAAGATGTGATTTTGGGTATATCCTGCAGGGGGCCCTGGAGGGATAGTTACACATCTGCATTTTCCCAGCCTGAGTGAGAAAATTTTTCCATGCTCCTACGGGCAGTCACAGATTTATGGGTGCCAAGAGGAGGGTGGAAATTCCCAGATATATCATGTCTCCGTGTGTGGGGCAAAGAAGGTTCGAAAAGCCCTCGAGCAGTCCTCCAAAAGGAGCAGCAGATGCTGGCAGTTTGGAGACAAAACAGACAAAAAGCGGTGCATTACACAAAAAAATGATACAAAGGTATAACCTGCTCCAGAGGGCTCCTTTTGGTGGCTGAATGTGAAAGTTGTAGGTGGCAGAAGTTAGGTTGGGAGGACGTGGCAGGGAGAAGATTGTATTGAGTAGGGGGATAAGAGGCTTGAAGCTCCACAGAAGGACCAGTAGGTGGTTTCTACATGGGCCAGGCTTGGTCTGAGCACTTGGAAAAATCCAGATGTGAGTCTCTGTGCTGTGGTGTGAACTGACATTGTGAGGTGAGCAGGTTCAGCCACACCTCAGGACTGAGGGATGCTGGAGACTTGAGTTCCAGGACTGACTCTGTTCTAACCTGCTGCGTGACCTCTGGCATTTCACATTCCTGCTGGGCCTCAGGTTCCTCCTGTGTACTGAGTGAGGGACTGGACTTGAATGCCTCTCAAATCCCCTGAGGTGTTTACAAAGCTCACCAATCTGCATACCCAGGGCAGACCATCCTTCCCTAATGCTTTCACATTTACTAAAGTGAAGACAGTTTCAGTTTTGAGAAAGCATGTGATGGAGAGCTGGGGTGGTATGGGTACTATGTGTCCATTTGAATAAAGACTGAGAGGTCCCAGGGGATAGATTTTGTGGATTTACCTCAAAGTCCACACATTTTTGCTCACCATGCTGCCTGAGGGGCTTTGATTTCCTGGGCTTTCATGTGGAACAGTTTGGGGCTCATCCCGGCCATTGCTGATTTCAGAACTGGTTTATCTGGGTCTCTCCCATCCCTGAGCCTGCAGTGCTAGGTCAGTGGTTGAGCAGTAACATCCCACCTCAATCCCTTGTTAAGTTTCATGTTCAGTTCTCCATCAAGTGAAGGGAAAACACCATTTTCAAGGAAGATGATCTGTGTTTTCTATTGCTGCTGTAACAAGTTACTACAGACTTAAACGGTGAAACAACACAAATGTGTCATAGTTCATTATTGTTCTGTGGTCAAAAGTCTGACAGTCATATCACTGGGCTAAAATCAGGGTGTTAGCAGAGTGGTGTTTCTTCTGGGAGGCTTTGGGGAAGAATCTGCTTCCTTGCTAATTCAGGTTGTTGGCAGAATTCAGTTCCTTACGGGACTGAGGTACCCACCCTCCCCCCCCCCCCTTTTTTTTGCTGGCTATGAGCTGAGGACCATTCCTAGCTTCCAGGCTGCCCATATGCCTTAGCAATGTCCCCCTCCCTCCGTCTTCAAATCCATCAATGATGAGATGAGTTCTTCTCATGTTTTGAATCTCTTCAACTCCTTCCATTATCACATCTCTTTGGCTTTCCTCTCTTGCCTTTAAGGACCTGTGATTACATTTGGCTAACCTGGAGAATCTCCTCATTTTAAGTTAACCTTAAGTCCATCTGCAAAGTCCCTTTTGACATGTAACCTAACACAGTGGTCCCCAACCTTTTTGGTACCAGGGACCGCGCTCCTATGAGAATCCAATTCCTGACAACCTGAGGTGGAGCTGAGGCGGTGATGCTAGTGCTGAGGAGCAACTTCAAATACAGATGAAGCTTTACTCACTTGCCCACCACTTACTTCCTGCTGTGCAGCCTGGTTCCTAACAGGGCATGGACTGGTACTGGTCTGTGGCCTGGATGTTGGATACCCATGACCTAACATATTCACAGGTTGCAGGGATTAGGGCATGTAACAATTTGGCAGCCATTATTTCATTGACCACATGACCATTTGGTCATTATGTCTTCCATCCCGCTTTTGGTTTAGATGGGGACTTTCTCTTCAATCTTTCAGATCAAATTGCTCAATTGACTTCCTTCATTCATTTATTCATTCAGCAAGCAGATAGTTATTCACTGTCTGTTTTATTGCAAGTCATGCCCTAAGCACTGAGGATGTGGAGAGTAATAGGCACAGGTCCTATCCTAACTCAGGAGGCCCAGAGAGATGCAATGCCTGGGTAATGATGCTGTGAGTGCCTGCCCAGATTCCCTTCACTGGGCCAGTGCACCCAGACTCCAGCCCTGGGTGTGATGGCTGCTGAAAGGTCACAGCTCTCTCCTCAGGATAATTGTCCTTGGGCAAATGGGGCTCACCAAACTCAGGAAGTTACAAAGGCCCCAGGGACCGCTGGAAGTTAGTGACCAGATGACACAGAGTTACAAAATGCTGGTTCTCTTCCTCAGGGAGGGACCGACTCTGTAATGTGATTCATGTTCCAGAGCCCCCTAAGGGGTCAGGTTGAGGTCGAATTCCTTCCTCTGCTGACCTGCTTCCCTCCCTCCCTTTCTCCTGATAATACACAATAAAAACACTTTCTCAGGAATCCCCATGTTGGTTTCAGGGGATTTATCCTAAGGTTGTTAGTAATAATAATAACCAATCTAATCTCTTTCATCTATCTCTGGTGAGTGTGTGTGTGTATGTATATGCATGTATGTACTTTACTTTTGTAACAGCGAGGAAGCACAGATGTCATGTTTTCCATTGGTCCATGTACCTATGTCTAACCAGAATATACTATAACGTATTCTTCAGATCCTAAAATAGAATTCTAAAATAGAATTCTCAAACAGGCAACCGTTTAAGTACTTTCATTTTGAAATTTCTGGAACTTGGTTTAGAGTTGGATTAAAAAGCCAAACAAAGAAATACTATTCCTGATGAACTTTTGGCATACTTTGTAATAACAGGAAAGAAGAAGGAAAACATGAAAAATTAGAATAATATGCTAATTGCCTCTTTTAATTTCCTTTTCAATATGCTCTCTATGAACCAATTACGTGTCTTTGAGGCAGGAAGGCAGGAGGAACTTAAGAGCAAGGACTTTGAAATCTCATTGTCTCAGGTTTCCTGTGCTAAATTCTAGCTATCTGACCTTGGGCAAGTTGCTTAACTTGCAACTTAACTTGTAACTTGCACCCTTTAATATCGGGTGTCCTATGTGCCAGGAACCTGTGTACACTATTTAATTGGCTTGTCACAACCACCAATAGGGTCAGTATTACATTAACACATTTTAGAGACAAGACACAGAGAGATTAACTTGCCTAGGGTCAAATGTCTAGCAGGTAGTTGGGGAGGCATTTGAACTCAAGGTGTCTGGTCCATTAGTCCTTGACTCTCATACCACAACCATGGCTAGAAGGAAGTACAGTGAAGAAATAGGCACACGAAGAAAGGGAGAGAGCGAAACCGATGTCACCTCAAGGGCAGCATTTTTCATCACAGCTGCAGCGAGGAGTTATTAATTATTTGTGGGTTCTGCTCTAAGCAAGGTTTGGTCACCTATGGGTTTTGATTCTCTCAGGTCAAAAAAAAACCCAAACAAAAAAAATGCAAAGTAGGAAACCTGGTGAAATGTTTCAAATTTGGGGAATTCAATGAATATATACTGATAGTGAGAAAGAGAGTAAGAAAGAAATAAAAGCAATGAGGAAAATATGTTTTATATTTGCGTAAATTACTTTTTGTGGCTTATCATATAATGTAAATATTGCTATACTTTTTCAGAACAAGTATGTTTTGTGATAAGCAGAGTAAAAATCTAATAATCTCATTAGCATCCATCCATCCATCCATCCATCCACCCACTCACAATTTATCATCTATTTGTATAAGAATCTGTATTAATAATCTTGGGAACGAAGCCTCTGTTTGATTGTTTCATGAACAAGAGAATTGGAAGACATTATTTTGGCCTTTACACCACTTAAATTTAGTGAAAAAAATGAGACTCTGTTATAGGCCTTTAGGGAATTTAAGGTGAGGAAATGATTTTTGTGGGTGACTTTTAGTCTAGGGTTCTTGGTGGAAGCAAATTTCTAGGTGGAAAGCCAATTACAATCCAATCACTCTTTGTTCAGTATCAGATAGCTCAAGCTTCTAGATGAAGTTGTATGCTGTATCGACCCAAGAAAACATTCTTTAAGTGCTTTTAAGTATCTCTCTGTCTGTAAGGTTTAGAGCCGACCTGCTTGTTCTTCCTGAAGCGTTCCCATGGTGGGTGTTGTTTTCATTTTCAGGATAGCACTGAGCACATTGTGCTGTAATTATATGCTTACATGTGTGCTTCCCCCATTGAATTTTGAAATCCCTGAGTGTAGGGTTCAGATTTTTCATATTTTAAAATCTAGGTCCCTAGCACAGTATCTTTTATACAGAAGAAAATTAATATGAATGTCTTAAATGTTGGCTAAGTTCAATGGAAAAAAATAGTCAACTGAGCAATGTGGGAAAAATAGATTGACCAGATTTTTTTCTTTGCTTTCACCTGTAGCTGTAAGTTCAGGTCCAAACAAGTAGTTTCATTTCAGTTAAACAAGGTTTTTTTTTTTCTCCAATTTTTATATCAAAGTATGTCCCTGTAAAAACAGACAGATTCTTCTAGTACATGGGTTGAATCAGATCATAGTCATTTGACTGAGGTCTATCCAAATGATTTTTAAAAAGTTCTTCTCCACAATATTTAGTGCAGCCTCCAGTGATAAAGTGCTAGTACGATCTGACCAACATTATGAATACATTGAATAAAGTCAGCCCCTCCTTTCAATAAGACACAAAGATTCTTTAAATCTCAATTTATATGCAATATTAATGTGCCCTATTTAAATATTAATCGGTCTAAAAGCCTGGGGTGATGCATGGGATCAATACTTCATAACATCTGAGTCATTCAGGGCCTGAGGACAGGGCCCATCTCCAGCAGTCACCCTTTCGCCATGGCAGCCACCTGTCACCTGGAGCCCTGGTGTGCACAGAGCTGCCGGGCTCAAGGCACTTCCTGCAAGCTCTGTGCTGGCAGGCCTTCAGAGTGCTCCAAAGGCCCCTCTTCAGAGACAGTCACCTGCCAGGAACCCATCAAAAGAATGAAAAAGTGCAGGTCCTTAGGTGCGGGCTTTTTTTTCTTTTACAGGAACTTCTGTTGGTGAAATAGCAACCCTGGAGTATAAATAAATATCCAAATTTTGGACTGAACCAAAGAGCATAATGCACACTTTTCCATCTGGGAAATTAGTTGCATTTCCATCAATCCAAGGAATTCTAGACATTCCAGAAAAGAAATAGCTCTTAGTTATTGGCATGTAAATTATCTATACTGAGAATCATATTCTTTCTGGACCTTTGGCCATGAGGACATTAGTTAATCCTATGGTCTTCTAGTCCCCTCACCAGTGGCATGTGTTAATAAGGAAGGGAGTGGGGCATCACCTATAAGGTCGTTGCGAGCTGGGAGTTAGAGGGTTCTGCGTGTTGGAATTTCTCATCATCAATGATAGTGACACATCATTTAGCTCCTGATCTCATTTGCAACATATGAATTATGAATTAATTAATAGTCAATGCAATTTAGCAAATGTTTATTAAGTATTTGCTTAGCACTGTGTTAACTGTTAAGGGGGACCCAAAATTTAAAAAGTACATACTTTCCTACAAAGAGCTTGTGATCTACTTCTGATTTCATCGTACATTATAGGGGGACTAGCATTGTTGAATAAATGAATGATTGAGTGAATGAATAAAGTGCCACCATGAATGATAATGTTAATCATCAGAATCTGAGAATGTTTTCAAATAAATATATGTTATGAAGCTTATCTTTAAAGATTTTGATTTAGTAGGTCTGGGGTAGAGCCAGAGAAAATCTATATTCTCCCTAGGTGGGGATGGGCGTCAATTACTGTGGGAGGACTGAAGAGGGAGTCTAGCATGGGTAACTGTAAGAGTTGCTGCATAAAAACAACCATAAAATGTCAGCAGCATATCACAATAAGCATTTATATCACTTACGAGTTTGCAGTTCAGTTATAAGTAAGATGATCTAGGCTGGGCTCAGGTGGGCAGCTCTTTAGATCTTGGCTAGGTTTGCCTGCTTCTGGGGGTTTGTCTGGGGTCAGCTGATATTGGGGGTCCCCTTGGCTAGGCAGCTTTGTTTCTAACTGCAGCTCTGTAGTTTGACTTTGGTGGCTGTGCTTTGGGGTTTGGTACTGGGTAGCTCTTCTCCATGTGTCTCTCTCCTCTTCCTCCTGGGTCCAGTGGGCTAGCCTGGGCATGCTCTTCTGATGGTGATGATAGAGGCACAGGAGGGCATGTGGGAACACAAAAGGCCTCCTAAGGCCTCTGAACTGGCACCCTGACACTTCTGTATTACTTTATTAAACAAGTAACATGGCCCAACCCAAAGTCAAGGAGTGAGACATATACCTCCCTCTTTCAGAGGGAGGTTCTGCAAAACTGTGTGGCAAAAGCTGTAGGTCCAGGGAAGGATGAAGAATTGGAGTGAATGCAATCTTTCACATTTGCTGCACTCAATAATTTGTGGAAAAAATCAGGAAGAGCATGTGAATCTGCACAAATTCAGCATAGGGTCTTGGAGCTGCTCAGAGGGTAACCTCCAGTTTCCAAGCTTAAAGATGGAGGCTCAAATTCAAGAAGTGGCCCATCCTCCTTGTCATCAGGGTGGGAGCCTGGGCCCCATTTTGTGATTGCTTATACATCAGGAGCTATAATTTCTGTGGCCTGGAGAAAACTTTATTTGGAAAAATTGCCATTTTACCTTCTTTTCACCCACCTTGGGGATTAGGCTTCCCTTATGAATATCCATGACTTTTCTTTTAGTTCAAAGATCTGAGACAGAGAAGACTAAATGAGAAATTCTTCTCTCTCTCGGAGGCATCCTTCTTTATTGCATCCTTGGCCATGGACAATGGGTTTTCTCTCTCCCCTTATCTTCTATTGCTTGGATGTTCTTTTTCAAATAAATATTTTATTTCTCTATCTTTGACATTCATTTTGGTGGCCTCCGCATTTTGGCCTCTGCTTTCCTAGCCTCACAATCTTACACTTAGTGTGGATGAGGTACCCTTTCTTCTCTTTTGAGAACCTTGAGCTTTCTGTGGAGGGCACTGGGAATAGCACTGGTTTCTTGAGGCATGCTCCTGGTTCTTCTTCATGAAGACAACCTGACATTGTGCAGAGTTGTAATCTCAGCTCTTTCAGAAAGGAGATGAATGTTTATTGAGCATCTATTATCTGGCAGACCCTAAGACATGATATATCTCAATGATATCTCATAGCAAGCCTGATGCTGATCTTGCCCATTTCACAAATGAGGATATTAAAATTCAAAGAAGTTTAATAGGTTAGTCTGAGGTTGTGCAACTATGAATTAGGAGGCCAGGAGTCACTCAGGTTTGACTCAGTTTCCACTATTGTCACACTGGTAGAAGCTTACCCTTGCATGCTGGCTGATTTCTGTCAGTACTGGCAACACTTCACTTGAAGACTCTCTCTGTTTGCTGGGCCTATTCTCTTTGTATGGTGCACAGGCCAGTAGAGTTAAGGTCCCTACCTTCCCATCTTGTGCCCACTGCTGGGGCACAGCCCTCAACCAGTGATTGACAAGAGTTGATGAATAATGCTGAGGTGGCTCTGTCTATATTGCTTCTCAGAGTTTCATGGTGAGATTATGCTCCTGTTGCCTCAGGGGAAATTGGCTTTGTATAAATCCTTTCCAGGTTGCTCTCCTTTCTGAAATTGTTTCCCTTTTCCTCAGCTGATGCTTCCTGGGATCTCCTCCCAAATGCATTACTTGCCTTCCAATCCTTGTCTCAGGTCTGCCTCTGAGAAAACCCCCACCTACAGTGAGAAGACTATCCATAGATTTTACCGAACAACTAGCCACTTCTTTACCTTTCTAGCTTTAGCAGAGCGGGCTTTAGGCAATGGTTAGCCCCACTTACACCCACACTGCGAGAGCTGCAACCTCAGTCACACTTCTCATGTTTTTGGAGAAGTCTCCTATTCCTGGAAGGACCTGTGGGCTTGAACCAGTGCTGTGAACATAGCGTCACCCAATAAAGAGATGAACATCCTCCCTGCCTGCCCACCCCTCACCTGTGAGACACGTCCCACATGTGTGTCCTTACTGACCTTGGGCTCCTCTGGAGAACACATAGCAGTTCTAATACACAGAGATTGGATTGCATTAGAGCGTATAGCCAGACGTTTTACACAGAGAGGACGAGGTAAAGGAAATCTGATTTTGACTTGGTCTAGAACAACGTCTTGGCCAATACTTATTTCATGTTACTATTATTGGGATGGAAAAATGTTTTTTAATTATTTGGAATAGTGAGCATTTACCAGTGGTACTGGATCCCTCAGATTAAATTCAATTGTAGAATAATAGAGTAATAATATAAGCAGCTATCATTATCCTTTGCTTCTAACTCTCAACAGATTCACTGTAGATTTGTTGAATTAAATTAACACTAATGACTCACATTTATATATTGATTTGCAGTTTTCAAAGGATTTGAATTCTCTGTTTAAATAAAAAGAGTACTGGACTATCAGTATACATTGACTTCTCTTTTAGTATAAGGGAAAATGGTTTTGAAAATAATTCTACTTTGGGAATCATTTTACCTGGTTTAATTATGAATAAATTTTTGTCACCTTTGACTAAGAACCTCTGCTAGAGTTTTCACTTCTCACTGACAATAACTAGTACCAAGAAGGAATTTTCCCAAAACAGAACATTTCTGTTTATTTTAACCTTTAATAAATTCTCAAGTCATCCTCTCTGTGGCAGATGTTACCAGGACCTGGCACATGTATCTTTGGGCTATCAGCTCATGTCCCTGGTGAGTTCTGGCTGCCTGTACCTGCATTTATTTGCTAAGGGCTGTGGGAAGCTAGAAAGTACTGGGATGTTAATATCCCCTGGGGCCAGCCCTCAACCAATGACCAACAGGAGGTGCTATATAAATGCCCTAGCTTTCTGGATGGGATAACTCTGGCACACATATTCTACACCATCTCCCAGATTCCTCAGTAGGATGAAATTCCAGCTGCTCCTCATGGTAACTTGTTTGATAATGCACTGTTTATTGGCTGCCTCCTCTTCATGTTTCATTCCTCCCATTATCCTTGCACTCAAACCCTTGTCTCAGGGTCTGCTTCTGGGAGAACTCAAACACAAACCTCCCCAAAGTACATTTCGCTAGGAGGGCATTGGGCTAGCTCATCACATCTAAGCTATTAAGTCACCTAACAAGGTGCGAAGCTGCCTGTTAATCCTTTGTTCAAACAATTTTTGAACTTATCACTGTCCACTGATTTCATTGCTCTCCTGGGCAGGTCTATTGCACTTGCCATCCTCATTCTGTTAATTATAGTGTAAAATTTTTAATTAAAAATAAAGAAGATAAATTTGGTTAGTAGTTTCAAAGTTGTCACTGTCAACTCTGCACAGGGTGAAGGAGACACCAAGATTGGCAAAAACCAGTCAGATCAGGTCTCTGCTGAGGAATTAAGCATATTTGGATGTCAGTTTTCTCACCTATACCAAAGACAGAAAAATTTCACAGCCATGTGTAATCAGATATAATTTCTTTGTAAAGTTCCAAGTGTTTGGTAAATGTTGAAGACTTGGACCTTCCTCTGGATAGAAGTTGTCAAAACACGCAGTTTTGAACAGAACTTATGTTTTCTGTTCAACTCTTAGATACATCTAGTTAAGTTTAGTGTAGGTGTTGTCATCTCAACAATATCCCTGACAAATGGCCACCAACCCTCCTTTTGACCATCTTCAGATGTGGAGAATTCATTATTTCCTGGGAGAGCTAATTCCTTTTATTAATTATCCTGATTTTATTTTATTTTTATTTTTTTAACTTTTACATTTTTTATTTTTATTATGGCGATATTTGTTAATGAAATCCGGTCAGTTTCAGGTGTGCAATTCAACAGTAAGGCATATATATATATATGTGTGTGTGTGTGTGTGTATATATATATATATATTGCATTGTGTGTTCATTGCTTAATCAACCTGATTTTCATTGTCTAATGAAGAATCATTAGACAATTCTTCCTTTAAATGAACTAAAATTTTCTTCCTGCAGTTGTAATCCATTGGTGGGAATTTTCTTGGAAGAATTTGTTGAACAAATTGAATGCCTCATCTTATATGGAAAATTCAAACTATTTGAAAATGTATTTAATGTACGTGCCTCTTAAGTTGTCTTTTTTTTCCCAGTTCTTTTAGCTCTCCTTAGCAGGTTGTGGTTTGGAGTGCCTCTACCACCGTTGTCATTACATTACTCTCCTTCTTAGAGTGAGACATCCATTGGAAGCAACTTAGCTGTCCAACAATTGGGACTGGAAAGTTTAAATAAATTACAGTATGAGGCAATACTGTATCACCCTTATAACCATGTTTTGAAGAATAATAACAGAAAAATGTCCAGGACATATCAAGTAAAAGGAGAGATACTGTATATACAATAAGAGCACAATTTCATTAAGAATGATGATATGGCTAGTTTTGAATCTGTTTTATGCTTTTCTAAATTTTCTGTAGAAAATATGTACTTAATTTTTAATCATAAAAAATGTTTTTGGAAAGAAACAAAGGAAAAGAAAAAAGAAAAAAGAACATAACACCCATTGGACCCACAGAGTTCTTCAGGTATATTCTGATATTACAGATTTGAGGGGAGCTGGTACCTGTCAATTTGGATGCTTCTTTTTCTAATTTCAGATTAGGGCTTTTGGCAGATGAATCATACTGTCGATTAGCATTGTACCTGCAGTTCTTCAGAGCCCCAGAGGATTTTTTTTCCCACTTGAATTATTATCTCTTTTAATCTGGTAATTGGCCCTTGGGGGCAGCCTGTCATGGAAACACCTGGGCTGGGCAAGGAGAAGGGAAGGATGCCCAAGTCAGTCTTCATGTAAGTGCCACTTGTTGGGGTTGGACTGGCAGAAGGAAGCCAGGCACTGTCAACTTGCCAGCGTGACTGACGGTCACTCCATTTTGAAGTCCTCAAAGTTGCAAGCTGCAGCAACACTAGTTTTTAAAAGTGAGCAGAACCCTATCTGGCTGCTCTGTGATATGCTGGGTCCTGGAGATGACAGGAACTCCATGCAACCCTCAGCCTGGGAGGAGCAGGGGGCAGGTCCCTGAAGACTATTATTCTGGCCATTTCTATGAGTATGAAAAGGCCTCTGGGTATCAGAGCCTTGGTGGAAAAGCAAAACACGTGTTTCTCAGTCTCTCCTTTGGAGAATTCTTCAAGGGCTCTGTAGTTATTGGAGAGGCAGAGAAAAAGAGGGCATTAGAGGAGGTGAACAAGGATCTGTGTGGGGTGGTCCCTTTAAGGAAGCAGAAGGTGCAGCCAGGCAGACAGCTCTGCGTGTTCCTGCAGTGGAAAGCAGGACATAGGAAAAGGAGAAGCATTTCCGTAGACTGCAGACAGACTGCTGAGGCTGAATCAACAACTCAGATATTTCTTTATTGTCATATCTACAGGAGTGGATTCTCATTTCTTGGAATAGAACCTCGGATTAATTTCTGTCATGTTTCTCTGGGGGTGCATTGGCTGGACTGTGTCAATGATTCATTTAACATTTTTTTTTAAAAATTAAAAAAGATGCTCAGCCCTGTGTATACTCTTCTTGATTTTGTTTCCTGATGCACAAAATGCTAAACATGTAGAAAATCTCCGTTCTTTTTTTTCAGTGTAGACCACACACCTTCTAGGATGAATGACCCAGAATGTTAACCTCAAAGCATTTCTACTTGTTAACCATCTTTTCACCATTTAAGTCCATGTTCTCCTAAATATGATCTCTTCAGTTACTAAAATAATACTTTTTTATACTTAGATCTGCAGGTTACAGAAGTATGGCTTAGCAAGAGTTTGGATAATTTTAAGTGAACACACCAGTGCTTTAATAGTGTACTTCCTGAGGTTAAAATAAAGTGAACACTTATGTTTAAAGGGTTTGTAGGTTTGTAGGTTTCATCAGGGAAGCAATGTGGCTTGCTGGATCAGAAGTCAAAGCATGTGGTTCTAGCCTAACACCATGACTTTCTGTTACTATTTCTAACTTGTCAAAAGAAACTAAATGTTGTACATAGTGTTGTGGGGGAAAGATGGTGTTCAGTGCTCATAAGCACAGAAATAATAAAAAAGATGATGTTCTTGCTTTCATATAGCTATGGTTGCAATGTGAGTTGCTGCACTATTTGGCATTTTGCCATCAGTTTTATCCAGCAAAACTCAAATGGCTCATTTCCACTCTTAGCTAGACTTGATTTTAAACCTTGCCAAGGCTCTCTCTTCTTTGCCCCTCCCTGTACCTTCTTCTTGGCAATCTGTTTTTTCAGGCCTCAAGTTTCCTTCTTTTCTTCTCACAAAGCCACAGGCTTTTCCTGTTGTCAGACCCCATGCCTTGTCTGTTTGTCTTTGGTCTGAGCTGTGCCTCCAATGAGGTCGGCAGTTCTAGTGTGCATGCATACACATTTCCCCGTGTGAGTGTCTATATGCATGCATGTGTGTGTGCGTGTGCGTGTGTGTGTGTGTGTGTGTGTGTGTGTGCCTAATAATGAGGGATGCCAGAACACTTAAGGTGCAAGTGTTTCCCCAAACAGGTTGGCTTGTACTTACGTAGTTTGAGGCCAGGTCTGGGTGGAGATAGTCAATCCCTGTGAAAAGACAACAACAGCAAAGGAATGAAAGGTCAGTACCTGCCACTGTCCTCAGGAAAGTTAGTCAGGAAAGCACCCTCCTTATATACTGCTACCAGGAGATTCAGATGGGGGTGAGCAACAGTGCCTGAGGCCCCAGGCTTGAATTTCTGTTTCCGAATGATGGTGGGCTACACTGCCCAAATGGAGAGACAGCTGCCACCAAATGCATCAGAGGAGTGAAGCCAATTAGATTTGAGGCCCCAGAGGATAACACTTTTGCCATAAATGTCAGCATTAAGGGGTTTAGTGGCTGCAGGATGGATAGCTCATCAGGGCAGTGATCTAAGAGATTTGTGGAAATCCTGACATTTCTAAAACATCAAGTGGCATTTCTTCTGAAATGAAACTGGCCCTGGGGAGGGAAAACAATTATTATTTAACAGGGCCAGAACAGCAATGGATTAGGAGAGGGTTCTCTGGCTTGGAAATAAGAACACAGCTGGGCAAGAAAAGCAAGCAATTAGGCGAAGGGCAAATGGTCTCCTGCGAGGAGTTCCGAGTGGGAGCTGATGCTTTTCTTTCCAGAATGTGGAAGCCCAAGACCTTGAGTCTCCCAGCAGGGATCCTGTGCTTTCTCCTGGATGTGGATGACCTTGTTGCACAATTGTTGTTCCAAAGGCAGAACTATGGTCCATGAGCTGCTGGGTTCCATCAAACATGTGGGCCTCAGAAAGGACCCTGGAACTTTAAGGCCAAATCAAAAAGTTCTCATACAGGTCTGAGAGTCATATAATCATTGCAGTAGTTATATTTGAGCATCCAGCTCTCCAAGAAACCAGCCAGAAACCTGTACTAGCTAGCAGAGTGGTTCCAAGTATAGGTTTTGGAATCCATGATCCAAGTTTGAATCCCAATCATCATGCCAACTGGCTGCATGACTTCAGGCAAGGTAATTGGCTTTTCTGTGCTTCCTTTCTTCTCGACCTAGTGAAGGTAAGAACAATGTAGTGTGCTCGTCTTGGCAACATTTAACAACTCTATTGGGATGCAATATTTAAAAGCCAGAAGCATCATTAAGTCCTTCTTATCGCTGTCATCTTCACTGTATGCATACTAAGGCCAGGTTTCAGTTATAGCTTTATACTGCAAAAAACAACTTGTATGAGGATGTATACAGTTGACCCTTGAACACCGTGGAGTTAGGGTAGCCAACCGCCAGGACAGATTAAAATCCTCTCATAACTTCAGTTGGCCCTCCACACTCACAGATTCCCAATCATCAGTTGATCCTTTAACAACATGGGCTTGAATTGTGTGGTCAGTGGAAAAGCACATGTAAAAGTGGATTCACACTCTTTAAGGGCCAACTGTTTCTCTAAAAAGAAATTCTTCCTTGTTGGTTGCACAAGTAATTTCTGTTAAGTACTTTCTGGACCTGGAGTCACTGTTCTATAGAACATTGTTTTACAAAATGTTTTACATTTTGCTGCTGATATTTTGATATCCAAAGCAATTACTGTTATAATGAATACTTTCTATAGCTTAGGAGAGGATAGGAGGTCACTTCTCACTCGCCATTCTCCTCCTCCTCCCTTTCAAAGACTGAAGAAGGACAAGGGTCAGAATATTTAAAGACTAATATTTTAAAAGTTTGCAGACCCTTGTTCTGAACCCTAATTCAGAGATGGTCAGTTTAGGCTATGGGTGGAGTTGGGGATGAGCCCAGGCTAGGGGGCCAATAGACACAGTTCCATTTCAGGCCCACATGTTAAAATATTTGTGTGACTTTGACCAAGTGATATAATCTCTCTGATCCTTGGTTTCTTCATCTTTGAAATGGGGATTCTATTTACCTTGCAAAGCAATTTTCAAGATTAGAGCCAATTTTTCGATAGTAGTTTGCAGTAAACACTTGTTAAATTATATTTATACCATCATTAGTACCACCGTCTACCACATCACTAGAGTTATGCAGATAATGTAGAAGCACAGAACATTAAAAAAAATTACATGGTTTTAGAATGTTTTGTTAGAATTAAATTGCTGTATATATTTGTTAAAATTGGTGAAATTGTGTTAGCTCATTGTTAGGCCAAAAAAATTGTAACATATAGATAAATTAAAGGACATGCACACACAGAGAATGTGCCTTTTTTTCCAACGGGGAGTCAGTTTTTAAAACAAGATATCATGTTCTGATAGTGCAAGTTGTTTAGGGGAGGAATTTTCTGAGAAATAATAGTCTCTTTTCTCTGAATGGAAAATATTGAAGCACAGAGATAATTTAAGACCAGAAAGAAATTAGAATTAAAACAAGATAAATTTAGCCTAATTAAAGTAAAAGATCTTTAACTTAGGTTAAAGGGAAGACTAAATGTTAAGTTAGAACAGACTCGGACTTTGGTCTGAGGAAAAAAAAGATGATTTACGGAATTGTGAAGGATGACAGAAAGAGAATGATTCAGAAAGAGAATAATGAACTAAAAGCCTGAAAATGATCACTTGGTAATTACATAGTATTTTAATATTTTTGTATATTTGATTTTTTGAGGGAAAATATACTGAATACATCTTTGAAACATACTTATATTTTTAATTCTTGTATTAGTAATATATTCATTTTTATTTTTCATGAATTTGTTTATTTTTAGCAATGAATGACAGGTACTATGTAGGTCCTGGAAAAACAGACAACTTGGATACAAAAGCTGAGCTATACAACTGTCTATGGCTCACAGTCTGCAGGGGGCACCGACTCATCATTAGCCAATCACAATGAAAGTGGTGCACAAATGACAAATACTTGATTATAGTTTAGTTTATAAAACATTAGTATCCTGTCATTAGTTTGGATTTTAATCCATAATAGTTCAAATTCCTAGGAAGCTCTGACAGTTCTAGAGACTTCAGATAATTGGCAAAGAGCTCCATGTACATATTTCTAGTTAGAATGTACTAAGCCCAGTTCCTTTTATTGTACTGAGAAAGCTAGCCCCATATACTATGCCCACTGACTTATTTGTTGGATGAGGAGTAGACCTCAATGGATGGATTGTATTTTTCGAAGGTAGTGGTTCAATATCTCTCATCCCATATGGTCTTCTACAATGTGACAAGGTCACCCCTCCCCCAATTACAGGTAGGTCTATTCTCTCCTTTTCAGTCTGAGTGGGCTGTTACTGCTTCTACCAACAAGATACAGTAGAACACTATTGCATGACATCAAGACTAGGTCAGAAAAGGCCTGGTATCTTCCACTTGTTCTCTCTGGATACTTGCTCACTCTGAGGAAGCCAATTGCCATGTAAGAAACCCATATGTAGATTCTCTGCTTCACAGCTCAGCTCCAGCAATAGCCAGCATCAATCACCAGCCTGAGAGTGAGTCGTCTTGGATGTCCAGCTAAGTCGAGCCTTCAGATGACCACAGCCCAGCTGAAATTTGACCTCTACTGAATGAGCTACCTCAAGTGAGAATTGCCCAGATGGGCTCTTGCTATGCCACAAAAATCATGTGTAAAATAAATACTTCAAGTTGCTAAGTGTTGGAGTCATTTGCTACACAGCAATAAGAACTGGAACACATCCTGCTAGAACTTCTGAGGCCTATGAAGCCCAAGTTAAGAGAGAAAATGTTGTTATTATATGTGATGCAGAGTTCTAAATCTCTTGGAAGGATGTGGGTGACTGTCTGGACCTCCACTTATACGAATGAGGTCCCATTCACAAAGTCCCACCAAAGAAGTGGAGCCAATGGGTGGGTTTCAAGCACTGAGGATGGTGGTTAGGATCAAATAGATTTCAGGCAGTTTCTTGCCTCTCTAAATCTCAGTTTCTTCATCTGCAAAATGTGGATAATAATAATACTAACCTTAGAGAATAATTGTGGCTATGTTTCCAAAATGCTAAGTAGTCCCTAGAAAATAGTGAGTACTCAGTAAATGCTAATTTTTATTATTACTTCAGCTTGAAGCTCTCTCTGACGCCACCTCACTGGCCTTCATTCAATCTTACTTTCTGGGCTTCATCTGATATCAGGTAAAGACTGGTTATGTCATCCCTGACCATCTTTGACCTCGAAAGCCAGCTGATTGCCCTGAATCATGCCTGGGATGGGTGATTCCTGACCATCCCCATGTCTTGTTAGGGTCACATCCCATTTTGTAGGTCAAATTCCCAACACCGAACAATTCTATTACAACAAAAAGGATAATTTGCCATCATTAAGTGGGGTGCTTGCTGACATCTAATTTCCTGGGATGTCAGCGTAGACCTTTAAGAAATGCTTTCTGCTCCTTTGGGCAATAATAAACCATGGAGGAATTCTCTTAGTAATATGTAGTGTATGGAAATGAATTAAGTCACACCCGACTGAAGGCAGCAAATATTTATTGAGTATTAATCAAGTCACTGGGCCTAATAGAGAGAATGATGGCTGAGTTTTGAGTTGTGCAATCAGAGTGGGGTGAATGATTATTAAAACCGGGCTATCAAAGCATAGAGAAGATAGCCATTAATATCATAATAACTTTGTATGGTGGCAGATGGTTACTGTACTTATTCTGATGACCATTTTGTAAGATATATAAGTGTTGAATCATTATGTTGTACACCTGAAACTATTGTAATATTGTATGTTAACTACACTTAAAAAATAAACTGGGCTGTCTACAAATTGAATCTTCCACATGCAGATAATAGAATATATGTCATATAGGCCAAAATATAGAAAACCAATGCTTATAAAATATTATATTATTTGCTCTTAGGGGTGAGAGTCAGCATCTGTGTCTGTTTTTAATTTTGTCTTGCAATGATATCATGCTGAGAGAATATGTGAGAAATGCTGCCATGCCAGTCAAAGTTCAGGTAGTTTAGAGAGGAAATACAGCACTGATGCTCCCAGTCTCATCTTTGCTACTTCTCATTTTTAGGTGTTGGGGCAGAGATGCTCAATTGAGAGGCATATTTCGAGGCTGCCGAGCATCTGGAATTGTACTTGTTGCACAGGAGGCCACTCTTGTCCCAAATGTGCTCATCTCACAATTCAACGGTGGATTTGGAGAATGGCCTGGCAGTCCTTCTTTTCTCAAGTTATCATACTTAATAAGCACACATTGAATTAAATGTTACCATGAATCCTTTTCTCTCTTCACACCAGGAGGCAGGATCTATTACCCTTCCTCTGGAATTTGGCCTGAGACTGTTGATCTAAGAGAAGAGTCAGAGTGATACTTGCCCATTCCAGGTTCTGACTTTAAAAAGACTGGGAGCATTTGATTCTTAGAATGCCTGTTTTTGTAAGCCTGGAGCCATCTGTAAGAAATTCAGCCTCCATGCTGAGGAGACCACATGGAGTGGAAAGGCCCCCAGACTGTATGGAGTGGGAGGGAGCCTTCAGTTGAATACAGTCCCAGCCATCTTCTGACTCCAACTGCATTAGAGACTCAGAGAGACCAGCAGCAGAGTTTTCTAGTTGAACCTGGTCAACTCACAGAACTGTGAGAGATAACAGCATGGTGGTTTTTAAAGCCACTCAGTTTTGGCATGGTTTGTTCTGCAGTAGTAGGTGATTAAAGCAATGGAAAAGTTAGGAGTTTTAATTGGGAGGCAGAGTTTGCTATTTGGGGATACCAAAGGTCACTAAGCGGCAGAATAACATCAAACAATTTCTGCCAAAATTTTCTGAAGGACTTGGGCTCTTAAGCCAGGAAATGTGGAACAGAGTCAGGAGTCATCCTCTGCTTTGCTATCTTTGGACAGGATAATGGACAGTCAATCAAGGGAACTACAGTTAGAGGTCTCAAGTGGGCATCACAGGACTGTTGGAAGTTTTGTTAAAAGAGTGTACCTGTCTGCTGTTACTGTAGTGCTACTTTTAGGGTGCTCTAGTAATAGCAGAGGGATACCCAGCAGATATGCTATATGAAATGGTCATTACAAGATATCGTAGGCAGATTTCCCTCAAGCCTAGATGCATCTTTCTCCTGGGTGAGCTGGCTTTAGCTACTTTAGTTTCTAAACCAAAACATTAGGAAAGAAGAGACAGTTATAAGCTCCCAACACTGGTGCACACACACTTGCGCAGAGCTCCTTTCTTCTTGTGAAAGCCCTCAGCCACTGGAAAAAGCTTTTACATCCACTTCAAAATGTCCAACACATCAGAAAACAGCGTTTGTTTGCACATTGCTGTTTAATGAGCCCACACAAAGACAGCAGCAATTTTAATCATTCTGGCTCTCCTTGTTTTTCCATCAATTTTGCTTCAAAGATTTGCTGTAGAGAACATAGTGTTCTTTGAGGATCCTCAGAAGGGAAAGGCTCCATTATTTAATTTCTGTATAGTCTTTCTATTTAATCGGGCCAGTACTGCACAGTGGAGCTTTTACTGGAGGACCCAGATGGCTGATGAAGGGCAACAGTACATCCCTGATGAGATGACTATGGGGCAGAGATGCTGCAGAATCTTGGCAGAGCCAAGGACATGTATGGTTACAAAAACACCAATTCATCGAACCCATTGGTTTTCATATCACAAACTATAGAAAATAAAGCTCCGTTAAATCTTTATTTGACAGCATTTGGGATAGGATAACATATTACAGGGGGTATGTGTCATAAAATGTTATCAAAATATGCTTTACAAAAGTTCATTCTGAAAGTAACAATAAAGTCAAAAATTCTCCAAACCCAAAACCTGCTGCTAAAAAGTGATTTCATGAATCTAGAGCTACATTATGTAATAGAAATTTTTGTGATGATAAAAATGGAGTTGGCTTGAATTTCAGCAGCTGTTAGTGCTATGTGGGTATTCAGAACTTGAAATGAAGCTAGGAATTGAATTTTTAATTTTATTTAGCTTTTATTAATTGAAATTTAAGCATAAATAGCCACATATAGCTAGTGGCTACTACATTGGACAGTGTGGATGTATTCCTGAAGGTAAGGTATAAGCAGTGGCCTAATGAGAAATTAAGTTTGGATGATGGTCAGGTTTCCTTTGTTTATTTTTTAGTTTTTAAAGTTTATTAATTTAACAAATACTTGTTTAGGGCATCCTCAAATTCAAAGACCATGAATTTGGGAGGAAGGTGAGGGTTTAGTCACAGTATAGACTATCATCAGGCCTAGCATCTGGCTATTCTGCCTCCAGAACAATGACTCTCTTATATTCTGAAGGCAAGCAAAGATACGTTTCCTTCCAAATGATGTAAAGGCATTGAAATACTCACCATCATCCATAATTCCAATGGTAACACCTTTTCCTGTGTATCCCAGCTCCCAGGCTTCTGCCACATTCAAGTCGAGGCCAGGAGTACCATCGGCTTGCCCGGTATTGATCTGGTACAGGAATTACAAAGCAGAGAATCTTATTGGTTTGGTGTAGTAAAGCACCTGTGTAAATGTTTGCTAGATGTGCTCTGCAGGCATCTGATTTTCTGGGGCCAGTTCAAAGACCACATCTTCCACAAACCAGTACTTTCGGATATTATCCCACCTACCTTTTTAAGACTTCTCTTTCCATTTTTTGATATGCACAATTGATGTTGTATGTTTTAGATAAGTATGCAAACACAGTTTTAATCCTCCCATCTTTTATGACTAGATTGCTAGCTTTAAACTCTTTAGAGCTGACATTGTAAGAAATCTCCGCAATTTAGAATTAAATGATCACTTTTGTAGTTCTTTATTTATACCTTCTGTTTTGAATTTAGTTCATATTGTCTTGGATTATTCTTATTTGAATATGATTTCCTTACTAAATACAATATCCTTTGCAAAAGGGAGATGCCCTATTTACATTGGTCATTTCAGTAGTACCACACCAATCTTGCTTAATATTTGTTGAACTGAATTAAAAAGATAGCTAGTTCACCTTTAGTGTATGTTCTAATGAAAAATATATAACTATAAAAAATAAATCCTCCCCCCCTTAAAAATCCAAAGAAGAAATAAAAGGAAATAAAGAAAAATTCCAAATAAATATGCTCACTATCCTCTTTTCATGCATCTTTGTCCAGTGCAGATTCTCTCAAAGATGAATCATAAAAAATAGTGACATCAGAGTTTGTACTGTCAGAAACCCACAGTGACCAATTGGCTATTATGGTATTGCTAAAACATCATGTGAATGTCATTAGTGCTCTTTATAAAAATGGCTACTCTTCTCCTTCCAAACATATGTTAAGATTATACCTCTCCATTCCCTTGAAAGTGAGAATGACCAAATGAGTGGCTTTGGCTAATTGAATGTGGGCTCATTTGCCATTTGTCACATCCAGGCAGAAGCTTTAAGAGCCAGTGTGTGATTTGCCCCTTCCCTTCTTTGAGGAGCTCATGAAAGCAAGGATCAAGATGGAGCAAAGATGAAGCTTGATCGACTTGAGTCCCTGAGAGATTATAAAGCATTGGACTTACAGCATCAGTGAGAAACTTTGATTTCATTAAGCCATTATGTTTTTGGGGCATTATTGAAAGAAACCTTGCTTATCCTGATTAATATAGTCATCCCTCTGTATCCAAGGGGGATTGGTTTCCAGGACCCCCATAGATACCAAAATCCACAGATACTCGAATCTCTTATATAAAATGGCATAGTGTTTGCATATAACTTATATTTTGCATGTAGGCTTAAGTTAGGTATGCCTACATATTCTCTTCATTTGAGTGGATTCGTTATAATGCTCTGCACATGGCAAATTCAAGTTTTGCTTTTTGGAAATTTCTGGGAACTTTTTTTCAAATATTTTGAGTAGGTTGACTCTATAGATACAGAACGTGCAGATAGGAAGCTGACTGTACATATAAATTTATTTAGTCACTCAGATGGGCTTTTAAGAATTCCATGCCAAAAAGCATAAGGCATAATTAATTTCTGAAGCCCCAAGAGGGGGCTTGTGATGCATTCCTACAATGTAGCAGTTCACAGGGTCATAATTTATTTTCTCTCTTGATCAATATCTTTTAATCTTAAATAAAGTTTCACGTTTATAAATTAGTCCCTCCTTTTCTCCCAATATGCCTTGCAGTTTGGATGTTTTGGAGGCACTGAGGACCTTTAAAACACAATTCAATCCATCCAAGTGGATTATGAAGGACTGTTGGTGAGCCAGAAAATATTCACTTCACCAGACAGACTGGGTTTTCCTGCTTTAAATGCTGCATCGATTAAGCCCCATTGAACTGATTACCTGCCATTATTTTAGAAAACACTAACAGATACTATTTATGTTACTTTAGTCTTCAAGATCTCCTGCTTTTCCCTTGTGAAGTCACCTGATTCTTTCTCTTATGCCTGTGGTTTCATTATGTCTTGCCATTACTCTGACTACTGAGACCCCAAGTAACTTTTCCCAGACCTTTGACTTGACTTTTACATGCCTTTGCAAGTCTTCACTCTTACACTGTCACTTTTTTTAGAGTCTGTAAGAGTCTGATTCATTGTTGGTAGTTTCTTTGACCCTAGGAAATCATGGCTATTAGCAGTTCAGAAGAAAGCAGATTAGAGAATGAGATGCATTGGTGGTGATGGAAAATCAATACATATCAGAAGGGACAGAGCAGTTCACTGAGTCGGACGTTGGCTAACATTCCAAAGAATAATGAAGAAATAGAAATGCATCTTTTATCTGAGGCTCAAGATGAGAAACATTAGGAATAATGCAGAGACACTTACCAGATACCATTGCTTTGTAAAAAGAGGATCATTCATGTTGATGTCGATCTCATTGAGATCTCTATACCCTCGCTTTTTTCGGTTGAATCCTTCTTGCTGCAAGGCCATCTTTACCTGGAATGACAATACTAGCATATTACCTGAATATCAACCTGAATATCCCTCTTCTGGAATTCATTTCCATGAATTCAAATTCCATTTGTATATAAGGTGTTTTTTCTCAGCCGAAGCCAAGTTCATCTCATACACTTTATGATTATTTTTCAAGAGCATTTACTTCTGCTTGTGCCAAACAAAAAGGCTTGGTGATGACTCAAAGTGAGTTCCCTTAAAATAAGAATTAAATGAAGAAAAGCATTCTCAAGGAAGATAAGGTGGTAGGGTCATTAAGTGAAATAAAACAAGGCAAGGGAAAATCTCTATAAAGGAAAGGAGAGTGTTGTGGATTCAGGGAGGGAGAGAGTGAAAAGTGCATAGATAATTTTTCTGGAGAGTTTCCAAGCCTTTCTATTTTTTGGTAATATAGTGCCATCACATTTGGGAATCAGCCCAAAACAACAACAACAACAACAACAACAACAACAACAACAACAACAAAACTAAACAAAAAACCTGCATGGAGAGCCAATAAGTCCATAGGAAAACTCCAGAAGTAAGTGAGGGACCTTTGAAGAGAAATTGGTGGATGGTGCTGTTGTCCTTTTAATGACAACACTTCATTTTGGATAGTAAAACAGAACCCTAAGCCCTTGTATGGAAATGAATTAGGAGGTGAATTAGGTTAAATAGGCTCCTGGCAAAATCTAGGCTCTGTCCCAATCAGAAAAAGTTTCTTTCACTTTGACCATAACTAATTTATCATCCAATAGCTGTGGCCAGTCTCTGAATGTCTACAAACTCAAGGACTATGCAAATGTATAAAAGAGTGTGTGCTGAATACTCATTATTATTTTTTTTAAATTATATTTTGTTTTATTTCTCCTTTCTTCAAATCTCCTTGTATATTCAGGGAATTACTCTGAGTCCAGTCCAAATCCACTGGGTTCTGTGTAAGTGGGAGTGAAATTTGAGGCACCCATCTGCTGCAAAGAAACTGAAGACTCTCTTCACCTCAGAGGTGCCTCATTAATATCTCTCTTAAGATCTGAATTCCACAGCCAAGCCAGGGGGCTCCCCCAAGACTAAACCTTCAGCCTCTTATCGATTGTGAGCTTCCCATACCTTTTCAACAAATTCTCTTTTGCTTAAATGGTCCATAAACAATTCCTGTTGCAATAAAGAATTCTGATATGAAACAAGAGGAAGACAGAGAGTTCAAGTCAAAAGTGATGGTGGGCAGAAAAGAATAAAGAGACAACAGATGTGGCCAAAACCCTCCCCTTCCTGCTCTCCTGGAATGGGGAGGAACACTGTGGGAGAGTAGCTCCTCACTTCCTTGCTCTATATACCCACACAGAAAACCTGGGCCTCATCTGAAAGAAAAACTCTTAACTATACCCAAAACGCTATACATGTAGAAAATAAGTGGTAGATGTGGCATTTACTCTGTGAGTTCTTTGGACCTATTCCAGAAAGAGCCATTTACTGTGGCATAGTTAAAAAAAAAAATCCCTAAAGAAATAGTAAAATAATGGAGAAAATGAGATGGATGGGTTATAAAAGTAAAACATGGACACAATTAGTGTCCATTAAATGGAGATAAATTATGATTCAAATATACGTATATGTATATGTGTGTGTGTGTGGTGTGTATCATATATATCTCTTTTGAGAAGCAGCTGCCAAGATGGGATTAAACATGCAGGGAATCTATTAGGAGAGAAAATGGAAGAAACTATGATGCAAGTCTGACCCCATAAAAGAGTGAACAAGGTTGGGCAAAAGTGTCCTCAGCTGCTCCATAGACTAAAGAAGTTTCGGCAAGGCTGTTGGGGATTTAAAGTCAGTTGTCAGAGGAACACTGTGTCTCCCAGGGATGGGCCTACCTCAGTACTTCTGCTGTGTTCTGTCACTGGCTAGAGCAGCCGCAGCCAGTGTGACCTGTTGCCAACACAGTGATAGTTTTCAGAGTGTAGTAGTTGGGGTCCTTGATCAGTTATTCTCCCTGGAATCAGAGGTCTGTGCAGCTGCCACAGAATATATACATTTATTTACATACGTGTCTGCATGTGGTGTGTGTATGTGTGTGCATCTGTGTGTGTGTGTGTGTGCACGCGCGTGCGCACACGCATATTCATTAGTGTAGACCATTTAAAATGTAGAAATGAATGTAGTTCTCAACCCAGAAGGAGCCATGACACATCCCTTAAAATCTTTTTTACTGGAGAAGCAAGTACAGTACTCTCTCTTGTCCACAGGGATACATTCCAAGACCCCCAGTGAATATCTGAAACCAAAGATAGTACCAAACCCTATCTATACTATGTTTTTTTCTATACACATATACCTTTTCACCTAAAGGAAGCACTTAATGGCTTCTCTTTGGCATATCTGAATAGCCAGGATCATTTGTGCTTTGGGGCCCTTATTAAGTAAAGTAATGGTTACCTGAACACAAGCACTGCAGCACCTGCTGCTACTGACAGTCTGGTCACCCAGATGGCTACTAAGTGCCTAATAGACAAGGAACACCTACACTGTGGATGTGGGACAAAGGGGCGATTCACATCCCAGGCAGGTCGGAGCGGGACAGCATGAGATTTCGATATTCTGCTCAAAATGGTGCACAATTTAAAACTTGTGAATTGTTTATTTCTGGAATTTTCCATTTAATATTTTCGGACTGAGGCTGACCACCAGTAACTGAAATCACATAAAGCAAAGTCATGGATAAAGATGTACACTATATTCAAATATGAGTACCACTTTAACTTGGGAAGGAAGGATCCTGAATTTGGCCATCACAGCTTCCCATTTTGGTCCCACAGCAAGCTCTTTATTTGCTCTATTAACTAATGAGTAGCTGTGACTAGCTTGCCTTGAGGGATTCCCATTATATTGGATTCATTGTCAGGAATGACTTCGTTGAGATCGTGCCTACCCTTTGCTAGGCTCTTCACTAAGCAAGAGCATCTACCATGTGGAAATTTAGAAACTCTCATCTGTAGGTTGTTTCCCAGCAGCATAAAAACAGAAAGACATATTAGATTTCATCCTTTTAGATAACAGTGTAGAAACGGCTATTGCAATATCACTCCAAACTCAATTAGACCAAGTGCATTCTAATGACAAGACTGTTTAAATCCATTTCCATAAAATTTATTTTTAATTCCGTAAATTAGGTTTCAATGGAGATCAGTGATGCTTTGGAATGTGGCACTCTCTGGACATCGCCCTTTCTTGACAAAGCATGACTTAGGTGTCTGCGGTTTGCATCTTGCGTTACTAAAAGTTAGGACTCCTAAAACTGCAGAGGGCTTTCTGAGTCCATTAGTTTATCTTCATGTCCTCAGTGAAGATCATGGTTACAATTCCAAGAGAGAGGAACACCTTTAAGACATATATTTTTACTTATTACACAAAAATAACTGGAGAACAGTTTTTTTTTTCTTCCCATAATGATACCATATAATGCCATCAATTGCTTTTATTTTTCTGGTTTCTTTTCCAATCTGAATTTGCATTAAAACCTAATTTTTACACAATAATAATCATACTATAGATAGAATTATACATTCTTTTTTTACTAAGTATCTAACCACAAGTATTTTAATATGCTGCTATATAGGTCTCATATTTTAATTTGTAATGGCTACCTAAATATTCCATAAAGTGATGTACCATAATTTACCCAACATTATCTCTTTTTCCTTCTTATTGGTCATTTGGATTGTTTTTCATTATAAGTAAAATTGCTATGAGCAGAGAGATGAGGTTATAAACTATTTTTAAAGATCTCTGGGGAAGATTTCAGGGTTATAATTCTATTTGTGATAAAGCCCTAAATGTTAGAGTATTTCCTAGTGTCTATAGTTCTTCTTCATATTATAACTAAAAGGCCAATTTTTTTTTTCTCTTCCTCTTCCTTTCATTACCACTTAGATGGGGTACCAGTGACATGTATACAATTTAACTGTAGCTTCTTGCCTTTTCAAAAAATACATACAGGTATCTCTGGTATTTTATTTTAGAATGCTTCCCTAAGTCGGTCTATGGACTTAAACATTTATACAAGTAAAAAAATATAAAAAAACAGGAGTGTTTGTTACTGGGTATTATTTTATTAAAAATGAGTAGATGGATATTCAATTCTGGTTTGACATTTAAACCTGAATTTGAAACATGTGCGGAGCACACATTTTACCTGAGCAACTCTATCCACACCCTTTCCCTTCCAGTCCCTCTGCTCAATTAAGAATTTTTCAATTAACAAACATTTCTGTGCATCTACAATGTACAAACTAGGATAAAGCAGATTCTATCTCTGCACATTAGCATGCTGTTTTACAAGTTACATTAACAAGGTAATTTCACTATATTCAATCTTCTCAACAAAACTGTGGTGTGGTATGGGTACAGATGAAGAAATGGAGGTTAGAGGCCATTGTTCAACAGTTGAAAACATGGTGAAGTCAACTAGGGTGACTACTTCTAAATGCTATGAACTTTCTGCTAAGCCACATTGCCTCTCCCTAAGGCATGGAACACAGTCAAGATTCCAGTATCTGGGACAGCTTAACTGGACATAACTCTAAGGATGAGGGTCAGGATCACTTCCTGGCTGGGCTGATAATTAATCAGCTGCTCATTATCATCCATCCTGTAGAATAGGAAGGGCCAAGGAAAAGAGGAACAGTAGGGAAACCTATCTCAAAGGGCCTATGGAACATCTTGACTTGAAGTGAGCACAAGAAAAAAAACCATAAAATAGAAAGCTGACATGTTGCTGAAAATACTGAAGTTCATGAATTCATGATGCCATTGATTGTCACATTATTATTTTCTATACTACTAAGAATTATTTTATTTGCTACTGTTATGAGTTGAATGGTGTGTCCCTAAAAGATATATTGAAGTTTTAATCCACTCACCTATAAAATGGGAATGAGACCCAATAATGACTAACATTTATTGAGGGTGGACTGTGTACAAGGTGGTGCTTTAAGTACCTCATGTACATTATCTCAGTTACATGTAAATTATATTTGTTGTTTCACAGCAAACTCATGGGGAGTTATGAGTGAAGGCATGAAGAAGTACATGGTTGGATAAGAATCACACAGGTAGTCAAGAGTAGAGCCATGGTTCATATCTGTTATGGGAGGAATTGTGTGCCCCCATAAAAATTCATATGTTGTCATCCTAACCACCAATACCTCAGAATGTGACTATATTTGGAGATAGTGTCTTTAAAGAGGTAATTAAGTTAAATAAGTTAAAATCAGATCATTAAGGTGGAACCCAATCTAATATGACTGGTGTCTCTGTAAGAAGAGAAACTTTGGACACAGACACTAGAGAGAATGATGTGAAGGCACAGGGTGAAGCCAAGGAGAGAGGTCTGGGTGTATTTTTTCCTGATGGCACTCAGAAGAAACAAACCCTGTCCATACCTTGATCTTGGACTTCTCACTTCTGGAACTATGAGACATACATTTTTGTTGTTTGTGGTACTTCGTTACAGCAGTCCCAGAAAACTCATACACCACCCCAGCAATCTGGTTGCACAGTCTGCATACCTTCCTATTGCACCGTGTTGCTTTTCTGCTCCTACCTCGTATGGGGGTTGTGATAAGGATCAAATGAGATAATGCATATAATGCATAATACCTGGCTCATAATATACACCCTATAAATGCCTACAATTTCTACTATAATTATTGCCAATGTTGTTATAATATTTCAGGTTGTGTGGAAAAACAGTGGGATGGTGCTTTCCCTTGTTCCATCTTATCTCAAGCCTGATAAGTCTTATTCCAAAGCAGGCCAGAGTGCCTTTGATTTATTCTTTTTGCTCTTAGCTGGTTGAAGGTGAATCAGAGTAAATATGGCAAGAGAAATCAGCTGGAGTTTGTGTGTTCAGGTGCAAAGACCTATCTTCAGGAAGAGCACATCTCTTTTTGCCTTTGTCTCTCCAAGGCAGTGTGTTATCTTGGTGTTGAACTGATGAGCTGAACATAGTTTATGAAATATGAAATCCAGAAAAGCCACTACTGGGGGTGATGTGGGAAGGAAGCAACTCCTAAGCTAAGATGTTCTAGTTCATCTGTCTTCCTATCAAGTGCTGGCATTGATTGTCAAGATCCAAACAGGGATCTAGAGATGGAGAAAGATTTGGAGAGGGAAGACATGACCCTGGCAGGTCAGTCACTGGGAGGGAGGGAGAAGTGAAGGAGGCACCGAGCAGTAAGGGAGTCCAGGCACCTAATTTCTCTCTCGGGCAGGCAGACATGACTTTTTGGAAAGCCTAATTATAGGCAAATCACAGGGCTTAACTTTTCAAAGAACAGGGACTTAAGCCACAATCATGGCTGAATGCACTATATTGATTGTCCTCATTTAGAGAGGTTTGCCCATCTTGTAAGAATGAAGACAATCAATCGGAAGGATATGGCTGCATGCCTCTGGCCACAGTTCTAGTTACTGCGTCTCAGTGAGAAGATATTAACAAATTGCTCTCTATCAACTAAAGCCCTCTATACAAGATATACTATGAGATAGGTCAATGTAATTAGAGAAGAATTGAAAGATGTTTTTAGTGGAGTCAATTGCAAAGGCAATTTACGGGAATGCCTTTAGCAGGTACAATTCCAGCTCCTACATTTGCTGAAACATGTGTATTATGTTTGGAGTTGCATTTCAGCAGGATCTCAATCTTCCTCTTCCTCTTGTTTCTAGGATGGTGGAGGAATATCATGAGTTGGATTTAGGGGATTTTTATTAAGAAAAGGATATTAAAAGATGGTAGGTACTTATGCTAGGTGTGGAGGCAGGGATGGATAGACCAGGGCATACTTGAGAAGACAATTTTCCAGGGATGCCAGGAACTCCTAAATGCTGTTCTGGCCAAAATGACATAATCCTCTCAAGAAGGTTTCCTGAGGAGTGTGGAAAAGAAGCAAAGCAAAGCTAAGTCACCTTGATGTGCTAATGTACTAATGTACTAATAACTTTGGCCATGCATACAATGTAGCCAAAGAGAGCCTGCCACAGATGGGCAGAAGAAGCTCAGTCTAACACAGATGATTCCTTGAAGAAAAAGTGGGAGGAGGAACAGGAGGACAGTGGTGAGAAGGTGAGGAATAAGGCGAAGGCTCTATACCTGTCCACTCCAGCTATGGCCCTACCACAGTGTCCTCACACCTGACCAGCCCACTCTGGATGGCACTCAGGATTGAGAGGTGAAGAGAAGCTGGCAGGGCCCACAGAGAAGGTGCTCATGGTTCCCAGCTTGGAATAAATGTCTCCAGTACAGCATAGAAAAACACAACTTCCAAAAGCCTCATCCCCTGCAAGTCCTCCATCATGATGCTGGTACATGGTTCAATTCAGCTAGTGAACCAGAAGGAAAATGCTGGATGGGGATGTATCTGGGATGTCTACATCCCATTTTGGGCTAGTGGGGCGGGGGGCCCAGTAATGTGTTTCTGGAAAAAATAGATGAATCTGACTGAAGAAAAACAATACAAGACTCATAAGTTATGCTATCTATGGCTAGCAAGCCTCTTTAGGGAGAATTAATATCAAGGTCACCTGGCGTGGTCCTGAGGGTCAGTTACCTTTACTCTGTTTCTGTGGTCACAGGGTGATAATGGGACCCCAGCCACAGTTGCTGCCTTACAAATGTGTGTGGGGAAAAGAGGGGGTGGGTGGAAAGGGTGAATGATTTAATCCAAAGTCATGACTCTACCAAGTGTGAAAGACCATGTCTCAAATGCAGTGTGGTGTGATGAACAGGCACTGGCTTTGGAATTAGAAAGCAATGGGTTCAGTTCCTGGGTTGGTTTGCTTCTTAGTTGTGTGTTCTGAGGTAGGTCCCTCAAGTCCTCTGAGCCATGCTTTCTTCATCTAGAGCAAAAATTTTTTGTAAATAAAGTTTGTTGAACACAGCCGTGCCCACTTGTTCACATCCTGGCTCTGGCTGCTCACATGCTACAATGGCAGGGTTGAGTAGTTGCAACAGAGACCGTATGGCTCACAAAGCCTAAAGTATTTGCTCTCTGGCCCCTGATGCATATTATGAAGATGGTGGAATTCTTGACCATATAGGCTTAATGATGAGGATCATATGAAATAATTTTTCCTTGTTGGGAACTATGAGACATACATTAAAAGTCTATAGTTATGATGCATAATATGTCTCAGGAATCCATTTCATCTATGAAGATAGAAGCAGGGGCAGAATTTTGAGTAGTTGTGCAAATGATATGATTTGAGGGCACAAAGAAAGTTTCTAGTGACCCAAATCACCTCCCCTGAACACATGCACACTGACTGAATTCCAGCCATAAAGAGTTAAGCTTTCATTTTAAGCCTTTATTATCTAGGTTGATTATGTCTATTTGAAAAGATTGGAAAAACAAGTCCTTTGGGAATGGCACCACATCCAGGTGTTATCACTTACTGACACAGGTGCATGAGCTATTGATTAGATGGCTTTTCTCGATGATGCTTGTTGGGACTGGTGCAAGGAAGGAATGAAAGTTTATGGAAAAGGAAGTTTTGAAACTCTTGGGCAGTGTCTTGCAAGCCAGGGAGAAGTGCTACCAAAAGAAAGCAACAACAGATGACACAGAATTTAAGATTGGATGCCACTAGGGGAGAAAGGATGAAGATTAAAGAGGTGAGAAGATATGCTGAAAACCCTCCCAAAGGTGTTTGCTTTTAGATAGTCTCTATGCATGACATGTCTTCAGTATGAAGGATACACTCACCATTTACTTAATATGGCAAAGGTTGCATTGCTGTTTCCTCATAAATGTTCAGTGGGGAACAAACCAAAAAGCTGTTTGCTAGAAAATGCCAATGGATTCTTCAAAATTCATAATCTCTTTTTCTTAAGCTCACAAACTCTTAAGAAGTTTTGAATTTTGGATTTGGACCATAGAATACTGAGTTAAAGAAGAGAGAATGTTCACTTCCTCAGCTCTTTCTTCCTAAAGGGCATCTATTTTTAATCTTCCTCAAAGGTTAGCCCCTTTGTCAACAGCAATGCCTTGTCAATTCTTTCCCCCTATTGGTACTTTATCAGTTGCCAATGGAACAATTCCAGATTGATAGGATAGAAAAAAATGCATATCTGAAATATTTGGGGGCTGATAACTGCAGCCCCCTCACCAGGCAGCTGGAGAGTAATTCATATGTCAAGCAAAGCAGCCCATGAATGACAAAACATAAACAAGGAGTAAAGATCAGAGCCATTGATTCTTAACAGACTTTTACTTATTAATGGAGTACCCAGTGATAGGGTGTTAATAAGCCCAGCATGTGATGCAGAACAAATGATGAATGTAATCAATCAACTTTATAATAGTGCTCCTGGAATGCACAGAACCAACCATGAATTTAGGTCTGCTCTCTGAGAAATACCAGGAGAAAACAGCTTTCATTCTGCAGTGTCCTAGGTTTCTATGGCTGCTGTAACGAATTACCAAAACTTAGTGTCTTCGAACACACAAGCTTATTCTCTTACAGTTCTGGAGGACAGAAGTCTAAAATCAAGGTGTCAACAGGGCTGCTTTCTTTCTAGAGGCTCTAGGGAAAGGATCCATTTCCTTGTTTTTTTTTTTTCCTGCCTTCTACAAGCTGCGTGCATTCCTTAGCATGATTCCCCTTTCTCTAGTTTCAAAGGAAGCAAAGATAGGTCAAGTTATTGCATGGTATTACTTTCACCTCCTCTTCTGCCTCCCTCTTTTAAGATCTTTTCAATGACATGGAGCCCACCAAGATAACCCAGAATAATCTCCCTATTTTAAAGTCAGCTAATTAGCAACCTTAATTACTCCTTGCAATGTACCACAACATATTCATATGAATTAGGATGTAGAAATATTTGGAGGCCATTATTCTCCTTACCACATGCAGGAAGGGAGCTAATATTCATGTTGAAATATGAGGCTGATTCTTGACTAGTTCTACTGAAGATATCTGTGTGGGGATGAAGGAATCATGATGGAGATATAGAAAACCCAGAATTCTTCAGAAAAAATACAAAACATTATTGGATAAATCACCATTGGCAAAGTATTAATGAAGGGGTCCTATTTAGTGGTAAAAGGTTGATAGTGGGGTAATCTGAACTCTTTCTATCAATAGCTGATGCATGATACAAGCTTTGGAGGAATGGATAGTTCAAAGATATTAACAGATTGAACCGATTGGCTTATATCAATCAAATATAATTGGCAGTACATGTAGATATAAAATGCTATTCTTAGGTTGAAAAAATCAATTGTACAATTACAAGAAAGAGGAGTGTCTTGATAGAAAGGTAGGGTTTTAGCTGACAACCAGCTTAATGTAAAAGAATAATAGTAGTTAATACTAGTCACTGAAAAGTAAATTCAAATTCTGGGTGTGTTGGAAGAAGTAGAGTCCCAGACAGAGGGAAGGGCAGATGTTTTTGAGACAGTTGGTGAGGCAATACTTATGAACTTGTTAAGTCTGAAGTTCACTTTTAGGAGGTCACAGTCAATTTTATGTCTAGAGGAAGGAGGTAAGGTGATGACAAATCTGAGAAATATCATATGTAGGGAACAAGATGTGTAAACTCAGCTCATTGGATGAACTGCAATGGTGATATTCAGAATGGGAGGGTCTACTGCATGTTCCAGATGGTTACCTGGTTGGGCACGAGTTTTCCAAGGCCTGTTTCAGAACTCTTTACCAGTTGGACTATACTATTTGGATTTACTCATCCCACTACCTCCCTTAAAGGAGTATATTACTCTGCTCCATTGATATTAGGTTTGGCAGAGTGAATTGCTTTGAACTTATGCTAGGAGAAGTATACTTGTCCACTACTGAATTCTTGCATTTCAGTCATGGCTATGAGAAGAATATGCCCAATGTGTCCTGCTAGGCCCCCTAAAATAAGACACATGGAATAGAGCTGTCCTACTGGGCCTGCACATTTTCACCTTGTAGCTCAAAGCAGAGCTTCTCCAGCCAACCTGCCAATGTATAGATGCAAAATAAATACTTATTGTTGTATGCTACTGAATTTTGGTGGAGTTTGTTATATAGCATTTTTTTTGGTTCATAGCTGATTGATACATTGGCATTATGTATTCTCTTTCAATTTCAGAGTATGTTGGATCTTTCTATTTTAACAGTACATAGTTGTATTTGTTCCAGAGGCTTTCTGAGTTTTTAGTAAATCTTTGCTATGTAGACTCCAGTTTGCTAAGGAAGATATACATAATTCTAAACAAACATCATAGAACTGAAATATTTAGCATGTCTTTATCCAGATGAGTAGCTTTTATATGTTGATTTGAAAAGTACAGCTATGGTTATGTGTTTGTGTTAGAAAAGAAGGGGGAGAGAAAGAAAGTACATGTCCATTAATAGAGGAACAGTTTCAAGAAATACAGCACAGTTATTAAAATGAATGATTCAATACTAATTAAAATAGTTGTCCATGTTTTATTTTAGATAGAAACACATACAAATTACATACAGCATTTTTTATAAACACATCAGCACAAAAACTGTGTGTCGTGTGTGTGTGTGTACATGTATATGATTAAAAACAAAAAAAAGTCTGAGAGGATAATGGCAAATATTGGCTATCTATAGAGAATGGTATTGGAGGAAAAGAAAAGGAAGTTTTTGTTTTTTTGATGTATCCATTTAACATAAGAAAAGAGGAATAATTTTAATTTTCCCTTCTGTTATTTTCTATATTTTCCAAAATCCCAATGATAAATATGGGTTGCTTATGCTTATGTAGTTAAACCTTTTTACTTATATACATTGTAAAAAATGCTGTTGGGCATTGACAATATCCTAGATTAGAAAAATTGACTAACATCACTGGATGGAGCAGAGACAGACAAATATGTACATCACAGTTTTGTTCAGGGAAGCTGTGAGTCCTTGTAATAAATGACTTTTTCTCGGAATAATAAGGAGCAATCTCATTTTCCTAGCAGAAGAGAAGCCCAAATCCATACGACTGAGATTAAAAAAAAAAACAGGAACAAAAAGTACATTGATGAAATATAGAACAACTATGAGGATGCCAAGCACAAAAGCAAAATGAAAATTTATTTTGAAAGCAGCAAAGTGCAGAATCAATAATGCGGGAATTGATCAATAATAATAAATTTTAGTTTTATCAGAAAGTGATAAAAAGGTTGAAAGAGAAAATTATAGCTATGTAGAACATAGAGCAGAGAAACAGAGATACAACATAAAAGTTATAGTTACTTAAGGGGATTGGAACATTCCTGAATACTTTCTCACTAGCAAATATTACTGATCTCTAATGGGGATAGTCTCAGGTCAGATAATCAGTTCATGTTGGTGTCTAAGCTGCCTCTGCATTTTTACTTAAGAAACTTTAACCCCTTCTTACTGATAAGATTTAAGAGGAGGAGATAAAGGTGGGGCTTTCTTGTCTCATTTGTGTTTATCAGTGCCAGCTTTTGATGTGGACAGCTTGCTTAGGAATTTACAGCCAGATAGCCATAGTTTCTGAGGTCTGGGGGAATTTACAGCCAGCATCATGTGGGAGTGGGTTGCATGGTTGTTATAAAGAACAAAGTTTGAACCTCAGATCCTAAGAGGTCCTAAGTATGAGACTCTTCCATTGCTAATATTCACTGTAAGCAAGAGTAAACTGAGCCTGTCGTCTATCCATAGTTTAGAAGATATTTCTCTCTTTTCTATTGCTGTTCTTATGCCTAGAGTGGTGACAGCACTGGAGCTGGGCCGCAGAGGGGAATGGCTTGACTCAAGGTCTCAAATTTATAAGGGGGCCAGCTCCTTAGCTGGGAATGTTGCCAACAATATTCTGGGGGAAAAAAGGAAACCCAGAACCACTGGAATAGACATTAAGCGAAACATTTGCATGTGTAGATGGAAAGGCTCAGCACATTCTAGGCAAGATTGATAAAATGAGATCTATACTTAGCCATATTCCAGGCTAATTGTAGTGATAGAGACAAAATCTCAGAAGAATTCAAGTAGAACAAAATACATGTTAACCACAAAAGAATACAAAAAAGCCAAATCGTTTAGGCATTCTCTGCAATGCCAGAAGCCAAGGACGGAATGTAGACATAGACAGGTCAAGAGGCCAGTGTTTGTGTTCCAGCTGCTGCTGTTGCATAACAAACTGCCCTAAGATGTGGTGGCTTAAAGAAACCATGTCCTTACACTCACAGATCCTGGGGGTCAGGAATTTGGGGATGGCACCAAAGGATGGCTTATCTCTGTGACATTTCTGGAACTTAGTTAGAATGACTCAAAGGCTGGGTGTGACTCAAGGGCTGGGGGGCTGCCTAAGATGTAATAATCACTACTGGGTTAGGAGCTCTGGATAGATCTGGCCAGAAGAACAGTGTCATTTCCTTTGCCCTATATATTTGCTGCGTGCTCATTTCCTCCTAGAGGATCAACTAGGGAAATTGCTTTCACTCCCCTGAATGTCTAAGTTCTGGATTCTTCTCTGTAGACACTAGCACTTTTTTTTCCCCTGTAGAATGCAAAGATACTTTAGCTTAGACTTCAAGGTGCCAGAGTATCCCCACCCGCTCTGTTCAATTTACATCCCCATTCCATAGTTCCTCCACCATGACCCAGTCAGGCTAGTGTTATAAATCCTCATCTATTCCCATGTGCCTCCTGCCTAGGATATATTTACTCACATCTCAAAGTTTATGTGTCTAAATATTGACTCACAAAACATTTCCTGTACACTCCTCATTCTTTTTGATATCAGCCATCATTGTTTTTGATAACTCCCTTGCAAATAAATTGCTTTAATCACACAGTAGGGACTTGAATAGTCATTTAGTACCAGATCATTGAACATTTCCTGAGCTTTGGTATCATATTCATCATTAAGCTGTAATATCCTTGGGGAAAACAAAACCAAGTATAAAAATATATCTTGTCGTACTTTCAGAGAAAAAAACCCTTCTTTCATTTCCATATTCCAGGTTTGCATTCATGGAACAGTGAGCGTACGAGGGGTACAGTTACCACCTTCACCACCACCTCTTCCTGTGTGGGGACAGCCTACCATTACTTCCTGATGGGGCGTGATTTCTATTCACTTCTTTTCCCCACTTCCAAAGATGAATTGGATCATATGACAGTTAAAAGACAAAGGAAAGTCACCAGGTTACCCATGCCTAGTCAGCATTTTAAAAAGCTATATTATGCTTTATTTCACACTGTGAAATTTGATCACTTTTATGCTGCCAGTTTATGAAATCTGAAAAGCGATGTGTAGCCCTAAGAAGCCTTCTAGAGGAGAGTCTTGTTATTTTAATTGTTGAAAAGATATCTCTAAAAATATGTAATAGTCTTGATGAACAGAGGTGTTATTTTCCTCCTTATTCTATTTCAATGCTTTGAAAATTTTTTTATTCATTTGAGGGAAAACAAAGGAATTTCATTAGCGTAAGGTAAGATGAGAAGGTTTTCTTTTTTTATTCTTTCTAGAAATTAAATAGAAAAGCAAACTTTATTTTCTGGTTTGAAATGAAATCACTGCATTCTGCTTTCATCTGCAGTTGGGAGTAAAATGGATGTTCTTCAAACTAAATGCTGAAAATGTCCTCCAAATACAGAGCTTGACATACCTGCTCTATTAGAGTCTTTTGTTAAAAAACTTGCAAAAATCTAAAATTAAGCCCAAGAATACCCATCCTATTATGGTTTTCATTTTAGACTATCATAAAGAATAATCTACTTAAATTCAGAAAATTTGGCAAAATTATTAAATATCACTCTTTGGAAATTCTCATTTTTGTTCCTTGAGACAAGCTCTCTGAGAATGCATTTTGGAGATAGAGCCAAACAAAATTTGAGGGGCCCTCTTTAGCCTTAGTCATTGGTTTCCTTCCAATGGTGTGACTTGCAGGTGGTTTCTAATCTGCCTCCCTTTGGCTGAGGGAACTCCTGACTTTTTTTTTTCTGAGTAGAGACAGCTACACTTCAGTTTTTCTGGGTGTCAATAGCAATAGTATTGATTGGTGGTTTTTTGAATGTCCTCTATCTTAAAGAAATCCTGTCACCACTGAGGCAGAGTAAGATGGGCCTTTCTTATTATTTCCAAGAGTAGAATCAATTTTGTACTTGGAATCCTAGGATGCATACCCCATCCTCTGAAATGCACAGTGCTACCTGTCCTTAACACTTTATTCACCTCAGGCTTTAGTCAGCTCACTTCATACAGGGCTAGAGTTTAATTTTCATGGATTTGTTAGAAATATTTTCCATGATGCTTTTTAGTACCACCTGGGTGAGGTGTATTATCAATCGGCAGGCAACAGTGTGAACAATGATGTGTACTTTCAAATCTAAAACCAGAGTGTGTGTGGAGAAAGCACCTGAAGCTTAACTAGCTTGATGTTCAGAAAGCCATAACTGCCTTTGTTGCTCCTCACTTGATCTCTTTCTACATGGTCTGCCATTTGCCTGATGTTTGCTCAGCACCTGGTAAGCAAAGAGCTTTCAAAAAACGCAAAAAAGAAAATCAATATCTCTGCCCATTTAGACAGCCTCTCACCATTCAGTGACATTCACACAGTGCTGTGGAGGAAAGTGGGAGATCATGCATCTTAGGGACCTCGAGAAGGCATTTGGTTAATTCACCTAAGCAATCGATGGCATTCAACTAGTTGCTAGCCTGGATTCAAGTGGCTTGGTTTTTATAAAACTGTGACTTGAAGAAACAACATCATGTACCTGTGTTTCTCTCTTATAACATGCATCTCTCCAGCTAATGAGAAGCTGTACCCTATCATCCTGCTATAAGCCAATAATTATAGAAATCTCAATAATAGCATCAAATGCAAAATACTTTACAATTATTATGTCTAGTCCTTTTAGCAGTCTTACTCGGCATTATTATTGCAACAGCTTTAAAACATGTCTTTAAATTCTAGGATGATCCTCCCATAGAGACTAGGGTCTCTGTTCCTCTCCCAGCTCTGAGTGGGCTTTGACTGATTCAACCAGCAGAACACGGTAGAAGTGATGCTATCTGACTTCCATACTAGATCACAAAAGGCCACCTGGTTCTTTTGATGTAGTGAAGCCAGTCACCATGCACAGAATACAAACTAACCTGAGGCCACCTTGCTGGAGAGGCTGTGCACAGGTACTCTGACCAATGTCCTCAGCTGGGCTCCCAGCCTAAAGCCATGTGTGAACCCATCTAACTGCAACCATGTGAGACCCCAAGTGGGAACTGCTGAGCTCTCTCCAAATTCTTGACCCACAAGATATTGAGGGAATAAAACTGCTGTTGTTTTACATCTCTAGGTGTGAGAGTAACTTGTTACACAGCAATGTTAGCCAGAACAATTACTCACCATTTTATGAGTGAAGAAGTTGAGCTTCACAAAGCTAGAGTAATTTGCCCAAAGTCACGCAGTTTCAAAGTTGCTGGTTTTATACCGATTTGCCCCAATCTGAAACCAATGCTCTTGACTCTATATCATAATGCTTTTCTAATTAGTTGGTTAATTGCAGGGGAAACCCAATGCAACCAAATATATGTGAGTAAAATATATGCTTCCTTAAAGATCCAATTGGTGACGAAGATCTCAATCCCAGGTGCACAAGTGTGTGAATAAGAAAGTACGGGTCACATGATTCTAGGTCCTCTTGACTTCTCTCAGAGAAGAACCCTTGGGTGCTTTTCTTCTAGGGCTTTCCACCCCTCATTAGTACCTTTCTATTAGCCTTCACCAGCTCGATCTTCACCATCAGCTTCTCTGCCAAAAAATCAGCCATCTCCATTTTCTCAGAGAAAAGAATTGAAATCATTGCCCACCATGACCCCAGACACAATTTGCCAGTAGTCATCTGATTTGATCTTTGTCACCACACTGGGAGGGAAGTACTGCTAACAGCATCTTGTGGGTGCAGAAATTGGGGCTTAGAGAAATTAAGTGACTTGCCCAAGTTAATTGGTAAATTTAATCCCACAGTTTTCTGACTCTCATTTAACTGTGTTCTTTCCCACTGTCCTCAAAATTCCAAACATTTAAAAAATAAATGTGCACCTAGGGTAGCTGGAACTTTCTCATTCTGATGACTTCAGTGAGAAATATTATTCCCACTTCAGGATGTGCCTGGTACTCCAAACAAAGCTGTTCTGTACCTAAAAACCTTCCCTGGAAAACCAACGAGCGCCCATACCACTGTTCTTCCAAACCCCTCACCTTGAGAGTGTGCTGGCAGAAATTATTTCAGGCACAAATGACTTGTATTGGTAAGTGGAACTGACAAACTATGTTACTGTGGACAAGTTATTTAATGCCTGCATTTCATCGGGTATAAAATGAGAGTGAATCAGCTAAACTTGAACATGCTGTGAACTTACTTATGGATACACAACTATATAGAGTTGAACACATAAATAAATGAATGACTTATAATAAAGACATATATAGCAATAATAACAATAATAAACACTGAATAACTTACTACATGCTCAGCATAGTTCTTAGCACTTTATATTTATTTAATTGCCTTTACTCTTACAATCCCATTTACAGATGAGACACAGAGGCTTGCCTGACCGTGGTCACAGTGGATGAGGCAGGATTTGAACCCTGGCTGTTTGGTCCCAGAAGCTGTGCTCTTAAACCACTTCTAAATATTGTGAAATAAGCATGAAGACAATAAATGTGATGATCATTGTACCTTTCCCCATGCCTGGTGCCCATTCTCTCCCCATAGGCATCTCTGAATCCTGACGTCCTGCAGGGCTGAAAGTGATGCTCTCAAACACCATGGAATTTGGAACGTGAGAGTTCGTCAAATCAGTTGCACACATTTGGAGCATAAATCATGGTTCTATTTGTTTTTCTTTTTTTAAACTTTTTATTTTGAAATAATACTAAAAAATAGGAAAACTAGTGCATAGAATTCCCACAAATTCTTCACTCAGGTTTTCCAAATATCAACATTTTACTACACTTGCTTTACCATTCTCTCTCTTACACACACACACAAACACACGCTTTTTTCTAAACCATTTAAGAGTAAATTGCGAATAGTATTCTCCCTTAAATTTAAATATGCCAGTGTGCATTTCCTAAAAACAATCACATTTTTTTATGTAATCACATTTCAGTTGTGAAAAATCAGAAAATTAACGTTGATATGATCTATTCTTCACACTTCATTCAATTAATATCTCATTAATGTTCTTTATGGCAAAAAAATGATTTAGGATTCAATTTAGGATGATTTGAATACTTTTCAAAAGGGAAAATATTGCCAACTTTCCATTCTTAGAGAAACCAAAGCCAAATATAATATAAGGTGTGGTTCCCTTGTAGGATAATAACTAGGATGACTATAAGCAAACACAGCTATTGTACATATAGTAAAATAAAGGCAGAGTTCACAACAACCAAGAATGTGAAAGCTACAGTAGCCAACCATTACCCTTTTAGCAGGTCAGCAACAGTAAATGTTATACACAGCTGTTTTGTTTTGTTCTCAGAATCCCTTAGAGCAGTAGTTCTTAAATTTAGAATCCTCTGAAAAGTCCCCACCCAGGAATTTTGTCCAATTGCTTAATTGCTGAATTCAAGTGTTAAGGCAGGGTACCATGACCCAGACAGAACTGAATCTTGCTTATCTTTCAATCTCTATATCTCAACTCTATTACTTTGTAACTGTGTGACTTTGGGCAAGTTTCTTAACCTCTCTGTATCTGTTTCATCAATAAAAGAGGAATAATAATAAGATGCACTTATAGTAGATTAAATCATTGTTCAGCAAATAGTCACCCTCTCTCCTTCAGCCTCTGTCAGAAGAGCATGCTTTCTATCCTTTGATTTTGGGTTTGGCCATGTTACTTGCTTTGGCCAGTAAAATGTGGGTATAAGTGTGGGGGCTGTAGAAAGCCTAGGCTTTATGAGCATCAGGTATTTCTGTTTTTCCTTTGGGAACTTCTGATCTCCATCAGATAACTCATTGGACACATAACTTAAACCCAGCCTTTGGCTTAGAGCCATGACTAGCTGAGCCTACACTATATCAAATGAACCATAATCAAACCATACATATGCATTAATGAGAACTTAGTGTGTATCATAGACCCCTGCAAGTTCTGTTTGTTTGCAGAAGTAGCTGACTGACAGACAACCTAGTAGTACTATTGTGAAGATTAAATAAGATAACAAATGTAAAAGCCTCAAAACAGTGCTTAGGGTATAATATATATTCTGTAGGTATGAGCTATAATTCTTATTATACCCGATGTGTAGACCCCTGGGAAAGTTTTGATAATAGAAGAGAAGAAACCTTCCCTGACACCTAGTATCCAAGGCCTTTTTTATATGTCCTGGAATCCAAGACCTAGGTTCTGGCTCACATATTTGTTCTTGACCCAATCACTTCTTTGAGTCTCAATGACCATTTATGCAATAGGTTTGAACACTGCTGCCAACCTGACAGGGTTTTTTTTTTTTTTTTCCTTTTCTTTTTTTTCAAACTACATCACATAATGGACATAAAAGTACTTTGAGAATTTTATCCTCTCTTCAAGAATGAAAGCTACCTGAGCAGATCACAGTAGACACATCGTTCAGCACCCCAGGATCTGTTTGGTGCTCAGGCAAAGACTGCATACAAGGGGTTTTCACAAATACTAGAGATTATACTGGGAAGAGGCTGAATTTTATATTGGGTTTTCAAACTAATTACAAAATTCAATGTGAGATTCTTTAATTATATGTTCAGTCTTCATGAACTATTTTTTACTCCTCAGGCAGGTCTCAGCTGAGAGTGGAAGAAACAGTGAGTTTGTTAACAGAAGACCAGGATTTAAGGGATGATTCATGGCTCTGCCTCTTCTTGGTTGTGACCCAAGAGAATCATTTAGCCTCTGGTAGAACGAAGGCGATTTTCATAAAAGTATAAACTGTACAGGGTTATTTGATAATCCAGTAATGCCTGTGCTGCTGCAGATGGGGTGAAACATATTTCTTATACATTTTTAGAGGAAATTTAAATTGGCATAGCCCACACGGAGAGTGTGTTGGAAGAGTCCATCCAACTCTAAAGTTGGCATGATGTTTGAGTCAGGAATTACATTTCTGATCTATATGTGATCTTTGGGTGCCTCATTCTCTATTCTCTGATTCTCACTACAGAGACCGAAATAGCCAGATACCTGTTTACCCAGCTTCCTTGTGACTTGGGAAGGATGTATGAGCTCTTCTGGCCAATAAGCTATAAAAAGGGCACCTGGAAAAGATTTTTTCCCCCTTTCATGAATAAAGGAACCCCCCTTTCTCATTTCCTGGTTTGGAGGTTGGTGTATAAACATATGCCCTCTGGACCTGCAGCTGCCATCTTGCAGCCACAGAGGGAATTGCAGAAACACCAACATGGAGCCTGGATTGTTAGTTGCTGGTCTAGCCTTGGGACTGCCAGTCTTGGAAATCAGACTTTCTGTTACATGGGCTAATTATGACCTTTATTATTTAAGCCATTATTAGTTCTGTTACTAGTTGCAAAAGAACACAACCAATGTACCATCCTATATTCAGTCTCAGTCTCTCTATGTCTGTCTCTCTCTTCAGTGTGCGCTCTCTCTCTCTCTCTCTTACACGTGCGCGCACACACACACACACGCACACCTCATATACTATACACTCAACATATATAGAAAGAAACATCTAGAGCTGCATTGTTGAATAGGTAGCCACTGCACATGTGGCTATTGAGCACTTGAAATGCGATCAGTCTGAATTGAGATGCGCCATAAGTATAAAATATATACTTGATTTTAAAGACTTAGTATAAGAAAAGAATGTAAAACATCTCACTATAATTTTATATGGATAACATGTTGAAATGATAATATTTGGGATATATTGAGTTACGTAAAATATTATTAAGATTAATTTCAGTTTTACTTTTTAAAAAATGTGGCTATTAGTGTCATGTACTCTTTTATGGTCTATATTATATTCTTTGGATAGCACTTTTCTAGAAGGATAGATGCCAAATTAATGCTAATAATAACCTCTGGTGTGTGAAAGTGAAAAAAGAACTTGATATTGAAAGGGATTTTTTTCTCTATATACTTTTTAAATTTTCTACAATAAACATATATTTGTAGATTAATTCTCTGAGTTCTAGGAATGTAGGACAAAATGAAAACAAATGAATTAGTACATGCAATCATATCTTGTCAATTATAAAGCTATGTGCATGGTACTTTCAAGGGTACAGCTTTTAAACTTGATGTCATTTATTTTGGAACGTTATATGCGCTTGAATACAGGTACCAGGCATTTTAAATCTCTACAACCTTAAATATCAGAACAAGCATATAGAGAAATGTTCAGATAATGTTTGTGGAAATGAAACAGAGTATCTGTTTTTTATCAGCAGAACCCTATATATAAAATAAGCTTGCTTTTGAATAACTGGGGTATATTTATGAGATCAATATTAATAACTTAATTTAAAAAGGTGACATAAGGAAATTAAGGTGATTTTGGGTTAGCTCAAATATAACTAGGAATATTTGTGCTGACTCTTTTAACTGGTAGAACATAACAACTTGTAAAACATCCCAAACTCATCTTGGATCTTGCCTTTATGTTATGCCTGGGAGGTTTATTTTTCTCCAAAAACCTTTGAGTCACTGAATTTCAGATTTAATATTGATTTATTCCTTTTGAGAGTTTGCCAAATACAAAGATAAATTACTTGGCCTCAGTGATTAAGGAAAAATAATGGTTTGTTTCTAGTCCACACTGTGTTTAGTTCTTTAATTATTATTATTTTTAATTAAAAAGCCAGCACCTGATTCTCAACCTGCTGATGGAGCTGGAAAACAAAACAGCAACCAGAGTTCTGGAACCAATGGGGCATAGCTCACCAGCCTGGAGGAGAGCCCATAGGATGTCTTAGCTCTGTTGCCTGTTGGGTTCTGCAAAGTTTTAATAATTGACATTAGGTATATATGCTGGAGTCTTTGAGTGTTATGACATGATTTTCAACAATTCAAAGAGAAATCCAAGTGGTTTTGTTTCAGTTTCAACATTTTACTCACAGCTGAGCCACAGGTTGGCTGTGTGATGTTGGGAAAGTCAACCTTCCCTTTGGATCTCAACTTCCAGGTCAGTAAAACAGTATTGGTCTGGGAGGTAATCTCCAAAATTGTTTCTAGTTTTAAACTTGCCTTATCCTCTCCTCTTTCTCCTTCTGTATCACTCTCTTTCTCCCAATGTTCAGTGTAATCAGTAAAACATGTGCATCGTCTGACATTTAAATTCACCATTAATTATCTGCATTACAGATGTTCTTACTACTAAATGTGTATGTAATATATCAAATTATATGTATTATGTATAAAATTATATATAATTTAATATAAAACATATATTAAATTATGTAACTATATTAAAATTACATATATAATTAGATATTATTTTATATATAACATAAAATTATATGCAATTATATAATATATGTAAATATATGTATGTATACATATATACTTAGGTATACATATTTATATACATATGCATATATGTGTGTGTATATATATTTAAATACACATACATGGAAAAGAAACTATGTTGTGGAAAACATACACACATAAACTCATACTCCAAAATTTTCTCTAGGAGGAGTCAGAGAAAAAAGCATTGTAATTATATTTCCAAATCTGTAATAAAACCTAAATTTAAAAATGCTTTGTAATTGCTGCTTGGAAATTTAATTTTAGAGAATGGATAGGGAGTTTAAGTTCCCTTTCCCGCTCTTTGTTTTTCCATTTTCCTCCCATTTGTGAACTAGAACTCCTTAAAGGATAAAGTGAGAATTCTTTGCTAGCATTCATTCCATTATTGACTAGAATTTCAGTACAATGTTCTAGGTATAGAGTCAGACCCAGGACTCAACAAACACAGCCTATTAACAAATCTCTTCTCAACATGGGCATAGCTTGCATGTACAAAAGAATTGGATTTATTGAGGCATCAGTAAATAAATTTGGAAGCACTGAACTGTATTAGAAAAACATGACTGAGCATTTAAAGCTTTTTCTCAGTGAAATAAACGATATGTTTGCTTACAATCTCTTTCCCATGCATTAATATGGAAAAAGTGATTTACTAAATAATGGTAATAGAAAGCAGCAAATACCTTAATTTGTGTTATTATCCCAGCCAATATCAAATTCAGGGAAGCAGAAATGGCACGGGTGGAGGTCAGTGGTAGCAGCTGCTCCGTGACTCCATGGATGCCATGTTGCCATAGCAGCAAGCTATGCCAGTGAGCTGCCTGTAGCCTCAGGCAGGCAGCTCTGCCCCAGGGAAGATGTGCAGAGTATTGATCCTACCTCATATTTAAGGGTTTGGGGTGAGGGCATATGGCCTGACATTTCATTAAATTTTGGAGGATACAGGATGTATTCCAGTTGGTCCCTGCCTTCAAGGAACTTACAGTTAGGCTGAGGCACCCTAAGAAAAGTTATATCGTTATATAAAAAAGAGCTTCAGGTGTCCAGAGAAAAGGCAGTTGATGAAGGCTGTAGCAGTTAAGGAATCTTTTTTTAAAAGAAGGTGGTGTTTAAATTAGATTTCAAAGAATTAGTTCAATTAAAATGGACTATCCTGATCCTTCTGTAGTGCTGGGTTTTGAAGTTAGTCTGTTTACATTGTGTTACTCCAAAATTATAGAAGTTTGATGTTGAGTCCAGAACTCATCCAGTCTTACTTTCCATACAGATGAGAAAACAGAAGTGGGAGAGGAACAAGTAGATGGCATACGTGCTGAGAGGAACAAGGGTGAAGTGGAATGAAGCTGGAAGGAGCCCTAAGGGAGGCCTTTAGGGGCTGAGAAGCCTATTCCACATCCCAGGCACTTCAGGCAGCTGGTCTCTCCTGGCTGACAGGTGACTCTGACAGGAGCCCTCTCTGCCTATGTCCTACCCCTTTTTGAGTAGATGTCTCAGGTAAGTATAATTTCTGGTCTCAGAGTCTCAGAAAGGAGACTTTTGCCCCCAGGCAGAAAATCTGACCTTTGTAAGACAGTAGTAAGGTTAAGTTCTTGATGAATCTGAATAAGAAATGATTCTTGCTATCATAAATCTGACTGCTTTTTGTTTAAATAAACTTGTTTTTATTTTAGAATAGTTTTAAATTTATAGAAAAGTTGAAAGTACAGAAAGTTTACCTGTGCCCCATACTTAGTTTCCCTATTGTAAATATCTAATATTAGCACGGCACATTTCTCACAACTAAACATTATTATTAACTAATCCCACACTTTATTCAAATTTTCTTAGATTTTTACCTAATGTTCCTTTTTCTGTCCCATTATCCCATCTAGGATTTCACATTACATTTTTTTAAATCATGTTTTCTTTTTCTTTTTTTTTTTTTGGCTGTGACAATTTTCAAGCTTTTCTTGCTTTTTGATACTTTGATACTTTTCAGGGGTACTGCTTTTCAAAGAAATTTAAACCTGCATGATGACTGAAGATATTATTGTCATTTAGCCATTGCTTTTCTAAATGTATTTCATCATGTACTTGTCTTCTAATCTTGTGGTTGATTGCATAATTGGCCTTGATTTTTCCCCCTTTCCCGCATCCTTATCCTTGTAGTGGCCTCACTGTGTGTGGAGTATATTTATCCAACTCTTGACTTTGAGTTTGATCATCTAAATTGTGTTAGACATCAGCAAGTGGGCAGAAGTCACAGTAGGCCATGAATGAGCCCAGGTCTTAAGAAGACCTCCATGATTTCACTTGATTTCCTCTGCTTTGTCATTGTCATGAGAAGAACATGCTTGGGCTAGCCCACTTATGGCAGGAGAAGGATGAGAGTCACATAGAGTAGAGCCACCCTCAGCTGAACTCAGCTTAGACTAGCTCACACCTACACATATCACAGATGAATTAACAATGTTCAGTGATTGTTATCTTTAGTCTCTGAGCTTGGAGAGCTTATTGTGCTTAGTTGATATATGCCCTCAGGTTGAAAACACTTAAGGCTTTTTAAAATTAAATTAAATTTAATTAAATTTTATTATTTTATTAAGTTTATTGGGGTAACATTGGTTAATACAATTATATAATTTTCAGGTGTACATTATAGTTTGACATCTGTACACTCTATTGGGTGTTTACCACCCAAAGTCCAGTTTCCTTCAGCTACCATATATTTGATCCCCTTTGCCCACTTTACCCTTCCCCTTTCCCCTTATATTTGACTCGCTTTATACCAGCTACCTCCCCTCTCCTCCCCTACTCCCTACCCTCTGGTAACCACTAGTCTGTAGTCCATGTCCATGAGTCTCTGTTTGTTCATCCTGTTCATTTGTTGCTTTTAAGATTTATATCCCACATATAATTGATATCATGTGATTTTCAACTTAATCCTTTTTAAAAACTTAAAAAAAAAATGCCTGTCTTTGAAAAAAATTTTTTGGAAGAACATATAATCAAGGGTTATTTTAATGTCTGTCATGAGTGGACAGGTTTCTCATTGAAAATCTGAGCTGCCTCTGATTTTCAAAGGACAATGTCTTTGGCTATTGACAAACTATTGAGTGATTTTGGTAAAATCTAAATTGAGCTGTTTAAGAATGTGTTCATTTGTTCCTTTTACATCTATTTACTTGGTACCTAATATGTGCTGGACCATGCATTTGGTGCTGAGCATACAGGCGTGAACAAAAGTGGACACAGTCTTGGCCCTCAGGGAGCTGCCTTCATGGGAGGGATGTGAATAAAAATGCAGTTACAGGGGTGATGTGTTTTTCAAAGGAAAACTATTGTGTATGCATTTATAGGAAGTCTGACCTGTTTGTGGTCTCAGGAAAAGTTTTTCTGAGGAAGGCTGACCTGAATTCTGAAGCAATGGAGAGTTGACTGGGCAGAAGAAAGGAGTGTTCTGTGCAAAGGGAATAGCACATTCTGCAGCAGGAAGAAACACGGTGCTTCATGGAGCTGTATAATGCCCTAAGGAAAAGTAGGCGCCTGTGGGGAAGAAAGGGGCTGGCTTCCAACTGCCCAGTATACACACTCTGATTTTTTGGGATGCCCCCACTTCCCACTACAGATGCTTAAGTGGGAAAGAGATTCCACTCCTCCCATCATGGTAGCGTGCTTTTACAGTGGAGTCTGGCAGCAGAAGAGTGATCAGGACTCAAGTATAAAGGAGTCCACAGGGGTGTCCGACACAGGTGGTTCTCAGGGCAGGGATTCATCTGTTTACCTTTGAATTAGGTAAGGTTGCTGGCCTTTTAGCTGATTCTGAAAGAGGCCCTTCTAATAAATTCCTTTTCTGTTTCAGTTATCCAGATACTATCAAAGTTGCTAAAGCCAAGAACCCTGACAGGGTAGGTGCCAGATCATTCCAGATCTTTCAGGTTATATTAAAAAATATGACCTATAGCCTAAGAAAACTAGAGCTTCATAGAGATGTTTGAGGAAGGAGAGGGGACTGTCAGATTGCAATCAGTAGTTATAGATTTGTTTCTCCAAAGGAGTTCCTCCAGAAGAAGACCCTAAGAGAGCTGTTGAGCGCAAACAGTTTATTGGGGAGGTGATCCCAGTAAGTACCAGTGGGGAAGGGAAGACAGCTATAAAGGGTGTGTGTCAAGCCAGGTACCACTGTAGGCAACGGGACAGTCATAGTGGGGAATTTTTGAAACAGCACAGAGCATGTCTCAGAGTTACTCCACTTGAGAGAGGAGGGAACTGGGTATATATTCACCAACTCACCTCAGTCATTGGTTGAGAGCTGCTCTGAGGAGGTGGGTGTTCACTTCCCAGAACTTCCTGTCTGTCTTGAATAAGGGGCAGGTGGGCTCCAGTGGCCAGATAATTTGCTCAAGTGAAGAGTTACAGGTATTAGCAGTTGAAAGTCTCAGAATCTCTGCACCAAAAAGATCAATGCTGAAGGGATGTTGACGGGGTTGGGGGAGACACAAGAGTGTCTGCTCACTTGGATAAAACACCATCTGGTCCTTACATCTTGTAAACTGAAAAATACTATCCCAGGCTGGAGGCTATAGAAAAAAGCTATGAATGTCCTGTGCTGTGTCCAACTGCATGGAAAACTACCAATTGATAAAAGATATAATAAAGCCCCAGTTACTTTCTACTTAGCCATTATTTACAATTACTTTCTGCTTCAGAGGAAAGTTCAACAATAAGGAGGAGAGTTGGGTTTGCAGTCCAGTAAATGAAGTTAGAATCTTGGCTCACCTTTATAGCTTTGTAATATTGGGCATGTTACTTAACCTCCTGCACATGGAAATACCTGCTTCTAGAAGAGAAGACTGTAAACCAACTGTATTAGCTTGCTGGGGCTGCTATATGAAATACAGTTGACTGGGTGGCTTAGAGAACATTTTGTAGTGGTTCTAGGTGCTAGAAGTCTAAGATCAAAGAGTTGACAGAGTTGGTTTCTCTTGAAGCCTTACTTCTTGGCTTGTAGATGGCCATCTTCTTCCTGTGTCTTCAGGTGGTCTTCCTTCTGTGTGTGTCTGTGTCCTAATATCCTCTTGTCATGAGGACACACTTAAGTGCATATTGGATTAAAGCCCACCTACATGACATCATTTAACTCTCAATACCTCTTTAAAGACACTATCTCCAAATACAGTCTCATTCTCAGGTACTGGTAGAGCTTCCACATATGAGTTTTGAGGGGATACAATTCATTTCAATACAAACTAAACAGCTTACTCATCAAGAATTCCTTCAAAATCTTTACCTTGATGTGCTCACCAATAAAGTAAATAATAATAAAGTCATAAAATTTGCCCAATTCCAACAAATTCCCTGCTTTTTAAGATCCACATCAATTACTCAGCTCAGTCCCAAAACCATTCTTTGTCAAGGCAGTGTTTTTTCTTACTGCAGTAAGTCTATTAAATGTAGCTTTGCTTGATCAACAGTTTCCTCTGGTGGTCTCTGGGGAGTTGACAGGATCAAATAAAATGACAAATGAAGACTGTTATAATATCTGAAATTTAGAGGTGCTCAATAAGTGTTAGTTTTTCTCTACTAGTCCAATCCCATCACAAAAGAAAGGATTTTCAAAGCTTGAACAATAATTTTTATTTTCTTCCTTTGTTATGCCCTATTGACAAAATAATCTCACTTCAAAAACCTTCTGTCTTTCTGTTTTGTCTGAATGCATCTATACCTAATATAAGTCAGCAGTTTCTAAATTATTTTCAACTCTTTCTCGTAGTCTTCAGAATGTCAGAATCAATTAAAGGTCAGTCACAAGTTTGTTTGTTTGTTTGTTTTTTCATGTTCAATACAATTCCATTGAACATGGTAGCTGCTGGGAATTTTGCAGACTCTAGAAGTTGAGTATTAATTATGGAACCATACTGTTGTAAATTACAGGAAAATAGAGAATAATTTATCTTTCCCTGTGAGATCAGAGCATAACACTCCTTATATTAAAAGGAGTACTTACCACAACCTGATTTTATTAGAGCTTCTTCTTTATATGTCTGCCTTTCTCCAAAGCAAAAAGTGACTGGAAAGAAAGGGTTGTATAATTAGCTCTATATTTCCTGTGTCTGAGATAGCTATTTTTCACACAGTAAGACTTGTATAGAAAACTGATGAAATAGAATTAATTTCATCTTCAGAAGTGAAGAGAGTATTGGAGAATGAGGAAGGAGGAAGAAATCTGTGTACCTTTCATGGATGAGCTGCATAGCGTACTCTCTTTCATTCTATCCTTACCACAGCATGTACAGTCAGGATTGATATTCCCTTTCGACAGATGATGAAACTGAAGCTTGGAGGAGATAAATTAGCCAAGATCACAGTTTAGGTAAATGACAATGACAGAAAGAATTCCAAATCTACTATGCTTCCTAATGGAAAGCAATGAACAAACAAACAAACAAACAAACAAACAAACAAACTTTGCTTTCCTGTTGAATGACTTGGGTGGATAACATTGAAAGCCAACCATGTATTTAAGGCAGCTAAGACATTATTGGTTTTCATGAAAAAATAACGGTGAAATAAACCAATCAAATAGTCAATTCGAGAGGAAAAAAATCAAGTGTTGTTTGATGCCATAATATTTCGCTCACTTTAATACTTTTCACATGCTTTGCTTTTCATGTGCTTACCTTTGCTTTAGTTACAGTCTTTATACATTTGTTATTCCTAACTTTCTGGTTAGTTCTCTAAGGATGGTTAAGGCAAAAGAACTCTAGGCTCCCCGACAATCCATCTGCATTCTTCTCTACAACCTTAAAACTGCCTCCTATAAACTTCAGTGACTCTAGCTAAAGGCCCTTCTCAAATTCCAGTCCCATGCCTAGGAGAGCCAAATACGCTGGAGAATTAATTCTACTGGGAGCACGCTTGACCAGTACCTGCCAGGTATTTGGGGTATAAACCCCCAGTTCCCTCCCCATAGGGTGAGGTAACTCTGGAGCATGTTCTACACAGTCTTCCAGAGGCTCGCAGCAGGCCTGAGGCCAGGTTGTCCACAGCAGTAATTTGCTTGATAAGATACACTTTATTGGCTTTGGTCTCTTTCCTGTCCAACTCTTCCCACCCTGGGTACAAAGTTTTTTAAACAAAGTGGCCTGGACAGGGAGTAGAGACATGAGGATTCAGATCTCCTTTATCTTTATGGGTGGCAATAGCATGAAAATAGCTGATTCTGGAAGGAAGAGATCTGGAGACAGAAGAGAGTCTCCCTGAGATGCATAAAGCAGGGAAGAATTTAGGTTTGAGACTACATCCAGTGCATTCTATGTGGTTTCTGGCAATGACATGGATGAGAACTAAGTGTCTCCTGGGTATATACCTCTTTTACTAGGAGAGCTCTCCTTGGGAGGGCATGGTAGTCAGATTTCTGACTTGTTAATATGGGAAGTGGTGATGTCAGCAAGGAGAGATGCATTTAGAGGCTGAATAGAGATGAGAGAGGAGAATTTGTATAGACATGGCAAACCTTAGGACTTTGCCACTGTGATCCTGAGATCAGCAGTGTCTGGGAGCCTGTCAGCAATGGAGAGTCTCAGGTCCCACCTCCTAAGTTAGAATTTGCATTTTAACAAGACCCCAGGTGTTAAAAGATGTTAAAATTTGAGAAGCACTACATTATGCATCTACAAAGTAGAAGGAAAATATGACACCTTGAAATTTCAATTATTTTTCTGCCATTAAATCTACATATTACCTGCCTATCTGAACTCAGTTTTTTCTTTTCTAAAATAGACTCTCTAGTCCTGTAGGTTTTTTCTCAGTGTAAATAATTTTACCTAACCTAAACACTAAATCAAACTCTGATATTAGTGACTCCAGATGCTTTCCAATGCCTTCATAATTAACAGTTTATCAAGTTAGTCACATGATCTTGGGCAAAAAAGTGACCTGTCTGAATTTAAGTTGCTTCATCTATCAAAGGGAAAGATTTGAACTTGAAGACCTAAGATCTATTTCATCACACAATTTCCTGATTTTAAGTCCCCACATTTCAGTCAGATAGATATAGATAAAAATGTTTCCAAGAATACTTCTGTGTAGATTGTTAGAGTAATGGCCCCAATTTATTTACACCTCCCTTGACTATTTTCTGCCCACACTGACCCTGGGCCTGGCTATGTGACTTGCTTTTGTCAATAGGATATAGCAAACATGCCACAAGCAGAGGCTTGAAGAGTGTTTGTGCACTGGGGTATGCCCTCTCTTGCTGTACCTGGGAACCCTGAGACCACCTACATGTAAATAAACCCAGTGTAGCCTGTTGGAGGCAAGGCCCAGTCCCCCTTCACTTCTGCAGTTGAAAGCCAGTGCCAAACACCAGACACGTGAGTGAGGTCACTCAAGAGCAGTCAGTTCCATGCCATGTGACCAGATGACTGTATCCTCACCAGTGACCCCAGACAAGGCAACCAGATTTCCCAGTTGAACTCACCCTAAATTGCTCAGCCAGAGAATCATGAACTAATAAATGCTTGTTACATAACAAAAGCAAAACTAATATAACTTCTTCATCTTGAGGTTTCCATACCAACTTCCTGTAAGGGTGTAGGTTGATAGTTATGACAATGGAACATTATAGGAAGCTACACACAAAATGCTGTTTTTATCATTAGAAATTAGTTTTCTCCCTTACAGTTGACTTTTTAATGGCCAATTAATGATTGATTCTTGGTTGACTATGTCATATTTGATGAAAAAGAATAGATGTTTATCTCACAAAGTTAGCAGCGTGCTTCTTCCTCAAACACTGGCTCAGAAATAAACATTGCGCGTAATGAGATGGGGGCTTTTTTTTCCTTGCTTTTTTCTCCCTCTTTCTGATTGCTGAATCAAATGATCTTGCACTGGGCTGCTCTAATTGTATGTGTACTCTTCCCTTGGGCTTCTTGTCTGAAGTAGCAGATGTATTTCCTCTGTCTCTCTAAAGAAATGACAATAGGAGTAAATTGTGGCCCTGTAGCTTATTCAAAGCTACTGAAAGCAGAGGCGGGCTTTAGAGAAACTCAGAAGAACTTTGACATTCGTAGGCGTCCCTGGTAGACGGTGGTTGTTAGGTGGATGCCCTGTGGAGATGAAAGACCACCAGCTACAAGTGGTTTGGGGCCATGATGTTTAGAAAATGACAAAAATACTCATTATTTCCTGACTTAAATCAAAACAAAACAAACCAAAATAACTCCCACGCTGCAATCATAGCCACTTGACATTACCCAGCTCATATACAATGCAGAATGCATTTTGCCTTTGAAACAGGGACTGGTAATATTGTTTTCTGTCCATAGGGGACCTTGACACATAAAAAACATGATGGCAAATGAGTCAACTTCAACATATTTTGGATCTCAAATGGCTATTCAGCAGGAGCCAGTCATATCTCTCAACTCTCATAGAGAGCAGGCATGAAGCAATGTCCCGCAGAAACTCTGAGAGGCAAATAATACACTAGAGCACAAGTTTGAGGATTGAGATTTTTTTTCCACATTATGGTTGGAAATAGAAGTGAAAGTGTTCTGTTCTTGGTTTTCTTTGGCATTCAGAACTGTGCTCCTGTAGGGAGCGCATTGCAAGCAAGCAAATCAGCATGTAACCTGGGTGGCATATCTTAAAACATGCCCAGTAATCTAACTAAGTTCCACCCAAAGCCAGGAAAGACACTGGATATGTCTAACACATCACAACAATTTTGAATGACACATCACCTTTTAAAGAACTATCTGTAGAAAGGAATTAGGCAAACATTTTCCCTCCTCTTACACTCTCTATCTGTGCTGCAGGCCATCCTCCAGCTCTTTGATAATTATTCATCTTTCCAGCTATATCCTAATTTGTCCTTTCTGCATCTACATCTTTTTTTTAATTCATTTTCTTTGTTATTTTCTAAACTTTTGTGTGTTGTTTATATGTTCTCCACCTGCCCCAACTCTTCCCAAGTCTCTTTTATTTTGGGATATTTTATTATTATTTCTATTTTGAGTTACTTCTTATTTCTCTTCTTTTAAAAAATGTCTGACAATTGGGCTCGGTGAAAAAATGGCGTAGACGACAGAAGCTTTGTTCATCCCTCTTATGACCAAATCAAAGTTGTGATGGAAATATGGAGCAAACAGCAAGCAAAGTCACCTGGGATCTAGATAAATAGAAGCACTACAACTAGGGAGAGAAATAAGAAATCACCCTGTAATGGTAGAAGGTAGAGGAAGCAAAGACATGAGGCTGCCTGGTCCCGACTGGCTGAATGAGACAGAGGCTACAGCAGCTGCAGATGCAAGTGGACTTTCATGGTAATGGACTTGCTCACTCTGAGCACCAGTGCCAAGTTGGCTGCTTGGGGGGCACCAGGGACTTACAGGGGGACACTGATTTGTCAGAGTGAGGGCCAGAGGTGAGGCTTTCTTTCAGGCAGACGTGCTGGCAGTATCCATTGTTCCTCTGTTGAGCCCTCCCCAACTCCTGATGTGCAGATACAGCACCACCATAGCTGAGACATCATCAAAATGGAAAACAGAGGTTGCTCTTCCTAGAGGATTCCTTGAAACTCTGCCTTTCCCATCTCGCGGCCCTATACAAGCCACATCCAGTTGTGTCCTTGGCAAGTTCTGTGTCCCTTGCTAAGCAGCTCCAAGACCTACATTGGTGGCAGCTGACTTTGGTTTCTGGTGTGGTCTCTTGAGGCAACTATAAGCACATCTGTGGATTGCTTGCTGAATCTTAACAGGTGGTCCCAGAGGGGCACAGGGTGGGGCTAAACTTGGCCTGCAGCAGAGTCCCCCTCAGGACACCTACTACACAAATCCACACTAGTACTGGAGCTTTACTTACTACATGGAAACAGACACAGAAAGGCAGCCAAAATGGGAAGACAAAGAAGCAGAAACCATATGAGAGAACAGAACAGAGATCCAGAAATAATGGAGTCAAGTAATCTAACAGATGCAGAGTTCAAAACACTGGTTATACAGATGCTCAATGAACTTATGGAAAGAGTAGATGAATTCAGTGAGAATTTCAACAAAGACATAAAAACATAAAAATGGAAATGGAAATATTAAAAGGAAACCAGTCAGAAATGAAGAACACATTATCTGAGATGAAGGGTATATTAGAGGGAATCAACAGTGTTGATAAAGAGGCTTGAAACACTGATATAGAAGATGGCAAAGCCAAGAACACTCAATCAGAATGGCAAGAAAAAAGAAGCCAAGACTATAATAATCATTTAAGGAGCCCATAGGACACAATTAAATGTAAGTCATCCATATTATGGGGATGCCTGAAAGAGAACAAGATGTTAAAGAGCTATTTGAAGAAATAATGATGGAAAACTTTCCTAACCTGGTAAAGGAAAGACATACAAGCAGAGGAAACTCAGAGACTCCCCAAAACCAGGAACCCAAAGAGGCCCACAGCAAGACACATTATAATTAAAATGCCAAAGGTTAAATACAAACAGAGAATCTTAAAAGCAGCAAGAGAAAAGAAGTTACCTACAAGAGAGCATCCATAAGGCCAGCAACTGATTTCTCAAAAGAAACTACACAGGACAATAGGGCTTGGCATAAAGTATTCAACATGATGAAAACCCAGGATCTATAACCAAGAGTACTTTATCCAACAAAGGTATCATTTAGCGTCGAAGGACAGATAAAGAGCTTCCCAGACAAAAACAAGCAAAAGGAATTTATCAACACCAAGTCAATATTACAGAAAATGTTGGAGGGACTTCTTTAAGAAGAAAAAACATGTATCAAAAACAGGAATAAAGAATGGTAACAACTACATTCCTATCACTATGTACCTCAAATGGAAAAGAATTAAGTGCTCCAACCAAAAGTTAGAATGAGTGAATGGATAAGAAAACAAGACTCCTACATCTGCTGCCTACAAGAAATTCACTGCAGATTAAAAGACACACACAGACTAAAAGGAAGGGATGGAAAAAGATATTGCTTCGATGGACCTATAGGTTATTGCACTGAATGAAATGGGTGGGATAGAGAAAGACAAATATCATATGATTTAATGTACATGTGGAATCTGAAAAACAAAATAAAAAACAACAATGACAAAAATGGACACAAACTCAGAGATACAGAGAATATTTCGAGGGCTACCAGATGGGAGTGGAGTTGGGGGGATGGTGCAAAATGGCAAAGGGATTAAGAAGTACAAATGGATAGTTACAAAATAGACAGAGGTATAAAGTGTAGCATAAGGAAAATAGTTAACAATGTTGTAATAAATATGTAAGGGGAAGAAGGGTACTAGATTTAGTGGGGCAATCACTTTGTGAGTTATGTGGATCTCTAATCACTATGCTGTACAACTTAAACTAATATATTATTGTACATCAATTATAATAGAAAAAACTCATTGAATTGTAAAATGTATATATGAGCAACTAATTGTCTATTATATTTCAATAAAGTCAGGAAAAATGTTTAGATATAAAAAAAGTCTGACAGTTGAATATACAAATGAATAAAGAGCAACGAATGAAAATATTTCAAGAAGATGTTGGAGGGGTAGAGGGGGGTTATATTGAAGTGAAGAAAAACAGATGGCAGCTGCTAGTGAAAGAAAAACATCTTTAATAAATGATTATTTAGTTACCCATTTTCGAAATCCAAGTTTGCCAAGAGGGGCACTAATGGACACAGCCAGAGTCAACCAGGCAAGACAACAGGAAATTGTGAAAAACTACTCCCACTCCAGTGAGAAAAGGAAAAGAGAGACAGGCCAACTGGACAAACTGAATGAATACTGGACCACTATTTGCAGAGTCCACAAGGATGTTCCCGGGAGAAAAGTTTAACAAGGACAAACATTATTAATGTATAAACATTCACATTTCTCCCTTCTCATATCATCACCTTATACTGGGGAAGAATTGAGTCAGCTCCCAAGCTCTTCTTTATTACAGAGACTCTGGAAGCTGACAGAAAATGAGTACATGCAGAGAGGCCAAATTTATTCAACTAATTAAGAGCTAGCTGGGGAAAAGTTTGCTGAGAGAGAAAATAAGCCTTTTGGGAAGGGTGTTCAGGCAGCTGGGAGATGTCAGGGCAAGAAGAGAAGATGTGACATTCAATAGCTGGAGAAAAGAGTGAGAGAAAAATAGACCCTAAGAAATGCTCCCATTACCATTCTTTGAGAGAGGTCAGGAAATATTCGAATTAACTTTAATTACTTTTGACTGTTGGACCAAGATGCTGTGCTGGCTGAGACTAGACCACATGTAGCCTGAGAACTACTTATGTAACAGAAATACTTCTCCTGCATTCAACTCTTAGAACCTTACCGTTACATCACATATCACACATTACAACCACATCATTACACATCACAAAATCAGAAATAGGGAGAAAGGGGCCATTGTTCCTTTAATGATCAGCACAAGTTGATGCTAGCTTATAATTTGCTCATGTAATGTCGCAGGTGTTCTATATTTAAGATATTAACCCAAATCCTGAGGAAGAATTCTAAGTTGCCAGCACTCTAATTTCCCTTAAGAATCAGATCCTGACACAGGATTCCAAAGCATGTAGTTCATTTGGAGGTGGTTCCTGAAAGCTCTGGTAGGGGGGTAAGGAAGGGAAACAGGGGAGGGAAGGAAACCAGTAGAGGGTGTGTTTTCAAGCCTGGTATCTGAAGGAAATTGTACAAGGCCTTGCTGGAATGGTATTTCACCTATATATGCACTTGCAAAGAGATTTAAACACAGAGAGGCTAATATATACCTACAAACATACAATCAGGCATGTTTATGTGTTTGTAGACATATACACACACCATATAATTTTTAAACACTTGAATGACTTGGATAAGTTACTCTGCAGTGTTTTTTGCTTACTTCAGCCTAACTTTGGGGCAGTAACAATCCAGATGGAAGCAACAATGAAAATGTGTGATGACAGTAAAAAGAGGGGCAGGGACTGTGGGGATGGTAGCTAATACTTATTGAGCAGGACAGCTTGTTCATACGTAGAGCTGGGTGTTTTTGGTGCATTAGCAAGTTTTGGGGATTCCTATCTGACAGCTGAAGAAGGAGCCATAAAGAAGATGAGGTTTAAGAATGGAGCCCACGTAGTCCAATTTCAAAGGCTGAGTTCTTAACCTCTGTGGTACTCTTGCTTTCAGGTTGGGAGGCTGAGTGGCAGGGGCCATGCTGTCAGCAGTAATGATGGAGTTGTTAATAGTGAGGATCTGGTGGTTAATCTTTAACACTGGGAAATGGACTTTCATGTTCAGGGAACCCTTAGCTACCTGGCCCGCTGTGCATACTTGGCAGGTGTGTCCAGCTGGCCATGAATTCACACTGAGGTAGCAGACTGGCTAAGGATGGGGTGAACCTACAGGAAAGCGAGGCAGTCAGAGAGTAGGAAGCCTCATGCCCTATAAGAGGCCTTGAAGTCAATTTATATTCAACCAGCTCCAGCTTTACCCTAATTTTTTGTTTTTCTTTTTCTCATCTATTCACCAGATAGATACCTCAAGCTTGTTGTGTGAGGAAGGATGGACTCATTCATGAATAGAAGCATCACCCTGATTCTGCAGCCTGTTTGGGGCCCATGGAGCTGTGTCTGCTCCACCAGTCTGGCTCTGCCTTTTTTTTTGAAGTATGGGAAGAGGTGGGGAATGTTGTAGACATAGGACAAGGGTAAGAAAAAAGGCAGCTGATGTTGCCTAGGGTCTTACAAGGCCTCTGCTTCAGCAGAGATGGGATGTGCGAGAAGTGCACCCTATAGCATTTCCCTGAGGAGTGGCCCCTCTGGAGGGCAGGAGCTTCCCCCAGAGGATTTGTCTGGTGGGGAATCCCTCAGCTCAGAAAAAGATCAGCTACCAATAAAGTTAAAATTTCACTTCAGTAAATAACTTTATTAAAACCAACATTTGTTGTGCTTTTCAAGAATCTGAAAAGGCTAATTTTCAATTTTTTTTCCTTCCTCTACTTTTTATTTTACCTCTTTCCCCAGGCCCTCCCACCCCATCCCAACCAGAACACTCACAGACACACATCATCACCACCATCACCGTGTCACATTTTGAGAGTCTGGCATTTATGTCAACTTCATGTCAGGAATTACCCTTTGGAGGGTCTCCAGAATTCACAGGCCCTGGCACCTCGAGCATCAGTCTGGCATTCATGATTAAGGTGATACAAAGAGAAGACCACACAGATTTTTTTCAGGGGCACCACAATAAAGTGGTCCCATTGCTTATTTCTTGGCTTATTTCAAAAAATATTTGAGAAACTTTTTCAGCATTTAATACCTCTTGTTGGAAGATAGTCCTTTCTGTCTAGTCTACATCTCATGCTGTAATTTAACAACTGGCACATCCCCAGAGAACAAATATGCTAACACAAAAGAACATTAGATACGAAAGCAGGAAAAGAATCACAGATTAGTGAACATTTGAAAAGTATCTGATAACATTAGTGGCAAAGGCAACATGTGAAAATTTAATTTTTGAGACCAGTGACTAGCAGAGGCTGGCAAATTAGAAAGGATATTTTAAAAATCTATAGGATAAATCAATATGTCCTACTAGATGCATTATTTTTAAAATCATTCAAAAGCGACAACCAGTATCTTTGGGTTCATTTGGTTTAATATACAATAAAAGTAGAAGAAAACCCCACTTGTATAGACCAGCCAAAAACCATTCTGAACTTCACTTTGGGACACTGCATATAAACCTGTCCCTTCCCCAGCTTGGTAACACCCAAGGCAATATGTAAGTTATTCAGAGCATAACTCAGGGCATAACTTTGAATCCATAACTGCCAAACCAACATGACTCCTACACAGATGGTAAACATCACATGGCACAACAATATTTCACTGACTGCAGATTTGGATAACATAGTCCATTTGTGCTCTAGGTTTGAATCTCAATGTCCCAGCATTGTTTTCAGGCTCTGGTTTTCCCTTGATATTGAAAAGTTGGTGCTAGATGAAACACAAAATAGAAAGCTACATAGAAAAGAAATCAGAGCAGATTTGAAATTCTGAAAATTGCTAAATGGGAGGTCCATTTATCTAGCAAGGTTCTATTTTAATACAGAGTTTAAATGGCTAAAATTGCTTGGTTTTTTGGTCACCTGCACATTTGTTTGGCAACATATGTTAACGATCAGAGTAATTCAGGCTTTTGGGGTGGAGGCAGAGGTTTAGGTCTATTTTTTACTGGAAAGAAGCACTTAGGCTTTAGTAGAAACAAAAACAAGTCATTAGTCACTGCTGTCCTGGTTGAAAAATGAAGTTTTCAGAGTTTACCTTGTGCATTGGAGCTTTTCATTTATAGTCAGGTACACATGATTTGTGTTTCATTTATCTATTAAGAAATGTTCTGTAAATGGGTTTGGGCTTGGATTTCTCAATGCGCTGATGTAACAAACATCCACCCTTTTATGTTCCAGTCTGTCAACATCGTTAATGTAGGCCTGCCATTAGCAGTAGTTGACTTGCAGAGAGGAACCTTATAAATTATGGTTCATTGTTGGGTGAATAACCCTGTAGTGACCCAGAAAGTAACTCTGGAAGCCTCTTTGTTCTCCAGGATGCAAACTGGTTGGGAATGAGGTTGGCGAGGAGGGGCAGTGACCCCTCTTTGCCAGCCTCTCTCTGCTTTCCCCATGAAGAAGTCACTGTAAAGTCTAATGCCGATTGCTCCCTGCTTGGCTTTAGTGTTGCCAGTGGCCTCCTCAGAAACAGCGACATGAGGTGCTTCTGGGGTTTCTCTCTGGTGATGGACGGAGCTCAGGAAAGGGGGAAGATGGGTACATTCCTGAAGAGGCAGTTTTATATAATCTGAGGAATAGCTTATGAGTGCTCTCGTCACTGGGCTATCATCCAAAAGATTCTAATGTTTGTCAGTACCGAAATTATGTCCTGAGTAATGTTTGCTTACAGAACTAAAAAGGACTCCCTGCTGCAAAGACCAAGGTTGCTATGTTTTGTGGGTAAAAAGGACCATGGGCAAAAGGGCTGAGTGCAACAGGAGAATAACTACGTGTGCCTAAAAGATTTATACTGAACATCTGTTCTAAGCGTCTTTTTAACGCAGAAGAAAATCGCATAAAAAGAGTCTACCAGTACAAAAAAAGTATACTAACGAATTAGGCCAACATAAGTCATCAAAATATTTATTTCACGTATTTTTACAAAAAATGCTAATGAAAATTCAGAAAAAACAAAATAAATTTTATTCGCTGTTGGTGTCTGTACTGTAATCTAATCACCCTTCTCTCTTTTTTTAATTGGCACAAAGTCACTATTTTCATCGATTGAAATATTTGGAAGTACTGCTTTGGTTTCATTATTTATGTTTCTGTTTTTGGATAATCTTTTTCCAACCCCATCTTTTACTAAGTTTTCATAAATTCTTTGATATTAACTGCAACATTTTAAAAAAGTCTTCAAAATTTTAAGGCTCGTTGGACATTTGGATCAATATCTAGAATTGCAGTTTCCCATTTTGTGGCCATTTGAGGAGCTTTGTGAATATTTTCTGCAGTGAATAAAACCGGTTTAAGGTCACTGCCATATTCATCAGCAGGATGGGCTTCAGATATTAAGTGAATTAATTCATTATCAGTTAATTTGTGATCAACTAGTAATTCATTAATTTCATCTACATTCAAATTGTCAGAGCTTTCTTCCTGAAATTTATTTAACAAATTAATAATGTCAGTTAATCCCTCTTCAGTTGTTGGAACCATATTTATTCCTTGGTGCAACCACTTCTGGTCATGTTACTTTCCAGCAAGCATTTAAAGTTGACGGCTTTATATCACTCAAAGCTAAAGCAATATTCTTGATACAACTTAAAATTGTGTATTTATTCCAGGCTTCTATAAACTGTGATTCATTGTTTTCAAGTTTATTACAAATATCATTAAAACTCCATTTAATATAATTAATCTTAGAGGTAGAAATAATGCCTTGATCTAAAGGTTGGATCAAGGAAGTTGTATTTGGTGGCAAATATACAATTTTTATATTTGGATGTTCCAAATTATGTGGATGACCAGGTGCATTATCTAAAAGTAAAAGTATTTTAATAGGAAGACTTTTTCCTTCTGTAATTTTCAGCTTCTACAGCAGAACATTTGTAAAACCAATCCCAAAAAACAGCAGCAGTCACCCATGCTTTTTTATTTGCCATTCAATGAACAGAAAGATCACTAATAATTGTTTATTGGTAAGTTTTAGTTCTTTGTATGTTACTGAGTTAAGCTATTGTTTTCTAGAAAGAGTAATTGCTAATAATGGAAATGAAAAAGAAAGAACTGCATAAAATGAGACCGTGTATATAGAAATTGTATATAAAATATCTGCATAAACGGGGAATATTTACTGCATATAAGAAACTCAGGTAAAAAAAACACCGGGTAAATAGAGGGACAAGTGCACTCCACCCCACAGCCTATAGATACAGAAGGCTCCTCCCAGTCAGGGAGGATGTCCTGTTAGAGCATGAGGTCACACTTCTCCATTTCTTGATAAAGAATATGGCTTCTGCTCCGCTTTACTGAACTCAGTCTCATTCTATTGGCGTGAATGGCACTAGTTAGAAGGATCTTGGTTTGGGTTCCTGACCCGGAGTGTAGGTAACACTTTTAGATCTGTGTTGTCAGCCACTGGCCGTGACATGCGTGGCTTTAGGGTACTTAAATGGGGTGGTCCAAACTGATGTTTGCTTTAAGTGTAAAATACACACTAGATTTTGAAGAACAAGGATGAAAATAAGAATGTAAATATTTCATGAACATACTTTAGAATATTGAGTACATCCTGAAATGATAGCTTTTCAGATATATTAGGTTAAATAAAATATATTATTAAAATTACATCTTAATTGTTCTGTCTTTTTTTTTTTTTTTTTTTTAATGTGCCTAAAAGAAAGTTTAAGATCACCTGCATGGCTCACTTTATATTTCTAGTGGACATTTGTCCACTAAAGGAAGTCAGTTTGACCACAGTAAGTGACCCAAATTCTCTTTTTGGGAAATAAAGTTAGTACTTTTGAGAAGAATCTGAAAGGAGGGGGGAAAGACTTAAGTTTGGGACATAAAAATTTAGCAGTTTTAAAGTTCCAAAGATAAGGCCGTGTCTGTTCCATTTCCTAGTTTAATAGCAAATCTTTGGGGGCAGATTTGGTGGCTATAGCAAAAATATCAGAAACAATCCACACTTAGCTTATTGCTCTATAATGATTGCACCTCTTTTTTATAATCTTGAAAAGAAACTATGCTTAGAAGGGTGGAAATTTTCCTAATCAAAGATCAGGTCAGGAGATTTTTTTTGTTGTCTTGGGAACACCCAGGCTTTGGTTTATCTTTGAGTTAATTGCTTGGACACTCTGTGCCTTACTTTCTCATTTGCTAAAAATGTTAGTGTTTGTCCTGCTGAGTTCATAATATTGATATCTGGATCAAATGAGTTCCCAGGTTTGGAAGTATAGTATTTTACAAAGTGTTAAATGGTTCACAATGAGTGTGTTATCACTAGCTTTCAAAAGAGAGTAGTGATAGCCAAGGATTTATTTTTTGAGAAATTGAAGAAATCACAAGTCCCTGTTTCCTTGCCTCTGAGGTTGCTGTCACTCTATGATTGCTCCCCCACTAATTTCAGAATTTGGGCCTGGCAGGAGGACTGGGTCAGATTAGCAAGCTGACTTCTGAGTTTTGAAGTCCATAAAACCTAGTCCCTAAACCTAAAGAAGGAGAGACTGCTGTTTAATGTCATCTGCTTTGTAAAGACCCTTTGATGAAATGATATGTTTGTAGCCAAAATAGATAATTATCAATAATAGAGACTGTGGAGTTAAACAGTGAGGTTATACTACATGAATGAAACATCTTTTATTTATTTATTTGGGTTCCTTTGTTTAGTTAGGCCTGCCGTGGGAATATACTGAATGAACGTGGAGTATATGCCAATTACAGAAGCAGGGAAAGAGAAAGAGAATTATTTTCTCTAGAGATATTGCTAAATCTATAATATCAGTTCTGGAGCCATTGTTTTACATCTTTCAAGGTCATCTATGAAGGTTACTCTTCCTAAAAAGAGACTCTACCAGGGTTAGAAGATGTGGGTTCTTGTCCGAGTCCTTATCTATTCGTTATAGATCACATAATGAAGGCACATTTATCATTGTCAACATGCACTTTAATAGCTCAAGGTGCATCCTAAAAGCTGAGAACGTTTTCACATTCCCCAAGAATGAAATGATAAATCACCATCTTTTAGATTTAGCCATCTACTTTCTGGGTCACCTTGGAAGACCAGCAGCTTAACAACATCAGTTAAATGATGATGATACCACCTAGCCCTGATGAGATAACAATCAGGTTACACAGGTTTAAGATCTTTAAGAAATACATACAGATGATATATTCATGTAATATTTATCAGGAATTATCAGGAATAAATTATTCCACATTTTTCAGGAACTGAAAACTTACCTACTTAGCACTAAGTCGATTAAAAAGTAGATGTTTTCAATAGAAATCTTTTCAGAATCTAATAGAATGCAGAATAGAAATTAACCCTTTTTTTTAAAGGCAGAGTGTTTTCATTAAGGAGCTCAATGAATACACAGTGATGAGAGTTTCTTAGAGGATATTTGCATTGCATTTAATGGCCTCAGGCTACTCTAGTTGTTGAATATTTCTGATGACTTTTTATTTTTATCTCCCCTACCCCCAAGGAAGACTTCATTCATTCATTTATGCATTCCACAAATATTTTCTGTAAATGTACTTGGTGCAAGATGCTATGTTACATGAAGATGAATGAGACTTAGTCCCTGACCTCAAGGAAATTATATACTGAGGGAATGGACTGATTTTGAGAATTATATTTCAATAGAAGAAAATATAGTTTGAATATTTGCACATGCATAAACTGGAAACACTTATTTTTGGCATTTCAGAGATCAAGACAAGGTAAACATGGCAAGTTCTCAACCAGTTTGGCAATTATTATATACTATTTTTATTAACTTTTAAATGGTAGGGATATTGGATAATAAAATTTCCATATAAAGGAAATAGTATCACGTTTGTTTATTATCACTGTTTTCTACCTTGTAATAGCAATCAAATTTCCAGACATAATGCCCAGGGGAAATGGTCAAACTTTTGACATCTGTTTTTGCATTTTTAGCCTATTAGGTGGCAGCAAATATCCCAGAGCCTCTTTAGTCAAGCAGACAGCATAATAGATGGAATGACTCCTGGATTGAAATTAAGAGATCTATTTTTAAACTTCAGCTCTTCTGTTAAGTGTCAGGAACTAAGCAAGGATGAGAAGATTATATTTGGATCAATGAAGCCTCTTCCAACTCAACAAGTATATGGTGATCATGATTACAGGTTTTATTTCCTCCTTGCTATCCTAGTCCTAACTGCTATTTCATGGTCATATGAAGAAAAAGACCCACCCTTCACTGACCAGTTCTCTTCTGGTTATGATCTGAACAGCAGAGGTTGCCAAGCCCTTCAAGAACTGTCTCTGGCCAATCTCTTCAATTTTATGGTACACTGTGTAAAAATGGCCACAATACTTCAATTCTTCCTATATACTTTAGTCACTCCTTTTGCAACGTGTTTTTTTTGGGGGGAGGCTCTTTTCGTCAAGAAGTAAAGTTTATTTCTCCTCCCCTTGAATCCAGGCTGGCCTTTTGTCTTGCTTTGATATTTACTCTGCAATGGAATTTTGCAGAGGAATGGTGTGCCAGTTCTGAGGCCTCAAGGGCATGGCAGTCTCTGAACTCTCTGGGACCCTATGCAGTTGCTAAGTTGGGCTAGCCTTCTGGGAGATGAGAGACCACATGGAGCAGAGTAGTCAGCTCAAATTCCCCACCTGACGCCCCAGACATCTTAGGGGTCCTGGCTAAGATCAGCAAATGTGCCTACATAACCCATAGCTATTTTGAGATGTATGAGGGAGTCACTCAGCTGTGTTCAGCCTGAATTATTGACATACAGAATAGTTAGCTAAAAAAATATTGTTGTTTTATGCAGTTAAGTTTTGGGATGGATTTGTTATACACAGTTGCTACCTGATACACATACAAAACTCCTTACATTCCAGCGACCCAAACATTCTTTCTATTCCTCAAACACATTGAATTTGTTTTTTTCCACAGGACCTTTGCACTTCTGCCTGGAAAGCTCTTTCCTCAGATTTTTGCATGTTGGCTCTCTTTTTGTGATTCAGATCTCAGTTTAAGTGTAGCCTCTTCGAAGAGACTTTCTTCCCTGACCAGCCTTTCTAATTATACCACCTAATTACCTTCTATTACATTACCTTGCTTTATGACTCCACATAGTATTTACTACTTCTTGATATTTAAAAAAAATTATTGTTCTTTTAGTTATTTTCTATATATGCAAATGGATGTAAAATTCCATTTTACATTCCTAGAATGCTACTGGTACATGATAGGGCAATAAAACATTGGTAAAGAAAGGGAAGGCATTCTTTGACTTGCTCCAATTTGGCAAAAGCAATATATAAAATCTGGGTGGTTATTATCCATCTGTACTAACAGGGTTCTTACAACTCATGTTCTGGTCTAGCTATCTCTTAGGCTGCTCCTGACACCGCCAACATTACCCTTTGGCCACATGGGGCTGTATGTATCATATTCCCTAATGGCTCATTACCTCTGACCATGCTGTTTATTTCAGAATGGCCTTTGACACACTCTCATTTATTTTCCCAAGGTGTTCAGCTCAACGTTCAATTCTTACTTCTCTGGTCACTAAGGAGAATTAATTATTCCCTTATCTATATTTTTAGAACTCATAACAAATATTTCTATGATAGTCTTCTTCATTAGCCTGAAAATTCATTGAAGTTAGAGACTATTACTTACTCAACTTTGTATTCTTAGGCTTTGGCAAGAAAGCTCTCTGAAAATATTTACTAAATTAAATAAGATACAATCTGAAATAATTCTGCATGGTAGAGAGAGTTATAATCTTACAGCTTAACATTGTTGACAATGTTGTTTTTAAGGCAGACCTAGCTAGGTAAAAATATTTCAAAAATTAACAACTCCTTTCAACTTTAGTGGAATGAATGAGCCAAATGCATCTGGAATAATTTTCCTAAACTAGCTAATGAGTGATACATAACATTTAAATTTCAAAGTTTTTCTAAATATCAATATTGTTTCCAGAGAGACCTTTTTTTGAGAATTATGGCAAAAGAGTTGTTAGGTATGATGTTAATTTCTTCAGGAAAGGTATTATGACTGAAAGAGTGTATGTAGTTCATCACATATTGCTTTTTATATAGAACATAAATATGATTTTGGAGTCTTTGAAAGTGTCTCTGTTAATGAATACAATGGTCTACCCAGGCCTTGTGTAGGTGAAGTGCTAATGAGAAATAAAGGTGGAGCTGAAGGACACCATTCCCATGCAATACATATTTAAACCTTGTAGAAGGCAGTTTCTTTGCAAACTCCAATGCCCCATAGATATGCTAAGTAATCGCCTGCCTGGGACCATCTGTTTGAAGATTCAGATTGTTTTCTTTGGACAGTTTCAGGCTTTTCTTTTAGTATTGCAGTTTTACTCACCAAAGGTATTCTTTTAAGTAATTTATTTATTTTGGCATATTTCGGTCATTTAATGTCAATGCCAAGTTGAAAACAAATCATCTACTTCACATGAATGATTACCTGCGAACCAAGAAACAGCTCAAGAAACAGCTGAGGAACATAAGTTCATGTAAACTTGGCACAAATTGTATTGCTAATACCCTGTACCTGTAAGGAAGTAAGTTTATATAGTTCATTTAATTGTTTTTAGAAAGCTCTACAAAAATAGTTCATCCTAATAAATCCAGTATTTAGTACCCAAACACTACTCATGTAAGTTCAGCCCTCATTTTAGAAGTAACATTTTTGCAGAAAAAGTCCAGCTAAGAAAATGCTATGGCATTCACAATGGGAAAGCCTAACAGTAATGGAATGTACCGTATGCAACTTAATTACAATCATAGTAGTCTTTTTAATGTTTGTGTCTATAGCACACTGTAAAACTTGCAAAAGTTTGATTATTTACCCATTTAGTAAATTAATAAATGTTATTAATTAATTAATTAATTAATTTATTTACATAACAAAGATTTAATGAATGCTAACTGTTAACAATGCCTTGTTACCATTAAAATGCTAGGAGCGCAAAGAATGAAGTAAATAAGACAATTTTCTGTGTTTATGTTTAAGCTTTCTTGTTCTGAATGCACATTTAATAGGCCATATACTTCATATTTTTAAATTAGACCCTTTGAGGGATCTACTATTAACTCATTTTAAGGGTTTGAAAACAATCTAAAGTCTAAAATAATGTTTAAATCACATGGCTGGAAAGTGGTAGGGTTGAGGAAAATTTAAAGCAAGAAAAAAAAAATGAGACCTGGAGAGGAAGAATAAGATACAAGAAGCAAGAGGCAAAAACAGCAATAAAACTCTCTGGAAAAAGTTGGTAAATTTAAACATGTTTGAGATGAATGATAAGAACCAGTTGATATAAACTGATATATGCTGGAAGGGAGCTGTAGAGTGGATATCGGGTCATGAAATTCCAGCATTTAAGAAAGTTGAGTGTCAGATAACTGTTTTAAAATGAGCAGTGAGTCCCTACTGGAACCCAACAAGAAAATCTTTTTTACTCAAGGCCTGGGGTTGCCTGAAGTTCTGGGTTAAGCAGAGACATTCTATGGAGAGAAGTCAGACAAATGTGTGATTTTTTTTGCTTGTCTATATTCTAAACCTGGAAATTTCTAGGTTCACAGGCTTTGGCTTAATGTGAAAGTCAAGGCTGCCATACAAAGTATGTGAGTTTAGAGGAGAAATCTCTCTATGTATTTATTTTTGATCTCTTGGATCCTTGTGATTGGCAAATGTACGAGATCTTTCATTTTTCAGTTTGGGGATTTCTAACAACTTGACCATAAGCATTTTTTTTTCTTTTTAGCAGCACCAAAAAATGTACCAAATAACCATTATCTTTCAAACTCCTTAAATGGAATTAAAATAATAAAAACACCCACTGAAAACAATTTGCAACTTGTTAATAAGCATTAGGGTAACATATAGCCAAATGTATGTTGTTTATAACCTTGGTATTTTAAAAGGTTATAAACAGAATTGGGCTATGAAATGAAATAAAATGGCTATTTTTTCCTTACAATATTTTAGGTTTTATGACAGTGTTTATACTGAATCTGTCTAAATAAAAGGTGAGCCCAAGAAGAATATCCAAGAAAAGTTTCATGGGCAATGCAAATATAAAAGCTTTTTGGAATATAGATGAATGAGTCAAATGTTCTCCTATGGTAATTAAATTATTTGTTTGCTCACATCTAAAATCACACATACATAGTGTTGATTTAAAACCATTGCTTTTTCACTGTCATAGTTCGTGATACTATTTTATTCAAACTCCTCCCAGGTGTCTTGGATACCAGGGTCCTTCTCCAAGCTGCTTTATGAGTCATCACACAGAGGTGTCAGATCAGGGCTTCAAACATCTTCATTACTATTGCAATGATCTGATATGCAACACTTTCAGAATCCACATGTGATGCCAGTGTTAGAATTTTTATCCTAAGTCCCAAATTCTTATTTATATAACATCAAACCTTTCTTCTTCTCATTTATCCTGTAGGTATTAGTGTCTTGCCTTTTAAGTTGATTTTAAAAGGCCTGTTTACAATGACACCTTCCCTCTGACCTGAAGTACAAGGCCATACCCAGGCAATAGTGACTATGTCTTTGTTAATCATTTTTTTTTTTTTACTTGTTTCATTGGGTCACTTCTATAAGCATCTAAAATTAGCATTGATTGAGGTTAAGAGAAGTTATGCTTCTTCCAAGTAGAAATTTATTTTTCAAGTAAAGTAAGTGTGAGAGTGCCTAATAAGAGGCTTTATGAGGACTTCACCTTAAGGCAATTAGTCGTTTTTGAGGGTTATTTTGGTAAAATCTCAACTAACATTAGGATAAATGCAATATTTTATAAAGTATTTTGAATGTTACCACTGAAAATCATTCTATTTATTATTAATTTAAAAAGTATGAAAATTAGAAAGTGAGAAAAATGAAAGTATTCTCATTGTAACAATCAAAACATGAAACTCAACTTTTCCTTCATCACCCCTGTACTTCTTAAGTGTCCAGTGAGTGTGCTGGACACAGACAACAAAATCTCACCCTTCCAAACTTCTGTGGAAATGACCAAAAAAGATGTAAAAAGTGAAATCTATGCTCAGGCTGTAAACTGGGAAGTGTTTAGGAGCTGCCTGGCATTTCTTGCCCATTCAGTGTGGAGAGGCTGGATAGGGGTCTGCAGAGAGGACTCAGTGGCCAGGCCCTGGGAGATATGTTTTAATCCCATCAATGTCACCTGGTAGCAATTGCCCACAGCAGTGCAGATTCCAGGCTATGACAGGAACAGATGGCTCTGCTGGGAGGACAAGACTGCAGACTTGTATTGAGATCAGTGTTGTTTGGAACCACAGAGACCCTGCTGGGACTAATTCATGGCTGCTTAGCACAGGAGGAGGAGGCAGACTAAGGGACCATGCCTCAGGCTTGAGCACTTTCCCTTGGGTCTCTGAACAGGTGGAATCAAACCAGAGTGAATCTCAGTTTTCATTCCTTCTTTCCTTGAGCCTGAAGTATGTGGACAGCAGTCTCTCAGAGAGCCATCTCTTGGGAGCAAGTGAGGGTTAACACACAGCTGCTTTTATGAGGAGGTACAGAGATTCCCCCACAGTCCTCCAGCATCTTAAGAAGGCTGGGATGTTCATTTCTAAGACAGAGCTGATACTTTTCACCAATATAGATCCACAGCAAGAGACAAAAGAAAAATGAGTGTATTTCTAATTCCTAACCAGATTCATGAAAGTAGAGCTGAAAGTTTCCCTGAAGGAAATGCTTTGATATCAGTGAAGATTACATGAAGAGCAGAAAAAGGGTTATTAAATTCAAAACTGCCATACCAGAAGAATGCAGAAAATCAGATTGGTGAAGGAAAATGCAAATTTGAGAAATTCTTCCAGAACTTGGAAAAAAATAATAGAGGTATAAAAATGATGTAAGAAAAGAAAAATGGAGGATGGATCAAGGGTATCTAGTATTGCAAAATGTCAATTTTTTGCACATTAATTGGAAAATTTAATGCAAATTCCAATCAAAAGTTCTAAGGAGTATATTTTACTCTGGAGTTCTTCTGAAAGAATAAATGGGCTGGGAAAGTTAGAAAGATGATTGTTGACAAGTAATAACAAATGTTGGAGAGGTTGCAGAGAAAAAGAAACCCTTATACAGTGCTGGTGGGACTGCGAACTGGTACAGCCACTTATGGAAATCAATATGGAGATTCCTCGAAAAACTAAGAGTAGATCTATCATATGATCCAGCAATCCTTCTACTGGATGTTTACCCCAAAGACTTAAAAACCCATATCCAAAAAGACACTTGCACACTGATATTCATAGCAGCATCATTCACAGTGGCCAGGACATGGAAGCAACTAAAGTGTCCTATGATAGATGATTGGCTCAAGAAGCTGTGGTACATATATATAATGGAATATTACTCAACCATAAGAAGAGATGAAATACTGCCATTTGCAACAATATGGATGGACCTTGAGATAATCATGCTAAGCAAAATAAGCCAGACAGAAAAAGTTGAAAATCACATGATATCACTTATATGTAGGATATAAAAACCTAAAAGCAACCAATGAGCAGGACAAAGAAACAGAGACTCGTGGACATGGACTATAGGCTAGTGGTTACCAGAGGACTATAGATTAGTGGTTACTAGTGGAGTGGGGGAGGGGAGGGGTGAGGTAGATGGGGTAAAGGGGGTCAAATATAGGGTGTAGGGGGAGGGTGAAGTGGGTAAAGAGGATCAAATATATGGTAGCTGAAGGAAACTGGACTTTGGGTGTTAAACACACAATAGAATATACAGATGTCAAATGATAATGCACACCTGAAAATTATATAATTGTATTATCCAAAGCTACCCCAGTAAACTTAATTTTTTTAAAAAAAGGATGGCTGTTGAAAGTATCTGTAATGACAGAAGATTGGCAGGTATAAAAGTATATTATATAGTCAAAATATTGCACAGAGGTCAGTGCAATAAAAATTGGATTAAGTAAAACAAAACATAAACTCCAGAAGTTAGCCATTTAGATTAGAGGGGGAAAGATGGACTGTTTAGTAAATTATATTATGAGAATTACTTAACCATCTGAGAGTATTTTATAACATGCTCTAAAATAAATCGTATTGAGTTAAAATCATTACATGTAAAAATGTAATTCAAGGCAATTAAGAAAATATCTACTCTCAGAATGGAGAAGGCTTTTCTGGCAAAAGAGTAAAGGAAAAGATTATGAAGTAAATTTTTTTTGAAAAGGAAAATGTAAACTTTTTGTCTATAAAAATATCTGAAATCTGATTAAATCTTATATAATGATATACTAAATATCAAAGATTAAATCTTTGCACTACATATATTAGACAAAGGGCTACCATGATAAATAATATAGTTGCATAAGAGACAACAGAAATAGAAAAATAGGCAAGTTAAAGACAGGAAATCAACAAATGGAGGTGTGAAAAATGCAAATATATGGGAAACTTGTTTACCAGAAAAATACCCCTTCTCAAAAGGAGAAAGATTATGACCAAACACCTTCATCTCCTCTGGTGAGTTTGTCTGTGAGGATACTGAGAGAAAGGGCTTTAACACTGGAGCTTAGAGAAGCATAGCTCTTCTCTGCAAGGTCTACTTGAGAAAAATTTACTTAAAAACATTTTCTGGCCACTCAAGGCATAAATAGCAATGAAAAAATTTAAGAATGAGGGTATAAAAGTACTGCAACTAAAATAATTTAAATATGATCAGGAATATTAACTTATAACTACCATAACAGCAACAAAACCTTTAGAGCACAATTTCTTAATCTCAACACTATTGGGATTTGGGGCTGGATCATTTTTTTGTTGCGTACTCTGTCTTGTGTACCATAGAATGTTGAGCAACATCTCTGGCCTCTACCTATTAGATCCCAGGAGCAATGTTCCTCCCGCCCAAAACTCAGACAATCATAACTGTCTCCAGGCATTGTCAAGTGTCCCCTGGGGGCCCAAATCACCCCTCTTCCCATGGTTAAAACCACTGCTCTAAAGCTAAATTATAAAATAAATACTATGAGGTGGAAGAAGGCTAAGTCTAAAACCACCACCTATGTCAATTGAAATTGGAAAGTAGCCAAGCATGTTGAAATTTAGCATCTTCCTCAAAATTAATTTAATAAATATTGTTTGATAGTTGACATTTTATAATTAGAGAAAAATGGGTCATATGTTTAAATTTTTATGGTAGTCTTGAAGAGAATAAAGATAGATTATAGTTTTCAAAGTATGAAGGGAAAGAAAAGAACAATAAAAATATAATCCATAAAATAAAAGAAAAAAAGAACCAGTCTATCAATCATAAAAACAAATATATTAGTTTTGATAATAAATAAAAATACCTTAGAATGCTGCACTAAAAGACAAATACTTTTAGTTGAGATTAACACCCCAAATCCAATTTTATGCTATTTAAAAAAATTATCTAAAAAGTAACTGATCCAGGAAGGCAAAACATAAAGGGACTAGAAAAGATGTATCAGGCTCATGTACTGATAGGAGAGCGAGGTGACAATACTAACATTGGACAAAATAGACTTGAAGGCAAAAAGCATTGAATGGCATGATTTATATTGATAAGAAGCTATATTCACAATGAGGATGTAACAATGATGATTCTGAACCAAATAATATCACATCAAAACATATATCACACTTTTGCTATTTGCCATGTGCTATAGACTGAACGTTTGTGTCTCCCCCAAATTCAATTGTAATCCTAACTCTCAGTGCAGAAGTGTGGCCTTTGGGAGGTGCTTAGGTCATAAGAAAGGGACCCTCAGGAATGGGATTAGTGTCCTTATAAAAGAGACTCCACAGAGGTCCCTTGTTCCTTGTGCCATGAGAGGACACAGTAAGAAGACAGCCATTTATGAGTGTGGAACAGGGCTCTCACCAGACACTGAATCTGCTAGCGACTTGGTCTTGTTTCCAGAATTGTGAGAAATAAATGTCTGTTGTTTAAGCTACATAGTCTATGGTATTTTTGTTATAGCAGCCAAGTTGACTAAAATACCACGAAAAGCATAGGTTCCAGGGAGACACTAGTCCTAGAAAGAGAGACACGTGGAAAAGACCCAAGCCCAACCTGCATCTTGGAGTGTGTAGCCTGCCACTCTCAGGCTGCCAGCTAGTGCTGTTGCACGTGATGGTGACATCAAAGCTGGCTTCCTCTATGATAAATCTGTTCCCACCTTACCAGGTGATGCTCCAATTTTGAATAGTCTCTCTTTGTTCTCTCTCTGCCTGAGAAACTCAACCATGGTGCCTAGACAGTCACCTATGTCACCCTGTTTTTGAGTCTCAGTGGAGTTACCAAACTTGTCTGCCAAATCCCAAATCTTACTTTTTTCTCCAAAGTAAATTCAAGCTCACTACTACTGCTTCCAAGACCCCATGTCTCTGCCTGACACTCAGTCCACTGTCATCCTCTGCTTCCCTTCACTCTCTCCGCACTGGCCTCTTTCTATTTCTCTAAAGTAAATTGTCCTTTTTTTTAACGTTGAACTTGGCTGTTCCTCATGAGTAAAACACCCAGCACATACTTTGCAATGCCCTATTCACTGACTTATTTGCTCAGATTACAATTTTTAATTAATGTAGTTCATGCAATTGTAATTAAATTCTAATGTCATGAAAACAATATTCTAAAATACCTTTAAAATAAATGTAAATATATAAATATAAAAGGGCCACTTTGAATATCATTAAGCTTAGCTTGCTCTCTAGGTATATTGCTCCCTGATCTACAATGAAATATATTTTCTTTTCATGTAGCATCTTTGGGCCAAAAAATGGAGGATTTTTAAATATACATTAACTTAGGAGCTGTTACCAATGGGCTTGCTGCTTGCATTTTAAAATAGAAGAGAATTCAACAAATTTTTAAGTGTTGAGGTGACTTTGCCTTAAAAATATCTTTCCCACATTTTCTTCTTCTGATTAAACAAATATGATAATTTATTTAAAAATATGTAATGCAAAATCTGCCAGATATACAAGATGACCCATTTTCAAAGTGGTGATTTTAGCTCAGGGACTCTTTCTCTCCCTACAAAAATTCTATTGAAATAACAAAGGAAATGTAAATTGAAGATAAAATATGCAACAGAACTGAAAAACTCAGGCCAGACTTGACATGTCAGGTCGCAAGAAATTTCTATAAGACAGGAAACAGATGGCATCAAGGTGAGCACAGGTAAAGCATGATGGGGGGGCACATATGGTTTTGCTGCATCAGAGTTAGAGATGTCTACAAAATGTCATGTACAGGTTCTTTGAATTTAATATCTACCTTAAAACACTGGTACTTTTTTTTATAGTTTTAGATTAAAAGAACCTATGGTTTATGTGTCCCAGTTTACGTAGGTGATTCACTATCTTTTGTTCTGGGATGTTGGGAGTTTTGATGCAGATGTGTGTAGCAGACTTTGTTGATGTCCTTCCTGCTCACATGCCCTGGGCACCCACCTTTGCCACATCATGTCTTTGACCCCAAGGGAGTCTCCTGTTTTGCTCAGGCAGCCTTGGTGCTTTGCACAGTCAGTTACATTACTCTCCATCAGCAATCAGGGGCTGGAGCAGTGAATTGAACAGACACCAGATCCTGGAGCTTTGAACTCCTCTGGGCTCTGCATCCGGAGAAGTTGGCATGGCTTTATCCCTAGGCTAAGCCAACCACCCCCACAAGTGCTTTTGCAGGTCCCCTGCTTGGGAGGGGAAGAGTGAAGGCCAAATAGGTTATTGACATTTTAATTTTTTGTATGAAAATGAGTCGGATAACAGAAACACCATGAACATATATCTTTAGAAGCAGCAGCTTGGAGGACACCCACCTGAGCATAAAAAGCAAATGCTGACATTGCATGGGGGTGGAGCTTTCAGGCTTCTGGAGTCAGATCGCCAGAGTTGACATCCAGGCTCTGCTCTGGTCTCCTTGTGTGTAAAATATTGGTAGTAATAATTATACATGTCATAATTGTATAACCCAAGAGTTGTTCAGTATTAAATGAGTCAACATAAACCATTTAAAACAATATGTGGTACATGTTAAATTTTCTTAAAGTGGTAGGTGAATATGTGTGACCCTCACTGAAACAATAAAAAAACAGGGAAGATCACCTCAATTTCTCATTAACAATCAGTGAAATTTGAGAGATATACCTATCAATATAATATGAACAATTTGCTATGAGAGAAAAATAAACAGGAAAAAGAGAAATTTTTAAGAAAACTGAAACAACTGCTGTCCCAAGTTTAATTTAAGAATAAAATGGACATTGTTAAAAACCAAGTTAATGAGTAAAATGAACTCAAAGAATTATTTCCGAGAACAGAACAAAGAGTGAAAGAAAGAAAGCCAGGGTAAGAGGCATGGAGGAGGAGAGCCCCAGAATATCCTATATCTATAAAATATCAGTCTGAGAAGGAAAAAACAAAGGAGATGAAGGAGAATAGACAAAAATAATTTTTATCTGCAGAAAAGTTTTATTTTAAATTGATCACCCTCACTAAATAACAGACAAGATTGTTGAAAATAAGTAATATTTTGAGAAATTTCTAAATTTTCAGAATAAAAGTCCTATAAACTTTTAGATAAGGCAAAAATTATAAAGGTAGGAGAATGAAATTGGAGTTTTTAGATACTAGATTTTTTATTTGAAGTACTACATGCTAAGAGAAAATAGAAAAAGGTTTACAGAGTTCAGAGGAAACTAGATTGTGGCTCCTGAATTTAATTTGAAGCTATCTAACCTTCATGTGTGAGGGCAGAAGAAACAAAGTAAAGTCGGTTATTCTAGCAAAAGATAGAAAAGAAAAAAAATGGAAACATCAAAATAGTATAATATACAGAGGACTTAAAATAAGGGGAGTAAGGTACATAAAGTCAGTGGTTATAATGAATTTGAATGACTTAGAGCCTACTAAAGACAAAGGTTTTCAAACCGAATAAACCAAAGCAAATGCCAGTTATATACTGTCACAAAAAGGCATTCAAAATCAGGGTTGGCGATGTTAATATCAGAAGAAACAAAAATTATGTGAGAAGTACTAAAAAGGATATAGGAATTACCTCATATTATTAAAATGAACATCCACCAAGAAGATGCAGCAATTGCCATTTACACATTCGTTATGGCTTTGCAATACGTAAATCAGCAACTCAGAAACACAAGGAGAAATCAGTTGGATATCAATTATAGTGGAGAGTACACATGTTTTTCAAAAATTGGCAGACCAAGAGGAGCAAAAAATCATAAGGATATGGAAGACCTATGTAGTACAATGAACATATCAAATTTAATAGTTCAGTATGTACGAAAATTCATTGTCAAACAGATACTGCACATTTCTTTGAATATTTATTTAAAAAATAATTATAGGCTACTTAGGAAGAAGTAATAATGGATGATTGCATTTCAAACCCATGGGATAAATCCAAATCTTGATTCGAAGAAAAAATATTTAATAAAGTATATTTATTAACAAAATTTATATAGCTTTTATTACAAATAACATAGCATGAACTCAAGAAACAAAAACAATAATTTCAAAGGAAATAGGAAAAAGGTATTAAGATAAAAATGAAGTGTAAGCATGTTTCCCTCCATTTGGTTCCCAGGTCGGGAGTTCTGGTTAAGATGATAGATTAGGTAAAGGCTGTGCTTGGCTTCTCCCATGACCACATCAAAATTACAACTATATTATAAAACTATCAACCTGGAGAACCATCTGAAAAGTAGCTGAACAGAAATTCTATAATTAAGGATATGATGAAGAACCCATATCAAAACTGGTAGGAGGAGTGGAGATGCAGAATAAACTGGTCCCACATTCACAGGTGGCAATTGAGAAAAGGAAGGAATATCTCAGCTGCAGATGTCCCCACTGAGGAGTGAGGAGTTCTAGCCCTACATGGGGCTCCCCAGCCTAGATCAACATGCTGGGAAGAGGAGCCTCCAAAACATCTGGCTGTGAAAATCAGTGAGGATTCCGACCAGCCATCTGGTGAGGAAGAAGGCTGCTGGAAACCAAGCGTACTCTTAAAGGGCTCATGCACAGATTCACTAGCTTGCAAGCACTCACCCTGGGCTCTGGTGGAGGGATAGAAGCTAGGCAGATACAAGAGACATACAGGAAAAAACAGTTGTGTGGCTTTAGGGCAAAGGCTAGAGGTATAGCCTCCATTGTCCCTGGTTGAACCCTCCACCTACATAGCTGGCAGGTGGGTACCATGTTTCCTGTGTTGAGATCTACCACAACTCTGCCAAAACTGGATTTGCATTGGCTTTGTGAGTTCTGCTCAATCCACCCTGATGACTACCTGAGACCCTGCTTCACCTAACTTGAGCACTGCCAGAGGCTCTTTTGCTGCAGACAGCTGGCCTTGGCCCCATGCTACAGTATTTCTTAGAAAATCTTTAAAGGTATATAGGCCCCAGGCAGGTGACCGCTGGCGATGGTGTACCCTTTTCCTTTTCTGAGTGGCCCGAGGGTGAGTATCTGTGCCAAATCTGAATCTACATTAACCTGGTGAACACCACTCACCACACCCTGGTGACTCCCTGAGACCCTGTCTCACCCAACTTGCATACAATTTGAGGCACTTTCAGTGACTGAGCCTTAGGGACAGTTAGCAAGCAGCAGACCTTGTGGCACCTTGTGCCTTTTCCTAATCCGCCCCAGGCTCTGTACTGCTGGCAGCCAGCCTCAGTTCACAGCGGGGCTTCTCCCATGGGCCTTCAGGTCAGACACAGGCAGCAACCAATTGTGAATTGCTTTTTAGTTCCTACCAGAGAGATCCAGGGGTCACAGGCAGCGGCTGACCTTGGCCTGCACCAGAGTCCCTCCCAAGAGGTCTATAAACCAACACACCAAGTAGCTGGGTTCGGGCCACAAAAGGGCACCACCTGATTTGCCTCACAAACAGCAAACCCAAAGGGTGGTCTCAGCAGGCACCACAATCTGCTACTGCAAAATCCTGTTCGCAGAGTCAGCCTTCCACAGCAGCTCAGGTCAATCACACTCTTCAAGTCACCAAAAGCAATCAAGGTTCAACTACAACAGGAAGGCACACACAGCTCACACAAGGGACACTCTTGGAGTACCCAGATCAGGTGATCATGGATATTGTGCCACTGGGACCCACAGGATACCTACTACATGAAGAATGGGAGGCATTCCAGGTCTACTTAATATATAGAAGCAAACACAGAGAGGTAGCCAAAAGGAGGAGACAAAGAAACATCTTTCAAATAAAAGAATAGCACAAAAATCCAGAAAAGAACTAAATAAAATGGTAGCAAACAATCTACTGGATATAGAGTTCAAAACACTAGTTATGAGGATGCTTAAGGAATTTAGTGAGAACTTCAACAGATATTAAGCATAAAAAATGACATAGAAACCATAAAAAACAATGATTCAAAAGTGAAGACTACAATGGCTGAAATAAAGCATACACTAGAAGAAATCAACAGCAGATTAGGTAAAGCAGAGGATGGAATCAGCATTTTGGAAGACGAGGTAGCAGAAAATATCCAATCAGAATAGCAATAAGAAAACAATTTTAAAAAATGAATATTGTTTAAGGGACCTCTGGGACAACATCAAGCATAACAGCATTCACATCATAGGGGTACCAGAAGGAGAAGAGAAAGAGCAAGAAATTGAAAACCCATTTGAAGAAATAATGACTGACAATTTGCTTAACCTGGTGAAGGAACTAAACATACAATTCCAGAAAGTGCTGAGAGTCCCAAACAAGATGAACCCAAAACCTCACACCAAGATGAACCATAATTAAAATGCCGAAGGTTAAAGACAAAGAGAGAATCCTAAAAGCAGCAGAAGAAAGGCAGTTAGTTACCTATAAGGAAGCTGCTATAAGACTTTCAGCTGATTTCTCAACAGAAACTTTACAGCTAAGAAGGAATTGGCACGAAATAGTCAAGGTGATGAAAAACATGATCTACAACCAAGACTACCCAGCAAAGCTATCATTTAAAATTGAAGGAGAAATAAAGAGATTTCCTGACAAGAAAAAACTAATGGATTTCATTATCACCAAACCAGTATTACGAGAAGTGTTAAAGGGACTTCTCTAAGAAGAAAAATGGGGGGAAAAGGGTCATAAATATAAATAACAAAATATCAATAACTATGTATCTATCAATAATCAATCTAAATGTAAATGGATTAAATACTCCAACCAAAAGACATAGGATAGCTGAGTGGATAAGAAAATAAGACCCATACATATGCTATCTACAAGGGACCTAGTTCAGAATAAAAGATACACACAGACTGAAAGTAAAGGGATGGAAATAGATATTTCATGCAATGGAAACAAACAAAAAAAAAGCTGGGGTAGCAATACTTAAACCAGATAAAATAGACTTTAAAACAAAAGCTATGATAAGAGACAAAAAAGAACATCTCATAATGATAAAAGGATCAATTCAACTAAAGGATATAATCCTTGTAAATATTTATGCACCCAACATAGGAGCCCCTAAATATATAAAGCAAATATTGACAGATGTAAAAAGAGAGATTGACAGTAACATAGTCACAGTAGGGGAACTTAACACTCCTTTGACATTGATGGATATATCTGACAGACAGATAGTCAACAAGGAAATAGTGGCCTTACATGACACATTAGAACAGATGGATTTAATTGATATTTTTAGAGCATTTCGCACCAGAGCAACAGAATATATATTGTTTTTAAGTGCACATGGCACATTTTCCAAGGTAGAGCACATGTTAGGCCACAGAACAAGTCTCAATAAATTTAAGAAGTTTGAAATAATAGCAAACATCTTCTTCAATCACAATGTTATGAAACTAGAAATCAATTATAAGAAAAAATCTGAAAAACACTCAAACATATGGAAGCTAAATAACATGCTACTAAACAATGAATGGGTTAACAATGAGATCAAGGAATAAATTAAAAGATACCTTGAGATAAATAAAAATGAAAACACAATGACCTAAAATCTATGGAACACAGCGAAAACAGTTTTAAGAGGAAAATTCATAGCATGAAAAACTCAAATAAACAATTTAATTTTATATCAAAGGAATTATAAAAAGAACAGCAAAAAAAAAAAAAACCCAAAGTTAGTAGGAGGAAGGAAATAATAAAAATCACAGCAGAAATAAATGAGAGTTAAAATAAAAATACAAAAGATTAGTGAAACCAAGAGCTGGTTCCTTGATAAACCACATTAACAAAATGAAAGAGAAAATCATGCAATTATATAAATAGATGCAGACTAAGCATTTGACAAAATCCAGCATTTACATATGATAAAAACTCTCAGCAAAGGCCATACATGACAAACACACAGCTAACATCATAATTAATGGAAAAAAACCCTAAAACCATTTCTTTTAAGATCAGGAAGAAGATGAAGATGTCCCCTTTCATCACTTTTATTGAATGTAGTATTGGAAGTCCTTGCCACAACAATCAGACAAGAAAAAGAAATAAAATGCTTCCAGCTGGGAAGGAAAAGTAAAACTTTATTATTTGCAGATAACATGGTACTATATATTGAGAACCTTAAAGATTCCACCTAAATACTATTAGAACTGGTAAATGAATTCAGTAAAGTAGCAGTATATAAAATTAATATACAGGAATTAGTTGCATTTTATACACTACTAATGAATTATTAGAAAGAGAAATTAAGAAAACAATTCCATTTATAATTGCATCAAAAAATAAAATAGGAATAAATTCAATCAAGGAAGTAAAAGGCCTGTTCTTGGAAAATCATAAGACATTGAAAAAATAAATTGAAGAAGATAAAAAAAATAAATGGAAGCATATACCATGTTAATAGGAAGAATTAACATCATTAAAATGGCCATACTATAGATTAAGTGCAGTCCCTATCAAAGATACCAATGGCATTTTTAACAGAAACAGAACAAATAATCCTAAAATTTATATGGAACCACATAAGACTCTGAATGGATACAGCAATTTTTAGAAAAAAGAACGAAGTTGGAGGTTAGCATGCTATATGATATCAAACTATAATACATAACCATTGTAGTCAAAACAGCATAGTACTGGCCTAAAAACAACACATAGTTAATGAAACAGATCAGAGAGCCTGGAAATAAACCCACACCTATCTAGTCATTTAATCCATGACAAAGGAGACAAGTATATGCAATGAGGTAAAGACGGTCTGTTCAATAAACAGTGTTAGGAAAACTGAACAGATACATGCAAAAAAATGAAACTAGACTACATTCTTACACCATTATAAAAAATAAACTCAAAATGGATTAAAGACTTAAATATAAGACTCGAAACCATAAACCCCTAGAGAAAAACATAGACAGTAAACTCTCTGATATTGCTCTTAGTAATATTTTTTTGTAATATATCTTCTCAGGCAAGGGAAGCAGAAGAAAAAATAAGCAGATGGGATACATCGAACTGAAAAGTTTTGCACAGCAAAGGAAATCATCAATAAAACAAAAATACAATGTACTAAATGGGAAAAGATATTTGCAGTAATCCATTGATAAGGGCTTAACATTCAAAATTTATTAAGAACTCATACAACTTAACACCCCAACAACGAACAATCCAATTTAAAAGTGGACAGATTATATGAATAGACATTTCTCTAAAGAGGCATACACATATTAAAAGATGCTCAACATCATTAACAACCAGAGAAATGCAAATAAAAAGCACAAGGCAATATTACCTCACACCTGTGAGAATGGCTGTCATCAATAAATCAAAAAACAACAAATGTTGCGAGGATGTAGAGAACAGGGAACCTCATGCACTGCTGGTAGGATTGCAAATTGGTATAGCCACTGTGGGAAACATGATTTCCTAAAAGTTTTAAAAATAGAACTGCCTTCTGACCCAGCGATTCCAGCTCAGGGTATTTATTTGAATAAAACTAAAACACGAATTCGGAAAGACATGTGTACCACTATGTCCAATGCAGTATTATTTATAATAGCCAAGAAATGGAAGCAACCTAAGTACTCCCCAATAGATGATTAGATAAAGAAGTGGTACATATATACAATGGATATACAATATTACTTGGCCATAAAAAGAATGAAATATTACCATCTGTGACAACATGGATGGATGGACCTAGAGGATATTATGCTAAGTGAAATAATTCAGACAGAGAAAGGCAAATACTATGTGATTTCATTTATATGTGGAATCTAGAGAACAAAATGGTCAAACCAAACAGAAAGAGACTCATAAGGAAGAAACTTATGGTTGCCAGATCAGAGGGTGTTTGGATGCTGGGTGAAAAAGTTGAAGATTTTACGTACAAATTGGTAGTTGGAGAATAGTCATGGCGATGTAAAGTACAGCATAGGGAATATAGTCAATAATATTGTAGTAACTATAGTAACAATAATATTGTATGTTGTCAGGTGGTAGACTAGACTTACCAGGGGGATCACTTTGTAAATCATATAAATGTCTAACTACTATGCTGTACATCTGAAATTAATATAATATTGAATGTCAACTGTAATTGAAAAAAAAAAGATAAAAATGGAAATGAAATGTCCCCTCCTTCCAAGAGTAGTATTGATCAATAAAAGCAAATTTTGGTGTTTTTGATAAAGGTAATATAATAGACAAACCTTTAAAAAGTATATTTAAAAAAAGAGAAAAAGAAAATTGCAATACTATATTAGATATAAAAGCATGTAATTATAGATACAAAAAGATTTCTAAATAAGAAAATACTGTATACAGATTACAACAACAATTGTTTTTCATTTTTATTTTTCAATTGGAGTTGACATTCAATATTATTTTATATTAATTTCAGGTGTATAGCATAGTGGTTAGACATTTATATTACAGCAACAAAATTGATAATTGAGATGAATAATTACTCTTTAAGGAATCTATAAATTACCAAAATGGATACAAGAAGTGGCTGAATAGACAACATGCATTTTAAAAGAAATTAAAAGTTGTCAAAGAAATAGTTTCAAAGCAGGATCAAAAAACTGCCCAGTCTTAAATAGTTACATTGATCAAGGAGTATGTTTTACTTTTGCTATCAAATCTGTTAGAAAACACAAAAAAACAGAAAGTTTCCAGTTTATTATATGAGAAAAAGATTGCCAAAAGAAACTAGGAATATATATTTTAAAAATTCTAAATAAAATATCAATTCAAATTGAATCTAGAGTTTAATAAAGGGTAATATCTCATGACAAGGTAAAATTTAATCTAGTAATTTGGGGATGCTTTTATATTAGGAAATCTATCAAAATAGTATACTTTATTAAGTTTATTATTTAAAAGAAAAACAATATGATCATGTACAAGTTACATTTACAAGTATATTGATAAAGTGCCTATTTCTCATAAATATTTTTTATAAAACTATAAATATTTGAAATATGATGAAAAGTATTTGTTAGAATACAAAAGACATATAAAACAAAACAGAGGCATTCTCATTAATATTATGAACAACACAGGATGTCCACACTGACAGCTATTACTCATTTCTTTGGAAGTTGTAACCAAAACAACGTCAAGAAAAATGTATAAGATATAAATATTATAAAAAACATGTGAATTTATCATTATTTACACTTTATCTGAATTTCTTCCTATAAAATCCAAAAAAAAATATTTTACAGGCAATCATAATTAATGTGATTCAGAAAGCTGGAGAAAATAAACATTTAAGAATTTCATAGCTTTCCTATGCACTAGCAATTGTCTTTTAGAAAAAGTACTAACAACCCCAACTTAAAAGCCAGGGAACAAAGCTACATCAAATATGAAAGACTTAATTAAATAAGGAAAACTATGAACCGTTAACTGAAGGACATACAAGAATATGTGAATAAATTTAGAGACATATCATGATCTTGAAGGGGAAAACACAACATTGTAAAGATGTCAATCTTCCCTGCCCCCCTTCCCAGTAATACACATTTAATGAAAACTCAATCCAAATATTTGATGTAAAAACTTTGATACATGATAAATTCAAATGATTAGGTCTAGACAAATTAAATAAATGGTATTGAGTCAATCATCTAACTGAAAAAAAAATTCCTATGTCACATCATACATTAAATCATTTCCAAATAGATTAACCATGTAAAATTATATTTTAAATCAATTTGTCAAATACTCAAGATTTTATCTTGTGGGAAAATATAGAAGTAGTTTTCTTATTCTCTTTTTGAAGGACTGAAGGGGGAAGAGCTTTCTAAAATGTTTTATTTTTTTCTAAAGAAATTTTTAAAGAAAAAAATGTTATGTACTAAAATAAATTCAAGATGAATTAGCGTTAAAATTGAGGTCATAAAAGAAGTAAAAGGAAATGCAGGTAAATATTTATTTGATTTTGGAATAAAGAATCTATGAAGAAAAGACCTAGATTCATGTCACAATTGTTGCTATTTACTCTCTATTCTACCTTTATAATACTTTCTATTCTACCTTTATAATAAAACACATATATCATTGAGGACAGCTATGTGCTCAGCCAAAATACTGTGCTTTCTATCATTCCTTGCCAATAAGTTTAGGTAATGATATTTTTGGCCTACTATAGAAGTCATTTTTTACTCCAGGACTTTTCTTGATTTTATTGTCTGGAATGCACATGTAAGAGTGGAGTTTCAGCAGCCGTTTTGTTACCTTGAGATTGAGAGTTCATGTTCATAATTATAGAGCAAAAAAAAAAAAAAATGAAGGTGCTTATTATTATTATTTTTTTACTTTGTGGAGCTGCCATACCAGCCCCAAACTACTTGCCTCCAGATTCCATTTACGTGAGGAAATAAACCCTTATATATTTATCCTGATGTGATTGGATCTCTATTACTAGCAGCCAAACACAATTTCTAATGGACAAAATTAAAACCTTTTATACCTTAAAAAACACCATAAATACAAGTGTCACAACTGCTATGAAAGACACTGTGATAATATCTATAAAAATTACAAATGCACACACCCGTTGAGCTAGCCATTTAAATTCTTGGAATTTATCTTATAGATATATTTGCACATGTAAAGAACAATATAAGTAACAATGTGTGTTGTAGCAAAAGATTAGTAGCATTCCAGCTGTCCATTTATAGAGAACTGGTTAGGTAAAATAGGATTCATTTATACAATGAAACAGCATTACCTGTAAAGAAAAAACAATATGGAAAGTACCAGAAGGAAGATGTATAATGGTGTTTATAGTGTAATACTGTTTGTGCAGAAAGGAAGAATATGAATAATATGAATATATATATTCATATTTTGTAAATGCATAAACTCAGGGAGATTATATAAGAAATTACTAATGGTGGTTACTTAGAGTAGGTAGAAGTGAAAATGGGAAAATAGGAGAAAGAGTGAGAAGGAGAATTTTAAAAAAATTTATACCTATATGTATTATTTTTGATCCATGTGAATATATTTACTATTCTAAAAAACACACATAAGAGTAATTAAAAAGAAGAAAATCTATCATCAAAGGTAAATGTTTATGAAATTTTAGATGAAAATGGGTATTGTTTTTTGACAATGTGACCAGAGTGTTACTTAAACTCTGGGAGTCTTAATTTTTCCATTAGCGAACAAGGTAATAATATCCACTCCTTGGGTGGTAGTAAAAATTAAATGATATAAAGTATGTAGAGTGTATATCCCAGGTTAAGTACATGGTGATAAATACTGGTGGTGAATATGATTAAATTGTCATACAATTCACTATATGGGTAATAGAAAAGGGCTAATGGTCTTATAATAAATGGGATCCTGTTTTGCAATGTAGATTTAGGGGGCAAGTGGGAAAGGGCACACACAGTGACACCATCCAGACTGCAGAGCTTGTCTGTGAGTGGGTGCGAGATCACTTAGTATAAGGAAGGCAGGACATTCTGAGAAAGAAGAAAAAACCACCCAAACCTCAGATTCCAGGTCAGGTTGCTCTTTCAGGTAATGTAGGGTAGGTACATTAAGGATAGGTACAAGGCAGAAGCAACAAGGGCCCCAGTAAAGCAACATTGAGGGTAAAGGCAGGCAAGCCTTAAGGCCAGGTACTATACAAGGCCCAGGGTTTCAGGGAGGCTCCCCAAGCCTCCCCAAATGTCCTACTAGGGTGGCTTGATGGAACACTGGGAGGCCAGGGGTGGGAATTTTAACTAAAAGGAGGCTTGAGCTTGGTGCCTGATTAAGATGAGACAGTGGCTGCTATGTGGTACTGCTGCCTCTGAAGCTCCAGTGTTCTTGGAGAACTGAGGACTTCTTTCCAGGAAGGTATGTGGATGCTCAAACCTTACTGGTAAAAAAATTACATGGCCCCATTTGCCCAGGGAGTCAATAACACTAAACAGAAAAAGAATAAACCTTCCCCTTCTTGGTCTGTTTACTTTTTCATGTTCATTTGCATCACCTTTCTGTCCTCTCTCCACTTCAACACACACACACACACACACACACACACACACACACACACACACACACACACACAGACGCGCGCACACACACACACACACACACACATACACCCTTTACATGAAAATCATTCTGAACACGAAGATCCTTGAAATGCCTCCACATTCTCATGGAGAAATTGTGAAAAGTATTTTTTGCTGTAGCTTATTCTGCCTTACTCTTAGAAACTCATCACTTTCTCTCAGCGGACCTTCCTAACACCCTTTGTAAATCAATTACCATTTGATTTGTTTGCTTTGATCATTAGACTGTGGGATGGTTAATTTTATATATCAATAGTTTAGGCTATGATATTCAGATGTTTGATCAAACACCAGTCTAGATGTAGCTGTGAAGGTATTTAAGATGTAACAAACTTTTAAATCTGTAGACTTTGAGTAAAGTAGATTACTCTCCATGATGTATATGGGCCTCACCTAATCACTTGAAGACCTTAAGAGCAAAGACTGAGGTCCCTGAGGAAGAAGGAATTCGCCTCCAAATAGCCTTCAGACTCAAGATGGCACGACCAACTCTTGCTGGAATTTCTAGGTTGCTGGCCTGCCCTACAGAATTAGGATGTGCAAGCCTTCACAATCACATGAGCCAATTGCTTAAAATAAATCTCTTTCTTCATATGTAGATCCTTTTGGTTCTGTTCCTCTGGAGAACCCTGACCTATATGGTCTGTGAACATGACCTTTTATCACAGAGGGGTCAAAGGCTAAGGGTTGGAGAGTGAGGCTTGGACCATTTTGCAATCTATGAATCAAAGCAAGTGGGCTTAAAAATATTAGCAACTCATTGAATTCCTGACAAAATTAGGATTTATATACAAATGTCTCACGAAATATGGCTGAAAGGTAATATTTAAAGCATTGCAGCAATTGCTACATTTTTCTCCTTCCAAATACAGCTCAGTTGTTTATTTGAATTGTAAGCTCTGGGAATGGTATCTAGTACATTTCTCATAAAGCATCTGACACATTCTAGGTGTTAAAGCAAAGGTTAATTTCCTTTAAAAAAAAAACCTTTCTATACAGAGAGATTGCTCTTCCAGTTGCATGGAGGCTGCATCTAATTTTTCCATATATCTTCAATATTCTTCCTTCTGTCTTTGAAACTCTTTCATTTAACATCAGCATTTGATTAACCTTTTATTCAAGAGACATCTGGGTTTTTTTATACACTATTATGCTTATTCCGGTTCGGTTTTTTTTTTTTTCAGATAATTTTCAAGTAGCCACATGTGTCAGGTAGTAAGGTCTTCTTTTATTGCTAATTTTTGGCAATGGGGCTCCAGGAAGAGCTGTACCCTCACTGTGCAAAGCTGTTCACTGTGGAAAAGACAGGAACAATACAGTAGTGATAATGAGATTGTATTCACCATACAGAATTATTTAGAGGAAAGTCTTGGCCATCTTTGCCTACACTTATGCATTTTCTTCAGGCTTTGAAATTTATATTTTCTACCAATTAAGATTCATAAAAATATAATTTAACTAAAAAGACTAAAGATAAATCTATGGTTATTTTCATCCTGAAATTTTATCAGGAATTCCTGTGAATTCTGGTAGTGAGATTTTTTTCGAGTCTCCTCTGAGGTCGTAGTGTGATCCACAGGTGTGTCTGTGAAATGCTAGGGCCTAGATGTTGTAAATCAGTGGTCCCCAACCATTCTGGCACCAGGGATGGATGCTCCTGTAAGAATCTAATGCCTGATGATCTGAGGTGGAGCTGAGGCAGTGATACTAGCACTGGGGAGCGGCTGCAAATACAGATGAAGCTCACCCACTGCTCCTCTCGTGCTGTGTGGCCTGGTTCCTAATAGACCATGGAGTGGTTTTGGTCCATGGCCCAAGGGTTAGGGACCCCTGATGTAGACTATAGCCTAACTCCTAGATTGGGAGGAAGAAATATTCTGTTCTTAATTCGTTAATAGTCACGATGGGTCATGGTTGTCAGGTATATACCTGATCAAGGATTTGTACCATCCTTTGGCACTTTCTCAAAGCTTTGGTCTGAAGGTTACTATTCTCATGGGGCCACTTGGTTATCTGAAAGAGGAGCTCAAAATACAGTCTTGTCAAGAATTCAGGGCTATTGAGAAATTCATGGCTTGCATGTGCCTGCTCTCTCATATAAGAAAAGGACTGGGAAAATGTAGCAGATATAACTCCTGGAAGACAGAGCCAAATGGTCATGGTGGTGATTAGGGTCTGGCCTAGGGAAAATCAAGAAATGCTTTCATGGACAGGATGAAAAACATTGTCAATAGTAGTAGGCAGTACCTACTATGTGGTATGGGCTGCGAGGTGGCAAAATGAGCTCCAGATAAGAACTCAATTTATTATGCAAATCTTAGATGTCACTCCATGCCTCTTAATCAAATATAAGAGGTTGTTCCAGGAGATTCAGTGAGCCCTGTTAGTTGAGAAGCAGGCAGAGACCAAGATTGGTGCCACTGAAAACCTGGATGTAATTCTCACTTTTTAACTTGTTAGCTCCATAAATGTTAGTCTTTACATCTAGTGGGTATGATGTTCTCAAAGTGGGAGCAGTGATACCCTTGGGCTTATCTTACACCATCCTCAGAGGATGAAAGAGATTTGTAAACTTCTAGTCCAATTGAGGTGCTGATGGTGGGGTGGAGCTGATACCTACTATAAGATGCTCAAGAGAGCCAGGGCTTCATGGATGTCTGCCAAAGATCTAAATGTCAGAGAAGAATGTGGATGGGCCACATACATTAGAAATGCAAGAGGTGAATTCTAGCCATAGCTCTAGCAGTGATAAACTGGGGCATCTCAGGAAAGTCAAAAAATTTCTGTGAGACTCATTTTGTTCATCTGTGCTCATAAAGAGAGGCTTGAGTAGAAGCAGAGTAGATAAGTAATTTCTATTATAGCTGATCTTAGTCTAGGTGTGGCCTCTAATTTGATTTAGGTGGGGTAAGCAACTGGAAGTGCCTACATCTGAAATCTAATTGTCCTCTGCCTCTTTCCTTAGCATGAAAAGATAGGTAATGACTTAATTCTTCAGCACAAGAAACTGAAGCCTTAAGCACCTGTCAAAGATGCTTACCCTAAAAATCATATGGTGGTCTTATTCTAGCTTGATAGAGAGATAGCTAGAAATTAGGCTTCGTCTAATAAACGGATACTTAATGTATGGAAGCTCAGCCTCAGCATCCTTTCCATTTTGTCCAGCTGTGTTTTTGCTTGTTAAATTGGCCAGTTTCTTCTGGAGATTCTGAGGCTGTTTAAACCATCACAGCAGGGTGTCAGGTGGGAGGTGGCAAATGAGCTCCAAATAAGATCTCAATTTATTATGCAAATCTTAGACATCACTCCCTGCCTCCATCAAACCTCCCTAAGTATCTAATTCATCCTGATTGCCCCCATCTGTGAATATCTTTTTTTCATTTTAGGTCTCTACAGAGTTTAGTACTCAATTCTTCTCTAGTCTCTTTATCTATGTATGCATGTGTATTCATGTATCCATCCATCCATCCATCCATCCATCCATCCATCCATCCATCCATCTATCCATTTATCTATCATAACACCTTTTCCTTTTCTGTCTGAGTGTAGCAAACTGAGGAAAGGGAACAAGTTCCCATTCAGTTGCTTAATGGAGTAGGACCCATAGAAGGTGTTCAAATGGTTGATCAGTTAACTGGGTTAATAGGGTGTAAGCTGTCACATTTAGGTCTAACTTTCTAAAGAGGCCCCAATTCTAATCATCTTTTAGGCAAGGCAATGAGGAATGAAAAAAATTGTCACTGAGAATAGAGAGAAATAGGTAACCTGCGACCTGAATAAACTTCAAATCATGGTAGTTTATCTACAAGATTCACTCAGACTCATTCTCTCCAGCCTGTATGATAAATAAGAAAAAGACAAAAGGTCTTACTTCATTAAAAAAAAAGCCTATCATAACAGTTCTTTTTTTCACAGCATGTATGCCCTTTCAAAGTAATTATTTCCACTAATGAGTCTCCTTCGCTTGTCCATTAGTTATTAGGCACTTCTTAGGAAAAAAATCCCAGCTTTCCTTTAATTAATGTGCTGTCCTTTAGACCTCCTTTGGAGATTTTATTTTTATCCTAAGCTACAGAAATAAGATGAGGAGGTGGTATTATATTGGCATAAGCTTATCAATGTTTGATACAACAGTGGGGTGCCTCCCTCTTTCTTTCCTTGAGTAAGCTTGCCTTATAAAAGAGCAGTACATGGAATAACGATTATATCTGGGTCAAAACCAAGCACAGCCAGTGAAAGACATAGATATTCCACACTTAATGTTACATAGGAATTGGCACAAATAGTATACTGAAAGCCTCTTCCCATCTCCTCTCTCAACTTCAAATCCTTAGATATTACAGAATGATAGATTAAAAAAAAAAATCCTTAACTGCATTGAAGAATAAGAAAGGGTTTCTTTGGTGGAACATACACCATGGAAAATTCCTGAAAGATATAGTCACAGTAATATAGAATAAAACAGGGCAGGAGAGAACTGTTGCCGATTGTGCGCATGGCACTGAGAAACTCAAAGTTGGAGTATGGATACAAGAATAGGGAGGTATCCAAGGCCAATAGTCAAGTGATTTACTATTGTCAAGTGACATCATAGGAGGAGTAGCCAAGCAGGATAATAGAGAATTCCCCTACAATTTCCAGAGAAAGCCTTTGTGCACAGGCAGGAGCAGTGAGTGTGGCAGTCAGGTGAGAGTGGCAGGACAATGTCCAGAGGGTTCAGAGACTTCTTCATACCTGTAACAAAAGATACTTGAATATCCTGCTTGATACACAAGTTGGCCATGGCCTGCAATTGTTTGGCTAATAAGTATAGCATGCATAGGGATTCACGGCAACCAACAGGAAGCAGACAAAGTAAAGATGAGTATATGATAAAAAAACGTCTAGGGGTGAGAAGCCATTCCAGCCACTTTAAGTGGACAGATTAATTAGAATGAAGAGAAACATCACACATGGCCATTTGCATGCTCAGACTCATCACCCTGAACTGGTACAAGAATTCTGAGAGGTCCTCGAGACACTCTCAGCATCACCATAGGACCACAGGTATCATAGCAAGGATTGGAACAAGCTGTATAAAGTACCCATGTTTGAGATCTTGTCTTTACTGAGGTTTGTCCCTAAGAGGACAAGAGCACCTAACTTCAAAGTTCACAGGCTTTTCTTCTGGACTCTACTTTTCATCAGGGTCAGGAAAAAGTGTTCAGATAAAGAAGTTTCAAGAGGGCTGAAAATCAGCAAGGGGCCATTGTAGGTATGGGAGAAGTCTAATTTCATTGCATAGTTAGGAGGATAAAAAGAAGTTGCCTACAAAATCTGCTTAGTAGATGGGTAGTCAACATGGGCGGTAAATCAGCTGAGAAGGGCATCATGTGCCAAATTTGATCCAAAATAGCTTTGGTGGTGAACTTCACCAGGGCCACCTCACATCCAACTAAAATTATTTTTGAAAAGATATAAAGTAAGTCTCCAGGAAAAAGAGGGAGAAGGCAAAGGTGGCAGGATATCTGATTTGGCTACAAGCTGTATTTATAACACTTGGTAGGCTTACTGAGCAAGTTAAAGTACAGTGAATAAAGGAGAATAATACAATTAGGTTACTGAAAAGCAAATCAGAATAATTGATTTGTGCAGCAGACATAGGTTTTCCAAACTGCTGACTTAGGAGTTTATCGTTTGCTGTGCTAGAATTGGCCAGCTAGAATTTCTGGTGGTTATTCTAAAGAAACAATTGCACATGTGCACAAAGAGGCACACGACATTGTTTATGTGTGAAAAGTTTGAAATACACAATTTCCATCAATAGGTTAATAAAGAGTGTATATACATTTTTAAATATTATACAGTATTTAATAAGAAAAAAGTAAATGCATATGTACCTATAAGTTGAGTTCTCTAAAATATACTAGTAAGTGAAAAAAAAAAGGAATTTGCAAAATAGCTTATACAATGTGATCCATTTTGGTTAAAAACTGTTAATACACACACACAACCCCCCCTTTAATTTCCTTATGTACACATATATCCATGTAGACATACAGAAAAATATCTGAAAGCACACTAAGGTGATAATGGTGTTTTCTTCTGGGAAGAAGAGAGAGATTGATGGGGGATGGGGCATTTTTTTTCTTTATCTTCTACATTTGTTTGGATTTTTAGCAATAAAAATGCATTTATGCATTATTTGTGTCATGGAAAATAACCAAATATAAGAGTATTTCTTAAAGAAGTTTGAATCAATAATTTGAGAGTAGGATCAACAATTTTATAAAGGAAGCAAGGATATTTAAATGTGGATGGTCCACACAGACACACTTTGAGACACCTTAAGGTTTTTAAACATTTTAAGATTTGCAGTCAATGAATACTCAAATGTTATGCCAATAATTAAAAACCCAACTTTGATAGAAAAAATGAAAGTAACACAAAAGGAAAAAACAAATAAAAAAGAAATGAATCCCCTACAAAATGCAGAGAACCAGGAGCAGAAATAAATACTAGAAAAATATAGCTTATCTCACATCATCTTCTACCCTTGTTGAAGTGGGGGATAAAACATTAATCAAATGCCAAAGATATGCCTTCAGTCTGTCTAGACATTATGCATGATGCATGTGTCTTTTCTACTAATTCTTTAATATTAGAAAACATGCATTATGCTGTTTAAATCCTTATAGTGACAGCTAAATTTGGGAGGGAGCATCTGAGATACTCAGTTTTCTTATCACAATTCTCATCTTGGTTTTCAGTAATATTCGAGGATGACCTTACCCAATACATTATTTGAGCCATCTAAAAGGCAGTGGAAACGTTATTTACTAGACAGTGGATATTTCAATGGGAAACAGAAAAAATTAAGACAGTAATTAAGGGATTATGCATAATATAGTCTGTTGAAAAAAACCAATTTTTCTTATGCATATATTTTCAAATTAAATCAATTGAAAGAGTGGTATATAATACTTAAGAGAGAAAAGAAGAAAAGGAAAGCAAGTAAACAGAAAAGAAAGAAAAAAGTAAGGAGGGAAGGAAGGGAGCAAAGAAGGAAGGAAGAAAGGAAGCAAGGAAGGAACCAGGAAGCAAGGAAGGAAGGAAGGAAGGAAGGAAGCAAGGAAGGAAGGAAGGAAGGAAAGGAAGAAAGAAAATTCAAAGGAGAGAAGTGGACATATTTCAAGATATTAATCTGAATACCCACAATTACCTATGAATCCATTCAGCAAATATTCATTGAGCACTTGTGCATAAGGCAGTATGTTAGATACTGAGAATAATGAAATAGTCACAGAATCTACCATTATGAGGCTCATAGTCAAGTGCAGATTTATAACTCATAATTGACCCATCATATTTTTGACTTCTGGTTCAGTATTATAGATATTGTATCTATCATATTTAATATGATCACAATGATCACCAGTAGGTGAATGGATAAAGAAAATGTGGTACATGCATAACATAAAATATTATTCAACCACAAAAGAAATCCTGTCATAAGTTACAACATGGCCACTTGTAGAAGGAAAAATGTTGCATGACTCCACTTATATGAAATACCTAAAGTAGCTAAACTTATAGAAGCAGAAAAAGGAATGGTGGTTGTCTGGGCCTCTGGAGAGGAGGAAATTGATAGTTGCTATTCAATGGGTATAGATTTTAAGTTGAGCAAGAGGAAAAGTTATAGAGAGCTGCTGAACAACATTATGCTTAGAGTTAGCAATATTGTAGTATCTACTTTAAAGTTCATTAATGGGGTAGATTTCATGTTATGTTTTGTTTACCAAACAAAAAATGTCATTGATTTAGCTGTACTGGGAAGCTGGAACTTAAGTACACCTCAAGGGAGAAGCCAACAAGATACGCTATGGAATCCTAGAAAGTCTCAAAAGTCAGAGGCACCGACTACATCAAAAGGGGAGGAGAAGGGTTGAAAACCTGTATAAAGTACAATTAGGATTACTGTTTTGGAAATTGGACCAGAAAGTTTCTATATTGGAGATAATAAAGTGTTGGGAATAAGTGTCATATTACAAGTGCGGGAGTAATTGAAATGGTACCACTGTACTTTGACATTCTCTTCTCATGATTAGATCCTAGAGTGCAAGCAGCCAGACTTTTCTTTCCAGGCTGGGTGTATTTCATTTTAGAAAACTGATGTGCTCAAGAGATAAGACCTGCAGTTATTTAGGGGTACCCAAAAATATGGCTGTGTCTCCACTTGCGTACAAAGAAGTTTCAGTAGAATTTTAAATTTGAAGAGACAGATAAGAATAATCAGGTATTTGGGAAAATACTCTAAAATAAAACTTTAAGCAAATAAATAATAACAAAACCCATAAAATAGTGAACTCAGAAAACACAGAGACAATGCAAGGAATAGAACAAAACTTTAATCAAACTAGAAGAAATACCCTGGAGAGAACAGAAATTACATCAATGAAACAAGAGCATGATGCTAGAGAAGAGGAACAAGAAAGAGGTCTTACATTTTAAAATTATATGTATACACATATGATAGATATGTATATATACATACATGTACAAATGTATGTATGTGTATGTTAGAAAATCTCCCAAAAACATAGAGCAAAAGGACAAAGGATATGGAAAGCAAAAAAGGAAAAATAAGATAACTATAAAATCAATCTTATAATTTACCCAACAGCTAACTGATAGTTCTTAAGAAAATAAAAAACAGAGAACAAAGAAATCAAAATAATAAAACAAGAATATGTCCCAGAAGTGAAGGACACATATCTCCAGACTGAAGGGATTCATCATGTGTCAAACAGGAATCAGAATGATCATCAGATCCTCAGTGGCACTACTATAAGACAAGATAATATAGCAACAATTTCGAGAGATGTTTATTTCTAACCAAATAATCTATAACCAGCCAAGCTACCAGTAAAGTTAAATGTGGAATAAAAGTCTTAGAAATATCATGTCCCATGAGGGACATTCTAATTCAGAATAAGGGACTAAACTGAAGAAAACAAATGCATGAGATCTAGGAAGAGGGATCCAATACTGGCAGCAAAAGATAATTCCTGGGATGATGAAGTAAGAGGTGTGAGCTGGTTCAGAGAGCAATCACTACATAGAGACCCCTTGAGGTGGTGGCTGCAGAATGGATGACTCAACTCAATAAAGAAACTGATCATTTATCATATGTGTTTGACTATACTGAGAGGAGGCAGACAACTATTGGACAGTTTAGGGAGAAAATTAGACATAGGAACTCAGGAAATTAAAAAAATGAAAAACAAGGCAATTGTAAATTCCAGGGGATAGAATGGGGAGCTGTTTGAGAAAGGAGATGTAATCGGCATAATTAGTGGATAAACTTATTACTTATATAAACACCGAATATTAATTTAGTCCCATATTGTGATATAACTACATTAAACGCTCAAAGAAATATATATGTTGTGTGTGTATGACTGTGTTGTATTTGAGAAAGTTAAGTTCTAAACTTCCATAGAAGAAAGCTAATTGACTACAACTGAAATGAAAAAAAAAATCAACATAATTCAGCAAACACATATTATTTAAAAATGTTGCAATAACATAATGAACAATTAAAAATTGATGAATTTTTAAGTATCAGTCCCTTAGAGGGAGAGGTGGGGCAAAAGATTGCTATCTTTAATGTTAAGCCTTACATTCAATTTTAAAAATTGTATTATTTTGGCAGAATTATGGTGAAAATAAAATCACCTACTCATAACTAAATGTGATATGTTTATAATGCGTATAAATTTATAAAAGGACAAAAGTGAATAAAAGTGCTAGCACAGGTAAATTTCAGAAATCAATATCAGACACTATGTAATTATATGCTAGAAAATAAAATATTAATAATCATGGGTATCATTTTCTTATCACTTAGTTTTAGCATCATCTCATTTAATGCTCACATTAATCCTTGAGATAGGTAGTATAGATGAGGCTATAAGAAGTTAAGTAGCTTATTTAAACTTATACCATTGGAAAGTGGAGTGGTGTACCTGAGATTAAAATCTGAACCTATCCAAAGCTCATAAACTTGGCCACAAGCCAACACTCCAGAAAGATGAAGAGGTTACAGGAATTCAGAGAGGGACAAGAACTCTTTTTCCAGACCAAGATCCCAGCAGACTGCAAGTTTCCCTTGCTTAAAAGAGAATTTAAATCCAATGTAATTTGCTATTTGATAAAGCACTGGTTTGAATTTTAAAAATAATTTTACTTGAGGTTCTTTAAAACTCACTTTCTATAAATTTTTAGTCAAGTTACTTTTAGACTTTTCAGCATAAAACTTAAAATGCTCTGAATCTTTATGAACAATAGTAACATTTCAATTTTCAAAGAACCTCCCTTCTACCATCTTATTTTATTGTTACAGAAACTCCATGAAATGAGCAGAGCTGACATCATTCATCACTTCACAGATGGAGGTGGGTAGCACTTAGGACCATAAAAGCGAAGTGGTTTTCTGTAATCCACAGATAATTAAATAACAGAGTTGTGATTATAACTCATAACTCCTGATTCTTCCCTCAACTCTCTACCACACATATGGCTCCTCATGTATCTCCTCTCATGGTTCCTCATGTAGCACACACTGATGTCACTGCCTTGCAAGGGACATTTTGCTTTTGTCTCACTCTGAAGTTTACACTTAGAAGAAGCCGACCTCTTTGAGATCTTTTTCAGTTCCATTAATTTCTTAGACTTGAATAAACCTGAACAAGGAATTGACTCATTTATAAGAAAAAGGAAAATCATTTTTCATTGGTCTCCCAATATTGATATGCTATTTACAATATGCACAAAATAAAACTTGATAGCAACTCTGAATGTTTATAGCTCCTATACAACTTTAAAACTAAAACACGTTTACAAGTTAAATATAAACAATATCACAAAAAATCAATAATAGCCAAAGAAATAACATTGACTAAAAGATCCTGAGAATATGCTATACTGGGGTGCAGTGTCTTCAGTGTTCAGCCTGTCTGTCCATTTTAAATACTCCATGCCATGACTCAGTTCTCCATCACTCATTCCCACTTGAACTGGTGGGAAAATTCATTTACCTTCTGATTATCTATTGCTGCATAATAAACTACCCCCAAATTTAGTGACTTGAAATAACTGTTCTATTCTGCTCAAGATTTCATGGGTCAGAAATTCAGAGGAGACATAACTGGGTGGTTGTCTACAGGTAGTAGAAGCTGGAGTGGCTAGTGCTTAAAGACCCACTTGCAAAATGGTTTCTTCACTCCTACTGTCTTGGTGCTCATTGGCTTCTCTCTCTCCTCACAGCACATCACCCTCTCCATCTGGCTTGGCCTGCTAAAAAAGATCGTTTTCAGGGTGGTTACATTTCCTACATGGCAGTTGGGTCCCAAGAGGCAGGAGTAGAAGCCAGTGGGTGAGGAAAGGGCTATACTCGGAAAAGTTGCAGCATCATTCCTACCTCATTCTACTGGACCAAAAGTCACAGAGCCTGGATGGAGAAATTGACTCTACCTATTGATAGCAAAGGGGGTCAGATCACATTGGAGAAGACCACACATAATGAGAAATGTTGGTTCAACCATCTGAGCAAAATACAAGTGCCCCAGTTGTATTGCCCCAGGATGCTGCATCCTTTCTCACTAACCAGAGATTGCATGGTAGTAATTGCTGCCAATATAGTTATAAACATGAGTGCTGAGCTTATGAGAAAGTCTCAGTCCCAAGGAATATTGAGATATGCATTGTGACCAATGGTGGTGAAGAGAAATGATATGTGTCATTTCCAAGATAAGGCATTGAAGAATGGATTAAGCTCGTCATGCTTTCTCATCTCCTTTCTCTTCCAGTGCCCTGAAAGCCCTATGTTAGGAAGGCATCTCAAAATGTTTGAATATTCAACAGAATCAGTGACTGAAAGATAATGTTAATCAGAGTGCACACCAACCCATGCTGGACTTGTAGCATGAGCAGACAGCAAGCATCTGTATATTAAACCATTGAGACTTGGGGTTAACTTTATCTTAACACAGTCTCCTTAATCTTAACTAATATTTTTATTATTCTTGACATTCTGTCAGGAAATTCAAGGACCCCAACTTCATACAGTTTGAGGAACACTGTTTTAATTCACACTAAAATTTTTCATGGAGTAGAGGCAGGGAAGGAGAATAAGTAGAGAATTAAGTGGGAGAAAATGCAAAAGAAGTAGATGACACTGTCACCTTTTCTGCTCTGGCAAAAGTTATAACGTATTTATGAAGCTAATATATACTTTCAAAGATGAAGTTATCCATCTAGCTTTGAAGTCTTGGGCATTTATTTGCAGATCATTTGCACTTTCATTGTGATTTCATGATAGAGATTAAAAATTAAGAGGCAATTTATTTCCAGACATTTGGACTTTCATTGCTATTTAATGATAGAGATGGTAAAATAGAAGCAATTAGTGAAAGTTAAGTGACTTGCCCAGGTCACATGAGTAAGTGGTAGAAAAAATTTTTGAATGCTCTGATAGAAGTCAAATGATAAGTTACATTTTCGCCATGGAGAATAGCTGAATTAGTCTATTTCTGTGATGTCTTCTTTTTTTTTTTGGAACTTTGACAGAATTTTTATTTCACAATAACATATCATTACTGATAAAAGTGACCTGGCAGTTGAAAATGAGTAATGTTGGAGTAATTGTTAGCTAGATCATAGAATAATGTCTTCATGTTTAGCCATAGATAGCAGTAGCCTTTAAAATGGAGCTCTAAAGTTTTGACATGGTACTTACAGCCACAAGTTGTTAGGTTACCACCAACATGTACACAGATTGAAATGAACAATATTAAAAATGTATGTAGACAGGAGAGTCATATTTTATTTCTCCTGTGATATAAATTAAAGGTCAGCTTGCACACCAAAGCCAGGTCCTTTGGATGGCTCAGTCAAAGAGGTAACACCCCAGCTGGCTTATGAGAGAAGTGTCTATTCCTTGGCCCAGGTTTTGGAATTTTGCCAGCCTCAAGCTCATCAATAATTTATTCAATGTCCTTAGGTGTCAGTTCCTCATAGGAGTTGTCATTGATTTGAACTATTGGTGTGTTTATACAGGCCCCTGAATATTCCACCTTAATAAGTGAAAAGTTTGTCAGGTGTAGTCTCCTCAAACTTTATTCCACGCTTTTTCTGAATGGCCTCCAGTATGCAATCAGAGTTTCAAAGCATGCAAGGTGTAGAAGTGCAGACCTAAATGTGATACTTTCCAACTGATTTTCAATTATATATTACATAAAAAGTTGCTACTTCATAGGCTCTCATTGATGGTACTTGTAAAACTTCTACAACCTTGTTTATAGCAGAGATGGGTAGCCATCCATTCTGACTTTGGACTAAATCCAGGACTGGAAGCACAGCTTAACCTAACTTCTGGATAGGTTTTCTTTTCTTTTCTTTTTACAATTGCATCTATCCTGTTATAGTTTCTGGTGTAAAATCAAATGGACTATATCTATCTGGGTTATTCTCAGGAGTACCCCTGTGAACACATAAAGCTCCTCCAGCTCCATTTTGCACCATTGTCTTACAGAAATTCCTTATATGTCTTCTCCACTGGGTGGTGAGGCCAGCCACCTGGGCTTGGAGCACCTCGGAGGAGAACATGGTGGGCCAAACTGTTGGCATTTCCCAGCGGAGCCAGGCAAGAATACCAAGCAAGCCTGGGACACATGGTGTCTATTTCTGTTATATCTCGACTTACTCATTTAAAAGGAATCACTTTATTAAGTTTTAGAAAAATTTGATTTGGTCCACACTTGAGTGCCACCTGGTACTCTTATGATTATAACTAATGATTACTCATTTATTGTGGCTCTTTGATTAAAATATTTTACTATTAAACATCAACCAGTTGCAGATGTATGGACAAATTATCAACTGAATTCAAATTACTTTAAAAGATCAGATTGAAAACTGGTTGGTCTGGTGATTTTGGTCATGTGAATGGCTGAATTAGATTGCTCCCTGGCAAATAAACTGATTGCTCAGAGAGCAGTGTACACAAACAAATCAACTGGATTCAGAATGATGCAGTTAAGCCATATAAACCCAGTCTTCAAATAACCTCCCTGGTGAGACACTGTTTTTCATTTAACCTGAATGATGTGGATTTTTTTTTTTAAATATTGGGTGCTTTATAGTTTCTTTTCAATATGGAGTCAGTGTGAGATACTCCTTAGAGTCTACATGAATTGATTATATCTTCCTGGACAAAAGGATCTGAGCTTTGCCATTTTTTTCTGTCCTATTTAACCTTTTTATTAAGAACTGGTTAAGGATGTTGATCAAAATCATAGATGACAGGAAGCTGAAGGAGAATGAATGAGGATCCAATAAAATCTTGACAGGTCAAAATGGACTCTAACAAGATAAAATATTCAAAAATTAAACCTAAGTCCTTGCTTTAGGACCAATACCCTAATCCTCCAAGGATGAATTGATTCACAGAATATTTGAGAAGAACCTAGACATTCTGGCTAGCTGTAGGGTCAGTATTAGTCAATAATAAGATATATCACTTCTAAAAAAGGCTAAAATGATCTTATGGTGTGTTAATAGAAGAAGAGCTTTCAAAACATGGGAAATTCTGACATCCTCAGACTGTAGCTGGACAGTGTGTGTAGTTCTCAGACAATGTTAAAAGAGATCAGGAAAGCACAAGAAATGAGCACCAAATTAAACATCTGAAGGAATCAGGAATGCCTACAATGAAGAAGATCCATGGGACATGATAACTATCTTCAAGTGTTTGAAGGGCTCTGACATGGAGAATGAAATCATTTGGCCCCAGAAAGAAGAACCTGGATTGTGGACCAGCACTTTAAGGAAGTAGCTTTAAGGAAGAACTTTTATGTGGACAACTTTTGCAAACAGTGAAGTCAGGGGCTAGTTATAAAGGTATCTCGCTAGATATAAAGGTCATCCTGTCTTGAGCACTATTAGAACAGAGATTGCAAAATGACCTCCATGAACAAATTTGTTCTGTTGACACATTTTCTTTAGGTTTTTAGTGTGTTAAAAATTTTTGACTTAGTCACTAATATTTTTTTAAAACAAATATTTTGCACAAGATTGGTATTTTCTGGTTTTCTTGAAAAAATTTGGAAATCTGGCAACCATGAGCCTCCATTTTTATGGGGTAACAATCATTTGGGGAAGAAGTTCTGTTTCATTCTTTTGACAAGGTGTGTAATCTCTGGTTCCACAGTCCCCTCCACTCTCTATTGTATTCTCCACCTAGAGGAAGAAGATAATGTTCTCATTTGTCCTCTTGAGTTGCTTACATGCAACCCATCTCAATGTGTAATTTATTTGCCTGGCCTCTCTAAGCACTCAGTTTGTGATCCTTGTTAGATACACCACTTGACTGGGTAGGAGAACAGGACCTATTGAGAAATCAGTGGTTTGCGAACTTTATTTTTTTAGTTGAAATACCTCCAATCTTCCATAGCCACTTGTCAAATGAAATTTAATGCCAAATCTCAAATTTTTAAACATAACAAAGGAACTATTACCTTTAAAGTGGATGAATGACCTCTACCTCATAATCTAACATTTCCCTTGAGGCAAAAAATAAAATTTTAGGGCTCTTGAAGGACTGGTTTGAACAACACAAGATTTGAAATTCTCTTCTAAATTATGAGGATACTAACATAAATGATATTTCTTTTAAGCACTTTGGAGTATTGGTTTAAAGAAAAATTTCATTTCTCAGATGAAAGTAAAGCTATGCAAAGGAAGGATCACAAACTTGTCGAAATATTTGGGTTTCAGTTCTGGTGTTGGCATTCACCAGTTGGAGGAACTTCACTTTGCCCCTAGAATCTCAGTTATTAAGATGTGAGGGGCATTTTGAAGAATAACTAGGCTACACTCTTCACTGTATAGATAAAAAAAAAAAACTAAAGACTGGGAGATAAAATGGTTTGTTCAAGGAAACATGATTTATTGGTGTCAGAGCTAGTATTAGAACTCAAGAATGACCTCCAGTTTCACTTTCTCCATTATGCTTTTTTTCTTCTTAGTAGACAGTTATTTGAGTCTCTTTTGACACAATTGATTTGAGTTGCTTTGACTTTCTTCTGTTCTTTGTTAGGGCTTTCTCCTGTCGTTTCGCTGAGATGTTCTTACAAACTAACATCCATTAAGCAATTTTTTATGTGAGGTGTGCTGCTTTTCCTTTTCAAGGAGAATGGAAAATGGAAAATTGTTTTGCCTTACCTGTTTTCTTTCAGGCAATAAGTTATTTATTGCTAAATAGGACATACTTAGAGAGGGTGAAAAACACAACATTTTCAGTACAAATAATGGGAAACCAATTAAATAAACTCCAGCAATTGGGTTGTTATTTAGACATGAATCTCTGTCTAACTGCTGTTTACTTGTTTCTAGACCTGGCTTCACTCGTAGTCTCTCTTCAACCCACAAGGGCTTGAAACTACTGGAAATAGTAGGAATTCAATTCCACTCATTTTCAAAATGCTCTTGGCTTGGATTTAAGAGCATGAATCGTGTTTATAGATGGAGATGTGATCACAAATATGTCAATGGGCATCGTAGAGTGAAAATGGCTAAACCAGTTTAAAAAACCAGAAGAGAGTTTTAAAGAGTGTTTTTTAAAGAATCTTTCTGAGGCATATCCAAACTAAATCTGTTTGCCTCACAAAACATCTCAGGAAAATTTAGTAGTAGATAGATATATCTATTTTAACCATTTACATATGTCATCATTAAGGAACATTGATAGTTTCCTTCAGCTAAGCTTTGAATAAAATTCATTTTGGAGCAGTGGCTTAAGAGTGAGAAATTACTTTGAAGATAGATTTTGGATCTTAACAGGAAATTATTTTAAGAACTCAATCTTTCTGAAATTTGTGAAAAATGTGATCAGGATTGAATCAATGCAGCTTGCATTTTTATTTTTTTTACTTGGAGATTAAGAGTTCTTCTTCTGGTTTACAGTCAACTTGATCTTTCTCATGGCTTTTAAATGTAAGTTCCTTAAAATTAAGATAAAGTGCTCAACTCAAATTCTTCTCTTGCTATATCAAACAGTGGCTGTTTCTGAGTAACTGTCCAGCAGCTCCCAGAACCAGGTCTTGGCTCTGAGATGTTGCCTACTTGGGCTTGAGGCTTTAAAGGCTTGATTGTCATTCATTCGGAGTCAAATGTGACTCTCTGCTTTAAAGCACACTGCCCAGCCCAGACACAGCAGTGTCTGTTTGAGATAAAATTCATGCCACCATTTTTATTTCATAAGCTCATATGTGCACCATGAATTTCAACACCCTTGGAGAAAAAATAGATTAGACAGGGAAAAACTGAAGAAACATTTTATTGATATCTCTAAGTGGTCCTAGTAAGGAATAGTTATAGGAATGAGCAAGTTACTCTGGTAAAATGTCAATGAGGAAGGACTCACTGACTAGATTAGTTTTTGCTTGACCTTTGATACTCTTCCTACATTATTTGTCATTTCTGTCTCCTTTGCTGGTCCCTAAGTCATCTTCCAGACTTCTAAATGTTAGCGGGCCCTAGGGCTCAGTCTCACACAGCTTGTCTTCTTTATTTATACTCATTTCTTAGATGATCTTAATTAGTCTTATGATATAAAAGTTATCAATAGGTAAGTGACCCTAGTATATGTCTAAAACTGTGATCTCTATCCTAGATCTTGAAGTCCATTTGCTTATTTTACCTCTCCATTTGGATACTAAATTCAAATCTCAAATGTTAACATGCTTAAAACTAAACTCTTGATTCCCTACCCACTTCCTACTAACTTGTCTCCCCCACCTCCATTTTCCTCATCTATGTAAATGCTGTCTCGATGCTGTAGTAACTCAGACTAGCAACTTTGGGGGTCACCTTTGCCTTCTCTCTTTCTCATTCCTTATCTGACCCATCAACAAGTGAATCAGTAAATTTTAAGGCTCTGTCTTCACAGCATATCTTCAAATCTGACTTGTTTCTCATCACCTCTACCAACTTCTACCCTGGCCTAAGCCTTTTGCTTTTGGAATGTTGCCGTCACCTTGCACTGATCTCCCTGGTTTCTGCTGTTTTCCCCCATGTTCACCTCATAGTCTATTCTTCACTCTGAGGCAGAAAAATCTCATCTCATTCAGAGTTGATCTAAAGTCCTTACCCTGACTTGTAATGTCCTCCATGGTCTTGTTGTTCCCTCGTTCCTCTCTGACCTCCTTTCTTCCCCCGTTCTTCTCAGCTTACACCTTTCCAGTCTCATTGGCATTTCTGCTCTTCACAAAATACATCAAGTATGCTCTGGACACTAGGCCTTTCCCCTCACAGATTCCTCTTCTGGTAACGTCCTTTCTCCAGACAGCCACATGGAAACCTTCTTTACCTTCATCAGGTCTATATTTAAATGTCATCTTACCAAGGTCCCCAACCCAGAATTCTTTTTCTAAAAAGGAAACTCCCCTCTCTTGCACTCCCTCTTCCTCATACTTCACTTTATTCATCTGTTTTTTTTTTTTTTTTTTTTTGTCTCTGTCCTTCATTCCTACTAGTATATAAACTTCATGGAATGAGGACATTGTTTTGTTCCCTGTTGTGTCACAGTATGTAGAACAGTGCTTAGCATGTAGTTGAGCTCAATAAATATTTGTTGAATGAACATGTGGTTTTTTAGCATGCAACTAGGTATTAGAGTTATATTGAGTTTAATAAGCATGCAGAAAATGTTCATTTTCATTTTTAGAACATATAATAGATGTGTTTTAGATATTTAAATACATTTTCTTTTTCATCTTGGAGAAGGTTAGGGAAGGAACCAGGTAAGGCAGGTATGGAAAAATTTGCCACATAAACATTAAGATTTTAGGAAGTCCCAAAAGTTTGCCAGCTCATTATTTGAGAGTCTTCATATTGTGGATTATAAAGATCACACAAAACCACTTTCTTCTCTTGGTGTTGCTTTTCTCTGCACTAGGGCTTGTTAAAAAGCTCCCAGTGAAAGTTAAATCTCCTCAGAGATCTCCAGGCTGACATGGTGTCTCCCAGAATATTCCCTTTTCTTTTAGTAAGCATGGCACCATGAACAGTAGTAATCATTTAAAGATGTGCTCACAACATCTAGAAAAAGCCAGGCTTACTCACTAGCAGCTTTCATTGTGCCTTTCTGAATTTATAGTAAATAATTCTTCTCTGTTCCCTACAAATAGTTAATTATAGCACTAGCAGCAGCTATTTGAGGCAGAAAGCCAGGCACATCTGCAATGCCCAGAGGAGATACTGAAAGTCACTCCCTGCTGCATAATAAAACCGGAAGATTAGGGCAGATTAGCTTTCCCCACAGGTTGAAACATTATTGAAGACACTTCGTCCCTGTTTCCTCCCTCAGTACATTTTTCCTTCTCCTAATGCTGTCAAGTCACTCTCAAAATTTATACCCCATGGAAGATTTACACCTGCTGAGCCCACCTCTTTATGAAGTGTATAAAAAATGAATTTGGTCATAAGCTGGGAATCTAAGTTAGAATCTGTTTCACATGGGTCTCTCAGCTTCATCATTTGAACTCAATATGTGGTTAAGGTTATGTGCCTACAGATTTATGTTTCATCTGAGCTAAATACAGTTCCTGGAAGATGGCAGTGAGGGGAAGCAGGTCTGCCTTGGGAGAACTTGCTGACCCTAGAAGGCATGCCAATTCTTCCAGAAAGGTCCAGGCTCAGGGCAGAATTTTGACTCCCATTGTCTCCAGGCCTTGGTGTTACTTTCATGGTTTTGTTAGATCACAGGATAAAAAGAAACTTGTAGATACAGTTAAGGTTACTAATCTGCTTACTTTAAGAGATGGAGATTATGCTGGGTTCTCTGAGTGTGCCCAATGAATTCACATGAACCCCTTCATCAGAAGAGGAAGCCGAGGAATGTGAAGCACAGGAAAAACTTGATGCGTATTGTTAGCTGGAAGATGGAAGGAGCCACATGAGATAATGCTGTTCTCAATCATGTGTGCAACTAACATTCTTAGAAATATCTTTTATATATGCAACTCAGAGTCTGTTTCCAGAAAATCCAAGCTAAGATATCATACTTGGTTCCTTTTTCATAGAGAAATCACACTGTAGGAACCAGTTCTGAAATGGGTAAAGCGGAAACTATGCATGGTCAAAATTAACTTTGAAAATTTCCTAGGAAAGTTGGAAATTGATATATTGTGTCTCAATACATCACAAGTGTGTGGAATTTCCATTCCACAAAGAATCTTGTCTTGTCTCCTTATTCTCACAGCAGATGAAGAAGTTGACTTGTGTTTAGGAAATATTTTATATTAAAAGTATTATCTTTAAGTGTTAGAATCTCTCATGCAGAGAGGTGACATGCCTCCACTGTCAGAAGCAGGAGGTAAGGAGGCTGACTGCACACTCAGCGTCCTGCACTTTAGTCCTGCACCACCACTTCGGGGCATGAGCTGGTTGAGCAGAATGTGCCCTCCCTTGTTATTATTTACTCCTTGTTTTATAGCTGAGCTTGTTGAAATTACATAAACTAATGATGTAATTTCACTTCTTTTCACTCTGCTATTTTTGATTTAGGGAATTCTATTTTTAATTAGCAAGAACAATATTTTAAAGAATCACAAATTCATAAGCAATATCAATCCTCATTTAGCTTTTTATTTAAATCAGATCTGGTATTGAGAGGAGGAGTCATGAGTTTTATTATTTCCTCCCCATTAATTATGGTTGTGTGACCCCAGAGAAGTTACTTACCTCTCTGGGTCTATGTTGTTTCAATGGTAAAATTATATTTTAAAGCTTTAAAGCAAAGAGCTGAATCAATATTACCTTTGAATTCTTCCTGATCTATAATTTTCTTTGTGTAGAGAAGCAGAGAAATTAATTTATGAAATACAAACCAGTGACAGAACAGTGCTGTGCAATGGTGAAAACCCCTTACAAATCACGGAACTTTTTGAACATCATGAGTCTCCCTAAGCTTTCATTTTGTCATCTGCAAACTAGGAATCTGACAGCATTTAATTTACAGGAAACATTTAAGGTTTAATGAGATCATGTATTTTTAAATCCTTCATGCAGCATTGGGTTGTAGGATTTGCAGCAATAGTTGTTGTCCCCATATTCTCTCAGCCCCTTTTCTGAGTCCACCTGTCACTGCTGATACCTTCCCTTCTCACATCAATCATCTCCATCACCGCCTCTTTGCTAGAAGACTTTCTCTGGCATCCTGACACTTGTTCAGCCTGTGAACAGGGCAGCCCAGAAGTGCCAGAGATTTAACATCCAAGTCAACTCAAAGAGGAGAGACAGAGCCAGCAACCTCATTCCTTGTGGGACAATGCACATTCTACTGGTACCTTCAGAGAGTCCCCAGTGGGACTGAGTCTCGGGTGCCTATAATAGAAGCCTGCTAAAAAAATCCACCCTATAGTTGCTTTCTCCACTTCCTTTTCTCTTTTCACTCTTTCTCTTGTGCTTCCTAGAATTGGCCTCCCAAATAAGCAACCCTCTTCCAAGTCTTTGTTTCAGGGTTTGCTTTTTGCAGGGATCCACACTAAAACAGCCGCATTCTGCACACATTCACTGTTCTTACAACTGTTATCAAATTAAAGCAAGAAGTCTTGGAGTGATCCTGTCTGTTCTCTAATTCAGTGGTCTGTTTCTTGTAGAAATGTCACGAGTACAATAGTTGAAGGACTGTGTCCTTGCTTTCTCCTCACTAATGTGCAAAGGGAAACTACCTGGCTGGCTGGGAATAGAGGTGTATGAGCTCAAATACATTCCTAATGAATTTCACAGTACATGTACAATATATATAAAAGGGGACCATATATATATATTTGAACTATTTATAGAATAGGAGATGTCCAGGTCACTGATGGGGTCACATGGTTCAAGTGATATTGAGACAACTTTTGGGAGGTGGGTGGGAGGTGCAGCATTGGGTGTGGAGTTGGATCTCAGCTACTTCCTCCAATTAAATTTTTTTATATTAAAAGTTTTCCTGTGCCTCTGTCTTTCCTTCTCTATCTTCTCCTTCAACTATCTAGCATCAACATCAGTTCCATATGTCTCCAGTTTATTTCTTTGTTTGGATTAGATATGGTAGAGGCACCCATGAATACTTATTAGCAAATAAAGGAGGCTGTCTTAGGAATTCTGGCTAATCTGTACCTCTAAGGCCCTAAGAATGAAAGAAATTTCATTCTACTTTCAAATCTCACCAATGGTCAACCCTATACTTGTACAGCTTTATTGGTGGACCACTGGGTTGTTATAATAATTCATCACAAATGATTCTTTCCCTGTGAGAATCCCAATTCCAAGTGGGCTTTTCTTTGTGTAACCAGGAGTGATAAATCCAGGTTGGAAAAGATGGTCACCAGTATTGGGGACTTGAGTTTTTATTTGAGCTTTCACCAACTCATGTGTGACTCAAGCACACATCTACCTCTTCACTCCTCCATTTCAGAATGGGATAACTTGTTGCTCCAACTCATGCTACAGGGAAATAAAAAGATGAAGAAAAAGGTAGCCATGAATGAATTCTGGAATAAAAATATAAAATACCAATGTATTTGCTATAATATTTATAATAAACTTACCATGTTCATGGTTTTTAATAAGTAAAATATAATTAAATCTATCTGATTTCTTTTTTTTTTCCTCAAGGAAACATTTGGAAGATAAATTGGAGAATTTCTATACATTTCTTAGTGTTGTATCTCAAAACTTTAAAATTTACTGTTTTAGAGTTTACAAGTATGAAGATAAAAAACAACCTATTTTTCAGATATAAATTCTTTTGAAAATGTACTAAAACTATCTAATTTCAATTTCACCCAGCCTCCAGGCTGAGAGGCTGTCATGTGCTCACTGTGATTGTTAAGAGAAAATACCCCAAAATCTATGTTAACCACTGGAAGAAATTTTGGTTGAAACTTCTTCCCCAAAAGTGGAGAAAGACATTTTTCTCCATGTCATTTTCTTTTTGAAAGTAGATTTTCCAAAAGATAATGGTGCATTTGATTCTGTTTTTAAAATTTTAATCTAAGTTATCAAAGTTATTTAATACAAATCAAAGGAAAGACAATACATACAAATGGCATGTTATTATCATAAAAAATTACTATTACTAATACTAATTTTATGTAACTTGTGGAGGAAGAGGATAAATAATTTCTTTGCTTGCTTTGAACTGATGAAATTCTAGTATTCCTTTCAGAAAGATGGCTTATAAATAAATTGTTGTATTGTTGTTCTGATCATCTCATGGGCTCCTTCAGACCATACTGTCCATGTCATCTATGCTTTCTTATCTGAGTTTATGTACAGCTGTACAAGGTATTCAACAATCATAGCTAAGTTACTCCATCTGAGTTATACCTAAAAACATTGTGTCATGTCAGAAAAGGACCTGAAGTAATTATAAGCTATTTCAGCTTCTATCAATCACTTGAGTCTCACCCGTAATAATGAATCCATTCTTTTTCAAAATCAATTATTGTATTATTCAATACCATGGACAAAGAAGGTCTGGTTTTCTCATTATTTGGATTTTTACAAACATATCACACAAATCATGTCCAGTTAATTTTAAAGAATAGGCAAAATTCTCTTTTGTTCAGGAGGTATGGTTCTATGAGATTTTTGAAGGATTATCCAGTTAAATTAACTTTTGTGGGTTTTTGCAGTATCCTAAAAACTCCACAAATACTCTCAGAATACACCCTTGAAGAATAAAATAGATCACATAGCCCATGTGGCTGACACCTAAGGTCATTAGATATATGGATATAGCTGCCATATACGAAATGCAAAGGAAACATCATTCAAAGGGAATAGAGAAAAGTTTTCAGTAGACTCAAAGAAGTTTTTGATTTATAAAATTAAGAGGTTTAAAAATTATTTCAAGGGATAATTGTAAGGTCCAGTGAAATTGCTTAGAAAAAGAAATAAATGTTTGTAATTTTTGAATCAAATATAACACCTCTCAACAAATAAAGTTTAGGTTATTTTTTTGTTAAATTACTCAGCTTCCATGTGCATAGTATGTGCTGATCATTAAACCATGTCTTTATGTTTTCGAATATATTTCACTTTGGTGCTATATTAGATGCTCAAATATGGTTTGACCGAACTGTGAAACTAATATTATCTTAAATCTATTCTCTATAACATTTCAGGTACTTGCAGAACATTTTGGGGCTTGATATGCAGACTGAGGACCACAGCTAGGTTTACCTTCAAGATTGGTTGGTTTAGTTCTAAGCTAAGGTTTAACGAATCTCACAGAGGCTTTAAACAGTGAATATTTGTTCTTGATCTTGATGCTGAAAAGGCATTTTTAGTTTTATTATTTCATCCCAGCTTTGGATGTATTTATTACATTATCAAAATATTTTAGCTACCCCAACTTTTCAAACACATTGTCCTCACTTCAGGGGGTGTACCAGGACTGAATATAATCAGGAATACAGTATGTTGGACTTTGGAAATAAAAAGTTGGTTCTTCATGGGGTTCTTAACAATAAGACTTGGAAGTAATTAAATGATAATTGGCTTCCTTTACTCACAGTTAAGAATGTATCTAAAGGAGGAGCTCGAGAGAAAGCTATACTTCTGTTTCTTAATCGATGCACATTTTAGAATAGGGATAAAAATGATAAAAACAATACTATTTCATGGATTAAACCCTGAGGAAAAATTATTAATATACTCTGTACTCAAAATTTCACTATGCAAATATATCCAGAAATAAACAATGCACAAATTTTGCTTTTCAATATCTAAATGATGCTACTCAATATTCTGCTGATACCTTTAGCAGAAAGAAATGGAAAGAGAAGCCTTTAAAACAGTCTGCATCAGAATGTATTTTCTTAATTATTGTCCTGCATATCGATGAACAAATATAGACATATCAAAAGCTACACTTTATTGGGCTGAGAAAAAAGCACATACAATCTTTTTCTAGTCTTTCTCTTGTTTTCCTTAGACATAAAAATTAGTTGCTAAATGAATGACAAACATCCTTGAAATTTCTATTATGATGCTAGAGCAAAACCAAAAGCAAGCTCGGTTCTCTCTATTTTTCTTCTTTATTTCTTGGGTTGGTAGCATTCCTTGCTGGTTTCTTTGGCTAAAAAGCTACCTAGGTAAATTCAGTCCTGAGAGCCTGTAGTACTTCAAGCCCTCTTGCTTAAAGTGTGTAGCTCCTTGGGCTTCGCATTCTCTTTCACAAGCCAGAGGACAGCAGGTGAGAGAGAACAGATAGTAATGTAGAGACAGGAAGAAGAAGGAATCTGGGGCTGGAAACATGATTAAAGTTTGTAGGTCTAGGAGACAACACATTTCAGAGAATGATAAAACAACTTGATCATAAGATCTTGGTTCATAAAATGTAACTCACAAGATCTATGCAAGAGATAAAAGCCTGAATCAATAATCCTTTCAGGCGACCTCCCCTTTTTTCTCTACACTTCTATTTACTTTTCTTTTTGCAGTAGCCTGTTTAAATGTGCTTGAAAACTCAAAAATTGAAGTATCTTAATGCTCAACATTTTTGCTCTTTTGCTTAAGGTCTGTAAGCCCACGTGCCAGAATCCTCATATTCTTTCATTGTTCAGAGTCAATACTTTTTATATAAGAATAGTTGCCCCATATTTTGCTATCAGCTAATGCCAAAATTAGATGACCAAAAAAATATAATGCAGAAAAGACTCAGGCTTTAATATAATATTTTAAAACAAGGCAGTCATAGCGGTTGTTTTCTTTTTGTAAAAAATTGAGATTTTATGCTTTCTTTCTTTCTTAAAATGATTTTATTATTGACAACAGCCCTAGCATTTAACCGTGATGAGAAGACAGAGAAAAGGTATGAGAGATTTATGATCTTCTGTTGGTCTTCATGGGCAGGGCAGATGGTTACCTCCTGAGGCAGGTGGCTACCGTTATTCTTATAATGGACCATGAACAGGGAATGGATGTCCTTTTTGGTTTAAGTAGATAATATTTTGAGGAGAAATGTCGATGATTAGAATCACCAGTTTATAATTTCCTTTCTCGTTAGCCAACCCATCTTATTTTCTTCTCTTTTGGAAACATCACTCACTCTATACTTCAAGAATAAACATTTCAAAGACCATTTCAAGTAAATGCAAGAATAAGAAAATCTTAGCCTAAAGGGTCGCAAGGATTCTCTCTGAACCAAACAATGGCTTCTTATTTTCTTGTTCTTCAGTTCACTTTCCCACTCCAAGCCTTTTAAGCATCTTTCTTTCTGTTCCAATTTTTAAAATGTGTTTATCTCTAAATGATCATAGGGAAACATCTTTAATTGTGGAAGAGTAGAAATCAATAGGACTTATAAGCAAATATATAAATGACAGGAAAACAATTGATCATAAAAGGTAAGATCAGGGATGAAGTATAGGGAAAACCAGTGTAGTGCACCTGAGTGATTTTTATCTACTGGTACCCACCCTGGATCCACAGCTGAGACAAGCAGGATCCCTGTCCATGAGTTTCCCAAAGGCAACTCTTGGCACTGATTTGGTACAGGCAGGGTACAGGCAGGGTCAAGGCTGTTGTGACATAGGAAAGAGAGCTTCTCCCTTACATAGTAGTGCCAGCTTCTACTACAGACCCTTTAAGAATGCTTGGCATTGACTGGCAGCATAGGCAGCTTGGATCTTTCTGTGAGAGCAAAGATAAAGTGGCTTCTCAGAGAAGAATTTCCACTCCAGGGAATGTGGGATCCCCTGGGTTGAGGCATTAAAGGAAAATTGCCTGTGACCTGTCAGTTCACCAACTGCTGGGGAGACTGTTTCATCTACATTGCTAATTAAAGCCCAAATTAAACCCAGTCAAATATTCACATGAGAAGCCTCACAAGAATGAGTTTACAAATTCCATCAGCTCAAGGAGCCTCACGTGTAAATTCCTAACTCAAACTCCTGACTCTCTTTATAGCCACTTTCCTTTAAGAGTCCTGGTGAAGAGGTTATGCAGCCTTCAATGTATAGAAAGCAATTTGCCTGTATTATTAATTGCCCACTTAGTGAATTGCATAAAGGAAATCAGAATCTATCCAATTGAATGACTGTGTTGTTATATGGGGATGATGACCAAATCTGAAGTGGGAAGATTCATTGAAGACCAAATTTCCTATTCTGAAAACAGGAAGTGGGAACACTGGAAAAGTTGCAATTTTGTTGCTAAGGTGATAAGTTCGGCCATAGAAAAGTTGGTTTAAGCTACCAGGGGAGTAGATAATGAAATCTTGAGTCCAAGAACATGGGAAAAATTGGAGGTAAAAATCTGATGGTCATGAGTATTAAGAAGAAAGTCGAAGCATGGTAGTAAATTAGATCAGTGTGAGAAGTACAAGGTGAGAAGATGAGCTGACATGGTCCTGTGGCTGCAATCATGCACGGATAGTGAGAAACCCATTGCCTATTGTGAGCTGGTCATTTGCTGGCTCACTCTTTTTTTCCCATTCATAGTATGGGGCATAGCAATCTCCTTAGAGCATGTGAATTTACCAGTAGGAGGCTTCCATAGAACGACTCCTTAAACTGCTTGGTGTCTTTCCATCTATCACAGGCCAAAAAATGTTCCCAGGGAATTAAAAGTCTTTACACAAAAATGCAGACGACAACAAGTAAAGAGTGGGATCCCTGTTTACCACTCTCCCAGCCCTATACAAGGTTTATTTATAATGAACAAGATAGAAAAGCAGAGAGTCCCCAGTGTCATCCTGCCAAGAATCCATTTGGCCTATCTCAATACATTGAATGCCTTTACTTCAAAATTCTCTGCCTATCCTCTTTTATACTCCCCTAGTGAGCCCACATGTGGGTAGCAGAAGTTGAAAGGTAGGTTTCTAGGAAAACTCACCCTGGGGTCTCTCTCCAGCTGCTGTCTGTGGTGTAGGCTGCGTCTTCTCTTGACCTGTGCAAGGCCATTGTGATAAAAGTGGTACAGGCCTTCAGTGAAGGGGAGCTGTAAAGAGTCAAACAGACATAAGGCATGGTTAGCTTCTGGGGGTGGCCCCAAAACAGAGAAACCAAAGCTAGAGCTGTGTGTTGAGGCTCCATAGAATGAAGATGTATGTGAAAAAACCACTGACAACCTTCTATCAGATTTGGTCTTCTATTTCCCTATCATTGTACTCCTTTCTTTTCCTCCTTTTTTTCCCCTTATATAGTGCTCATTTCCCTTTCCCTCCCCAAATACCTTCTATTTTTTCCTCTATCTCTTTAGTTTCCATCTTTCAATATTCTCCTCCATGGAGCCTTACCTTTATATTCATTCCCATACCAAGTTTTCAATTCTCCTTAGACTAGTGTTTACATGCCATGTTGGGTTGCTTCAGAATTGTGTTTTCTAGTCTTGTCTTCACAGCTGGACTGTCTGTCTTATGTCTTGGGCTTTCTCTGTGACCCCTCAATACCTCTAATCATTCTATTTGACATCTCAGTACCTCTCATCATTCTGGGCACAGTGAAACTATCTAAATCTAATAAGTACCTTTTGGATGACAGGGCAGGTTTTCCTAAAGGCCCTTGGAATTTGGTATAAGTATCAGAGTTAGTTAGAGAAGCCACAACAATGAGAGCTTGTCTGAGACCCAGAGCCTGAAAGAATCTAGAGAACCTAAAGAGTGCTCTTATTGGTTCTATGATTCAAGGAAACTTGGTGGGGGGAATCTTGACCTGGGAGTTAGGAGACCTGGATGTGGCTCATGTCTGTCAAAATCTAATCTTATGTAAGTAATTTCCCCTCAGGAGATCTTTTTCTCTTCTATGTATAGATGGAACTTTAAAGTTCTCAGATTTCTACCCTTTTTCCACATGTCTTCATTTTTTGACAATATGTTGTTTTCAATTTTTAACCTGATCAATAAATTTAAATAAATCCTTGAAAATTATAGCCAAAATTTATGTACATATGTGCATTTTTTCTCAGTTTTCATCAGATTTTCAAAGAGGTCCTGAACCAAAAATAATTTCACTATTTAAAGTATTTGCTATTGAAACTTTTAGGTATATGTGTTACCACCTATGGTTTGGAAGATAAAAGAAGAGAATGTGGATGCTTTGAAACTAAGGTTTTGCCAAAGTAGGTGAGATTGATTTGAGATTTTTAGGTCAAGTATGCCGCAATATACACATAGAGACCCTTGGCAAAGGGTAAAATAATTCTTGCTGATTCAAATATTTAAGGAAATCATAGTTCATTTATTAGCTGATCTCTAAGCAACTAGCAGAGATGCAGTGGAACATTATAAGAATTAAAGACTTTACAGAAATAGTCCAGAAAAGTCACCAAAAACCAAAACAAAACCTAGATACACACACACAATCTGAAGGGAGAGTAATTTAAATTTCCAGAGTTGCCACATTGTATTATTTTAAATTCTCAGTTTTCAAAGAAAATTATAAGACATACAAAGAAACAGAAAACTATACCTATATGCATAGGGGAAAAAAAGCAGTCAATACAAACTTTCTGAGGAAGCTCAGGTGTTGGACTTAATAGACAAAGAATTTAAATCAGCTATTATAACTATACTCAAATAACTAAAAAAAATGTCTAAAAATTAAGAGAAAGTATTAAAATGGTATCTTAGCAAATAGAAATTGTTAATAAAAATATATTATCTTAAAAGAACCAAATAGAAGTTTTAGAACTAAAAGTAAATAACTGAAATAAATTTTTTAATAGTGGGTTTCAATAGCAAACTTTAAAATTATTTTTATTAGTTTCAAGTATATACTACATTGGTTAAACATCTATATAGTTAGTAAAATGATCCCCCAATTGCTCCCTCTCCCTGACCCTCCCCCGACCTAGCCGATGTATTAATGCTAATTGCATTCTTTATGCCATGCTTCCCATCCCTGTGACCATCCGTCAGCTACTAATTTGTACTTCTTTAACCCTTCATCCCATTCTTCCAGTCCCCCAAACCCCTTCCCCTCTGTCTATCACCAAATTGTCCTCTATATTTGTGAGTCTGTTTTTGATTAGTTCTTTTTATTCCTCAAATTCCGCATATAAGTGAAATCATATGGTGTTTATCTTTCTCTGTCTGACTTAAATACCTTCTAGGTTCACCACAACAATATCTTTTTCCATTCCCTTCATTCTCATATGTAGGGGTCTAATTTTCTTATTATTTTAGCCACTCCATCCCTTGGTTGGAACACTTAATTCTTTTCCCTTTAAGGTACTTATTGATAGGAATGTAGTTGTTACCAGTCTTTATTCCTGTTTTTGATACATGTTTTTTTCTTCTTAAAGAAGTCCCTCCAACATTTCTTGTAATTCTGGCTTGGTGGTGATAAATTCCTTTATCTTATTTTTATCTGGGAAGCTCTTTGTCTGTCCTTCAGCTCTAAATGATAGCTTTGCTGGATAAATTATTATTGGTTGTATATCCTGGGTCTTCATTCTTTTGAAAATGTTTTACCAAGCCCTTCTGTCCTGCATAGTCTCTCTTGAGAAATCAGCTGCCAGTTGTATGGGTGTTTCTTTATATGTAATTATTTGTTTTTCTCTTGCTGCTTTTAAATTTTTTTCTTTGTATTTAACCTTTGGCATTTTAATTATGATGTGTCTTGGTGTGGGCCTCTTTGGATCCCTGAGTTTTGGAATCTTCTGAGCTTCCTGGGGCTTTATGTCCATTTCCTTCACCAGGTTAAGGAAGTTTTCCATCATTATTTTTTCAAGCAACTGTTCAATATCTTGATTTCCTTCACTTATGCTGATCAGATGAATATTTGGAGCCATAATAGCATCCCATATCCTACTTAAATCATCTTTATAGTCTTGGCCTACTTTTTCTTGCCATTCTGTTTGAGTGTCCTGATTGGCTTTCCTGTCTGCTAGTTAGGGCATGTGATCCTCTTTACTCACTTTGTTTATTCCATTTAGCATACTTCTCATCTCAGATAATATGTTCTCCATTTCAGACTGGTTCCCTCTTATAACTCCATCTCCATTTTTTCCTCTTTGTTGGAGTTCTCTACTCTCTCCAAAAGTTTATTGAGCATCTTTATAACCAGTGTTTTGAACTCTGCATCTATTAAATTACTTGACCCCCATTATATCTGGATCTCTGTTCTGTTCTGTCATATGGTTTCTGCTTCCTTCTCTTTCAATTTGGGCTGTCTTTCCATGTCTGCTTCTATCTACTAAGCAAAGCTCCTAAGTCTCCCAGTCTTATTAGTGCAGATTTGTGATGTAGGTGCCACTGGGCCAAATTTAGCCCAAGCCTCTACCCCTCTGGGGCCACCTGACAAGATTCAGCAAGCAATCCATAGATGCTGTGCTCAAAAGACCACACCAGAAACCAAGGCCAGCTGCCTCCACTATGAGTCTAGGCACATCTGACTTGCTGAGGATATACCTGGATGTGGCTTGAGTGAGGCTCGGGTTGGGGGAGGTGGGGGTTTCAGGGAATCCTCTGGGCGGAGCGACCTCTGTTATCCAGTTTGATGACATCTTGGCTATGGTGGTGCTGTGTCTGCGCACTGGGGGGTTGGGGGCTCAACAAGGAACAATGGATACCACCAGCACTTCTGTATCAAGTGAGCCTCATCTCTGGTCCTCACTCCAACAACTCAGTGTCCCCCTGTAAGTCCCTGGTCCCTCTGGAGCAGCCAGCCCACTGCTAGTGCTCAGAGTGAGCAGGTCTGTCACTGCAAAAATCTGCTCATGGACAAGGCCCCTTTAAGAGGCATCCACCACTGAAACTTCTGCAGCCTCCATCTCACTCAGCTGCTTGGGACCGGGGTGCCCCGCACCCTCACTTTGTCCTGCCTTCTGCAGAGTGCTTTCTTGGACTCCTCCTTAGTTGTATGGCTTGTTCATCTAGATCTCAGGTGATTTTTTTTTTTCTTTTGCTGCTGCTCCTTGTTTCTGTCACAACCTTGATTTGGTCATTAGAAGGATGAACTGAGCCTCTATCATCTACACCATTTTGAAGTACTCTCCCCAATAGCAGATTTGAGTTGGCAGAGAAAGAATCAGCAAACTTGAAGCTAGGTCAATTGAGATTCTCCAATTTGAAGAACAACAACAAAAAAAAGAGTGAAGAAAAATAAAGTCTTGTGTGACACTGCTGAGGATACTGGTATATACATAATGGAAACAGAAAGAATATGAACGAAATAATTACAAAAACTTTTCTAGTTTCATGAATTTAATTGCATGTTAATTTCACATTTCATGAGAATAATATACACATCCAAGAAAGTCAACAAATTTAAAGTAGGATAAACTCAAAGAGATCTGCACCTAGACATGTCATAATCAAACTTTCAAAAGTCAAAGATAAAGATAAAATTTTTACAGTAGTGCAATACTGTCAAAATATATGAGATATTCAGTAAGACTAACAGTGACTTCTTATCAGAAGCTATGCAGGTCAGAAGGCAGCTAAGTTACATATTCAAAGTGTGGAAATGAAAGAATTGTTGACCAAGAATTCTATATTTTGCAAAACTACCTTTCAAAAACTATGAAAGAAGTTATACATTCTTGGAAAAAAAATGAGAGAATTCACTGCTAGCAGATCTGCCCTACTAGAAGTGCTACTGGCAGTTCTTTAGGCTAAAATGAAAGGACACTAGACATTAATATTAATCCACATGAAGAAATAAATAACACCAGTAAAGATAAACACACAGGGATATATAAAAGACTATGTAAATGTATTTTTGTTTGTAACAACTTACTTTCTCCTATATGATTTAAAAGATAACTGTATAAATCAATAATTATAAAACTGTGTTTATGAGCTTATAAAATATACAGATATAATTTGTAAATAATTGCACAAAGGAGAGAAAAGAGAACATAGCTATACTGGAGCAAAGTTTTTGTATACCTTTGAAATTAAGTTTACTTTTGAACTTGATCGTTTACAGTGTTAATTGCAATCCCCAGAGTAATCACTAAAAATTACTAAAAATATAATAAAAGAAACAACAAAGTGCTTAAAGTGATACATTAAAAATATTTAACACAAAACAAGAGAGAAACCACATGGGGAAGTTCATCAAAAAATCCAGGGCACTCCAAGATCTGAGGCCATCTGCTGGCTGCTCACAAAGCTCAGCAGCTGAAGGACTCCCAGATGGTACATGAGTTGGCTGAAGTGAGGTCCCCGGAAATCACTAGGGTGGGGCAGGTGGTCCTTCCAGACCCAGATTTGGTATCAATGTTGAACCTGTGGCCATTCACAAAAGTCTCACATCAATCACACCAAGGTCCCAGCTGCCACCCACCTGAGGCCTGCAGACACTCAAGGTTTGTTAAAGAAACATTGCAGCTCGGGCAGGGATTGGCCGCTTGGCAACTGAACTGGCTCCAGAAGTGCATGACCTGAGGACTGCTGATTGCTGCCAAAAGAGTCTTTGGTCTAGAGGAGTTGGTGGAGCCAGATCTAGATTTGGCTATGTTGGGGAAGGGCTCAACACAGGCAAGATGGTACCTTTCTGTAGCCTGCACGGGATGAGGGCTCAACACAAGGACAATGGTGGCTGTCCCTCCAGTCCTTGCCCCAAAGCCACACAACTCAGTCCTTCCCTGTATATCTCTGCTGCCTCCTGAGCTGCCATCCATCTGCTGAAGCCCAGGGTGAGTGCTTGCAAATGAATGAATCTGTATGCATGCCCTTTAAGATGATATCTGAGTTTCCAGCTGCCTTCCATCTCACCTGGATGGTGGAAATGACCAATGATTTTTAAAGCCAGATTTTGTGGAGACTCCACTCCCCAGCACTGGAACCCTGGGCTGGGGACCCTCGGTGTGGGGCTAGGATTTCTTGTTCCTCCAGGGATACTTCTGTGGCCTAAATCTCTCCTAATGCTTAACCATGTGTAGGGCCAGTATTTTCACATCTCTGTCCCTCCTACAGTCTCAATTTGCCTCTTCTTTATATTTTTACCTATAAGAGTTATGTTCAGCTAGTCTTCCGATGGTTCTCCAGGTTGATTGTTCTATAATTGAGCTGTAATTTTAATGTGGTTGTGGGAGGAGAAAAACACAGCATTTACTTACTCTGCCATCTTGACTGGAACTTGAGATACGTGTTAAGTTCAAATATATAAATAGGGTAAGAATAAAGAGGTGTGAAAAAAAAAACATACTGTATAAACAGTAACTGTAAGAGAAGACTGACTATACATATTTTTTATCTTGATTTTTTTCGTCTTTATTGAAATATAATAGACAACTAGTTGCTTCCATTTATATTGTACAATTCAATTAGTTTTTTTCAATTTTAGTTAGTATACAACACATCAGCCTCAGCTGTACAGCATATTGATCAGAGATTCACACAACTCGCAAGTCGCTCACTCCACCAAAACCAGCACCTCATCTCCCTACATATTCCTTTCAACATTATTAACCATCTTTCTCATGTTACACTCTACATCCACATGTCTACTCTGTAACCGTCCACCTGCACCTCTCAATCCCTTTGCCCTCTTTTTGCCCCCAACCCTCCTCTCAACTAGTATCCCTCAAAATATTCTCTGTATCTATGAATTTATTTCCACTTTTGTTGCTGTTGTTGATTTTATTCTTTAGATTCCTAATGTATGTAAATTCATGAGATATTTGTCTTTCTCTATCAGACCCATTTCTTTAAGCGTAATACCCTCTAGGTCCATCGAAACAATAACATTTTCCATCCCCTTCATTTTAGTCTTTGTGTGTCTTTTAATCTAAAGTGAGTCTCTTGTAGGTAGCATATGTAGGGATCTTGTTTTCTTATCCATTCAACCACTCTATCTTTTGGTTGGAGCACTTGCTGATAGGAATGTAGTTGTTGCCTTTCTTTATTACTGTTTTTGATACCTGTTTTTCTTCTTAAAGAAGTTCCTCCAACATCTTTTGTAATACTGGCTTGGTGGTGATAAATTCCTTTAGCTTATTTCTGTCTAGGAAGCTCTTTATCTGTCCTTTGGCTCTAAATGATAATTTTGCTGGATAAAGTATTCTTGGTTGTAGATCCTGGGTTTTTAACACTTTGAATATTTTGAACTAAGCCCTTCTGTCCTGCTTAGTTTCTTTTGAGCAATCAGATGCCAGACTTATGAATGCTCCCTTGTAGGTAGCTATCTGCTTATCTCTTGCTGCTTTTAAGATTCTCTCTTTTTATTTAAACTTAGGCAATTTAATTATGATGTGTCATGCTGTGGGCCTTTTTGAGTTCCTGGGTTTTGGGACTCTCTGAGTATCCTGTGTGATATTTTTGCAATGTATTTTCGAGTCTAATATTATTTCCAAGTTGAAAATTTTAAATGTAAAAATATTTTAAAAATTAAAATTGAATGTCCTTGAGAAAGTCATGTATGTATTAATTTCAAGCCAGAAGCCCTACCACTTCTTACTGTCACATACCAAGGTTACTTTACAAGGTTATGCTACCTGCTCACTTTATAGAGAAAGTCATTATGGTTCAAGGAGCAGAAATTGCTCAGTTAAGCAGGAGCACTCAGGAAAAATCCCAGGTCTCCTGACTGTAAATCTAGCACACTTACCACCACATTGCTTCTGTTGCAGTCTCATTTTATGTCCCATTCCCCTTTGTAACCATGGTTATGAAGCCAGGAGATTGCAAGATAGAATTCTTGTCAAAGACGAGTATGACTCAAGGACAACCAGGCTGGTGAGTGACATCCCCTCTGCTGCACTGGGACCTACAAGCTGGGATTCTTTGATTAGAAACACTGTCTTGGCTATGGAAGAAATGGAGTTAATTGGTCTCATGGAGCTGAAATTGGAAATTCTGGCAATAAAGAGGTAAACCAACTTATCACAGACTTAGAAGATTAACACGTAAGTATGGGTTATTTTTTGTGTCCTCTTTGCCTCTTATCTTGAAATATAGACCCTGAATATATTGCCTTCTGAGCATCTGAGAAGCTACTGTCTGAGATCATTGTCTATGCATGAAACCCACCACAAGCAGGGAAAGACAGATGTTGTGTGACTTATAGGGTACTTGCTGCCTACACAGACCTTGATGATGTAATCCTTCTGCATTCTTCAGTTTCTTAAGCATAATGGTAATCTTACAAAGAAAAAAGACATATTGAAAAGAATCTTAGGTGCCCAAACACTCATCTGAGTGCCCCAGTAAGAACCATCTCATGTATGTCAGCATTTATATATTTTCAAATGTTTTCTTTATTTACACACACACACACACACACACACACACACACACACACACTCCTTTTATACCATCATATTTTTCTTTTAAGGAAAAATATGCATGGTTCTAAAAAGAAGGAGAAAAAAGAAAGTGAAGGAATTCACAGAATTCACAGCAAATTTCAGCTTAAAAATTCAGGCTGGATAACAGTATAATAATATTGCTAACTCAGATTTACAGAGTTTTTAGAAAGTCTCATTATGCTGCAAAATTTTATGGATCCCAGCAGCACTTTTCATTGCTACTCTTCCTTCCCTCTTGCTTCCTTTTTCTACTGATAACAGTGGCTCCAAGCTGAAGCTACTCTTTTAAACCCACATATTCCCTTTCTTCAAAAGCATGGCAACCAATTGTGAACAGATAAATAGTGTGTTAAATCCTTATGGAACCCAAATCTTGCTTTCCGCTATATCTGAGTTATTTTCCCTTAGGCAATCCCTGAATGCTCCAGAAGGTGTGTGAACATGTCCTCCACCCCAAATTCTGTGCCTTTATGCATTGCTTGTTTCAGGATAGCCCACTGCTTCTTACAGATTCTCAAATGGGTCTAGAACCCTCAGACTCTCTAGTTTAGACCCATCATTTTTCCTTTAGCAGCTTTATTTGCATTTGTCCATCATGGTGGTTTTCATGATAGTCAAGTTTAGTCAGGAGTTTGGTTGATAGAACATTGGATGTCATGCCACATATAAAGATTTTTATAATTTTATTTTCAAGAAGAGCTGCTGTCAAGAGGTTTAAAGAATAAAAACTGGAACACAAAACAATACACTAAGGATTGAAATTGGTTCAGCTGATAATTCTTGTCAATTTCATTTTGGGTCCTGCATTTTACAGATGGGCTAGGCTGTGAATTTTACTGACATTTCCTAAGAACATTCTTGATTTTCATGGATTGCATGCAATCTCTTTTGAGTGGGGAACTGCACTCTGCAACAAAGACAGGAGAGAAAGAGAACTGGGGGTCCCAGGCTCTGCTCTACAGGTACTTATAGGCCAATGAGGAAGCACACAACAAAACTATGTTATGCAATTGAAAGAAACATATAACATTACAGAAACAAAGAAGGATAGAAATGGAGATCATGGCTGTGAATTAGGCAGGAGGAAGTAAGGAAGGGTGAGAAGGAGAAAAAAAGGGATAGGTTGAGGACTTCTTTGGGAGAGTCAGGGTCAGTCAGTGTGATTTAGACAGCATTAAAAGGCTTCTACTTTCCTGAAAAGTTCTGTCTCTGCCCCGTCTTAAATTTGTTTGTGTGTCTGTGTGTATTGAATGTTTAGTCTCATGAAAGCACAATTATTTCTGATGGGGAATAATATCCTAAGCCATAGCCAGTTAAACGTCTCAATTAAAATTTGCTGACAGGATGGAGGTTTCTAGGATCAGAAAGAAAGAGAAGAGAATTAAGAAAGATAGAAAAGGGGGGTACCAAGGGCATAGTATTGCCTATATGACAACCATGCCTCAGCCTGAACGATCTATTTTTTATAGGTTCTAAATGCTTACCTGTACTGACTTGCATCTTTCCCTCAACCAAAGTTTCTCCCCCTTCAAGCCTGAAATTAAGATCACACATCTCAGCTATTTGAATCTTCTTACTTCCTCCTGCATTGCTTTGGAGAGAGAGATGAATACAAAGCGAGTCTGGAGAATAACAGATAAAGACCACCTCCTCTCCTGCTCAATACTCTTCATTTATCTTATGCCTTCACAGGATCAATATTAATTGCTTCTGTTGTCAGGATCTCAGGTGATTCAAAAAGAAGCTCAGAAATGTGATCAGAGTCTGAACATGGAAAAGATAGGTAAATCCATGGAGATAAGCTGCTGCTCTGATGGCTGGGGAGCCCAGGGGTCCTCATTAAGGTTCTCTAGAATTAAAGAAGACCTCTCAAGTCACTTGAGTTTCAGTCATGTATCACCATGACAATATGAGTTACAAATCACCAAAAATCTTAGTAGCTTCAAACAGCAACCATTTATTAGCTCACATTTCATGGGTCAGAAATTTAGGCTCCCTGAATGGTTGTTTAGATCTTGACCGGGCTACCACATGCATTTGTAGCCAGCTGCAGTTCATCTAGTTGGCTCTACTTCTGAGGATTGGTTAGCAGTTAGCTAAGACATCTCATGGTCTCCTCCACATGGTCTCTCATTCTCTAGCAGACTCTCCCAGGCTTGTTCTAATGAATGAAGCAGGGCTCCAAAAGTAAATCTGGTAGTGCAAGGGACTAAATGGTAATGTGCAAGGCCTCTTGAGTCTCAGACTGAAACTGGCACATGAACATTTCTGTCATATTCTTTTGGACAAAGCAAGTCAAAGCTTAGCCCAGAGTCAGAGTAGGAAGGAGTTCAAAGTTCCAGTGCAATATAGGAGGTAATGTAGGAAGGCCAATAATTGGACCATCAATAAATTAACCTACCATACTCAGAATGTACCAGGAATCTCACTCTGAAAATACATCACAGACCATCTCAAAGCATGTATAAAGATGCTGGCTGATGCCTTAGAACTTTCTTCCCCCAGAAAGTAGGACATGAATGCCAACATTTTCAGATCTGCTAGATGGAATAATTAATGCATAAGAGAAGCCATTCTTAGTGTGAGGCCAAAAACCAGGATATTGCCAATTGCTAGCAGAAAACTGCTCAAAGAAGAGATCCATTTGTAAATTTACATTGCCACAATATGCCAGGCTCTTCAAAAACATTATCCCATATACTGATCATAGAAGTCTTACAAAGTGGGTGTTTTCTTCATGTTAAGTATGAGGAGACAGAGATTCAAAGAACTTTATTTAAACCCAAGTCTGGCTGACTTTGAAGCTCATGTTCTTCCTCCTTCCTTTACTCTTCCCAAAATTTCTTTCTTACATAGGACTTTTTTCCCTTCAGCTCAATTAGAAGATGGACCCTACACATTACTGACATCTGCCCAGAGACTATTATTGGTTTCCCTGAATTGTGTACAAGACAAGTTGACCTAGCAAGAATTAATCTAGTAAGAATTCTGATACTTAGAAACAGACAGGTCTGAATGTCAATTTTAGAGCAAAGGAAGAAAGAAGTACATCTTCTCGCATGATTTTATTTCTTAATTAAAAACAACAAAAGAGTGAATGAGTTTAACCTAATACTTGGATTAAATATCTATTCTCATCATAAAATAGAAAAAAAAATTTAAGCAGATCTATATATATCAGCTATAAAGCCACAGCTGCCATCCAGGATAAAGATGGGGGAGAGTTTGATTGACAGCCCAAGATGATGAGGGGACAGAACACACTCCTTAGGTTCTCTTTGAGTAGGAACCAACCAGCTTACATAGTACAGAGAAAAGATGCCTTTCATTCACATATTTTCTGGAGAACATTTTGCATTTACTAGTCTACTCTTTAACCAGGAACCATGAACCTCCCTTGGTCCATACTTTTCAGATTAGATCTTTACATTTTCATTTTTACATAGTGACTATTATCAAAGGCTGGTAGTGAGTAATTATTCTAAATATTCTGATAATCTGCCTTGTCTTGTTCTCATTATCAGCCAGCTGACTGAATATCCCCAATCACCACCAGTAGAGCTACTCTAACCCCTAGCCAAGTGGACCATGCACTCTATATAATAAGGAAATGAGTCTTCCTTATGGGAAGATTTATACACAAGGCTGCTTTTGTATGTAGTATATGTAGTATTATGGATCAGAAGAATATTAAGCTTAAAAAAATTGATCTACTGCATGTTACCTAAATCTTCATCTTTCAAAATTATCTTGGTATGCCAAAAGGAATGCTCTCTAGAGATAGACTTGGAAACAACTAAACTGCAAGTTCCATGAGGACATGCCAGTATTTCTCACAAGAGCTTGGAACATAGTATGAGCTTCATATATATTTGTTGAATAAATAAAAAATCAAGAGTTTCTAGATTTTGGAAAGAGTCACTAAGCAGCTGTGTGCCTCAGTGTAGAGAACTAGATCTCTCTGTGTTTGGCATTCTTTGGGCAATAGTAAAACATTTAATGCTTTGAGTCAAGCAGGAAATATAAGTATGTGAATCAGGTATAGATAATATGGAGTGGGGTAAACTAGTGAGTATATACCCCTCCTCAAGACAAACAGTTTGAAAGCACTGTGCTGGCTTAACAAAACTCAATTTATGAGACAATAGTGATTTATATTGTAACTTATAGTTCTGCACAGTCTAAGACTTTAATAAGTTCTTGGCCAAAGGCCCATTATAAAAGAGTTTGAACTCAAAAACTCATGTGATTGAATGTGGAGCAGAAATACCCTCAGGTATTCCAGGGGAGGGGGGAAAGTCCACTTGATCATAGACATGGCTGAGACTTAGTTATTTTTGTTTGTGGTTGAGCCCATGGTCTCTAAAGCAGCTCTGGAAGACAAGAGAGACAAATCACTACCAAACAGCAGCTCTGGGGTTGAGGTTCTCTCTAAATGGTAAAGGAGATGAAGGGGTGAAAAGTGGAAGCCTAAGCTGTGAAATGACTTGCTGGTTTCTTCACAAGTAAGCTGTTTTTTCAAAACATGGAATAACCAAAAAGAATGCTGCATTTGGCCAAGTCAATATCAATGTCAAATATGATTTGTTAATGGGGATTTATTTGTTCCATAATAAATTCCACATAGATAACAAGGTTGGAGAAAAGGAATTCATATTTGACCTATATCTATCTATGTATGTATCTATCTACCTATCTCTCTATCTATCTATCTATCTATCTATCTATCTATCTATCTATCTAATCTATATAACTTTGTGTATTAAGGATGAGTTGAATATTGAAATATCAGCCTGGAACAAAGTTACAGAGAGCAAGAAAGGGGTTTATAGGAAAAAAAGCTTATAGCATTTTCATAGAGTGAATGGCTATAAAAATGATGCTACATTTCTCTACACTGCCACATAGAGACCTTCACAATATATTGTTTCTGAATAAACAAAATAGCACGTGGAAGTAAGGGTTCCACTTAGAAGGATGTTCAGCTAATGTTCACATGAATGTTAATAACAGGTGGTGAAATTTAGAATGGTTTAATTTTCTTCTCTTTACTGCTCTATATTCTCACTTTCTCTAAAGAGCTCTGTATACTCTTAAAAATTGACATATACAATAGAGGTAATTTCATTTTATAAAATAGAAGCAAGTATATGTCATGGCATCTCAGCATTTTCATACTAGAAATGACCTGAAAGAGTATCTTGCACTATACCTCACTTTACAGAGGTTGTAACATCTTAGCTGGCACCCAGGTGCCTTGTTGGGAGGGGATTGTTTTTATCTAAGAGAATCTTGTGATGGTTGGTAGAAACCTAAGGCCATAGGTGCCTAGAATACAAAAAGATCTACTCTGCCTAAGAAGAATTTTATTCACCCATGAGAGGAGGGGTCGCTAAGGAAACAAAGGAGCAAAAAATAAAATAAAATAAAAGAGAGAGAAGCTAGTAAGAGGTTTGAGGGCTGACATGATACGGGGAAAATGAGCTACTGATCATGCTCCAGTGATGAAATGACAAAGGATTTCTCAAAGATGCGTTGTGCTTACTTTAAAGTTTTTTGTGTTTTGCAGTATAAATTGCCTCTCTGTACCCTTGACGTCTTTAGTAAAATACATTACAGTTACCAGTGCCTTGGGTGAGTGGTTAGGGTTTGGTTGTAGTGGGGAAATCATGGTAGTAGCTGAATTTCACACCTGAGTTTTGATTGTGAAGAACAGAGATTGCATATGTGGATGAAGACATAATTTGTTAACTGGAAAATTTTATTGGAAGTAGAAAACTGGATCCAGAAGTGAAATAAGGATCCAGCTCCCACCTTTAGAATTTATAAGAATGCTGGAAAAGGCTTGGGATTTCTACAGGGAATGTGATGGGGGTGAGGGTAGGGTGAGTGCATCTTATCTAGATCCCAAGGGTCCAGGCATTTCTAGTTGACACCTGGATTATATAGGTAAGAAAAGCAAGATTTAGAAAGTTAAATAATTTGGTTAAGGTCACATTGCTCTATAGTTGCAGTGGTGGGATAAAACCTCATGGTTGTTAAGAAAGTTTAACCTCTTTCATAGAGGGAGAGACCTGAATGTTAGTTTTAAGTCAATGTACCCTTTTATTGTGGTAATTTTTTATTTTTGAATTAATTTGACTCACAGAAAAGTTTAAATAGGGCAAAGAACTCTCATAGGACCCTCACCCAGACTTCTCAATTATTAACATTTTACTGCATTTTATCATTTTTATATATACATATTGATTTTCCTGAATTCTTTTAGTGTAAGTTGTAAATGGTGTTTGTGTTTCCTAAGAGTGAGAACAAGTATCAAAATCGGAAAACTAATATTAATATATTATTTTCTATCTTACAGATATCATTTTGCCAATTGTCTTAATAATACCCTTAACAGTAAAAAGTGTTTGGCCTAAAGTTCAATGCAGGATTAATATTGCATGTAGTTATCATTTCCTTTTTAATCTGGAAGAGTTTTTTAGTTTGTCTTTGTCTTTCATGATCTTAATTTTGAAGAGTGTGGGCTAGTTATTTTGTACAATGTCCTTCAGTTAGGAATTGTCCAATTTTTTTTCATCATTAGATAGATGTCACACATTTTGAGGAAAATATCACACAAGTCATGGTGTATACCTCTTGATGAAGTGTGCAGCTTTTAGAATGCAGCTACCTTAAGTTCAGACTAACAATTCTGACCCCACTCACCTAATAGTGAGCTTATAAACAGACACAGTCACAGGAACATTCAGTGCTCCTCTTTCATGTTTTTCTGAACATTCAAGTGTGAGGATATCAAATAACTTAAAAATATAGCTTATACAAACAATAAGCAAGTGAAATTTGAAATTAAAAACACAATACCATTTACATTAGCACCACCCATAAATGAAGTACTTAGATAGTCATAAATCTAACAAAATATATATGAGAGCTATATGAGGAAAACTACAAACTCAGATGGATGAGATTAAAAAAACTAAATAAATGAGGAGATATTCAATATGCATGGATAAGAAGACTCAATAAATACCAAGATGTTATTTCTTCTCGAATTGATCTATAGATCTAATGCAATCTCAAACAAAATCCCAGTAATTTGTTTTGTGGACATTGACAAACTGATTCTGAAGTTTATATGTAGAGACAAAAGACTCAGAAATGGCAACACAATATTGAAGGAGAAGAACAAAGTTGGAGGCCTGACACTACCCAATTTCAAGACATTCTACAAAGCTACAACCAAAGCAGTGTGATATTTGTGAAAAAATAAACTAATAGGTCAATAAAATAGAATAGAAAACATAGAAATAGATCCACATAAATATTATTGTCAACTAATCTTTGACAGAGAGCAAAGGTAAAACAATGGAGCAAAGACAGTTTCTCCAACAAAAGGTTCTGAAACAACTGGACATCCACACGCAAATAAATGAATACATCTAGACCCAGACCTTATACTCTTCACAAAAAATAACTCAAAGAGGTCATAGACTTCTTTTGTAAATGCAAAACTATAAAACTTTTGGAAGATAACTTGGGAGAAAACCTAGATGACCTTGGGTATGGTGATGCCTTTTTAAATACCACAACAAAGACACAATCCATGGAAGAAATAAGTGATAAGCTGAATTTCATTAAGATTTACAACTTCTACTCTATAAAAGACAATATCAAGATAATTAGAAGACAGACCACAGACTGGGAAAACATATTTGCAAAAGACACATGAAATACTGTTATTTGAAATATACAAAGGATGCTTAAAACTTGTCAGGAAACAAAACAAAACAAAACAAAAACAAAAAACAAAAAATGAGCCAAAGACAGCTTAATCATAAGACATATAAGTGGCAAATAAGCATATGAAGAGTCTGCATCATATATCATTTGGAATTTCAAATTAAAACAACAATGAGATATTACTATACATTCGTTAGAATGGCCAAAGTTTGGAACACTGACAACATCAAATGCTGGTGAGAAGGTGGAACAACAAGAACTCTCATACATTGCTGGTGAGAATGAAAAATTGTGCAGATACTTTAGAAGAGAGTTTGGCAGTTTCTTATGAAACTGAACATATTATTTCATACGTTTCAGCAAATGTACTCCTTGGTGTTAACCCAAAGGAGATGAAAACTTGTGTCCACACAAAAAGCTGCACATGAATGTTTATAACTGCTTTATTCATAATTGCTAATACTTGGAAGCAACAAAGATATCCTTCAGTACATGAATGAATAAACTGTGGTACATTCAGATAATGGAATACTATTCAGGACTAAAAAGAAATGAGCTATCAAGCCATGAAATAATATGGAAGAAACTTAAGTGCATATCACTAAGTGAAAGAAGCCAACCTGAAAATGATACATACTATATGATTTCAACTATCTGATATTCTTAAACAGGCAAAACTTTGCAATTAAAAGATCAGTGTTTGCCAGGGGTGGAAGGAGGGAGAGGTGAATAGGCAGAGCACAGAGGATTTGGGGGTAGTCAAAATACTTTGTATAATATTGTGGATATACATCACTATACTTTTGTCCAAACTCATGGAATTTACAACACAAAGAGTGAACCCTAACATAAACTATAAAATTTGGATGATTATGATATGTCAATGTAGGTTCATCTTTGGTAAAAAGTATACCATTTTAGTGAATGATGTTAATAATTAGAGAGGATATACATGTACGTGAGCAGGGTTATATGAGAAATCTTTGTACCTTCCTGTTGATTTTGTTGTAAACTTAAAACTGCTTCAAAAAAAAGTTTTAAAATATACATAGCTTATTTTAGTGGATTATAATTGCTATAATTACCCAAACAGGGAGAAACAAGTTGGGAATAGAATATAGATTATGTGACTTTTAAAAAATTATTTTTGATTATTACTTTTATTTTCATCATTTTTTTCTGTAATTTTTTCAGGGTATGTTTGGGCAGTAAATAAATAGGGATAGGAGCTGGACACTTTGAGTAAGCTCAATGACTCCAAAACTATAAAAGGATATAACAATTGAAACTAGTCAATAAGAAGCCATTCTATTCTTAGCAGAGTACCATATGGAGGCATAGAAATGATATGCTATCTCATAAAAATAAATCAATGAGAAACAGCATGAGACAATTTTATATAGAAGGCAAACAAGCCTCATTATTAAGATGAATAAAGTAAATATGATTTCACCAGAGGAGTGGAAGTCTTGACAGCTCCTCTGAGCAGATGCCGCTCAGGCAGCAGAGGAGCCTAATTGTTTGCATGTTCCTTCAGCTTCTTTGTCAGCAAGAAGCCTGTGGAATGAGAATGCCATTCCTTTAGGTAACCAGATGTGAAGAGTATACTATTCAGCCTCAAGTTATCAGGACACGTTATAAGGTTAGCTTAGTTTGAGAAGGTCCTTCGTATGTAGAACCAAAGATCAATTGTTAGAGTTTTCTGCACCTCAGCTTTATAAAATAGCTGTATGGAGACATCAGATCCAGTGAAGTATTATAAACTGGCCTAGAGAACTTATATTTCATTTTCACATAAGTCTGAATATGTCATTTTTGTGTATGCAGACTCCATCACTTTTAGTATGCTTTACCTGTAAGTTAAATAAATATAAATTTCTATTTTAATCCAATAAGTTGTTGTTAGTGTGGAATCACTAAATATATGAGCAACTTTGGAAAATAGGAATTCATAAAAATTTTTGGAGTAAAATGGTGAAAAGCAGACCAGGAGGTGCTGAAATGAACTGGCATGGTCAGACCAATTGTGTTTATGTGGCTAATCACTCATAGGAATCTCATTTAGTCCACCCATACTGAAAGTGTGGTGCACTGGTTTTGATGATGCATTTTCTGAACCACAGCCAGTAAGAAACAGGGTTCAAATTCTCATTGCAAATAGTTAAGAACATAAACATCTTGTTTGATCTCCTTTTCCTTATGTGTAAAATGAAGAGTTAAGCTAACGTCATTCTAAGATCCCTTCCTGCTCTGACAGGCTGTAATTTCATAATTGCAGTTATCATTTGTAAAAATTTAAATGACTCTGGATAAAGCATTTAGAATAATTAGCCAGGTATGTCACAATATTTTGGCGGAGCAGCAATTTCCATGTGGTCTGATGAGTGTGTTTAGAAACCATTATTTATAAAAAAATAATTAAAGCCATATAAATTTAAGTCACCATAAGAATACTTTTCTTCTTGCCTTCTCCTTACCACTACACTTCTTGAGAGAATTGTCTACACTTGATGCCTCCACTTCATCATCTTACCGCTACCCTTCACAATTGGGCTTCCTTCCTGTAGCAGACACTATTACTTTCCTGCTTGGATTCCTCTGAGCCTTCACATTTAGTGCACACCAACATGCACATCTATTTATCTGAAAGTTTTCTCTGGTCAGCCAAATGTTGTTGCTCTGTCTGAGGAAGTGCCAGGTCAAAATGCTGGAGAGTCAACTCCACCCAGGAGTAACTATCAATTATGAATCAACATCTAATTGCAATTGGCATATAAATACACCAGCTTCCTCACCCCTAAGGCAGGATGACTCTGGGGCAAGTGTTCTACACTAGCTCTCAGAGTTTCCCAGTGGGGCTGAGACCCATTTACCCACAGTGGCAACTTGTTCTATAATGTACCCTTAATTTCTATATTCCCTTTCCTGTCTTAATTCTCCACTCCCCTATAGTATTTTTTTTAGAATCACTCTTTAAATAAACAATTTGCTTTCAAATCCTTGTCCCAGGGACTACTTCAGAAACCCAAACTAACATATCCCTCCACTTCCAAAGTGCTGAGGTGGTTCCTCTGATTTTAACAGTGACTTCAGGTGGATCCCATGACTGTGAAGGGCAAGGTGCCATAGTCACCATGGGCTGCAATTTTGGGAAGCTGACACAAATACAGTCTATGATCATCTACAGCTTGTTGCCCTTTGAGCATTATGCCTTCCCACTATGTCAGGAAGGAAATCCCTAACATGCTGCACCACATTGGGGCATTTGTCCTTTGGGTCACACCACCATTTGTAGTGTTTTATCTCGTTTACGCCTGTGTGTCCCAGGAGTTTGAGAAATCCAAGAGGAAGAATCCAGCTAATTATGAAAATGACAAATGAGCAACTCATCTGGGGAATGATTCCCTGTCTTTGAAAGACCCTGCTCTGGGAAAGGAGTCTACATTGTAGTGTCTTCAAGACACAATAAACTTATGGGCTGATAAACAAAACAGAACAAAATAAAAACAAACATAAAATAAACAAACAAAAACAAAGACTTCATCTCTAAAACTAGTGGCCATGGTTGCTCTATTCATTTTTTTAATTTTAACTTTAATATCCTAAAATTACAGTTGACATTCAACATTATATTAGTTTCAGGTATATAGCATAGCAGTTAGACATTTATATAACTTACAAAGTTATCCTCCTGATAAGTCTAGTACCCACTGCACACTACACAGATTTATTACAATAATATTGACTATATTCTCTATGCTATACTTGACATCCCCATGACTATTTTGTAATCATCAATTTTTACTTCTTAATTTCTTCATCTTTTTCACCAGTCCCCCAACCCCCTCCTATCTGGCAACCATCAGTTTGTTCTCTGTATCTATGAGTCTGTTTCTGTTTTGTTTACTCATTTAATTTGTTTTTTTATACTTAATATAAAATATGAATATTGGTATGACTTATTTTACTTAGCATAATACCCTCATATTGGTATGACTTATTTTACTTAGCATAATACCTTCTAGGTCCACTCATATTGTTACAAATGGTAATATTTCATTCTTTTTTTATGGGCAACTAATGATCCATTGTATATATGTACCACATTTTCTTTATCCAGTTGTCTATTGATGGACATTTAGGTTGCTTCCATATCCTGGCTATATTCACCAAAAACTATTAGAACTGGTAAATAAATTCAATAAAGCAGCAGCATACAAAATTAATATTCAGAAATCAGTTACATTTTTATACCAATAACAAGCTATCAGAAAGAGAAATTAAGAAAACAATTGTATTTATGACTTCACCAGAAATAATAATATATTTAAATAAATATATTTAAATAAATTTAACCAAGGAAGTAAAAGACCCATACTTGGAAAAATTATAAGATATTGAAGAAACGAAATGAAGAAAATACAAATAGATGGACGTATATGATGCTGTCATGGATATGAAGATTTAATATCATTAAAATGTCTAGACTACACAAAGCAATCAACAGAATCCATACAATCACTATCAAAATGCCAATGGCATTCTTTTTACAAAACTAGAACAAATAATCCTAAAATTTTATGGAACAGCAAAAGATCTTGAATGGTCAAAATAATTTTGAGAAAGAAGAATAAATTTGAAGGTATCACACTACCTGATATCAAACTACATTACAAGGTTATATTAATCAAAATAACATTATACTAGCATAAGACAGATGTGTAGTTCAATGGAAGAGAATAGAGAACCCAGAAATAAACCACATCTACATGGTCAATTAATTTATGAAAAAAGAAGCAAGAATATATACTGTGGTAAATAGGGTCTATTCAATAAATGGTTTTTGGAAAACTGGACAGATATATACAAAAAAAGTGAAATTAGAACACCTTCTTACACCATATACAAGAATAAACCTAAAATGAATTAAAGACTTAAAAGCAATACCTGAAACCATACAACTTTTAAAAGAAAACATAGACAGTAAACTCTTTGACATTGCTGTTAGTAATATTTTTTTCTGATATACTTGTTTAGACAAGGAAAACAAAAGAAAGACAAACAAATGGGAAAACATCAAGAAACAAAAAGACAACCTGCTGATTGGGAGAAGTTATTCACCAATGATACATCCAATAAAGGGTTAATATCCAAAGTTTATAAAGAACTCATACAACTTAAAAAAAATAACCAATTAAAAATGGGCAGAAGACCTGAATAGTTATTCCTGTAAAGAGGACATACAGATGACCAATAGACATATGAAAATATGAATCAAAAGGCAAGTCACAGATTGAGAGAAAATATTTACAAATCACATATCTGATAAGAAGTTAATATCCAGAATATATAAAGAACTCCTACAACTCAACAACAACAGCAGCAACAACAACAACAACAACAATAACAACAAAATGGCCCAATTAAAAAATGGACAAAGAACTTAAATAGACATTTAAAATAGACATTCCAAAGAAGACCTACAGATGGCCAACAGACATATGTAAAGATGCTTAACCTCACCAGTGGTCAGAGAAATGCAAATTAAAACCACAATGAGATATCACCTTATATCTGTCAGAATGGCTATCTTTAATATATCAACAAAAAACAAGTATCGGTGAGGATGTGGAGAAAATGGAATCCTTGCACAATTTTGGTAGGATTGCAAATTGGTGCAGCCACCATGGAAAACAGTATAAAGAATTCTCAAAAAATTAAAAATAGAAATAACTTATACCTCATTTTTTCTTAGCCCCCTTCTCCCTTCCTTTCATAGCTCTGAACTCTTTTGATTCTCTTTTAATATCTCTAACAATCTAAATTCTGTTCTCTCTCCTGGCTTCTCTTTTTTTCCTCCCTATTCAAAGTTCTCTGAGATTTTGTCCTAAGACCTCTTCTTTACTTTTTATCTTGCCAGTCTTCCCTGGCAATGCTATCACCTGCCATTCCATGACTAAGGCATATGTGCATGGATGCTCATGCATTTGACTTTCAGTCTTTTAACCACTTTCACTTCTCTATGACTTAGGTAGCTCACTTTCATGGACTTTATTATTATCTGGAAATGCTCAATTTTTGAAGACTTGAACTTCAAAATCTCCCTCATTAATCATAGCTCTCTCCCATTCAGCTTTCTCCCTATTAATCCTAATTTACCTTCTCTTCTATTTTATTTATATTCTAGTTTCAGAAAACTCCATTTCTCTCTTTCTTCACCTCCCCCCTCCCGCCCCCCCCCCATTCTAATGCTGTTTAAGAAAATGACTCGGTTAGTGCCACTCTAAATCCATTCTCTCCCACTTGGCCCCTCAGTACTGCCCAGAAGTCATGGGTTTTTTTTTTTTCTGTCAGCATCCCCTCCTACTCTCATTAACAGTATAAAAAATTTGTTCTCCCTTGAGGACTCAATTCCATCACCTCTTTCCTCACTCAAAGCATTGACTTTGTCTCCTACACCTTTGAAATCATTATGACTCCAAAGTGAATATTCTACCCATATCTTCTTCCATGACCTACAAACTGAATTGCATTTACCCATTCCTCTCTCTTATTTCAGAGAGAGGAGAGTTCCCTTTTCATGTGTAGGCAAATCTCTTTACTTTTTGATAAAATCCAGCTAATCAAGAGATGAATGAAAATGAAGACCTGGGACTGAATATCTGGTAAAAGAACTTGTGATGAAATTAGAAACAATGTTAACATATAGTTAATATAAGCAATACTATGAATAATGGTAATACACAGACAGTATTTCTATGTAACATGATGTTAAAATAGTGACAAACCTAAAAATAACTGGAATGTGAAAATCAAGGAGGTGAGAGGAAGTGTTAGGATGCTAACTGTCCCATTTTGCAAAGCACATAGTCCATAATTCACCAAAGTTGAAATATGGAATTAAATAAACATGGAATTAAATAGATATTACCTAATATTTATATATAAAATAACTTTACATACAATATATTTCCTCTTATTTTAGGAAGATCTATTAGGAAATATCTCTTTAATGTGACTCACTTATCTAAAGTTTAACAATTTCCTTTGTTTTCTTTCAATTTCCTTTCCTTCTGTTAAATTCTATAATTAAATTAGTTAATAATATGATTCCAGTTCTGTAAAACAATTTATCTATTTATTTTCTCTCTATATATTTTCTTACAGAAATATCTGATATACAAATTAGACCAATTGACTTAATAGACGTATGCAGAACATTTCACCCAAAAACTGCAGAATACACATTCTTTTCAATTGCACATGGAACATTCTCCAGTATAGATCACATGGTAGACCACAAAACAAATTCAGGAAGATTGACATGACATCAAGCATCTTTTCTGACTACAAGAACATGAAAATATAAATCAACTACAAAGAGAAAACTATAAAAACATAAACACGTGGAGACTAAACAACATGCTACTAAACAACTAATGAGTCAATAAAGAAATCAAAGAGAGAGAGAAAAAAGTCCTCGAGATAAACAAAAATGGAAACACAATTTTCCAAAATTTACAGATGCAACAAAAGCCAATCTAAGAGGAAGTTCATAGCAACATAGGCCTACCTCAAGAGACAAGAAAAATTCCATATACACAAACTAACTTTATACTTAAAGAAACTAAAAAAAAAAAGAGAACAAACAAAGCCCAAAGTTAGTAGAAGGAAGCAAATAATGAAGATAAAAGAGGAGATAATGAAATACAGATGGGAAAAACCACAGGGAAGAGCAATAAAATCAAGAGCTGGTTCTTTGAAAAGATAATCAAAATTGATAAACCTTCAGCCATACTCACCAAGAAAAACAAAAAGGGCCTAAATAAAATCAGAAATGAAAGAGAAATTATAGCCAACACTATAGGAATAAAAAGGATCATAAGACACAGCATACAAACAATTATATGCCAACCAACTGGGCAACCTAGAATAAATGGATAGATTTGTAGAAATAATACAACCTTCCAAGATGGAACTAAGAAGAAACAAAAAATCTGAATAAACCAGTTACTAGTAATGAGATTGAAAAAATAATAAAAAAAACTCTCAACAAACAGAAGTCCAGGACCTAGTGGATTCACAGGTGAATTCTAACAACATGAAAGAAAAATTAATAACTATTCTTCTCAAACCATTGCAAAAAATTGAAGATGAAAGAACATTTCCAAACTTATTATATGAAGCTAATATTGCCTATACCCAAACCAGACACTAAAAAATAAATAAATAAAAGAAAATTACATGCCATTATTCTTGATGAACATAAATGTAAATATTTTCAAAAAAGATAAGCAAATTGAATTCAACAATACTTTAAAAGGATCATATACCATGATCAAGTGAGATTTATCCCAGGAATGCAAGGATGGTTCAATACCTGCAAACTAATCAACATCACATTAACAAAACAAAGAATGAAAATTAAAAGATCACCTCAGTAGATGCCGAAAAAACATTTGACAAAATTCAACATTAACTTACGATAGAAAAAAAAAACTCTCAACAAAGTGGATATAGAGTGATCATACCTCATTATAACAAGGGCCATATATGACAAACTCATAGCTAACATTACACTTAATGGTGAAAAGCTTTCCTAAGACCAAGGACAAGGAAAGAATGCCCACTTTCATCACTTTATTCAACATAGTATTGATAGTCTTAGCCATAGCAATCAGACCAGAAATGGAAATAAAAAGTATCCAGAATAGACAAATGAAGTCAAACTGTCACTGTTTGCAGATGACTTGATACTATATATACAGAAAACCCTAAAGACTCCACTAAAAGACTATAAGAAGTAATAAATGAATTCAGTAAAGTGGCAGAATTCAAATTTTATATATGGAAATTTTTCCATTTCTGTACAATTATAACAAAATATGAGAAAGAGAAATTAAGAAAACAATCCAATTTATAATAGCATCAAAAAGAATAAAATATCTAGGAATAAACTAAGGAGGTGAAAGATCTATATTCTGAAATCTATAATACATTGATTATAATATTAAAGACAACACAGTAAAGGGAAGGATATATCACGCTCATTGATTAGAAGATTTACTATTGTTAAAATGACCATAATTCCCAAAGCAATCTGCAGGTTTAATGTAATCTTCATCAAAATTTCAACAGCATTTCACAGAACTAGAACAAATAATTCTAAAAGTTGTAGGTAACCATGAAAGACCTAAAATACCCAAAACTATCTCGAGCAAAAAAAAAACAAAGTTGGAGGTTTCATGCTTCCTGATTTCAAACAATACTACAAAAGCTATGGTAATCAAAACAATATGGTACTGGCACAAAAATGGACACATGGATCAATAGAAAAGTATAAAGAACCCAGAAATAAACCCACTCTCATATGGTCAATTTAATCAATGACAAAGGAGACAACATATATTAGGGAAAAGACAGTCTTTTCTGTAAATGATGTTAGGTAAACTGATGTTAGATACATGCAAAAAATGAAACTGGACAACTTTCATATACCATGTACAAAAATAAACTCAAAATGGATTAAAATCTTAAAATAAATGTAAGGTCAGAATTCATAAAACTCCTAAAAGAAAACAGGAAGCAAAGACTTTGACATCAGTCTTAGGAATATTTTTTGGCTATGTCTACTTGGATAAGGGCAACGAAAAGCAAAAATAAACAAATGTGACTACATCAAACTAAAAAGCTTTTACAAGGTGAAGGAAATCATCAATAGAACAAAAAGACAACCTACTAAATAGGAGAAAATATTTTAAATGATATATGCAATAAGGGGTTAATATAAAAAATATAAGAAGAACCCAAATAACTCAACAGCAAAAAACCACCAAACAATCTGATTAAATAATAGGCAGAAGACCTGAATAGACATTTCTCTAAAGACATACAGATATCTAACAAACACATGAAAAGATGCTCAACATCACTAATCATCAGAAAAATGCAAGTGAAAACCATACCTGTCAGAGTTACTGTTATCAAAAAGTTGACAAATAAGAAGTGTTGGTGAGGATATGGAGAAAGGGGGATGCTCATGAACTATTGGTGAGACTGTAAACTGGTACAGCCACTGTGAAAAACAGTATGAAGTTTCCTCAAAAATTTCACCATAGAACTACCATGTGACCCAGCAGTTTCACTTCTGGGTATTTATTTAAATAAAATAAAAACATCAATTTGAAAAGATATATACATCCCTATGTTCACTGCAGCATTATTTCAAATAGCCAAGATACAGAAGCCACCTAGGTGTCTAGCAATAGATAAATGAATAAAGAAGATGTGGTATATATATACAATAGAATATTAGTCAGATTTCAAAAAGAATGAAATCTTGTCACTTGTGACAACATGCATGTACCTAGGGGGGCATAATGTTAAGTGAAATAAGTCAAAGAAAGACAAACACTATATGATTTCATTTATATGTGGAATCTAAAATAAAACAAAACAAATGAACAAGCAAAACAAAACAGATACACTCATAGATACAGAGAATAAACTGATGTTTGCTGGAGGGGAGGGGGTTTGAAGAAAAGGTGAAAAAGGTAAAAAGGTACAAAGTCCTAACAAATATTGTGTAAAAAAGAATATCCATAATACCAATAAGCATATGAAGAGGCATTTGGCTTCAATTGATCATTAGGAAAAAGCAAATTAAAATCACAATGAGACCTGACTACATATCTAACAAAATAACCAAAAGGAAAAAGTTGCAAAATATCAAATGTTGGAGAGAACACGGAGCAGTCAGAACTTTTACACACTGCTGGTGGTACTTGGAATTGGCATAACTGCTTTCAAAAACTGTTTTTCAGTTTGTCTGTGGTAGGCAGAATTCTGAGATGGCCCTAGGTTTCCACGCTCTGGTTTACATGCCCTATAAAATTCAAACCCCTTTGTGTGTGGGCAAGGCTATGAATATAATAGATTTCACTTCTGTGTTTAGATTACATTACATGACACAGATGAAGAGATTTATCAAATGTAGTTAGGTCCCAAATCAAATTAAGTTTTCAAATCAATTTAGTTGAGTTAATCAAAAATTAAGAGAAAATGGGGACTTCCAGTCAAGATGACTGAATAGGCAAATTCTGTGCTTCTCCCCTCTCATGACCACATCAGAATTACAACTAAACTACAGAACAACCAACATTAAGAATCACTGGAAGTCTAACTGAACAGAAGTTCTACAACTAAGGACATACACTTTGAGACTCATAGTAGGGGCAGAGACTCAGAACAGGCCAGTACCACACCTGAATGTGATGGCTAAAAATTGGGAGAATTATCTTGCCTATGGAGGTCCCACTAGAAGAGTGGGGAGTTCTAGTCCAAAACCAGGCTCTCCAGCTCACAGTTCCTGTACTGGGAAGAGAAGTTCCCATAACTTCTGGCTGTGAAAACAAGCAGATCTTATGGCTGAATGAGATGGAGGCCTACTGGAGTACAAGGTTCGCCTCTTACAGGGCCTGCGCACAAACTTACTCACTGATGGACTCACTGGCTCTGAGCTCCAGTGCTGGGACAGCTGCTTGAAAAGCACCAGGGACATATGAGGAGAAACTGAATTTTCTGACTTCAAGGTGAGGGCTGGAGGGGCAGCTTTCTACCAGACAGAAGCACTGGAAGAATTCATTGTTTCTTTGTTGAGTCCTTCCCCATCTCAGCATGCAGACACAAACAGCCACCATATGTGAGTCTCCACCAATATGGCTAACACTGATCACCCCACTTTGGTGATTCTCTGAGACCCTACCTCACACAACTTGCAGGCTCACCCATGCTGCTTCCAGTGGCTTTTCCACACAAATGGCCTGACTTGGTTCATGGTGCGGTCTTTCCTAAAATCTCTCAAATGTTTACAAAATCCAAACAAGCAGAACGTGGCTTCGTGTGCCCTGTAACTCTTGTTAGCAGCCCCAAATCCAGCACTAGCGACAACCAGCCTCAATTCATGGCATGGCATCTTGAGGTACTTTGAAGTCCAGCATGGATGGCAGACAGCAGTCGATCACTTGGTGGCTCATGTTAGGTGATCCCAGGAAGGGCACTGGCTGCAGATAAACTTGGCCTGTGGTGAGGCCCCTCCAGGAGGTCCCCGGGCTGTCACACCCAGTGGGAGGCTTTGGACAGAGCCAGAGCACCATATGAGGGTGCATCTGAGAACAACACACTAAAAGACAGACTGGACAAATACCAGAGCCCTGCTAAAGCAAATCCTGCTCTTTAAGGTCAGTCCCTGCACAATAGCTCCTCTACTGTAGTCACAGCCAGTCCTTACAACCAATCAGCCCATGGATCAATTTCTCCCATAGATGTGCAAAAAGCAACCAAGGCTCAACTGCAACAGGTGATTACACACAGCATATACCAGGTACACACCTTGAGCACCCAGCCCAGGTGACCAAGGAGACAGTGCCACTGTGCCCTACATAACACCTACTACATAAGGCCACTCTACGAAGACTGGAGACATAGCAGCTCTAGAAGCAAGCATGAGGAGGCAACCAAAATGGAGAGACAAAGAAACATGTCCCAAATGAAAGAACAAGACCAAGCTCCAGAGAAATAACTAAATAAAATGGAGACAAACAATGTACCAGATGCAGAGTTCAAAACACTGGTTATAAGGATGCTCAATGAACTTAGGGGAAGAGTAGATGAACTTAGGGAGAACTTAACAAAGAGATGGGAAACATAAAAACGTAGATAGAAAACATAAAAAAGAATCAGTTAGAAATGAAAAATACAATAACCAAAATGAAGAATACCTTGGAGAGAATCAATAGTAAATTAGATGAAGCAGATCCAGATTAGCAATTTAGAAGATAAGGTAGCAGAAACACCTAATCAGAACAGTAACAAAAAAAAAGAATCCAAAAAATGAGGATAGTTTAAAGGGCTTCTGAGATAACATCAAACATGCTAACATTTGCATCTCTTGTCTTGCACCAGAAAGACAAGAGAGAGCAAGGAATCTAAAACCTATTTGAAGAAATAATAACAAATCTTCTCTAAGAAATAGACATACAAAACCAAGAAGTGCAGAGAATCTCAAACAAGATAAACCTAAAGAAGCTCACACCAAGGCACATCATAATTAAAATGCCAAAGGTTAAAGATAAATAAAAATCTTAAAAGCAGAAAGAGGAAAGCAGTTAGTTGCCTACAATGGAGCTCTCCTAGGACTGTTTGTTGATTTTGCCATAGAAACTCTGCAGATCAGGAGAAATTGGCATGAAATATTCAAAGAGATGAAAAGCAAGGACTACAACCAAGAATACTCTACCCAGAAAGCTATTAGATAGAATCAAAGGACAGAAAAAGAGCTTCCAAGATAAGAAAAAGCTAGAGTTCATCTGTACAAAACCAGTATTACAACAAATGTTAAAGGGACTTCTTTAAGAAGAAGATAAAAAGTTCAATAGTATAAATAATAAAATAATAACAACTACATATCTATCAACAATTACTTTAAATGTAAATGTATTGAATGCTTCAATCAAAAGATAAGGTAGCCGAATGAATAATAAAACAAGCTCCTTATATATGTTGCTTATAAGAGACTCCCTTCAGATTGAAAGACACACAAAGATTGAGAGTAAATGGATGGGAAAGGATATTTTATAAAAATGGAAAAAAAAAGCTGGGTAACAATACTTACACCTGACAAAATAGACTTTAAAACAAAGGCTGTAACAAGAGACAAAAAAAACCCGGTAATCCCATTTTTGGGCATTTATCTGAAGAAACTAAAAATATTACTTCAAAGGGATATTTAAATCCATATGTTCATTGCAGCATTACTTATAATAAAGAGCAGAGATATGGAGGACACCCGGGTGTCCATTAACTGATGAATGGATAAAGAAGAGGTGGTAAATATACACAATGGAATATTACTCAGCCATAAAAAAGAATTAAACCTTGCCACCTGCAACAACATAGATGGGCTTAGAGGTTATTGTTCTGAGTGGAGTAAGTCAGACAGAGAAAGACAAATGCCATATGATTTCACTTACATGTGGACTTTAAGGAACAAAATAAATGAACAAACTCATAGCTACAGAGAATATTTTGATGGTTGCCAGATGGTAGGAGTGTTGTGAGGAGTGAGTGAAAAAGGAGAAATGATTAAGAAGTATAAGTCGGTAGTTACAAAATAGTCATGAGGCTGTAAAGTATAGCTTAAGGAATATAGTCAATAATATTGTAATAATTACATATGGTGTCAGATGGGTACTAAATTTACTGAGGTGATCACTTTATAAGTTATATGTGTTTAATCATTATGTTGTACACCTAAAACTAATATAATATTGTATGCCAACTATAACTGAAAATTAAAAAAAAAACAATATTAAAAGAAAAAACATCATGAGAAGTTATCTTGGGTGGGCCTTGCCTAATTATGTTAACCCTAAGCAAGGACCAGGCCCTTCCTGAAGAAAGAAATTTGAAGGGTTAGAATGTGAGAAGAATTATAGAGAGAGTCATGTAACAAGGTCTTAAGAGTAGTCTCCAGAAGCTGAGAGTGGTACGGGTCCAGTAGCCACTAAGAAAATGAAGACTCTAGGTCTCTAAGTATGAAGAGCTAAATTTTTCTGAAAACCCAAATACACTTGGAATTGGATTTTTCCCTTAGTTGTTCCTCTAGATGAAGGACATACCTGGCCAATATTTTGATTGCAGCCTATGAGGTCTTGAGTAGAAGACCCAACAAAAATGTGTCAGACTCCTTATCCATGATAGTTATGAAATAGTAAATTTGCATGGGTTTATGCCACAACATTTGTAGTAATTTGTTATACAGCAATAGAAAACTGACACAGTGTAGTCAAGTTGAATGCATGCTTACCCTTTGACTCAGCAATTCTATTTCTTGGGATGTTCTCAACAGAAAGGCACATATTTGTTCACCAAAATACATATATGGCAATATCCACAGAAACAATATTTATAATAACCAAAAACTAAAAACTATCCAAGTGAGCAAGAGGGAGGCTTATAGGATGCTGATAATATTTTATTCTTGATCTGAGTGCCTGTTATACATGTATGCCCCATTGATGAAAATGTATTAAGTTGTGCTCTTCTCTAAATTACATTTCAATAAAATTAAAATGACAAAAATTTTATTTCATTACAAAAGAGCACAATTATTGCTAGATTAAAAATTTAAAAAACTTTCACACATATAAAGTACTCACATAATTTTACTTGTGTAATCATCTTAGCCTTAGTCCTACATGGATAAAAAACAAAACATACTATAGCAAAACAAAAACACCCAACTGTCAGTTTGGAATTTTTCCTTAATTCTTACCTAATTTTTGGCCAACTCTCAACACATAGCTTTAATAAATAATTTTTGTTTTTGTCTTCCAAGGAAATTAAAATAAATAGTGCATTGAGAATTTTAAGGCACTCTTTGGAATGACACCTTTGTTATTACTGTAAATTCATTCACTCTCCTAGACACATGCATCTTCTCTGATAAACATACATCTCTGGGCCAAGTCGTGATGAAATAGAAAACTTTAGTTGTAATACACCATTCTGAGGATAAAGTCAAAGGTAGTCTTACTCCATTTTAGAGAGTAAGAGTTAGGCAAAATAATCAACAAAATATTTATCAAATATCTCATGTACAGGCCACCATGCTACATATAGGAACTATAAAGAGACAATATATTCTTTCTCCTCTTGAAAGATTTATGATTTACCTGAAGAAATACATACTCATACACATTTTTAATGATGTAGGTTCATATGTTAATACCAAATAAGTATTAGATATAGAACAAAGTAGTGAAAAAGAAAGGAAAAGAAAAATATCAGAATTCTGAAATGATGCCCCAAAGGCAGAGCTCTTAGCAGTCAGGAAAGGCTTGCTGGAAGTAGCATGATAGAAAAACAAAATTATCTTTGGTAAAACAAATTTGGTTTTAAATCTGAGTTTTTCACTTTCCAGATATGAGCAGTTACTTAAATTCTTGTAACTTTAAGTTTTTCATCTGAGAATTAGGGCTGATGCTAATAATTTCTACCTCATAGGTTTGTGAAGTTGGATGAGATAACTTAGTAAAATAGCAGGTTCCTCTAGTGTGCATAGTTGACCCTTCTTTTGGATAAATAAATAATTACTGAGAATCTTTGGTGTCTGACACTGAGCATTAGAGATAATGGGGCAGTAGAAAATTGGGAGGTGTACTAAATGTTAGGTGTTTAAAATGAAAATGAATAACAAATGTTACTAAAAGTACAGTAAAGCATGATAAAAACAAAACAAAACAAAACAAAACAAGACAAGACAGTGCTTGGGAAATTTGGAGTAATAAATAAAACTAAGAAAGATGTTTTTATAGGCTGGCAAACTTAGTAATATGCTGGCTATGATGAGGAAACCAGAAATATAGAGGATATCCCTGATTATTTACCTTTTAAGTGGAAAGGTAATACTTACATCCATATTTATGTACATATATGAAATGACTGAAGAAGTGACAACTATACTAGCTTATGTTGTGCAAGCTTTGCTTTTTGTCCTACAGGAATTTGGAGAGAAAAAAAGCTCACTGTGGTCCACAGAATCAGGGAAGCTTTGGAGCTCAGTCTTGAAGGATGGATGGAACACGGATCCAAGGGGAAAAAAAGAGACGTGTAGCATTAAGCAAAGGTTCATCAGACAGAACTATTTTGCAAAAGACTGGTTTTTACTTAAATATGTATCAGAGCAAAATCATTCGGGTAAGAGATATTACTTCTGAGAGGTATGGAGAGAGAAGGAGAGAGGTAGCAAGGTAGAAGCCCATGTCTCCTAGATAAGACTGAAGGTTTGAGGCCATGATTCAAAACCAGTGAGCTCCTCTTCAAGAAAGAATGAGGGGGAAAGAGACTTAGGTATCTAATTTCACCCTATAATATGAGTTCTTTGAGATTTGAAGGTAAGTGTATTGAGACAATTCAACCTCATTTATGAGATTGTCCCCACACCTCCATGCTCAAATTCCATCATCAAAACTGTAAATCTCTCATTAGGTTGTTTACCTGCATACAAAAAAAAAAAAAAAGGTAACCTTCTTGGACAATTATCAGTCTTAGCTACATCTAAATTTGATTAAGTTTCTAAGATCATATCCTAGGGCCATATTTTCAAAAGGGGAAATAAAGAGGAGATAGTAAAATCTGCCTACACTATGAAAAGGTGCATGGTAGGGAGAGAAAGTAACAGCTACTTGTGCCTCAATTGTAGCCCCTCACACTCAAGAACTGAAGACTTCGGCATACTTCGATGCCCAACATGCCCTGCAAAGAGCACTTAGCTTGGTTTGGTAAGTACTAGGGTAAAAAGCATGAGTTCATCTCTGAAAGATCTGGATTTAAATCTTTGGTTGTTTTTATCACGGGCCTTATTGAGTCAATTTCCTTATCAGTACCATAGGCTTAATAATAATAGTAGCTTCCTAAAAATTGCTGAGAATATTAAATAAGAATGTATATAAGGACTCCAGCACATAAAGGTTCCCTATAACTGTCAGCTAATAATGATCACTATTATATTTATGGCGCCTGCGTCCTGGATCTTCCCAAGTTTGAGGAGTGGGGTGGGAAAGAAGGAGGGTCTGCTTGCTTATTGGTTTGGCGGCACTCTTAAAATAGTCCCCAGGCCCTGGGCCAGAACAACAGCGGGCTGCTCCCTCAGCTGGCGTCCTCTTTCTCTTGCTCTACCCACGCTTCCCTGGAGCAACAAGTTCCCTTCTGCGAGACCCGCCCGCGCGCCACTGGCAGACCCAGCGCCTCTTCCGAGACCTCTCACAAACTCGCTGTCAAACCCACCTGGGGTCGAAATTGCGGCTGCCAACGCCCTACCAAGGCGAGAGAGCTCGCAGCATGTGAAAGAGCACTCGCCGCGGCTGGGAGGGAGTTAGGAGGCGTGGGAAGTTGGGATAGAGGGACTGATATGAGTCCCAGCTCGCGCTGCCCTTGAGGAGCAAAAGCAACTATAGAGAGCTCCCACCCTTCATCTCAAGCCTCCTTCCTGGGTTCTGGAGGGAGATTGGGCCAGAATCCCACAAACCTCCAGCCGGCCCTCTGGTTGCCAAATCGCATCCCTTTGTCCTCTAGGTTCCACTCTCCTCGGTTTCTCCTTGTACCCTTACTCTATCCCACCACTCACCAGGTCCCGTAAGGACACTTGATATCTCTGACACGATATTTCACAAAAAGAGCAGGTAAGCCACCCAGTGCTCTTCTCTTCCTTGCTCTCACAAAATGGGTACCCTGGACTCTCCAAAGGAGTCCCCAGGTATCCTAGACTGGGAGCCCCATCCAGCTGACCAAATCGTAGAACTTTGACAACTTATTGGAATGGGGATCCCCGCGTCCTCTTGGGAAAGCAAAGCCGGCTGCCCGCAAACCAGGAGAGGCACCCCGACTTCTCCGCAGGAAACTCCCCTCCAAATCTACCTTTCCAGCTTCTATAGCTGTTCGTTGAGAACGTGAGCGCTAACTAGGAGTACGCTCCGGGGGTGGGCTGTGGTGGGCGGGGACGAGGGCGAGAAGTTCAGCCCCGATTTTGGAAAGAAAAACCAGTTCAAGTCTGCTTTCCCTGGAAAAGAGCAGGGACCGAAGTCACCGGGAGGGAAGTCCTCCTGGCGCGGGGTTCAAAGAGCACAGAGATCAATTGCAATGTCTAAGTTCCTAGCCCTGTCTGTCAGAAATTACTCTTTCTCCGGGGTTGGGAGCAGAGGATATATCTCTGGCAGGACAGCCAACGCCAAGCCCAGATGTTCAGCACTTTATCCCTCCATCCCCAGGCAGCCTTGAGAACTTGGTACCTCGGACAGCAGCCCGGAGCACAGCATTGTTTGAAATGTGTTATCCTGTTTTCACTACGAAGTCAAAGAGCAATAAATTATTTTTTATGACCTTACTAGTAGAATTTGAAGGACATTTTAATTACATAACCCGTGAAAGATCACTGGAGGCAATGTCGCGTTAAAGAGCCGATGGCATAATGTCTGCATCGCATGAGAAAGAGAGAAAACTTGCAAATCTGCAATGAGATTGCGCAGGGCTGTCCCCGTTTTGAAATAACATGCGAAATGCAAGGGATATCTTACCTTTCGGACTCCAAAGCCGTGTTCTCCTGCAACTTGGCGAGCTTCTTCCTCTCCTCCTTTATGCAACTCCACAAGAAAATGATTCGTGAAGACTGGTCTCTCGGCAGATGCAAAGACCATGACACAGAAGAGGAGCCCGGCGGCCGCCTTCCACCAAGAGAAACAGCCACCTTTCATCTTTCTTTGGGAGTGGAAAGTGGTTCTAGGAGGCACACAGACTGGCGAAGCAGGGGACCCGGAGGAAAGATGCAAATAAAAAATATAGATATACAGTTTTGTTGTTTGTTGTTTTAAAAGAAATCTTTGTGTAGAGGAAGAGACTAGGGGCATAGAAAGCAGCAAATCATTGTGTGTTCTCCAGCATCTGGCTGGCGGGGAAGCCGTGTAGTCAGGCGGCCCAGTTCGCTGGCAGAGGTGCAAATGTGGGGAGCTGTGTGTATCTGAGAGAAAGAGCGAGTGTATGTCTGTGCTTGATGCTAAATCTGCATTTTCAGCTCCTCCTTAGCTTCAATTCCACTGGGTCGGGAGGAGAGCACCAGCCTGGGTGACGTGCATACTCCAGCAGCCAATGAGGGTCGGAAAAGCGGCGAACCCCGCCCTGGGCCACCCCGGGCCCGCCTCTGTCCGCCCCCGGCCTGGCGGGTTTGCCTCGACTGGAGGGGGCTTCTCTCTGAGAGTCCTCTCTCCCGTCCCTGTCAGCATCCCGGAGAGCTCCTCCATTTCTCCACCCAGGCTCTCCTTACTCCCAGGAAAATCCCATTAGTAACCTGGTCCGCGGCACCCGAGTGATGTCATTGTTTGTGGAAATCTGTAAGGCTCTGTAGAGGGAATTACGGTGTGTGCCACTTTCTGAGGCTCCGAGGGGAGCTGGGGCACCGACCTCTGCCTATTCCTCTTTTCTGATTATTTTCCCCTGCAAAAACCTGCCTCCTCCCATCACCCCCCCACCACTCGCTCACTCGCTCACTCAAGGCATACTTGCCTTCCCTTCTCTGAATAACCAAGCAAACATTAACCCTCCTCTTGCCACTTTGGGTTAACACCTTTGCTCCCCTTCCTGGTACTGGGAGCGTTGGGAAAAGCAGCCTTCTAGGGGTGGTGACTCATGGGGGCGAGAATGCAGGAACGAGCTATTGTATGTATGTATGTATGTATGAATATATGTGTGTGTATGTATGTATGTATGTGTGTATGTATGTATGTATGTATGCATACATGCATGCATGTTCCAGACAGGTCTTTAACTAAGCAGCTGGGAAGCCTACCAGGAGATCGAGCTTGCCCCACCAGCAATTGTGGTTAAATGAGACTCCTCCAAGGAGTCTAAACTGCTCTGCCTACACCGCCTCAAGGAAACAGCTGCTGGGACTGATACACCTAGAAGTACATTCTCAGATTTAGGGATATTGCTTGCCCGAGGACAGCAAGGGTGTGCCTTTGGGAAGGAGTATCCACCAAACACAGGCACTGGGCCAAGTTTCCATTTTGGCATTCTTAACTAGTGGTTAATTCAGGCAGAGTGGCAGGGGATCAGCTAAGTTATCCAGTTGAGAACTATACACTCACACTCTACTAATTGCTTACAACTGACTTCTTGCCAGAGAGAAAGCAAGGACACGATATCTGCAACAACATCAGAGAGTATCGTTTTAAAGAAACTCAAATACTGTTGAATTACAGAGTATGCACACTGATCTTGATTACCATTTAGCTCCAAAGTTCTAAATGCTGCCTTACTTGGATAAGAGCTAAGAGACCTTTCTTACAGAGGAGGCGAGGTGGGGGGCGGGGGGGGGGGAGGAGGAAGAGAGAGAGAGAGAGAGAGAGAGAGAGAGAGGAATATTGACACATTGCACACACACATATCTCTATCTCTATCTTTCTATCTATCATCTATCTATTTATCTTTATAGACTTTCTCCTTTTCATTTTAGTGTAAAGTCAGAACCTACAAAAAATACATTATTGATAGAAATGAATACTCATTATCTTCATAGCAGATCTCCTTGCTGACATAGTTGGCTCCCCTAGAGACTTTTCAAGCATTGCCAAATAAAAATGTAGGCATTATTGGAGAGTTTAATTAAAATATAAGAAATCTATATGCAATTATTATTATTATTATTATTAATTATTATTATTATCAGTAGTAGTAGTAGTAGTAGTAGTAGTAGTAGTAGTAGTAGTAGTAGTTGTAGTAGTGGTAGTAGTAATAGTAGTGCTTGAATTACTTTAAGAAAAGATAAGTGAGGTGCTGAAAAGTGAGGTGTTAGGATATAGGCTAAAGATGAGAGGGGCCAAAGAAGAGATAATGTTTCTGCAAAAATGTTAATAAAAGGAAAGAGAGAGCTACTCATTTTCTCACTTCTTTACTGTTCATAGGCTCATTTCTACTGAGATTCTTTTTTATTACCCGATCTTACTCCACAGCTTACCCCTCATAGTCCATCTGTTTAATTTTAACACTGGGTTTTCTTATGCAGAGACCTTCAAATTTTTCTATTTCTCTTTTTCTTACATTTTATCCATATTTTGAATCAAAATACTAGGCTGGTATGAAGAACTTTCAAATTGTTTTTCTTGCCCTGTATTGTCATTTGAGAAAAATGACACCAAATGTGAAAATTACATTAGATGGATTCACAATCATGGAGAGCATTTCAAAAGCAGCAACAGAGATAAAAATCTAAGTCTTCAGAAAAATAGATTCTAAAGAGCATCGAATAAGTCAATTTAGAAAATTATGGGTGTCATGAAATAGCACTACTAATGTAGCTAAATCTCTCTGAAAATGAACATGAAATTACCATCTATTCAGAGATGTTTATTAATTTTTTCTGAAACCATAGAGCAATACTTTATTTTATAAATAAATTTCTAAGATAAAATGTTAATAAATGTTGGATCTTACATATCTGCATTTCAAATAATTAAAACCACATAAAGTTGGGTACAAGGTAAATAAAGCCTTAGATGGATGATTAAAAAGAGTCATTTTTAGTGGTTGACATAGAATAGAGTTCATCATAGTATTGTCAGAACAGCATAGTAAATGAAAATAGAATTCTTTTTGTGATGCAAATGCTAAATATCTAGTGCATAACAATGTAGTAGCAAGTGGAGGAAGTGTATTGATACATTAATTGTTATTTGAAATACAAATACAAATCCATGTGCATGTACACATTGCTTCTTTTAGATAACTATTTCTAAGCTCTTTTTTCCCCTCAAATACCAATAGTAATTTTGGAATAAGAAGGTGAACAGGAGAATGGCAGCAGAATGTTTCAAGAACTGAAATGGAATCCTGTTGACAGAAACTATTGTAGGCTCTGTTGTCACTGACTGTGCCACATGGGCTAAACCACTGCATCTCTCAAAGGCCCTATCTCCTTATCTGTAGAAGGATACTGTTGGGTTAGATATTCTTCAGGTCAAAAACCTACAATTTCAAAGAGATATCAAAGTACAGACAATAATGTAGAAAGCATCTACAGCTTGAGAAATGTTGAGGACAGTCATATTTTTTTTATAAAATTTATGGTGGCCAAAAAATATTTATTTTTGTATAACCTCTCCATGAGTCTCATATTTGCTAATTTTGTGGATGTGAAGAAAGAATAACTGACACAAACTGAGTGACAGTACCAGACATAAAAACCATCAGTATGTTTAGGTTATTATTAAGATACTCTTGTATCTGTTGAGAAAACACAGGTATTTGGTTTCAGTTCAGATATGCCACATACCCCCTAGAGTCTCTTTGACCTCATTGTCCTACAAAGACCAGAAATTCCCATTTTATGACTTCGTAACTGTAAATCAACAGACCTATGTAAAATTAAAAGAACCCAAACCACCCAAGGTATAATTGGGATCCCCAATCAAATGTACTTCTGGAAAGAACTTTAGGCCCAGGGAGCTTCAGTTTAAGGGAAACTTATTACTGAGTAGAAGAGAGAAAGCTAGAAGCAGCTTTAGGAGAGGCTGCTGAATCTTTGAATATTCTTTGGCCATTATGGAAAAGATCTTAGGTTCTGTTGATTTCTTTTCAATTGGATGGGGTGTAATCTGAAGGGGAATAAAACATGTACAACAGAAGGTACAATTTAAAATATAGCTGTGTTAAAAATCAGTTTGAGCTTTGTCATTTCTTTTGCATTCATTCTGAGCACTTTAAGTGCAGTGGTAATAGTTTTATTGGGTGTCACAATTCTCTACTATCATATTGTATTACTAACAGTTTCAAGTAGATTTCCTCCTAATTACCCTGCCCTGGCTGTCCCCTCCACTGCAGCCCATACTCAGGCTTTCTGAAGCATTGTTACCACTTAATGAGTTTCTGCCAAATTTTGAATTCAACATTGATAAAGTTTTTCTTATTTTATCCAGATGATTTTTGTTTTCCAAGATTTCACCTTATTTTTTTTTGTGGTATTTATCTACAGTCTTGTATTTGCTGTATCTTAAAATTCAAGGACTCAGAAATTTTTAATTAGTTTCTTGGTATGCACCCACTTCTTAATCATTGAGATTCACTTGGTCTTACCTCCCATTCCTATAGCTATTATCAACTTATACCTTTTCCTTAAATGGCCTATCTCTGTTTTTCCTTTAGTTGCAAAGTCATAGCTGACTTTTGTTATCTGAGCTATCCTAAATTAATATAGTGTGGAGGACTCATTGGGCTTTATCAAGTGTTTTATTATCATCAAAGCATTAAATCTTGAGTGCTTTGGATTTTATTCATTTTGTGACTTCATCAACAAGCAGTCAGATTCATTCAGACTAATCAGCTCTTCATAAACAAAAGTTACTCATTGCTTCCTGATTTTTCAGCATAGTAAAAATTAATTTTTTGTGCTAATTTAGGTTTTATTATCTTGGTTGAATTGGAGGTAGCTAAAACATGAGGACCAAGAATCCTTTTAATGTTCTTTTGAAAATTAGGAACAAATTGCTATTTACTATCTTTAGGTTCCTTTTAGTCTACAGGAATACAAAATAATGTCTGCTCACCTGGAAAGTTAATTAGTTATTTCTCAGGGCTTATTGGAACATTGCTTATTGTCTATAGAAAGTGATTATCTATTCACGAATTCTCTACTTTGAATTATTTTCCTTTTTATGGTCTTTTAAAAAATACAGTAAATGTTCAATTCATTTTTTGAATGATTATGGAAATTATCTTTAACAAGAAGATTATTTTTTTTTCTCCTTAAACTAAATATAATGCAGAAACAATTCAGAGGGAACAAAGCATATCACTTGTTAGCAAATTTAAACTAGACTTTAAGAAGATAAAAATATTATTTGTAAAGTAAAAGTTCAAGCATTAAAATGTACTTACTAGTTTTTAAGGCCAAATCTGGCATTGCAATGAAACACCTGATTCTAGGAAAGTCTTTACTTATACCTAGATTCTTTGGGTAATTGCACACTATTTAATATTGTTTTGGATGACCTAGCCCAAGTAGAAAAATTGATACGTAATGTTATTTAACATACCGGAAGAACATTTATAAATTTATGGCTGCACTATCAGATATTCCATTTTCCATTTCTTCTGAAAATATTTGATCCTTTCGTGGTTTTAGAAACATGGCATAGTCTATTTTATGAAAGTTTATCATACAATATTTGTTTTATTTTTTTCTGATACTAGAGAGAGTGAACCAAAAATACACCTTAGAGACATATTTATAGAACTAGCTACTCAAAACAATACCTGGTGGCCTTTATAGATTTATTTTATCTTTTAAATTTTTGCAATCAAGAGATTATAATTGATATAGGATCCAATCATAATATTCTTAATTTCTAATAACACACTCCATGATGCATTAATTTCTGTTAGTGGCCTCAAGTTCATAACAATTTTATTTGGATCACAGTGTTAAAAAAATAACCACCACCCTTTAAAAATAGATAATTTCTTATAAAAAAATTTCAAGATGTGGTTTCTTTTGGAATAGTCAATGATTTTGCAACATGGTAATAGTTAATAGTCACCATCCTCCTTCTCCTCCCCCAAATGTAATAGGACCTGAGCTACCTAGTTTGCCAGAATCCTCACCTAGTCTCCTGACTCATGTGTTTTGCATTTCTGACCTGGTCCATAAAGCCATCTAAATATGTGACTTCTGATTTAAACAATCTCTGAGGTCTATTTCATTTTGTTATAGAGATTTTTATAATGCCTTTAATAGAATGCACTTAAATAATATGAAAATAAGAGTGTATTCTCTAAAAATATTAACATAGATATAAAAAAGCTTAACATATTAAACTCAGACTTCCAGAATACAGACTTTCAGTGAAATGAAGTCTTAGCCAAAAGTCACATTTTTTTAACATCAGATAACACAGAGTAGACAAATTGGCATTTCCTCCCTTCTCTGTTAGTGAAAACCTTTGCAAATGTCCAATATGATTAGCTTTTCTTATGTTCTGCATTTTGCTATAGATAGTCCTTAGAAGAATACCTGAGGAATAAAGAGCTAGAACTACCAACATGAGAAGATGAGATAATGAGAAGAATATGAATTAGACTATAAATACCGAAGGGAGGGTAGAGTGGCATTGTGGGAAGATTGCGAGGCTGGACGTAAAGATTATTTTGTTTAATGCTGGTTGTGTGTCATTTTAGCCATGTGACCTGTAATAAATCACTTCATTCTCTGTGCCTCAATGTTAATTGGGAGTAGGGATTAATTGCTTAGACTGATTGTGTCTAAGATTGTTTAGAGATAATTTTCAATGATAATAGTCTAGATCAAGCAATTATTCTTCTCATGCATCTTGTATCTCTTAAGGTTTACTGGCTGCATAAACTATGTAATGGTAAGTGAAGTACAGAAATGTGGTTATATAAAGTATAACAAAATTATTATAATCATTGACTGTATTTATAGGTACAGAGAACAAATTGATGGTTGCCAGAGTGGAGAGGGGTAGGCAGATAGGTGGAATAGGTGAAGAAGATTAAGAGGTACAAACTTCCAATTATGAAATAAATAAGTCACAGGGATGCAATGTACAACATAGGGAATATAGTCAATAATATTGTAATAATTTTGTATGAGGATGCATGTTAACTAGACTTATCAAGGTGATCATTTCATAATATATAAAAATATTGAATCACTATCTTGTATACCTGAAACTAATATAATATTGTATGTCGACTATAATTCAAATAAAAACAACTAAAAAAAACCCCAAAGTATAGCAATCATTGCCACAATATGTTGCGGAACAAACTGCACTAAACTTAATGGCTTACAACAAGTGTTTCATTCTTATGTTGTAATTGCCTGTGGTTTGGCTGATCTAGGCTGGGTTTGGATGAGTGGCTTTACTTCAGGATGTAGATTGGCTCAACTTGGCTCCAGCCTGTGAGTTTGTTTTAGATCTTCTCTGCATGTACTTTTTTTGAAGCCCAGAATGAAGTGGCAGTGGTTACCTGAGGCATACTCTTCTTATGGCTCAAAACCCAGGCCAAACCCAGAACAACAGTTAAGCTCTCTGTTGTACCATGTCCGATAGCATTCTATTAGCCAAAGCAAGTCAGTCACAAGCCAAGGCTAACTTTGTCCATAGTAAGAGACAAATTATACAAATATAATATAATATAATATAATATAATATAATATAATATAATATAATATAATACAAATTATAACAAGAAAAGTCCAGCATCTATAAACATTTTTATTGAAAAGCCTATTTTTACAAGCCAATTAATGATAAAAAGTCAATTTAAATAACTGTCTCAGGAACTATTTTAAAGGGTTAATTTCTAAATTATATGTATGATGAATCTAGGGTATGTTCTAAATATTGAGAAAGACCATGTCAATAATTTTATTTCTGTGTAGAAGAATAAATTACTCTTCTCTTAGAGACTTTTAAAATTAGAGTAGGTGTCCTTTTAGACATTTTTCCAAAATAGTCAAGTAAGCATTGCTGGGACCTGAGTATGACTTGAATGACAATGTTTGGTTTGAGGATGACAGAAATAAGGCTAATATGGCTTCAAAATGGATCAGCTCAGACTAAACCATAATAAAATATATGAAGCCCAGAGTTGAGAAAAGGTAGTAGAATCTAGTTATGTGACTTTAGACTTTCAAACACATTCCAGACTATAGTTTCCCACTTGTATTAATTCTCCTCTTTCTCCTTCTCCTTCACCTCCTCCTCCTCTTCCTCTCTGTCCCCTACTCCTTCTCCTCCTTCTCCTTTTTTTTTGTTACAAGTAATAGAACTGGAACACAAGCTAAATTAAACAAAGAAGGAGATTCCTTGTTTTACATCCTTAAAAAGTCCACAAGTAGATATGGATTCAGGTAATGCTGAATCCAGAGCTTTCTCTATCTTCATTTTTAGCATCTGATATACTTTTTGTTGGTTTAACTTCAGAGGAAAGGAAGCTTTTTTCTCCCAGTAATTTTTGTAAAATCTTGGAATAGTAGTTCATTCTTGGCTTGTGGCATGTTACCAATTATTCCCCAATACAGAGTCCAGAGGGTTGGAGTCAGCTACTGGCCAGGCCTATGCATTGTGCTTTCTCCTGGAACCGATACATGATCTGAATTTTATGCACTGAGAATAGAGATGTTTTCTTTAGATGAAAAAACCAAGGGGCTTTTCCCCATAGAATAAAGCAAGAACTTTAAATGGATAAAAACAACATATATCTATTATAATTTTAAAATATTTATTTATTTTAATTAGTTTCAAGTATACACTACATTGGTTAGATATCTAGATAGTTCATAAAACAATCCCCCCAATTGCTCACTCCCTCCCCTGACCCTCCACCTAGCCAAAGTATTAATGCTAACTGCACTTCCTATACTGTGCTCTCCATCCCCATGACCATCCATCAGCTACTAATTTGTACTTCTTTAACTCTTCACCCCATTCTCCCAGCCCCTCAACTCACTCCCCTCTGTTTATCATTAAATTTTCCACTATATTTGTGAATCTGTTTTTGTTAGCTTGTTCTTTTTATTCCTTAGATTCCACATATAAGTGAAATGATGTAGTGTTTATCTTTCTCTGACTTAAATACCTTCTAGGTTCATCAAAGCAATATCTTTTTCCATCCTCTTCCTTTTAGTCTGTGATTCTTTTAATCTGAAGTGAGTCTCTTATAGGCAACATGTAGAGGTCTTGTTTTCCTTTTCATTTAACCACTCTGTCTTTTAGTTGGAGTACTTAATTCTTTTCCATTCAAGGTATGTAGTGATAGGAATGTTGTTTTTACCATTCTTTATTCTTGTTTTTGATACATATTTTTTTCTTCTTAAAGAGGTCCCTCTAATATTTCCTGTAATATTGGCTTGTTGGTGATAAATTTCTTTAGCTTATTTTTGTCTGGGAAGCTCTTTATCTGTCCTTTGACTCTAAATGCTAGCTTTGCTAGATAAATTATTCTTGGTTGTAGATTCTGAGTCTTCACCCCGTCGAATATTTTTTTGCCAAGCCCTTCTGTCCTGTATAGTTTCTTTTGAGAAATCAGCTGCCAGTTTTATGAGTTTTCCCTTAAAAGTAATTATCTGTTTCCCTCTCTTGCTGCTTTTAATATTCTTTCTTTATATTTAAACTTTGGCACTTTAATTATGATGTTTCTTGGTGTGGGCCTCTTTGGATCCCTGGTTTTTAAAATTCTCTGAGCTTCCTGGGATTTTATGTCCATATCCTTCACCAGGTTAGGGAAGTTTTCATCATTATTTTTTCAAACAGCTGTTCAACATCTTGATTTTCTTCAGTTACACCAATGAGATGGATATTTGGACCCTTAATAGTGTCTCATATGCTCCTTAATTATGTTTATAGTCTTGGCATCTTATCTCCTGCCATTCTGATTGTGTGTCCTTGGCTTTCCCATCCTCTAGATAGAGGATTTGATCCTTTTCTTTATTCACTTTGTTATTCCCTTGTTTATTCCATTTAATATACTTCTCACCTCAGATAATGTATTCTTCATTTCAGACTAGTTCCCTTTTGTAATTTCCATTTCCATTTTTATGTTTTTTTTTTAATCTCTTTGTTGAAGTTCTCACTGAATTTATCTACACTTCCCAAAAGTTCATTGAGCATCTTTATAACTGGTGTTTTAAACTCTGCATCTGTTAGATTACTTGAATCCATTATACCTGGATCTCTGTTCTGTTCTCTCATATGGTTTTTGCTTCTTTTTCTTCCCATTTTGGCTGCCTTTCCATGTCTGTTTCTATGTACAATGCAAAACACCTAAGTCTCCCAGTCTTATTAGTATAGATTTGTGAGGTAGGTGTCCAGTGGCATAGTCCTGAGAGGGGTTCAGCTGCAGGCCAAATTTAGCCCAAGCCTCTGCCACTCCGGGGCCACCTGTTAGGATTCAGCAAGCAATCCACAGATGCTGTGCTTATAGTTGCCTCCAAAGGCCACACCAGAAACAGAGGCCAGCTGCTACCAGTGTGAGTCTTGGCATTGCTCAGCAGGGAACATGGGACTCACTGAGGACCCAACTGTATGTGGCTTGAGTGAGGCTGAGAGTTGGGGGAGGTGTGGTCTCAGAGAATCCTCTGGGCAGAGCGACCTCTGTTATCCAGTTTGATTACCTCACGGTTATTGCAGTTCTGTGTCTGTGCACTGGGATGGGGGAGGGCTCAACAGGGAACAATGGATACCACTCGCCTTAGCCCTCACTCCAACAGTGTCTCCCTGTAAGTTCCTGGTGCCTCGTGCCCACAGCCTAATCGGCACTGATGCTCAAAGCTAGCAGAGAGAGGAGGTCCATCATTGTGAAAATCTTCTTATGGTCACAGCCCCTTTAAGAGGCTTCTGCTGTTGCCAGAGCCTTGGTCTCACTCAGCTGCTGGAGACCGTGCAGCCCCACGTCCTCGCCCCATCCTACCTTCTGCCATTGCAGGGTGAGTTCTTGGATTTCTCTCTAGTTGTATGGCTTGTTCATTTATATCCCGGGCAATTTTTTCTTGCTGCTTGTTCCTTGTTTCCATCACAACTTTGATTTAGTCGCCAGAAGGATGAACAGAACCTCTATCATCTATGCCATTTTTCCCCTATATTATAATTTTTTAAAGTGAAGATGGACAATGAATTAGTGTGATGTATAATTTATAAAGTAGAACTATATTGAAAGGTGCTGACTAAAATAAAGCTAAGATATAAATGGCCTGGTAGTATACTAATACATCTTCTACATGTTGGGAAGAGAGAAATCATTTGATGTATTGACTATTTGTGGATGTTAAGAAGAACCATTACATTTGTATGGGCTCAACAGGCAATAATAGCTCTTAGCCAATGGGTATAAACATATCACAAACTCATGTCTAGTGACTTCTCAATGATGGGTTGACTCAGCTAGAGTAAGGGGGTGGTAAAATCAAATTACGGGTTCATTCTTCATGAAGGGAAGTCAGTTAGTCATTTTACCATGTAGCAGTGTATAAATGCCAGGATTCAAATGGTAATAAAAATAAAACTTTGTAAAATATACTTATGCTAGAATAAGTCTTCATGTTTTTTTCCCCACTAGCAGAGAAAGGAGGCCTCTTGTTCTCAGTTCCACATGAGATGGCAAAATCATCTCAACTTTCAGCATTTCCCACAGTAGCTTATGTATAATTACATTGTTTCTTCAAGGTGCCCTTATTATTTCTCCTCTCATCTTTCCCAGGAGACATGCACCAGGAGGAGCCGGCAAGTTCTCTTGGCAAGAACAGATGAATAAATAAGGAGCATGAGCTTGCGTCTTTTAGCAGAGGTGATTTGTCAAAAACCACAGCGCTGTGGCTGTTTTCAGATTTTAAGGGTTATGTTCAACCTTAATCAAGGAGAATTTTAAATCTAAGTCATTGAATAAATCGAGGAAAATGTTTGAGTAGAACATGAAGTTAATCGTTCACATACTGCTTATTAAATTGGCCTGAGGCATTTCAAATATGTGCTAGAGTGTTAGCTAATGGTGAATTATCTACTCGTGTTTGTTTAATTTATTGAGTGGTGAGTGGGACTGAGTGAGAAATCTCATGAAGAAAATTGACTTTGATACTCAAGAGTGAACAGAATAGCTGAACAAGAGACTCCTAAGGATATAACTACATGATGAATATGGATAAATTGTATTCTATAATACAATCTGTGTTTGCAATATCTTTGTAATTTTCAACATTGTTGTTTTATTATGTAGATCTCAACTATGTATATTACATGTGTTTGGTTATTTCTGTTTTCCTATTCAGATTTCTTCTCCCTTCTCTAATGTGTGTTGTGCCCTTGACAAACTTTAATGAGATTCATTGCTTTATAGTTTCCCATCGAATTTAGCCAACTGAAATAACTCTTTAAAAAATTTTGGAGAGTGAGGTAAAAGAATCAACTCAGAGTTATTATTTTCCAGGATCCTTTACTGTTGGGTCACCACATGTTGACTTCATTATTTCTTAAATTCCACAGCTTCTATTGGGGAGTCCTCTCCATTACAACCCTTTTCCAGATTCTACTAGCCACTTTCTTCCTTTGTGTTTTCAGGCTCCAGTGTCTTGGAGCTTGGCTACATTAATTGGATTTGCTTGATCCTCCTGTACATTCAAAAACAGTCCCTTAATAAACTCTCTTCAATTATTCCATCTGCATATATCATTTCTTTCTTGCTGGTATCCTTACTGACATATTACCTATGTAAAATATGACACATACTATATATTTTTAAGACATAGAATACAATTATATTCAATTTATTTCATATTTAAACACAGCACTTGTGGTGAATATAATCAAAACAAATCTCAGCTTTTTGGGAGGCCAGCTGTGTAAAAACAGTAGCGAAAGTAAGAACAAACAAACAAATAAAAACAAAAAATATGACACATATTGGAGTAGGTGGAATAATATTAATGAAAACTATGTTAGGAGTCATGGATAAAATTGGAAAATCAGGATTTTGAGGGAAAGTTGTCAGGACCAAACAATGAGAGTTGAAATTGTGAACAACCAGGAAATCCTAACATCTGAGGGCTAAGAATTGTGAGAGACTGAGAAAAACTGAAAGAGAGAGAGAGAGAGAGAGAGAGAGAGAGAGAGAGAGAGAGAGAGAGAGAGAGGGAAAGAGAAACACTAGCTCACTAAAGAGGATATATGTATGTGTTGAGTGTGGAGTAAAGTTTAAGGAGGTAGGATGAAAGTTACAGGACCCTGCTGTGTGACAGCACTCACAACCATCTATAGCAGCCTAGTGGTGGCTCTGTCCATGGTGCTGGCAGAGTTCATGCTAATGCATACATCCCCTCTCCCTCTGAGGACTAGGTAAGCTGAAAGAATTCTTAATGCTTAACTGATATGCCTTCAGACTTTCTTAGAAATTATTTTATACTAAAGGCATCCTCCAGAAGAGCAAACTGTACCACGCTAAAAGAAGAAAGGGGGTAATGTCATTTGTCTCTTAGTTATTACACGTTTGCATATGATTGATACTAGCATTACTGCCTCTGGCGATTGATCTGAGCATATTACCATGATAAAACAATTTACCATAAAGATAGGTGCAAATGTGAAAATTCTGAGAAACAGTTTTAAAATAAGAGGCCAGGGCAAAAACAACTCTTTAAGACTACAGGATGGAAATACTTCAAATATCTGTATATAAATATGAGACTGAGTTTCTTCTATGTCTTCCAATATTTTGTCCTGGGTTGAAAAATTGTTACTGTATGTAATAAAATGTCAAATTTTTTTTTTAACGAATAGGATGAGAATAAATCAGAGTATAGAACAAAGGATATTTTTGTGTTTCTGAAAGAAATTGCAATTTAAATCTTAGGTTTTACTTTATTATATCATTGATAGTTCTAACAACACTAACCAAGGGAAAGGAAAGAAATAAGTCTTTTTAAAAGCCTCTTCAACATGATTATTCTTAAAGAAACAAAAAATGTAGTTTCTTGAGAAAATATCAAATGTATGCTCAGTGAGAAAAGTTTATTCATATGGCAGTTTTGAGAAGTTTTGCAGTTCTGATATTAAAAATCTTAAGTTTAAAATGTAATATTTCATACTTATGAGAGCTTTGTGTGACTTCTGAAAACTTATCCTTGGATTAGAATGAACTGATGTGGTTGGGAAAGAGAACCTGGAACAAATTGCAACAAGGATGAGAAAATTGATCTGATGAGACCACCAAATAGAAGCAAGAAGTGTCTTTCCAGTTTTGTAATCAAGTTCTCAAAAAGCACAGGATACACTTACAATCACAACTACAAACATCATCACTTGGAAATTCAAGCACTTGAAAATCATCTCGTGTTCAACATTTTGCCTTTCATCTTCTGATTCTGTAAAAGTCTCTGTGTGTGGTGACAAGAACATTAAAGCATCTCAGGACACATGTTCCCTGCCTTATCAGAATGGAAGTTGTGTAACCTTTGGAATTCAATTGTTTTCCCCAAATAATACATGAACTATTTAGTTCACAAGGTTCTCTTGGGTTTAAATAAGTTAAGCACACATGAATGTATAAAATACATAAATAGATAAAAAGTAATCCAGAGATCAGCAGACTCTTCCAGCTGTTGAGACCTGGATAGAATTGTTCAAACACCAAATTGATGGCCTGAGGAGGATCCTAGTCCTCCTTGAGGTAGCTGAAATTTTCTGGAAACTACTATATCATACTTGCCTTCACTTCTGGACTCCTGGCACTTATTGGCAGCTCTTCAAAGCATCATATTAGATATGAAAATGAAGACCTTCTTGAATTTTCTCTCTTAAATGTGTGTATCCAAACCTATGAAAGTAATCAAGAGTAACTTTGCTTGTGGAGAAAGCAGGAGGCACCCTCTGTAGAAAACAGGTGATTTGTAGAAAGTAAAAACACTTTTCTTGTTATACTGATTTTAATGACTGCTAATTTAATTGATCATATAACAATGGAACTATGGAAGCTTGCTTAAAATGGCACAAAAATTAATAACTAGAATACATAAATCATACTCAAATAAAGCTGCGTAACTACTAACTGGTGCAGTCAAGTGAAATGTTACAAAGAGAAAGACATGGAAAACTAGAGTCAAAATTATTCCATGTCTGTCATGGTTTGTTTACATTAGTACAAGAGAAAAAGACAAACTTGTGGTGTGGCCATCCTTGGACACCTTGCAGATTTTTAAAAACAAAAATAGGTTCAGGCACATGGCACAGGTTTTGGATTTAATATATAAGTTGTTTTTAGCTATGAGCTCATTCTTTTCTTAGAAATTTGGCTGCTAGAAGTTTTTCTACTCATGAATAAAGTAAAGCAAAATGCATTTAATAAATTTCTTTTTGAAATTGGTGGTCTGTCTTTAGAAATTCCTCGGGTCTTTGTGGAGAGTCTATTTTGATGATTTTGGTCAAAATTTTTGGATAACAAGATTATGGAGGATGCAAAACAAGGACTATACCCCTTATTTCTTTCCTTGCTTTGGACCAAGTTATTGGTACTTTTACCCCATTAACAAAGTAAGAGGCAATGCTTTCACAGTCAGAACAAAATTTCACCAGTTCACCAAATTCCAGTATATATACAAGAAAACAAAACACTTAATTATACAACATTAGGAACAATATGCTAACAAAGTTGTCTTCAAATAGGTATGCAAGTGGGAAATAATGTCCTGGCCTGACTAGCTGGGTTTGTCTGACTTCAAATGGGGAGGACGTCAAATATTTAGCTTTCCAGGCATAGTGAGTTGAAACCTGAGAACCAGGATATAAGTGGCAATGTGCTTGGCAGCTCCAAGCAAGCATTTAGAATTACTCATCTTACCATTACACAGCCCTGGCAGGATGAGGAAGGGGGAGGATGACATTATCTGTATTAGTTGAGAACTATCACATTTGCTGCTGTGATGGCTGGAGTCAGAGCAGCAATCTTGGACCATGGAATAATCCTGGGAATGGAGCTAACTTTGTATATTAGAGATACACCCCAGGCAAGAGCCAGTCTTTACTGTTATAGTTCGCCAAGTTGCTAACACAGCTGCAACACCTAAAAACTTGTGTCATGCCTCTCCTTTATGTTAAGTACTTTGCAGTGTCAGATGCTTTACTAAACAGTATAAGGGGAGACAAAGAAAATAAGGGTTGGTGAAATAGAGTTAGATAGGTCAGACTTCAAGACCTAGATTGATATTTGTTAGCTGTGTTACTTGGAGCAAGATTTAAAACTTATCCAGCTTCTATCTGTTCTTTTGTGAAATCTTACAGGATTGTGAGATTTATAAAAAAAAAGATAAAACATACACAGTGTTTTATATAGAGTGAATCCTCAGCAAAGTCATAGTATTATTATAAGTATAGTTATTATAATATTCAAATAGACCATTCCCTTTAAGCTCGCTTGATGTTTTGTTTTAGTCACTCTTAATCTAGTACACTTTTAGACTCAGCTAGATCCAGTCTGGTTATGGTAGGTGATTAGATTTCAATATAGCCCAGAGATTTTGGTTAGATTAAGCATTAAAGCAAGCAGTTTTGGTGGGCTTCTCTGCCACGTTCTAAAATTTGTCTGAAAACTAGGATGAGATAACTTGATCAGAGAATGATCTAACTACTGACTATTGAAATATAAGCAGAAATGCCATGAGTAGCTTCAAAAAATCCTTGTTAGAAAAGAGGACTGTACTCTTAACTCATTTTCTCTTTTTCGGTCTCTTTCTTCTTTTTTTGCTGGCCGGAATGTGGATGTGATGACTGGAGCTGTAGAAGCTATTTTAGAGCATGAGGTAATGTTATAAATGTAGTTAATACATAGCAGAGAATAAAGATAGAGGGAACCTAAGGTTCTTGTTATTATGGAGCAACACACAAGCAATGAACCTGGACTTCATAAACTACCATTATACTGACTTTTCTATTATAGCCAGACTTAACCTTAATTGAGACACTGACCCTTTTGTTGAAACAAGAGGCAAGATAAAAAAGATTTTATGTTGTGCTAACAACCTTACTTGGATCACATAATATGCATATCTAACTTACTTAAATTCAGGTATATATGCATGCAATATATTAAAGAGTAAAACAATTTAAAGTTGTAGATAACTCCACTCTTCGTACCACTTAATGCATTTGTGTTACAGAGTGAGTGTGGGCCAAGGAAGTTCAATCTGCTCTTTTCTCAGTCTGTGTCAGATTTGGTTTAAGTATCAGGCAGCATTGGGTATAATCCCAGTGTTAAAAATATCTATAATTTGTACATCAAGGACTAAACCAAATAAATAGCAATTAAGGGTTGCTATTTTCATCTCATATTATGTTTTGCTTACTTTTTGGCATTAGCACTGAACCTCTACATAAGATGTGCCTCCGCTATGTTTGACATCAAGAATGGCCCCCAGAAGTAATAGGTTCTGGCAGCTTACCAATAGACAAGGAGCTGAGCTTGATTGAGAATACATGGGTTTTGAATCATAAGCCTTGGATCTATCAGCTAGGGGTCTGTAGGCTTAAGCCAAGGCATTGGAAGAAACTAACATTTTGGAAGATCTATTATGTGTCAGGCTCTGTACTAGGCACTTCATACAGCCCAAGTTGTTTAATCTTCAAGATGATCCTGTGCGATTTTTGTTGAAGGACCACTTGGTTAAAGTGGTATGGTATTTCCTAGAATCCCTTCCCTGTGATTCCAGATTAGAATTGGCCAAAAGAGAACTTTATGAGAGATATGGAAGGATAAAATGAAGCCATAGCTAGTACACTCTGAAAGTATTGACGGTCAGATGCAGCAAGAGACAGATACAGAGGTGGGGTCTGGTTTGTCTCCATCTGACCTTCTGCCTTCAACTCTAAGTTCAGCTTTTCTTCTGACTCTCAGCTCTGCTGAACAACAGCAACACCAGATTCACACTGTACTCTTGGTTGTTAACTTACAAAGGCACTAGCACAAAGAGACAACACACTTCCATAGACTTCTATACCTCTCTTGATATTGATTCCCTTCCTGATGCAGAATATGCTTTGCTTCCAAATTCACTGAAAACTCCAACACATCCACCCATGGTTGTGCTTCGGGAGGCCTGGTTTTTGATTTTCCTCTGATCTTCCAATTCTTCTTTCCAGACTCTTTCTTCATTAACAACTCCCATAATTATGTTGTTACATTTCTATAATAAATTCCTATTCCAAAGCACTCAGAGTGGTTATGCTTTCCTGATTTTGCCCTTGTATTATATTTAGTTACTACTAGACATCACTTTTAGACCATATCAGCTTAATCCCTTCCAGAATCATTGAAACTGAAATGAATTTTGATATTAACATCTCAATTCATTATGCAAGTTCCTTATTAAAACATCCATGTAAAAATCTGGTCAGCATTTTTTAAATGAAATTGATGTCAGGAGAGCTGTCTATCATATCATTTAATGTTAACTTTATAAGCTTTCACATGAAAAATGTATCATTAATTGCTGCCAGTTTAGACTGTATTTTTTTGAAGCATTAGTATACTTTTTTTGGAGGGGACATCCATTGGTTTCAGTTTTTACCCTGGCTTCCAGAAGTCTCAGAGACATATATGATGCCTAATTGTAAGAATTATTTCAGCTCCCAATGTATTTGATTATTCCTTTCTTTTATGAATTTAATTCTATTTTACTAATCTTGGAGTATATTTGTCCTTTTTTAAAACTTGTGTCAAATAGGAAATGATTGAGACAATACAGATACTGACAAGATCTGTTTATTCAGTGTCTACCTAGTGTCATCTGGGCTTATCATGTCATTCTCTCCATCTTATTTTTTCTCCATTTCACACTTGAGGAGACTGAGATTCAGCTAGATTAGAAAATGCTAAATGGTCAATGACAGAACTGGAACCTAAGTTTAAATTTATTTGACCCATTCTCTTTCCATTGTGTCAGGCTGCCTTACTGGCTGAAAAAGTCAGATATAAACACATGAGGACACATTGAGATAAGAAATAAGCATCTCTGTCCCTCATAATATGACTTAAGAATGAAGACCTCAGCATGGATTGCTTCTTTGTCTAGGAGAGAAGTTTATGAGTATAAGTGAAATATGACGTAAACATGTTATAAATGGAAGTTAGTGATGAAGATAATGAAATTGATTGTAATAATGAAAATGATGATGGTGATAAAGTTGGTGTAGATAATGTAGTGATAAAATGATGACAGTATATCATTCTACTGCAAAGGAAAATTGTGATTGTTTTCAATCACTTTACTCCTTCCTTATGTATACATTTCAAGAGATGCAGCATATGAAAAACTATTATTGTATGAAATATATTCCTTGACTCTAATACTGATCATATAAAATGGCTAAAATGATTAATGGAGTGCTCATTATGTATCAGACACTATTCTAGGCATTTTGCACATGTTAACTCACTTCATACTTAAAATATTTTTCTTGTCTCCATTTACATATGCTAAAACCAAGGCACAAAGAGCTTATGTTACTTCTCTGACTAAGATCACAAAGCGACTAAGTAGGGGAAGCAGACTTGAAACCCAGGGAATTTGGCTCCAAATCCATGCTCTTTGTCATGATTTTGTGCCTTATTTTCTCTCTGGTAGCCAGGGAAAAGAGCATGCATTTTTTAGATGAACAGATTTGGATTCAAATATAGATTCAGTAACTAGCTATGTGACCTTGAGCTAGTTACTAAGCCCATCTCAGTTAAAGTCTCAGTTTTTCTGAGATTTTTTAACTGTCAAGTGATGGCATTCTTTTGAATTGACCATTTACTTACTTGTTGAGCACTTATGAGCTTAGAACTAAGCAAGGTGCTATGGGCAGAAAATTAAACCACCATTCAAGTGCTTTGCTCATGGATGCAAGCAAAAATATGTTTAAAATACATGCCTAATTGGAATAAATTTTCTTGCAGCTGGTCCTGAAACATTCCAGCTAAGAAGACAAGAAAAGATGTTATCGAAGAAACCCTTCTCTTTTGTTCTTTACTTTCTTCGTGCAACTCACTGTATCCCCTTCTTAGAGAATTTTCTTTATGGTATTCCTTTGTCAATGTTAATTCCATTTTAAATCTACTATCTATATTCACCTTTACAAATCACTAATGCACATCAGAACCCTTGCTGAGATCTGGACACTAAATTTTCAGAGACCTAGTGCATGACTGATGCATGGCAGGGTGGGAAGGATATTATTCCACATCCCTACATTAAAATTATTATAAAAATAGCATCCTGGCTATAACTTGACTGCAAGTGCTAGCATGGAAGACTATTTCCTGGAAGATATGAGAGGATGTGTGTTGGCTTTCTGCAAGGGAAAGGCTGTATGCAGTTCCAAGAGACAGATTGTGGCTTTTTTCCTCCTCTTCCTTGAGTTTGATGACAAGGTATATGACATGGGTCACCCATTCAGATTTGATGGCAGTATGGTGCATGACATGAACCACACAGTCTCAGGTTGCTAAATAATCTCCAGGATTTAAGAAGACAACACACATATGTCTAATGAAGAGAAGCCACAGAACAAAGAAGGTAATTTTTCTGGGATTGAATTTTGCCCCAATTCATGTAATCACCAAGGCTTTCCAGATCAAGAAGGGCAAATGAAAAAGAAAGGCTTAAATGAATTTGCATTCTGAGGCCTCTTGGCTCCTGCTTATTTGGCAAGAGTTGAGCAGCAGACAAGAGACCTGGTTGCTTCCAGGCTGAGCATCCTTCAGGTGTGGCTTAAATCAAGGCTAGATGTTTTTCTCTAAACAAAGAATCATTTTTTTTTCAATGCGATGTTTTCCAACCATTTATTTTACCAGCTGTGAAACATCAACCCCACTTCAGAGGGCAGTTTTCAGATTCAAGTCTGAAAATCTAGAAAAGCCTACTTTAACTCTCCTTTTCTTTTCAACCTGTCTTTGCACTTTAGCATGAAAGTGTAGACTAGGCTGGAATGGCACTCCCATTGAATGCTGCTAGAGGAAAAAGGGAGGATCTGACCACACCCCCAGAAGAAGCCACTCCCAAGAGCTGAGGTTGATTGGCAAGTACTCTTATCTGAGCAGAGAAAGTGTGTGTGCATGTGTGTGTGTGATTGGGGTGGACAAACCAATGAACCAATACTTTTTACACTTTTTAGTTGCTCAACAAAAGATTATAGAATTGAATGGAGCCTCTAAACTTTTCTTATTAAAATATAAGTGGGACTAATAGGGGATAAAAGAGATTTATGGATTACTTTTTATAGTGACAGAGAGATCCTTTGTCTAGAGCCATTTGAATCTGTTGGACATCTACCAGTTAGAATTGTTCTTTAGGAAATTAAGAACATGCAAACCACTCTTATTTTGATTTTTGCTTAAACATTGCTAGTAGAAAGCTCTTTGGAAATAAATGTAGAATGACAAAAAAGATTTATTAAGAATTCATTATTGACACCTTTATGGATTAGAAAACTAAGGCCAAGGAGACTTTTATAGCAGCAGACTATAACTCAAAGTGAGGTCTCCCAGTTTCCAAACTCTTAGATCCATGCTTTACTTTAAAGCCTCAATTTCTGTAGGGTATAGTCAGCAATACTGAAGTGGGAAAAGTGAAAAATGAGACGTATTACATCTTCAGGACAGATAAACTGACCACATTAATTATTTAAGATTCTATAGTGTGTACATTTCCCCATGGGGGGAGGCACTCAGAGGAAGCATTAGCCATAGTCTCTTTACACTCCGAGGACCTAAAATCTATTTGAGAGGTCAAAGTTTGGACATGGCAAGATAACCAACTGAAAGCTGAGAGTGCTGTATGTCAAATCAGTGTAGAGAGAAATTGAAATAGTCAAGGAGGGCTTTACGTAGGAGGCAAACCTTGATGTGAATCAGGAAGGCAAGAAAGTGTTGTTCCAGGAGTTTATAGCAATACAGAGGTAAGAATGAGATGACTAAGGGTAACAACTCTGTTAGCATTGAAGTTTTAATGAAAAGGAGAGAGAGTGAGGCTGGAAATGGAGACTGGGTAAGGTTATGGGTGGGCACTGAATGTCAAGAAGAGAAAGTTGGTTTTCATCCTGTACAACAAACTTATTCAAATATCCTATTAGCAAAATATTGCGAGTTGCACCTAGTGTGTACATAAGTATATGTACACACATTTATATGTATGTACATATATATGTGTGTATATATGTACATACATATGCTAATACATCATATATATTATGAAGCATTCCCCAAAATAGTGTTAAAAGTAATAAATTAAGATGAAATAATTTTAAATGTCTTGATAATTGAGGTGGCCAAAATATACTTAGGCTTATGTTCATTATTATTAAAAAAATATTTAAATTCATATTTCAGACAGTTTATTTGAAATTATTTCTGTTTCTTCTTTCATAATTTTAATTTTATACTATTGGTTTGAAACATTCTATAAAAAACATTCTATTTTTATTCTTTAGGGGTTTACTCCCAACATATTAAAACCAACTGCTAAGTAACCTGAAGCTGATCAATAGCTGTGTCATTGCTCTGGGGAAAAAGAAGCATTAAAAAGTCTTGTTTTGTCGCTCATTTCACCTTCAGCCATATTGGGACAATCTGGAAATCGAGTTGAATGCTCTTATAGGTATACTTGTTTATTAATTATTTAATTAACAGTAAACATTACACACCCTTACTTTCCATAGGCCATTGCTTTGTCTGAACTAATTTCTCTCTTTTCTGGAGATTTTAGCCGTGTGTGTGTGTGTGTGTGTGTGTGTGTGTGTGTGTGTGTGTTATTCTCCCTGAGACCTCACTTGTCTGGGAATACTGACCTTGCCTTTGCAGCAAAATTGTAGTTTTGCTAAATATAAGTTTTATTTCTAAGTTCTAAGATTGAAGATGTTACTTCACCTTCATACTACATTTTTAGGCAAAATTTTTTTTATGATACAAAACCTTGTGCTCATATTTGCTGAATTATCTTATGAAACAGACACACAAAAATCAGTTGGTTATATAATTGAGGGAAGAGACTAAATCTGGCTTAGCAAACTTTCTGCATCCTAAAACATCCTTCAGCAGTCTAAACTATTTCTCATATTTTAAGATTCTTCCATCTCTATTCTTTTAAAAATAAAACATGACTTGAAATTATAGTTATCTATGAGAATATCTTCCTGATCTGATATACCTATAATTGAAGAGATCATTAAAACAAAACAAATAGTGCATGACTCTTAAGCAGAGTGAAAATTCTTGAGATTTAATCTACCTACTGATATTTGCGATTACAACAAATTTGTCTGAACTGAAATGTTCAACTAAATTATTTGAAAAAATGCATTATAATTTCAGTATTATTTCTGTTACAATTAGCTTCCCAGATACCTGTTAGTCCAATTATGTATCTGCATTTACAAATTAGTGTGGAATTGGTTAATTGATAAAGTTTGTGTTGTAGAAACATTTTCTCAATTTTGAGATATGGGGAAAAAACTGCAGTTGTAAACAACACATTATTTATCTTATTATTCATAAGAAAAAATATATTTGATCCTCAAATCCAAGAAATGGTAGAATCATGCTCTACGTCATAATATCTCACCTCAAAGGAATCAGTTAAAATGGCTTTTTTCTTCTATGTTTCTTGGCCATTACATTCTGTCTGATGCCTAGATATCTCTGATTTATATATTTATATCATTCACTACTCTTTAATTGAATATGGTGTTAGGAAAGATATAACATTTCTTATGTAACTTCTAAAGTAAAGCTGGTCATACACACGCGCACACACACACACACACACACACACACGGACACATGCACACACATCACAACTTTTCCAGAATTGACACAATTATTTCATTTATAAACGTATATTCCATTTTTAAATGGAAATATCGTTCTTAATAAAATGAGGCAGTTTCAATAAATTAATGAGTGTTTTAGGATACACTCTTAGAATCAGACCAAGAGAAAAAGACTCATGTGTAAGTGTTTTATTAAGGATGTGTTCTCTGGACACTCTGATGAGGGAGTGGAGGAAACAGGACAGGGAAGGGTACAGAAGTAGGTAGAATAGTTATGTGATTCCAGGCAAAATCTCTACCTGGTCCTGCAGGGGAGCACTGGAGTGTAAATTACATCTCAGAGTTTTTCTTAACTGGAGGCAAAGGTGCCATCAGGGGCTAAGTCCAACACATGGGTGTACATACTGCAAGGTATCTTGAGCTCCTGTATAAGCAAAGCAGCTTTAATTGCCGAGAGAGCAGCCATTGTAAGAGACTTACAATGCAGCCTTTAAAAGTAAGGAAAAGGCCACACAGAAATAATGAAAATTGTGGTCTAGGGGTTCTGGGCAGAGAACACTGGCACTGTCTATTTCACCATCCCTGAGTCCTTATATTCATCCTTCACTGACTTTGGGCTTCTTACCAGAATGTCCACCAATGTTCAAATTCCTTCTGAATTTCAGACCTCCATCCAGGAAAGAGTCAGAATGTGGATTCTGTTGTGTGCTTCTGAAATGAAACTTTTATTTCCCATTCACCCTCTATCATGATGAAGCTGTGGTTTAAGTAAATCAGGTATTTTATTCCAAATTCACAACTGAGAAAGAGTCTCCACAATAAGCCAAGTGATCCTTTTGACGTTTATACAGCTTAACTAGAGGTAAACCCAATCTGGTTCCCACATTGCTGATCATTGCGCTGACTATAGCATCCTCTCTGAAACCTGCAATCAGATGCTGACCTCTCTGTTTCTTATATAAATTCATTCTTTCATATGACATATACCTAGGAATTTAGTGAGTGTTTAAAAAATACTCAATGGTTAATGCAAACTGTCAAGAGAAATTACAAAGTTGCCCCTGATGGTGGTAACTTTTCATGGTTCACTCTTTCTTGTTAAACCGTAGTTGATGTCTCGCTCTTAAATTAAAGGTCTCTGGTAGCCCATGGATGTGTTTAAGTTATTTTGAATGGTCAAATTTATAAATTGAGAGAATTCACATTAACTTTTAGATGTCTGGCATCTTTGCAAAAGTTAGATGAGCTAATAACCTTTTATCTACATTTTTCTGTGTCAACAATTTGTTGAAGTTCAGCATGGGCTGTGTCCTTTGACTGTGTTTCCTTTTGCCAGTCTCTACCCAGTTCACATCTGTCATTTCTGTTACCTGCTTGGTCCCCAGTCACCTGCATTTGCTACTCTTAAACTGATGAGAGAAGATATGAGTAATTTCGAGGGCCTTGCATTTTGGTTCTTGCTCTTTATGAATTTAAAAGGATGAATAACTGAGTTAAACAGAGGTTGGAGAAATCTTAATTGTCAATTCATGGAAACTTCCCTAATCCATTATTATTCAAAGAAAATGTCCTTTGTAGACTGCTTTGTCTTCTGGATGTGTCTTCTTTGCTACCTCTTTAAGCCTCATATTTCCTAAGCATTTGATTGCTAATTAACAACCTCTATGAGAGATGAAATGGAACCATATAAAAAACAAAAAAATATGTTGTGTAGGATTAAGTTTGAAACTGACCATTTATATTAAAGCTTCGCCTTATCTGTAACATTAGTTTTTCCTGCCACTTCTCTGTTTCATTAGCACATATGAAGAGCTTTTTCTCCATGTGTGAACTATTTTTATGAACATATGCACCCACACATCAAATTTTTGCATGCCTTTTGCTCAATGTGGATAAAGTTCTTATATTTTCTCTTGATGCAGCAAGAAGAGACAAGGATTAAATATCTAGAAATCTGCTGCTTTGCCTTTAAATCTGTGACCATCAGTTTGTCACTAAATCTCCCAAGGTTTCAATTTCTTATTTGATCAAATGAGTGGAGCGTGAAGTTCAATAGGATGCTTAGTTAAGTTCCTCCTAGATTTAAAAACTATATGATTGTCCAATTCTTCTAGGATTACTCAAGCTATGCATTTTTCTATAACTTGTGAGATGCCCAGATTCCAAGCATTCAAACCCTAGAAAAGGCAGTATCTAGAATAGTTAGTGATAGCTTTGAAAATAACTTCAAAAATGAAAGACAAAAGGTTAGAAATTATTTTCCATGATTGTACCATTTTTAGGTACAATATAGCTTCTTGTGATACTGCTTCTTCAACCAAGATTCTACTTTATCAAAGTGTTATCATATGAAGAATGATTAAATATAACTTAAAAATATGCTTCAAACTCCAAAATAACAACTTTATCCTAATGCTTTTCCTAATATAAGCCTGGATATTTTGCTGGGAGTCATGAACACATTTGCCATGAAATTCAGTTCATCAATCTTATCCAACCAAAATATAAGTGAAAAGAAAAAAAAAATAACTCAATGGAAAAAATAATGAATCTGAAAGTCATTTTTTAAAGAAGTAAAATAAAGTCAATTTTGTGTTTCTTTAATTTTTGATGATTTATAGTGGGAGTTCTGATGCCCAGCAGGTACCATTTGACATTTTCATTTTCAGTGCTGTGAAGAGATTAGCACTTACTCGTATTGATTTAAACTAGGATTTATACGAGGACTGTCATTTTTATGGAAAGCACAATAAAAGAGATTAGAAAGAAATTGCCAAGCAGCCTGAAACTAATCGATTGTAGAATGCTTTCATTGGGAATTTGCAATTTTACCAAGCAGAAAGTTAACATTCAGGATAAACAACAGGAAATGAAATTCACATCAAAACTTAAGAATTGTTGCCAGGCCCAAACCAAAACACACCACATGGTAGGACACAAGCTATCATACAGTGTCACTCTGCTAGTTTTCCATGGAGTTTGATAAAAATCTGTGAAAGACAGCATTTCAAAGCCTACTGAAGTGAAACAGACACCCACTGAAGGATTGAAGGAAAACATGATGGATTCAAGACAAAATATTGAAAGCTGTGTTTGGGGAGAATTCCTTAGATCTGAATTCAAGATATATCAAGGGTATATGACTTTTATTTGGTTTTGATTGAGAAAGAGTTATTGGCTAGAGGGAAGGAAGTCAGGTTCCAGTGAACTCAGAGTTCACTACTGAATCTGAAAGCCCAGGAAAGGCAAAGAAAAAATTAATGTGAGGGAAGCAGTTATTGCTAATTTCTGAATCAGAGCTCATTCAGCAATTGGCAATGTGACATGTGAACATTGAGACAAAGTATCAAAGGAGGTATCAATGGAATTCTTGACATTCTACCAAAGTGAGACTTAAATAATATCAGGCAATCTGCTTGACTTGAAAAACTACCCAGAATAAAATTCCATTTATTATTACATTAAATTAAATACAAATTAAACATATATTAAATGATAGTGATTTTGCAAAGGGCTCACTCAAGAAAAAAGTTAAAATATGGGAAAGCTACATAAAGTGGCTCAAAATACAGGATGAAGCACTTGAAGGTGGATATTTATAGGACAGGATGACAAAATATGATCATAGTTTTATGGCCTAGAGGAATTGATAGCTCAGAAGAGGAGGTGGTTAAGTCTTTCAGGGAGGGGAGAAGGAAGGGGATTGAGGACATCTTTTAAGAGGAGCTTATAACACAGAGTTTTGAAGAATAGTGAAACAAAAGGGAGAGAAGAACATTCCAGGTAGACAAAAAAGCACAGGTACAGGGTCATGACAACATGTAGGACAGTTGGGAGAGGAGTCCAGAGTTTGACTTTCTTCTGTGGACAATGGAGAAAACTTTCACTGGTTTTAGGTGTGTGTATGCACGGTGTATGCATGGGCCAGGTAGGGAGAGTGACCTAATCAGAACTATGTTTTAGAAAGACTACCTGCTGCTAGCCTAGTCTTCACAAACTGGATCTATGCAATGGTTTTCTACATGGTCCCTCCCTTTCTCCCTTGCCTTCAGAGTGTTATCCTCTAAAAATGTCACCTGTCAATGTTCCTCATGGTACTCAGAGAGGGTCTCTAATATGGTTCAGCCTGTGATGGTTGCTCTAACCACAACTCCTAGTACTCAATAAAATTCTCCATTTCCTTACTGACTTTCAAACATTTTTGTCTTAGTGTGTCTCTTCCTGGAACACTTTCCTCCTGGAAATCTCCATGCTCACGCCCTCAGTTGATCTAGCAGCTCAGATGTCATCTCTTCAAAGAGGTCTTCTCCCACTGTTCTGCATGCATAATATAATTTTAAGTGAATAAATAGATGAACAGATAAGTAAATAAGGGGGACAAAAATGGAGGTAAAGTGTCCTTTGAGAGGTTGGAAGGAGATAACACAAGCGTGCGGGAATTAAGGATAATGGACAGTGCTTGGTAATTATCTGGATATGGTAGAAATGGGTAGGGAGAACTGACTGGAGGACTTGATGGATACATTTATGGAAGGAAGAAGGGATTATCAGATAATAAATAGAATATTATCTAATAGTTACAGGGCGCTTATGGGCCAGGCACTGTGCGTTACACATATTACCTCACCTAAATCTCTAAAGTAGATAAATACTCTTATCATCATTATTTCCTTTTTTAGCTGAAGATCCAAGGCTCAGAGAAATGAAGCAACTTGTGCAAGATCACATAGCTAGTGGGGGTTAAAGCTCAGACTTAAACGTGGGCCTGTTTGATGCAGTTCACATAAACTTAAATTACTTTGGCAACTGCCGGTATTTATAATTGTGAAAATCAACATTTTGTAATTGCAGTGTTCCTACTATTATCTTGGAAGTTTTAGAGGATGAATTTCATTTAATATTTAACATAAGTGCTTTATGCTATAGACAGCCCATTCCCCTTCACACGAAACCCCCCAAAACATTATTAACTTCTCCACACAGTGCTATCCAGACCACTGCATAAGTTAAGTGATCTGGGCATTGCACAAGTACAGGAGATTGCCATGATGTGACTGTTTCCTCTGGAGCAGTATGGCATCTCTGAAATTCTCATGACACATGTTCTAAAACTGTCATTCACTATATTTAACACTCCTTAGTGAAGTAAAGGTAAGTGGAATATTTTCAGAGAGAAAGAGGAAATGAATGGAAGAATGAGGGCCTTGCCAGCCTTAGAAAAAAGGCTCCACTTCTTTAGAAAAGATGTCGTGAAAATATCTGTGAAAAGCAGGAAGACTAGGGCAGATTATTAACACATCACAAGGTTGGGTGGCTGACACAGGTAAAGGAACAAAGAAAGAAAAAGCAAGGCTATTTTCATAAATATTTTATTCACAGCATGAACAATGACCTTTTCTCCAAGCTAAGCTTTTTATAAACATACTAATGGGCAGTCACTTCCCATGAAATTACTATTAAATCATCAAGGTGTAACATCCCTCCTATTTTTCTTTCTTTTCATTTTAATTTGCATAAAATTTACCTTTTAAATCTCTTTTATTATTAAATAGAATACACATTCAGAAAAAGCCATAAAACATAACCCACATTTAAATAAATCACTGTAAACACTCAAATAACTGCCACACAGACTAAGAAATAAAACATTACCACCACTTCTGAGGTTCACTCCCCCACCTTCCCCTTCTCAATTCCATTCTCCTCTCTCCTTCCTAGAAGGAGCTATTCTCTTGACATCCCACTGCTCAGCATCTTTGATAATTGCTTAGCAAGAGTTTATTAATACTCTGTACCCAGGACTGTACTGGATGCTTGAGATCATGACCCAGGACCTGGCATTTAGAAGTTTACTGTTGAGCTGTGGGGCATAATGTAGACTTTGCAGCCTTTTGTCCTGTATTCAATTCTATGTTCTGCCACTTTGTAGCCAGGAAGCCTGAGACAAGTTATTCCCCCTGAGCCACAGTTTCCTCATCTATAAAGTGAGGATGAGTACTACCTTATAGATTTCAAAATAACAGACCCAAATAAACATGGAATAAACACAATTGTTGCTATAGTAGTAGTAGTAGTAGTAGTAGTAGTAGTAGTTATGATTATTAGTAGCATTAGTATGTAGACACTTGCATCAGAAATATAATTATTAAAATAGACAATGAGTGATAAATGTCCAATGCGAAGTACAGAAGAAAGATGCTACTTGAGAACCAAACCATCTATACCCACACATTTTAAAGCCTACATCAACATGACTTTATTATTCTACTATCTTCATCAACATGCCATCATCATTTAGAAAACTCTTGCCTAAGAAGTTGCAAATAACTTGATTGATCATTTCAAAAACTTCTCCAAAGACCCATTGATTCTTGAAAAAAAGCATCAAATGACATTTTATACCCTGAGTCTTTGAACCCTCATCAAAAATTCCTTACGCTGCTATGTCCACTAATTTTAAACTATTATGTCATGATCCTTACTCATTCCTAACCAAGCCTGTAACCCCTCTCACTGAAAGATTCACTTTGAACTAGACTTCAAAATCTCATAAGTACCCTTACTTTGCCTTGCCACCTCAGAAATGCTACTAAGACCCTCTAAGTAGTATTCTCTCTTCCTGTAAAGAGTAAACTCAGCTTTTTCTATCAATATGTTGTTTTGAGATATTTTCAGGAACCAGCATTAAACATAATGGAAGGAAAATGGGAGGAGAGGCATTTATTTTCTTTACTTCTAACAATTAATGCTGTGCCTTGTTCCCAAGAATTGCTCAATAATGATTTGATATATTTCTGAAATGACTGAACACATGAATTCAATCTTCAGAGTGCACCTTTCCCAGATGAATTTAAAGTGTGACTCAAGTCGTTTTAAATATAAATAAAATTAATGACATAAAAGCTAGTATTTATTGAATATTTATTACGAGCTGGCATTATTCAAAGTTCCTATTAAAAGGTAATGTTTTTTTAAAAAAACTGGCAAAATCATAAAATCATAAAAATCATACAGATAAAAATGAGCACCTGCCAAAGATTGATTTAACTCATAGTTCATCCATATGGGTTATCTCCACCTTCCATTGTCTTTGAGCTATTTTACAACTCTGTAAGTTGTAGAAAACTGATAGTAATACAAATTATTCTTGTCTATGAAATACAAATTGGGTCTAGTGGAATGAAATTGATTAATGCTCTGTAGATATTGACTAGTTTTACATTTAATTATAAATGTTTTCAGCATTTCTTATTACACCTATATGTGTGGTTCTTTGGATTCATTTTTGAACTGATTGTAACATCTTGCTAAAGTTGTTTTCTAAAGTGGTGGGACCATTTTACATTCACACTATCAGTGGATGAGAGTCCCAGTTTCTCCGCATCCTTGTCAACACTTGGAATGGTCAATCTTTTTTATTTTAGTAATGCATAGGTGTGTAGTGGCATCTCATTGTGATATTAATTTCCATCTTCATAACGACTGATGATGTTGAGCATCATTTCATGTATTTATATGCTAGCTGTATATCTTCTTTGATGAAGTGTTCAAATCTTTTGCTCTTCTTTATTGGGTTGTTTATTTTCTTATTATTAATTTTTAAAGTCTTTTATGTACTGTAGACACAAGTCTTTCATCAGTTACATGCTGTGAAAATATTTTCTCCTAGTTTATAATTCCTTTTTATCCTCTTAATAGTGTCTTTCAAAGAGTAAATATGTTTAATTTTGATTAAGTTCAATTTATCAATTTGTTTTTATGAATTATGCTTTTGTTGTCACATATAAGAAATCTTTGCCTAAACCAAGCTGTAAATTGTTCTCACTTGTTTTCTTTTTTTATAGTTTTAGCTTTACTTAGAACTCTATGGTATGTTTGTGTTAATTTTTGTATATTGTGCCAGGTAGGACTCAAAGATATGGATATCCAATTATTATAGCCATATTTAGTGAAAAATCTATCCTTTCTTCACTGATTTTCAGTTTTACAAAATGAAAACAGTTCTAGAAATTGATGTTACTCAATGTTGCAAATATATTTAATGCCAATGAATTGTACACTTAAAAATGGTAAATTTTAAGTAATGTATATTTTGCCAAAATAAAAATTAAGAAAAAACCAATTTAGTAAAGAAAGGATAGTCTTTTCACTAAATGGGGCTGTAATAATTGGATATCATTTATAGATATAACACTGTTGAGGTTATGCATTTCTCTTTGAGTGAGATTTTTTAGTTTGTATGTGTCAAAGAATTTTTTTGTTTCAACTATTTTCTAATTTATTGGCATAACTTTTTTATAATGTTACTTTGTTATCTTTTTAACTTCTGTAGAATCTGTAGTGATGTCAACCTGTTTATTCCACATGTTGGTAATTTGTGTGTTCTCTCTTTTTTTTCGATTAATCTGGCTACATTGGTAATTTGTGTGTTCTCTCTCTTTTTTTGTGTGTGTTTTCAATTAGTCTGGCTATGTGTTAATTTTATTAATCATCTCAATTAACAAACTTTTGATGCAATTAATTTTCTATATTTTTTCCTGTTGCATTCATTTCTACTCTGATCTTTATTATTTCCTTTCTTCTGCTTATTTTTGGTTTCATTTATGCTTTTTAAGATTAGTTTCTTAAGGAAGAAGCTGAAATAATTAATTCAATACATTTTTTCCAAATTAGGCACTTAGTGTTATAAATTTCCCCTTAAGAACTGCATTAGTAACAACTAAAATTTGATATGTTGTGGTTTTATTTTCAATTCAAATAATTCCTTGTTTCACTTTTGATTTTTTTTTCGATCCATTAGTTATTTAGAATTGTGTTAGTTTCCAAATATTTGGGTATTTTTTTCAGTAACTTTCTTATTGATTTCTAATTTAATTCTATTGATGACAAAGTACTTTGCATGACTTAAATACTTTTTTTTTAAATCAAATATTAAGAGAGAAATATTGACATCTCTGATTATAACTGTGGATTTATCTATTTCTCCTTGCAGTTCTATCAGTTTTTTCCTTCATTTAGCTTGAAGTTTTCTTAGTGAGTGTATAAATATATAGAATTGATGTGTTTTCTTGATGAACTGATCCTCATATTGTTATAAACTGATCATTTTTAACTTTGGTAATATTCTTTGCTCTAAGATCTATTTTGTCTCATATGAATAATGTTGCTGCAGTTTTTTTTCTTTAGTGTGATGGATGCACTCAAGGTGATCACCATTTCTGTGCCCTTGTGTAATGCCCTCTCCATGAGTGTGGGTAGAACTTGTGACTTGCTTCTAACCAATAGAATTTGGAAAAGGTTATGGGCTGACACTCTCATTTTAAATTTAATTTAATTTTGGATGGTTTCTATTGCTATGTGTTAAAGTTTATTAATCTTTCTTCTGCAAGGTCTAATCTGCTATTAATCCCATCCACTATATTTTCATTTCAGACATTGTAATTTTTATCTCTAGAAGCTGGATTGAGATCCTATCATTTCTACATGTCTTTACTTAACTTTTGATCATATATAATACAATTATAATGACAGTTTTGATGTCCTGGTACGCTAATTTCAACAACAGAATTAGTTTCAGCTAACTTTCACTTGATTGATTTTTCTCTTTATTGTGGATAGTATTTTCCTGGATCTTTCCATGTCTGGTAATCTTTGAAAGACAATGTAAAATTTACCTTGCTGCTAGATAGTTTTTATTTCTATAAATTTTCTTGAGTTTTTTTTTTCTAAATACAGTTTATTTACTTGGAAACACTTTTACCCTTTTGAATTTTCCTTTTTAAATTTGTTAGGCAAGACCAGAGCTGTTAGTTTTTCTTCATTACTCAGGCAAAACTCTCTTGATGTCCTTATGAATTATATTTCCAATCAGCCTCATGGGAAGGCACTATTCCTAGCTCTGATTATTTTCTCCTCTAGTCCTTTTGGATGTTTCTTCACCTGGCTTCAGGAAATTCCATGAATGTGCTGATCAATAATTTGCTAAATATTCAGGTGGGACCCTCTGCAGATCTTTGGGGTTCTCTCTCTGTGCAGATCTCTCCTCTTTGGTACTCTGCCCTGCAAACACTAGTTGCTTTGGTTTTCCTGGGCACTCAACTCTATTTTCTAAACTTGGGGAATCGAATCTGTTGGCTACCACCTTGGTCTTCCTTTACTGTGCCATAGGTGAAAACGCTCTCAAGGCAGTAAGCTGAAGCAATTTTAAAGTTGATTTCATTTGTTTCTCATCTCTTAGGATTCACTGTCCTTCTTTCCCTGATATCTAGTATCCTTAAAACTTGCCCACAAATTTTACATGTTGTTTTGGTTGTTGCAGGCAAGAAGGCAAATTTAGTTCCTGTTACTTCATCTTGATCCCTCGAAGTTTTGAGATGTGATACTTAAAAGAGAAATCAGTAATCAAAAGCAGAATGTGTTGTGCTTTTTTAATTTAGCAAGATATACATACATACACACACACACACACACATATATGTATGTATTTTGTAGCCTTCTTGCATCTATGCTAACCCTGATAATTTTCATTAATAATCCTGTAAGATCAAATGAGTTGATAGATTTATTTGGATATTTTATGATGTTTTGATATTATCTTCAAATTTTTTATCTACCTTTCCAAGGAAGGATGTTTTTCTTCTTGCTTCAATAAAAGAAATGAAGATATGACAACATTAACATTAGAAGGAATGGATGTTAACTGAAAAATACTCTCCAATTTAATCATATCTTAATTACCTATGATATTGAATGGAAAAAAGGTACTATAACACACACATGAGGTGTCCACATGCATGTGTCTACATAAAAATTTCCAGAAATGTGCATCTTCAGATTTTAAGTTGAAGAGTTTACTATCTTACTCCTTACCACTTACATTTTAGATGTCAAACAACTCCCCTTACATCTTTATCAAAATGTATATAACATCTTTAAAGAAGAGTTAGTAGCTCAATTTAAAAGCTTGTCAGGGATAAAAAATGTTGCTACAGGAAGTCGATATTGTTAGGTCTGTGAATTGACTGAATGTGTTTAAGCAGCAATATCTGTGGTCTGTGTCTAGCCTCTCTCATTACTCTTTCTCCTCTCCTAGCAGGCTCTGGGAAGAACTTCCTCTCACACAGTTCTTGGGAGCTATACAAGTACCTGATTCCAGTGGATATGCCATTTTGCTTTAAAGATTAAGAAAGAGGAAACATTTGTTTATCTTTTTCTGCTTAGCTAACTTTGATTTTAATAGGGACTTCTGCTGCTGTGACTGCTTTTCAGATGGGGGTCCATGTAGACTCACTAGAGAGAGTGTGGACCCCTTTCTACTCTTGAGCTCAGAAGGTATCTTTAAACCTGTGTAGGTCCTGCAACACTTCAGTAACTCTATGTGAAGTCTCTAGTCTCTCAGAGAGACTAGACTGAATGCTAAAGACGGATGCTATCATGGAGGTGATTGACAGAAGCTTCCTCAACCATTAATATGGGAAACAAGCTGACCTCTCTTGTCTGTCTGCATTCACCCAAGACTGGTATCTAGTTAACTGACTTTATTATTTTATTTTTCACTTTTTAGAACAAGGAGACCTACGTATATCGAGTCATATTATGTGTATCTGTGCATTTAAAGAAGCTTAAACAAATGAATAAAAAGGAAGAAAAAATTTAAAGGAGCTATACACAGCATACAAACATGGCAAGATTTGTAAACAATCACAAGAGAGGTACATGTCAAGGAAAATTCTTTATATCTCCCTCCCACATTTGGATCTATAGGAAGAAGAGTCAGTGTAGTCTGCTGCTGTATTTACGCAAGTCCCATCTTTGGTACTGAGTACTCAGTGACCCTTATGTGCCAGCTGATTTTTTCACTCCCAGAATGGCTTTAGAGATTTCATAGTTCCCGTGGCAGAGAGCTTAGAGGATTCCTGAAACATCCTGTGGCTATGGGTGGCTGCGTCACCAGCTCAAACTGAAAGTTTGCATTTATGTAATCACTTTTGCAAAAACAGTTATGGTTTTTATTCATTTTCCTTAAAAATGCCTCATAATCGTCTTGACCTGACTTACACAAGTCCCTTGAAAGGGAATCTTTCTTGATTCCAAGCATGTGCCAGGGTTGTCCTGTAGTTGCCCCCACTAACAGGTCCCACCGTTGCAGTCTTACCTCACCAGGAGCATAGTCGGGAGCATGAAATGGCCATTGGAGTGCAGCTTGGGGCTTGTCTGTCAGGGATTCCCAATGCCGCAGGTTCCCACAGTGTCTGTCACATCCAGTCTGGGAACTGAGGGAATGGAGGACTTGCTGATGGCTGCCGCTTCAGTCTAGGGTAACTTAAATAACACTATAACCAGAATTCAAACTGCTTTGCTTTATTTTTTAAAATGTGTAGACAAAAAGATCTCTGTAGCAGAAGAGATTGTCCAGAAAAAGGCCCAAATACATATGGGAATTTATATGTAAAAAGATAAAAAAGATCATTGTCATTTATAGTAATATTAGGACTCCAGGATATATATGTATAAAAACAATTATGTTTAATCCATCTCTCACATCTAACACCAAATTGAATTCTAAAATAATCAAAGGTTTCAATGTGAAAAATGAAGCTGCTCATAATTAGAAGAAAGCATTTTTAAAAAATAATCTTGATGTGGGAAACACTTTCAAAGCATGATTCCAAAACCAGCAGCTATAATTATTAACTGCATAAATTCAAAAAAAATCCTATATGGTAAAAATCCTGTATGATGAAGTCAAAAGACAAATGATAAACAAAAACAAATCGCAACTCATATTCAAGTAGTTAATTATCTGAACATATAAAAATTCATTCAAATTGATTAGACAAAGTATCAAAACCACAATAAGAAAATGGCAATGAATACAAACAAATATTTTATAAAAAAGAAATACAAATGTCTTATGTATAACAAGCCCATCTAATTAATAATAATAGAAATTCAATTAAAACTATAATTAGAATATCATTTTTCATTTTATAGTCAAAGCATTTAATAACTTTGTGTTAGCAAGAGTGTCATAATATAGAAAGCTTTATACTTTGCTTCTGGGATGTCAAATGGTACACTCACCATAGAGGCATTTGGCAATATTTGAAGATTACAAATGTATACTTGTAGGCCAGCTTCTTCTGGGAATTGATTGTGAAGACATATATGTGTACAATTTTTGTATGTTCAAGTGTAATAGTCTTGTGGTTGTCATAATAAATTACCACAAAACTTGATGGCTTAATATGAGAGAAATTTATTTTTTCACATTTCTGTATGCCAGAAATCTGAAGTAAGCATCACTACACTAAAACCATGGTGTTGACAGGGCCACACTTCACTTGGAGGCTCTAGGAGAGAATTTGTTGGTTGCCTTTTCCAGCTTCTGGTGGCCACTGGCATTCTTTGACTTGTTGTCATGCTACTCCAATCTTTAATTTTAGCATCTAAGCTGCCTAAGCATCTCTGTCCACAAAATTCTCCTAATTCACTGTGGATAAGATACAATGGTACAAAACTAAGGTCATAAGAACCCCTTTGGGGCCATCATATATTGGAAGAAAAGACAATAAGACATTAATTTTATGACAACCTTTTAAAACTTGGGCCAATATTCTCCTGCTTAAAGGGACTTAGTTTTGGAGAGGAGCTTCAGCAAGATGTAAAATGCAGGTGTCTAGACCTGGAGGTCAAGGACCACAGGGCCAGGAATCACTTCGTAGGTTTTCTGTATTGGCTTTATTAATACTGTGTTGGAACAAGTGTTGGATTTGCTCAAAGTTGGGACATCTCTGTGGATAATTCTTCATCATCAGAGACTATGGTCTCTTCAGCAGGTTTGGGTGGGCTGAGAGGGAGACTTTTGCACAACAGGGCCATCTCTACTTGGACAAAGAAAAGCTGCTTCATGCAATTGGAGATGGTCTTCAAATCAGAGTAAGTGGTGTGAGTGATGGCTATGAAGACAGATCCCATGCCCCGCAGAGATGTTTGTGGCTCATGGCTTCACTTTGAGTGTGAGTTTCCCTTTGTCGCTCATGGCTTCAGTTATTTATGCCTTCCGAATTCCTTGCTTCAGCCCCTATGGGGCCCAGGTGAGCTTCTTGCCCTTGGACTTTTTCACTCAACTTTCACTTTGAATTTGATTTTCCCTTCCTGGCAAGCCAAAGAGACCTGAACAGAACATGGGTTCACTTTTCAACATTCTTTTTTCAAATGAAACATAGGGATACTATATAATCTGAAATCAATGTTTGTAATACCTATGAGGGATCGATAACATTGGTGGGCGAATGTAAACTTGTGATAATGTAAACTGCCAAATACTAATGGGGATGTGTGAGGCAGGGAAAAAATCCACTGAGATGTAGGCACAGCCATTTTTTCATCTTTATTAAAATATAATAGACAATTAGTTGCTTGTATTTACATAGTACAATTCAATGATTTTTTTTTCAATTATAGTTGGCATACAATATTATACCAGTTTCAGTTGTATAGCATAGTGGTCAGAATCCACATAAGTTGCAAAGTGCTCACCTTACTAAATCTAATATCCTTCTTCCCCCTTACATATTTATCACAACATTATTAACCATCTTCCCCATGTTACACTTGACATTTCCATGTCTATTCTGCAACTACCCATTTGTACCTCTTAATCCCTTTGCCTTTTTTTGTCCCTCCAGCCTCCTTCCCATCTAAATATTCTCTGTATCAAGGAGTTTAGTTCTGCTTCTGTTGTTGTTGATTTTGTTCTTTAGATTCCTTACATTCGTGAAATCATGCGATATTTGTCTTTCTCTATTCAGCCCATTTCATTCAGCACAATATCCTCTAGGTCCATCAAGGCAATATCTTTTTCCATCCCCTTCCTTTTAGTCTGTGTGTATCTTTTAATCTGAAGTGAGTCTCTTGTAAGCACATATGTAGGGGTCTTGTTTTCTTACCTATTCAGCCACTCTATCTTTGAGTTGGAGCACTTAACTTCCATTTGAGGTACTTGTTGATAGGAATATAGCTATCACCATTCTTTATTCATGATTTTGATATGTTTGTTTCTCCTTAAAGAAATCCCTCCAACATTTCCTGCAATACTGGCTCGGTATTGATGAATTCCTTTAGCTTATTTTTGTCTGGGAAGCTCTTTATCTGTCCTTTGACTCTAAATGATAGCTTTGCCAGATAAAGTATTCTTGGTTGTAGATCCTGGGTTTTCATCATGTCAAATATTTTATGGCAAGCCCTTCTGTCCTGCATAGTTTCTTTTGAGAAATCAGCTGCCAGTCTTATGGATGCTCTTTTGTAGGTAACTAACTGCTTTTCTCTTGCTACTTTTAAGATTCTCTCTTTGTTTTTAACCTTTGGTATTTTAATTATGATGTGTCTTGGTGTGTGCCTCTTTGGGTTCCTGGTTCTTGGGACTCTCTGAGCTTCCTGGGGTTGTATGTCTATTTTTTTTCACCAGGTTAGGGAAGTTTTCCATCATTATTTCTTCAAATAGCTCTTCAACCTCTTATTTTCCTTCATGTACCCCTATGACATGGACATATTTACATTTAATTGTGTAAATTATTATTAAATTATTATTATAGTCTTGGCTCTTTTTCCTGCTGTTCTGTTTGGATGTCTTTGGCTTCCCCATCCTCTATGTCAGTGGTTCAATCCTCTTCTTTATCCATTCTGTTTATTACATATAATATACTCTTCATCTCAGATAATGTGTTCTTTATTTCTGACTGGTTCCTTTTTATAATTTCCATTTCAGTTTTTATGTTTCTTATCTCTTTGCTAAAGTTTTCACTGAGTTCATTCGCTCTTTCTTTACTTTCATTGAACATCTTTATAACCAGTGTTTTGAACTCTGTATCTGTTAGATTACTTGACTCCATTATTCCTGGATCTCTGTACTATTCTCTCATATGGTTTCTGCTTCTTTGTCTTCCCATTTTGGCTGCATTTCTGTGTCTGTTTCTATGTACCAAGCAAAGCACCTAAGTCTCCCAGTCTTATTACTGTGGATTTGTGTAGTAGGTGTCCAGTGGCTGAAGGCCAAATTTAGCCCAAGCCTGAATCCCTCCAGGACCACCTGTTAAGATTCAGCGAACAATCCACAGATGCTGTGCTTATAGTTGTCTCAAAAGGCCAGGCCAGAAACTGGGGCCAGCTGCTTCTAGTGTGAATCGAAGCGCTGCTCAGCTAGGAGCATCTGATATGTGGAGGATACACCTGGATATGGCTTGGGTAGGGCTGTGAGTTGGGAAAGGTGGAGTTTCAAGAAATCCTCTGGGCAGAACGATCTCTGTTATCCAGTTTGATGAAGTCTCTGCTTTGACAGTGCTGAGTCCATACACTGGGAGGGGGGAGAGCTCAACAGAGGAAGAATGGATACTGCTGGCATTTCTGTACAGAGCGAGTTTCTCCTTGGCCTTCGCTCTGACAACTCAGTGTCTTCCTATAATTCCCTGGTGTCCCCTGTGTAACCGAACTGTTATTGGTGCTCAGAGTGAGCAGGTTCATCACCATGAAAATCCGTTTGATGTGGTCCCTTTAAGAGACGTCTGCAGCTACTTCTGCTGGAGCCTCTGTCCCACTCAGCCCTTTGGGACTGGGCAGCCTCGTGTCCTCACCCTATCCTACTTTCTGCCATTACAGGGTGATTTCTTAGATTTCTCCCTAGTTTTTGGCTTGTTTATCTAGATCTCAGGTGATTTTTCCTTGCTGTTTGCTCCTTGTTTCTGTCTCAACTTTGATTTGGTCCCCAGAGGGATGAACAGAGCATCAATCATCTACGCCATTCCCTCCCACCAATGTTTTAATCTTGACCTCATCATTTACTTGTGTGATTTTGGGCAAATAATTTAAGCTTTTCTAGACTTTATTTTATTTATATATGGGGAAATACTGCATTTTGTTTTGCTGAGAGGATTAGAGATAATACATGTGCAGTGCTGAGTGAAATACTTGGTACTTAGCAGATGTTCAATAAACAGTGACTGATTAATGTGACAATGAGTGCGCCAGCAATGAACTAATTGATTGACTGCAACCGTAATGGCAAGTGTCAGAGTGAAATGGAAACCACATTTATATTAATAGACTAATCTGAACTCAATAAATGTAGAATTGTCAATGATCAGGTTGGTGAGAAGGGTTAGAGTGTATATGGAGATGTGAGCACATTTTGATTGGATGAGGAAACTGCCTAACTAAAGCTAAGGATGCTGAGGAATTAACTGACAAAAGGTACTTTGTGTCACACTGGAAACCTATGAATTAACTCACTTGGGGTGGTGTACCATAAAAGCTGACAAAGCAATGAAATTCCTATATGTTAGATAAAAGAGGGGCACTAATTATTACAGTAACCATGACAGAGATGAAAAACAGATGAGTTAACTTCCAAATGCATCACTTCTCCGCCTTTTGGCTAAGATCAAGTGTAACTTCCAAATGCACTTTTGGGATCAATCGATCTCCTGAAAATCAGAATCTCATGTTTGGGAGTTATTTTATCTAAGCTTTTATTGCCATGTGATCTTGAATCACAAAACATATTTGGTTGCTCCCCATTAAAAAGTTGAAATGTTTTACTCTAGACTTTAAAGTGCATAATATTTACCTAGAGCTGCAAATCCTGTTAAGATGCATATCCTGACTCTACAGGTCTGGAGTGGAGCTTGAGGTGCTTCGTGACTTACTCACTCCTCAGTGAGGCTGATGCAGACTACAATTTTGAGTAATGAGGCTCTATGTGACAGAAAAAAGTCATTGGTTAAAATTTTTTCTAGCCATTTCTCTAGCTTTTTCTTTTTTACTTTCATAGGCAGTATTACATAAAAAGAGTTGAGAATTGAATAGATGCCAGAATGACATATTCCTGAAACCCACTTACAAAACTCTGGGTGTTAGAGAAGATCTTTGGGTTTGAAACTTCCAAGTATCAGTCTCAGTTTTCCACTTGGCATCCAAACTGATGAGCTATTGCTTGCTTTCTGACCCTCCACACCTGGACACTTCCTCCAAACTTGCCCTGCACTTTAGTGCCTGTGCCATAGGTAAGAAGCAGATGGGTACAATTTTGGGGAAAGAGGAAGCAGTCTATGAAATCATGTCACTCTAGGGTCTGTAGTCCCTTCAACTGCAACAGTTCATTGTCACTTAGCAGAAATTGCTGGTCATGAATATTTAACAAATTTGCAATTAGCTCATCTACTAACATGATTACTGAAATGGAATAAGCCATTGAATAAAGCTGCCAGGATTATGTACATAATGCCTTTCTGATTATACATGTTTACACATCTGTTTTTATTTTTCTGTCTCTTCTAGCCCCATTTCTACCAATTTTTATAAAACCACATGACACACCTTATTGACTTTTATAGTCTCATATTGTGCTAAGTAGGTCGATGAAAGCATTTTTCACATTCTGGGTAGAATAGACACAGTCTTCAGCTTCTGAGGCAACATCATCTGACACGGGTTTATCCCACAGTGAGAATACCTTAAATCTTTCCCTAATTCCTCACTAATTTCATCTATGGTCCAATCATCAAATTGCCCAAATTTCTGTTTCCAAAAATGTGTTACATATTATCTGTTTGATTCATGCTAATTAGTTTGTAACATGTATTAATTAAAAATAAATCTGTAGAGGAGGAGAGAAAACACTTGATTTAAAGTCAGGAAATCTTGAAACTCAATGACCAGGTGACCTTGTGCCACCTATTTTTATTTGCAAACTGGAGACAATAACTATTTCCTGGTATTTAATTATTGAGATTATAGGTTATTCTCTTAATTCTGTTAGAAACAGCTTCCTGCTACTACTCCTTTCAAGAAATAAAAGAAAAAAAAAGAAAAATAAAAGATTTACTCAATGATAAAAAGTGGTACAGCAGGGTAGAGAATCATCTTTCTGTCTTCTATCTAGAGAAAGCTTTTTCCTCTGTTGGTGAAAACAACTCATAACAGTAACATGAAAACACTTGAGTTAGATCCTTGAAACAAAAAGAAAACATTGCACCACTCAAAACAGACATTATCACTATGCTTTGACTATTAATCGGTTCTGCTGTAAAATGGTTTTTATTTTTTCTAAGTGCATTTCAAACTGTCAGTGAGGCAGGGTAGGTCACATTATCTCTGAACTCTGATGAATTGTGCTGTCTGCTTTGCTGATAAATCCTGTTCTCTTTTTCACAGTGTTTTTAGAAAACGATCTTAATATTTCTTGCATACAGCTTGGATGCCTAAAAAGCCATTGTATCAGAAGTGCAAAAGACATTATAAATAGTGTAAGAGTTACTAGAAACTATTGATAATAATGGGCATGCTACTTTGCATTGAACTGTAAGGCTTTTATGCTTGCAAAATGCTTTTATATACATTAGGTCACACATTCTGCTTATGCTCCCAGACACCTTCTACTTTTTAGGATGGGCTTTTTCTAGCCCTTCTGCTGAAGGAATCCGGGTCTCGGCAGTTGGAATCAACCCAGCACTGATTATACTCTAACGTCCCGTCCTATGGGTCAGCAACATGCGGGCCTCTCTATTTGTTTTTTACTGCTTATCATTAGCCCTAAAAGAACATTTGAACATTTGTTCGCTTATTAGTTCATTCAGTTATTCTTTCACACAATAATTATTAGGCACCCAATATCTGCAATGTGCTTGATTGTAGGGAAATAGACATAAGTGTGACATCATTTCTATTCTCAGGGAGTTCAGTGTAATTGCAACATTAGACAAGAAAATCAAGGACCCAGATACAAAGACAGCCCAACCAGCTCAGCCTGAGGTGGTCAGCAAATGCTTCCATGGGCTAAATCTTTAGAGGTGTCATTAATTATGAGGAGAATAGATGGTGAATGGGAAGAGAGATGCTTCAAATAAAAGAATTGAAAAGCAAATATTGGATGTCCCAAACAGCATGGCCTATAAGCAATTGCAACACAGCAATACATTTTATATTCTAAGATACAGTTATTTGTTTAATTCTTTATTATGGAAATTAACAAATATACACAAAAGTCAGGGGGAATGGTATAATAAGGTCTTGTAGGCCCATTTCCTAGCTTGAGTGATTTTGTGTTGTTAAAGAAAATGAAATTCATATCTGCTGTTAGCTTTATGGCTTCAGGAGACCACACAATGGAACAAAAAAGAGAACCCAGAAACAGATTCATGCCAACATGGAAACTTGACAAATGGCAGAACTGGCACTGCATATCTGTTGGGGAAAGAATGGAACATTCTAAGTAGTGATGTGATGATTAACTATATGGAAAAAATAAATTTAGGTACTTCCTCCACAATCTATATAATTCTAAATTCTAGGTGACATTAAAGAACTGAATATAAAAGGCAAATTATTAAATTATTTTAAAGAAACTGTAGAAGAATATTGTTATGGACTTAGGGTAGGAAAGGATTTCTTAGAATTAAAAATCACAACTTTAAAAAAAAGCAGTAAATTTAACTACACTAGGACAAAACACATATGTTCATTGTGGTCTAAGAAAAATTAAAAAGACAAGCTAGAGTTTGGGAAAAAAAAGTATCTGAAATATATATTATTAAAGTAAATGATCATGATTAAATTATAGAATATATAAAGAATTCTTACCAAGATAAATAATCTCATAGAATAATAAGTTAATTACACGAGCAGTCAATTTTTAGAGAAGAAAGTATGACTGGTCAATGAACATATAAAATACATTGAACCTCACTAGTAAGCAGGAAATTAAAATCAAAACCATAATGCTCTAGGTTGCATTCACTGGTAATTTTGATGTTTTTTATATATTAAGCTGGATCGTGGGTACGTGGTGTTCATTACATTATTCTATGTGCCTTGTAGCATATCTAAATCTTTGTATGTGTGTGTGTATGTGTGTGTGTGTGTGTATCTATATCTATCTATCTATCTATCTATATCTATCTATCTATATCTATATCAATATCTATCTATCTATCTATCTATCTATCTATATATTTATATCAGATTTCCAAATAATGTCATTTCCTTATAATGTTGATGAGAAAAAAAATTGATTCCCAGCCAGTGTTACTGTCTGTGTGGAGTTTGCATATTTTCCCCATGTCTGCATGGGTTTTTTTCCTGATGCTCCTGTTTCCACCCACATCTCAGAAATGTGCACGAGAGGTGAATTGGTGTGTCTACATGGTCCCAGTCTGAGTAAGTGTAGGTATGAGTGTAAGTGTGCTCATACTTACACTTATGGAAGGGCATCCTGTCCAGGAGAGGCTTTGGCCAGCTGTGACCCTGAACTGGAATAAGTGGATCGAAAAGAATTATCTTGTTCTTATTAATATTTCTTAAATGTCTTAAATAGCTCATATTTATTTCAATGTTTAATATTAGAAGTATATTGAGTTTTTATTTAGAAGTTTGGTGATGTTTTTGTGACCAGAAATATGCCATAGAAATTTAACTCTATATCAATTAACCTATGCTAGAATTGGTTTTGTTTTATGTTGTTTCACTTAAATTTGCAGTTTCCAAGAATCTATTGACAATGCTAAGTGAGGACTTGCTGTATGTAATATACATACATAAAAATACATATGCATATATACACATATATTATGTATATGTTGTATTCATTAAATAAATCAACTCTTTGCAAGGTTTAATTATCTACTATGAGCACCATACTTAAAAACTGCATTGCATGAGAAAAATGTAATTAAATTTGGTTCTTCCTCAGAAATTAAAATAGATATAAGTCAATACACCCTATTTTAGGGGAAAAGTTCAGAACCTGGGGTGCACTGTGCATAAATGGATGCGTGATCCTAAGGCGTGCCACTAAACCTCTCTAGAACTCAGTTCCTTCATTTGTAAATTGAAGGCTTTCTATGAAAGGCCCACTAGCACTGCCTCTTGCTTTACAATTCTGTGTTATGGCAGCATTTCCCGAAGTATGCTGGAAAGAATCCATGAGATGCTATCAGCATTCCTTAAGAATAGAGCTCTGTTATCAAACAAGTTGGAATCACTTATCATTGTAATGAGCCATCATTTTGGGAGTGTGGGTGTGCTGTGCAGAGGTGGGGAAGGAACAGAAATGCTTGTGGGAGAGAGAAGCCAAGGTGAGGAGTGAAGCCATGTTCCTTTGTGCTGTCCCATGTCTGGCTTCTGGGGTGTGGGAGTAATTTATTTGACAGATATTTATTTGATCCCTTTGTGAAACCAAAGATAATGAGACAGAGACACCTTCAGTTCCATGCTTCCCAGTCCCTTCTTTGGAAGCACACTTAGGTCGAGGCCATATATTGCTTTGGCCTATGAGAAAACAAAGCCAGCTGGCTGCACCTGCTTCCTGCTCAGAGCTTACCAGAGGTAATTGAAATCAGGAGGGCTCACACACAGCATGTGTGCCTTCCTTTGTGAGGCTGGTAAGCAGTTTCAGCCTGGGTTTTTTACTTTCTGCCAAAAGCAATTGTGCAATGAATAGCTGTATGTTCTTGGGCACTTCACTCAACCCACCCTGGGTTTCATCTTTTAAAAAGGGAGATTTGATAAGATTATTTCTGAAGCTTTATCTTGCTCATTCATCATCTAAAAGATTTATTAACATGGACTCAAGGGCTTTTAGGACTTGGTTGAAGACACTACTATAGAAGTAGTCAACAAGAGTATGGTTTAGTAAGACAGTCAATTCAGTGTAATAGTTATTGAAAGCATACTATGTGGAACACTGTTTGCAATGTTGAGAAAACAGCAGTGAACAAAAGAAAAGTTCTTTCTCTTAAAATAGTTAAATTTTAATGGAAGATGACAGACAATAAACAACAAAAAGTAACCTACATGAATATCAGGTAGTGTGAAGCTTAGGAGAATAAGAAAACAGAGTTATGTGAAAAGAGACTGGCAGCAAGGGGTTATTTTGTATAGGAAGTTCAGGAAAGACCTCTCTATGGACGTGCCATTTGAGCAGAAACCTAACTGAGGAGAACTGTGAGCCACTCTTGGTGGGAAGAAATAACATGTGCAAAGGCCCTGAGGTGGGAGTGTATCTGATGTGTGTGCAAGGAATGGCACAGCAGTAGAATAGTGGCTGGAGATGAAATGAGAGAGCGGGAAGCAGTGAAAATTCTGAATTTTATCTAGAATGGATGGTAAGTCAAAAGAGAACTAAGATAATCGATGTGATTTGAAAAATGAATTAGAGAAGAGATTCCTCTGGCTGCCGTGGGGGGTGGGTGGGTGCATATGGTGGGAAGCAGGCACCCAATTGGAGATGATACAGAGGCACAGAGAGGGATGATTTACAGCAGGCTTTGGAGTGAGATTTTGCAAAATCCCAGGAAGAACTCTGATTGACTCAGCTACAGTCAGAGGGATAGGATTCTATGACCAGGAGCTCTCCTTGAAACCTACTGCTGGGACAAGAGAAGCAATGTCTAGAGAAAGAAGTGGGTGCCAACAGTGGATGTACACTATGCCTTTGAAGAGAGAAAATGAAACCAAAACCAAAAACACCATGGGGGTTAAGACTAGGAGAGAAAACATGAGGATTAAGAGTTTTTCTCAAAATTATCTCCTCACATAATCAGTCTTTTTAAAACAAAGAATGTAGGTTATAATACATTAATGCTTCTTGTGACATAATAAATTGATGTGCATCATTTAATTCTCATGTCCCAGGCACTGGGTAAGGGAGGAGGATTCACTGCATTGAAGACAGAGGGAATCAATAGTACCAAACTTCTTTTAATTTTTCTGAGTCTTGAAATGTTGCCATTTCTTAACTCCAAAACGCCTGTCTGATTCATTACTTCCTTTGTTTCTTTTCTCACTGCTACCACCCTCTGTCTGGAAAACCCTTCCTCCTGCTTTCAGAAAACATAAATTCTACAGGATCCAGCATACAAAGAGGTCCACTGACTTAGCGAAAGAGGGAAGTCAGAAATTGGCATAGTGTGTGTGGGCCTTACTGACACATGGAGAATGTTTTAGGGTCAGGGGTGGTGAGAAGAGTTTAGATTGTGGAAGATGTGGAAACTAGGAAGAAGCCTTAGGCTCCATATGGCAGACAGGGGTTACTGAGCTGGGTGTGGGATGATGAAAGCAGTATTGTACAAACAGATTCTGGGACAGCCAATGGAAGATCTGGGGCAGCAATAATTAGCAAGGAAGACAACTGAGAAGTTGCTGTGCTAGCTTCACCTGAGGAAAGGAACCTTTAGCATGATGGCAGTGAGAAATGTTGTAAAGGGGACAAATCTCAGATGCATTTCAGAAAACAAATTTCTGTTATTAAAATGGAGGTCTCCTCAGCACAACATAGAAATAAATAGAAGTAGCCTGGTTAATCTGTCAGTGTTGATGTGTTTATTTTCTAGCTTATATTGAGATTCACCAGGTACTATTCTAAGCATTTTATAGATATTAACTCACTGACAACCCTGAACAATCCCATTTTGCAGATGGGAGTTCCAAGGCACAGAGAACTTACATAATGGAGGTAGGATATGAACCTAAGCAATGTGATTCCAGACACAAGGTCTTCATTTCCGTGGGGTATTTGAGAGCTGATAATTTATACCTTTGCAGTTTCTCATACTTCATTTTTGAAAAATGTCAATTATATATAATCTCTTCACTTCTGATGGTTTACTGGATTAGAAATGGCAGCCATTCTTTATAAACTTGTTAAACACTTCAAAGTGTGTGCCCCTTCTCACCTCCTTCTATGGTAAAATGCTTCTTAACATGCACAAGAAGATATATGGAATCTGCCGAAGCCATGTATTTACAAGAATGCGCGCGCGCGCGCGCGCACACACACACACACACACACACACACACACACACACACATATGGTGATCATCAGTGGCAATCAGGAGAATTCTTTTGGTCCCAGGAGAGAGCTGGATTCTATTTTTTTGTCACCTTCATTGCCAGGCTGTGACTTCAAGCTAACGACTGAATCTTCCACTGGTTTTCACTTCTTCAACACTTCATTGTTGAATAAAGTCAGAAAGAATATGGAGGCTTTGGCTATAAATAAATGATAAAAATTTATTCAAGGGTCTTGGGGTTTGTAACCTTGGAGCATATCTAGGCAAAAAACCCAGAAGTGTTCCAAGAAAAGTTAAGAGTTCTTATAGTAAAAAATATGTCCTTGAGAATAATCAGTTTTGCATTCTTAGCTCTAGGATTAGTCCAAGATGGTGATCTATCAGATGTCAGGTAGCCTAGATGATGGATGCCTGGTGGTCTAGAGGATAGGTGGTACTAGGAGGTTTGGTCACATCACCTGGTCTGGATAATGGATGTCAGGTGAATATTAGGTGGTCCAGATACATGAGTCCTTCAGGCTGCAATAAGAGGGTTATCTGGATGTCTGGTGTATGTCCAAATAAATATCTAGCCATGGACATAGGACTGGAAAATTAGAAAAGTTTAAGTTCCTATGCTAGTTAGAACAAGAATAGAGTCTTTTCTCATGCTTCAAAATTCATAATGTGAATAATTTTAGGAGTTTGGTTAAAGTGACTTCATTTTATACATTCTCTATCTTCATTCTTTCCTCACCATTAAGTAGTTGACATTTCTCAGCCAGAACCTCATAAAAACTGCAGGCACAACATCTATAGTCATGCAAGTTCATGGCTCTGGAGCGAATACAGCAGTGACCATGCTTGGTTTGTGGCCCAGGCTAGACCTTTACCTGTAAATGTGTTGAGTTATTTAAGAGCTATAGAGTACAGCTTGTTTGGAAGAAGTGCCAGCCTACTCATATCTAGATTCCAAAAACCTGCATTTGGAGAAGCACAAATGAACAGCAGGTGTTTGCCTGTTTCCTGAAAACAAAGTGGGAATCTTGTCTTTGTTCACTGTTTTTGCAGGTTTTAGCCCCTGCACCTGCTTAGACTGGAAGCAATGCTCCATCAGTCAAATTTGCTTCAGCTTCTTCTGGATATCCCAGAAGTGTTTATCATTCCTAACATTTCTTTAGACCTACACAAATCCACAATTATATTATTGGGGTTCAAAGAGGTATAAATCTGGTCTAGAGGCAAAATTAAGAGAAGAAAGACAAGATTCATTACACTGCCATACATATCCCCAGCAAGAAGCCTTTAAGGCAGGTAGGCTGTTGGAGAGAAAACTCTGTAAGTGGAAAAAAAATTTTAAGAGATCGAAAGTTTACTCTCTCCTTCTTATGTACCTACTTCCACACCTGGCACTGTGTGGCTCAGCAAAGTAGCATTTAGGATGTTTGCTTCTTCCCATCTCCTGCAGCCCTTCTTAGAAGGCAACTGGGACTCCCTAGTCCTAAACAGGTCTTCAGCCCTGTTCGTACATTAGAATTACCTGAGGAACATTAACAGCCCTACACTTAGGTCTTGCCCAGTCCTGCAAAGTCTGTGTTCCAGTGAGTGGGACCCACACAGGTAGGTTTTAAAATGCCCTCAGGTGAATGCATTGGACATCAGGGCTCTTATTATTGTCTGCTGACTTGTCAGAAGAGGAAGCACCTCTCCCCCACTGCTATAGTTGGAATTTCTCTTTATTTGTATTTTGCTTATGCTTTTCTATTTGATGACTTCTATTAAACATGTCTATTCTTTTGAGCCATATGAAATACACCCTCCTTTTATTAAAAAATAGAATTTTAATTTATTTAATGATTTTAATGAAAAAAATTATCTTCAAATTTTAGACTTATTGGAAAAATAAGACAAGATGAGGTGCAGAAGAAAGTGGGATTTTTTTCCCAGAAATGTAAATAAACAAAAACATTACTTTTGCTCCTGGGCCTTGAGGACATGACGTGTGATAAAGTGGCAGAAAGGACTATGAACATTTGCATCCTCAAAAAGATTGTATTTTGTTTGTAAATTCTGAAAAGAGCAGAGTTTAGAAAACTGATTTAGAAGCAAGTTGCTGAAAGGATTTTTCCTTAATATTAATTGAATATTAGAAAATCATAAATAATGAGTACAAAGAGGACTGCTCTTTTAAATCCTATAGCTTTAAAAGGAGAGGTAGATAAAAGAGAAGCTGACCATCATAGTCCCAGGCCTCACTCCTCCTCTCCTTAGTCTATTTACCCTGAGGTCCATGCTTCAGATCCCAGAGAAGAAAAAAGAGCTAAATTAGCAAGTCACAAGGGAGTTATTCTTGCAACACAATAGTTGATTGGCTTATTTCATTATTGTATATTTATTATATTTATAAGCCTACCTCAGATTTGCAGTTTTCTGAAAATGGAGATGCTAGTAGCTCATTAAATTTTCTAAGGAGCTGAAATCCACATATAAAACTAATATATATTAGAAAACTAATATGTATATAGAGACTAATATATATTTATGATATATATTAAAAACTAATATATTTGTTTCTCTAAACCAATTTTCCCAATTTCCTTTTATTTTCCATTTCCAATAATAATGAGTTGAGAACATAGATAAATAGAATAATGTTACATGCATGAACAAATGATAATGAAAATGAAATTTATTTCTAATTAGTTTACCTACCTACTCTTATTTGTTTATATAAAAAGTAATTAGATATTTTGTCGTTTGAAAATTAAGCTTTGGCTTTAATTGTGCCTTTGATATCCTTAAATAGGTCATTAAAAAAAATAACCAGGCATTTCTCTACTTTTCTATAACATACTGGGATTGAATTATAGTTTAATATTCATGATTTCTTTGTCCATTATTATTTGCATGCCTGTTCAGTGATGTGTGCTTACAATTACATACTGTTTAATGTTTAGATTTGTTTCATCTTTTATTTCAAACACACCTATCATTTTAATTTTACTATAGAGGCTAAAACTAGAAGTCTGGATTTCTAATGTCCTTGAGTTACACGTAACAGCCTCAGATTAATGATTCACTCATTCTGACAGCTTGATATTAGAGTCATAATAAATGATAGACAAATCAGTCATCCTATATCAGTTATCTATTGATATATAACACACCATCCTAAAGTGCAGTGGCATAAGCAGCCATTATATTATGATAATGGGTTCTGTGGGTCAGGAATTTGAGTAGGGTATAGTAGAAATGGATTATATTTGTTGCAGAATGTCTGGGACATTAGCTGAAAAGGCTGGAAAAGGAAGCATATTTTGATGGCTGGGAGCTGGAATCATTTGGAGGTGTCTCTACTCACATGTCTGATGGTGATCCTGATTGTTGGCTGGAACACCTACATGGGACCTCTCCATGTGATTTCTCTGATGGAGCTAGTTTGGGTTTCTTCATAGCACTGTGGCTTTATTCTGGTAGGAGCATCCCAAGAAAACTGATGAAATCTCTGGCACTTTTTATGACTTTGCCTTCTAAGGGACATAATGGCATTACTGCCGTGGTCACAAAACCTACTCAGTATCAAGGAAAGGGTCATAGACCCCATCTCTCCATGGGAGGAGTTTCAAATCACCATGTAAGAGGAATATTTGAAAGGGAGATATTGAAGTGACTATTTTTAGAAAATGCAATCTACCACACACCCATAGTTCATTCTCACATTTTTTTCCCACTAGTTCTTTGGAACTAGACTTTTTAAGCATTTATACCTCTTGTTTGTTTCAAGGATAGTCTTCCCTCTAGAGAAGTAATGAACTACTAGGTTTGCCACAAAATCAATTTTTCCACAGCCCAAAGAGGGCTGGAAACCAGTAACTTAGGAATGAAAACTTAACAGATTTTTTTTTAAAGATAACATCGTTTCTTCATTTTGGCCTCCAAAATAACTGGTTTCTCAGAAGCCATATATTTATTGTAGGAAGATGCTTGGTGTCTGGTGAGAAAAGAAAAAATTGTGGGTTTAGCCTTATAAATCAGCATGAACAGACACAAATAATGTGTTCACTCTGAGTAAGTTAGCTATTCATCAGTGTGAGGGTACAGAACATTTGGCCAAGTCTAGGTTTGAATTTGAACTCTGTTACCTCCCAGCTGTGTGAACTTGCGTGAGTTACTTAACCTCTCTGAGTCTTGGTTTCCTCATGTGTAAAAAGGTGGATAATTGTAACCATCCCTATAGGTTATTATGAGTATCAAAGAAGATAATGGGTGAGAATATATTTAGAAATCCATAGTCAGTTATGCAAAATAATCTGGGAATAATGGTAGCATCTCTTATATTTTTTTGAAGGGTGGGGCTTAAATAATATAATAAATGTAAAATTCTCAGCAAGACAAATATTATCTGTTAGCAAAGGTGAGATGTTATTCTTTCTACGGGTTATATGTTGGGAGTGGAGCATGTCTGGTTCACATTGGTGTTTCTTCCATGAGCAGCCCAGTGTCTCATATAGTAAATATTTAACAAATTCTTTTTAAATGTTAAATCTCTAAACAATTTCTGCTCTTCATCTGCTAAAATGAATCACATATTTGTGTAAACCTTTGCTGGTTTAAAGATTGATAATAAGCTCAAATTTAATCATTCTAAGAGCTATAGCAAGTTCAACATTTCTACAAGATGGTGGAGTAAATACCGCGTTTAACTCCTCCCATGACCACATTGAAATTACAACTAACTTATACAACAATCAACCTGGAGAACCATCTGAAGACTAGCTGAATAAAAATCTTGTAACTAAGGATATAAAGAAGAGGTCACACTGAGACTGGCAAGAGGAACAGAGATGTGAAACAGTTTGGCCTCACACCCACATGTGATGGTTAAGCATTGGGAGGGATATCTTGACCACAGAGGTCCCTCCAGTGGAGCAAGGTGCCCCAGCCCATAGCAGGGAACCTCAGCCTAGGGTTCCAGTGCCAGGAAGAGGAATCTCCACAAAATCTTGTCATGAAAAATCAGCAGGGATTCTGACCGTCCAGATGAGATAAAAGGCTCCCGGAAACCCAGATATCACCTTAAAGGGCCTACACACAGACTCACTTGCTCATATGCATGAACTATGGGATCTTGAAGAGAGACATAAGCTTGGGAGATGCAAGAGACGTATAGGGACAGGTTGAGTTGTATGGCTTCATGGTGAGGGCTGGTGAAACAGCTACTATTGTCCCTGTGTTGAGCCCTCCTCCTGTGCAGCCTATAGGAAGGTGTCTTCTTGTCTGTGTTGAGCCCTTCATACACACAGCCAAATCTTATTCTGCATTGGCATGGTAAACTCTGTGTACTTACCTCTGGTGACTCACTAAGACTCCAACCCACCCAACTCACATATTGCTGGAGGTACCTTCATGGCTAGGCAACCAGCCCTGGCCCCCACACAATAGGAGTTTCCTTCAGCATATGGCCAATCCTCACAACCACTCAGGCTGAGAGTCAATCCTACCCACTAATGTGCCAACAGTAAGGCTTAACTACAAAAGGAGAGGACACATGACCCACATAAGCGACACTGGGCCACCCAGGAAACTACTTGGCCAAAATAGGGACATAACAGATTTACCTAATATATGGAAACAAATACAGAGGAGCAGCTAAAATGAGAAAACATCCCTGCCCTAGCCACACAAAAGAACAAGAGAAATCTCCAGAAAAAGAATTAAATGAAGTAGAGGAGAGCAACTTACCAGAAAACAGAGTTCACAATACTGGTTATAAGGATGCTCAATGAACTTAGAGGAAGAGTAGATGAACTCAGTGAGAACTTCAACAAAGAGATAGTAAGCATAAAAAAGGACAAAGGACATAGAAACCTTAAAAACAAATCAGTCAGAAATGAAGGATACAATAACTGAAAGAATATCCTAGAAAAAAATTAACAGCAATTAGCTAAAGCAGAGAACCACATCAGTGATTTGGAAGATGGGGTAGCAGAAAACACGCAATTGGAATAGAAAAAGAGAAAAGAATTTTAAAAAGTGAGGACAGTATAGATAACCTTTGTGACATCAAGGGTAAAAACATTCACATCATAGAGGTATTAGAAGAAGAGAGAGAGCAAGGAATCAAAACCTATTTGAAAAAATGACTGAAAATTTCCCTAACCTGGAGAGGAAAATAGACGTACAAGTCAAAGAAGTGCAGACAGTCCCAAACACGATAAGCCCAAACAGCCTACTCTAAGACAAATCATATTTAAAATGCCACAGGTTAAAGACAAAGGGAGGATGCTAAAAGCAGCAAGAGAAAGACAGTTAGTTACTTAAAAGGGAGTTCCCATATAAGATTACTGATTTCTGAAAAAAACTATGCAGGCCAGAAGAGGGTATTATGCTAAGTGAAATAAGTCAGAGAAAGTCAAATACCATATGATCTCACTTATATGTGGAATCCAAATAAATAAATGAATAAATAAATAAATAAATAAATAACAGAAACAGACTTATAGATAAGAGAACTGGTGATTGCCAGATAAGAGGGGGGTTGCAGCGCTGGGTGATAAAGGTGAAGGGATTAAGAAGTACAAGTTGGTCATTAAAAATAATCATGGAATGTAAAGTGCAGTATAGAGCACACAGCCAATAAAATTGTAATAACTATGTATGGTACCAGGTGGGTACTAGACTATTTAGGATGATCTCTCCGTAAATTATATAAATGTTTAAACACTATGCTGTACATATGAAACTAATATAAAATAATATTGAATGTCAATTCTAATTGAAAAATAAAAATTAAAAAAATAAAAAGAGGTGGAAATGAAAAATAAAATACAACCTTTCTAATTTTTGGTGTGTAATTTAGGTGTTTGAATTGCTCTTTCATTCCCAAAGATCTTCTCAAGAGAGGGTTAGTCTTCCTCCAGGTCTCCTCCACACCAGGACTCTCAGCCCATCAAGGCATTGAACATTCACACAGCTGAAACCTATAACCAAACCAGATTGGCAGAGCATGACATTTGGCTCTCAATTCATGTGCTCTTTCTACATCTTCAGGAGTTGAGTTAGAAGAACCTGGGTAAGAATAACACATGGTCTGTATTCTCAAATGAATGACTTGTTTATGCTTTTAAAGTCTCTAGAGTTGACTCAATGTATAGGGCAAGTCCAATGGGAATAATAGTATCATGATATCGGCCATTCAAGGGACCCTTAATCAACAGTCTAACTTTATAAATGAAGGGAAAAGACTGGAGAAGGACTGGAGAATCACTCTGAGGACAGAAAACAAAAAACATATTTTAGTAGAAATTCACAGACAGGGTGCCTCAACATAAATGTGCTTTGCCAAGTGCACAGTTTAAGACATCACCTTCCAGAGATGTGACTCTCAGCCTTGTGTGCACAGGGCAATCAATCAGAAGTAAATAAAAATCCCCGAGAGTGACCTAGGCCTCAGTGTTTTCAAGCTATCATGATTGCAAGTGTAGTGAAGGTTGAGAACCAATGATAGAGAGGGTCATTATTTCATATTTATTAATACTTGGCTCAAATTCCTTCCCAGACAAGCAGCATCAATATCACTTAAAGCTTGTTAGAAATGCAGAACCTTGGGCCTTGCCACTGCAGACTTATTGTATTAGAATCTGTATTTTACAGTATTCGCAGGTGATGTGTAAAGTTTGAGAAGTAACATTCTAATGCAGCCTTAGAATTAGTTGGGAAAATTTTTAAATTCCAAAGGCTCATATCTCACTGGGCCTGGACCAACTAAATCAGAATCTCTAGGCACAAGATATAAGAAGGATCCTGCAAATGAATCAGTTAACGACTGCCATTGCTCAGGACTGCTTAGTACTTCTTGCATAAACTGTAACCTGACTCACTTATCAGTTCTGATTTTTGATCTCTTTAAAGAATAAGAATTAAATTTCAACAGAGAAATTATTTGAGTGTAGATGGTATGTTTCTACTTTTGATATTTTCTCTCCAGGTTTTTTACAGTCATACCACATTTAATTTTTAAGTTATTTACGTTTTTTGAAATTTTCCAAAGTATTCACTTAGTTTTATTAAAAAATCACTTTGCATTCATATTTAACTGTTTTATGTGACTTTTAAATAGTTTGTGAAACTTCAGAAATTTGGATATGGGCATAAACAAGTTTTGGAACAAACAATTGGCTCTGGTAAGGACAGGACTCAATTCTTGAAAACAAAAGGGGACAGATTACTTAGGAAGTACTCTTTAATAACTCATGCTGACCACTAAGAGCGGATAGAAAAACCTCCAGGTGAATCAGCTCCAGCATTTCCCACTTTGTTTATGAACTGCCTACAAACAAAGGCAGGAACTATCAGAAAAGTCACTATTATGTGAGGACAAAGTTGCCTGCTTATATTTTTTGTATAAATGTGTTGCCTTTTTTTTTTTATCATTAGCTCCCCACAAACACAAGGGCTCCAAGTTCCCAGTCTCTTTATAAGCCATTTGCAGGAAAATGCACCTTTCAAGTTATAAAAAACATCCTTTAGCTGGAAATAATAGGAGTAGAAAAAGATGTTGGAGATGACTTATCAGATGTTTTTGGCTGCAAGGATTCCTCAGGAATCTGGTTTAAATGTGCACTTAGTTATTTTCAGATCTAATTTTTTCCCCAAGCAAAATCTAGGCAAAATCTTAAATTTCTCTCAAAGACTCTTTGGAAATAAAATGCATGTGTCCTTTTGTCTGCAGTACAACCCAATAATGATGCTTCTTCCAATTGCTATGGTTTAAGCTATTATGGTGAGCAAATGAAACAGTGACAGAAATAGAAACTCCAATTAAAAGATACTGCTATACCAGATCATTCTCGTTCCACATTTACTCTCCATCCATAAGCTCTATGATACCCAAAGAACACTGAGTAAGAATGCACTGCACATATTAAGCCCTGCTGTAGCTCTCTCCTCTCTCATAAAATTCATTACATTAGCAGTGAAATTTCTTCCTTGTGGGATCTATGAAGAACTGATGTTAGGGAAGCATATAGTTATATTATAGTGACTATGAAATATATATTAAAAATAAAGATGCAGACTAGAAATCTTCAAGTATTATTAGAAATTGAAATAATGCAAATATCAAATATTGACAAGTAATCTTTTTAAACAAGAACCTTAAAATAGAATGAGTCAAGCAATCCAGTTCTTAATGATATTTTCCTATTGTTTGGGGAAAATGCTCACAAATTTTAATTTTATAGCTAAATATTTGCCTACAATCAGTTTATAACCTCAGAATAAAAGGAATATATATTAAATGATGAGAATATAAATAAGCCCATTTGCAAATGGCATGGCCTATCAATATCTTTAAAAAAATTGCCATGAACATATTCAGATACAAAAACTGCTTAATTCAGAATTGAACTCAAACTATAGTTAATATAAAAATATTCTTACTGAATTTCCCAACAGTAAACTTGAGCAAATTATGTTGATTAAAAACCTCATATTTGTGAGAGAAGTATATTTCTATTAAAGAAAACATCTTTTTTGTCTCCTCACTGAAAAAGGTAAAAGTATTTAGTGTAAAATAAAATCAGAGCATATAGAAAAATGTAAAGCTGAAAACTACTCATAAAATTCTACGAATCAGAAATGACTCCTCTTAATATACAGGTATTTATCCTTTCACATAGTTTTTTATGAGTACACCCATGTACATGCATGCACTTATTGAGGAATATCATACTATAAAAACTGTTTAAATTTAAAATTTAACAGTATAGCAGGAACAAAATTTCTTAGTTGATAAACTTAGATCTAGATTATTATTTGTAATTACTGCATGGTTTTCCAAAGTATAAACTACATCTATTTGCTTAATAAATCACTTAATTTTGAACATCTAAATTGTTTCCAAAGTCATTTAAAAATTACTTATTTCAAAATGTTTTATCTCCAAATTTGTTTTGGAGCTTAGATTACACTGTTTAAAACTTCAAAGAAGTACTTAAAATTTAACTTTGTTAATTTTTGCTCTGAGTCATGATTTTTTCATATTTGCATAAGTCTCCCCACCCCCCACAACCACACACACATTATATATACAGAGAGAATCAGGTGAATATAGCACCAGAGAAAAAGATCACATTGTGCTAGGACTGTCAAATTTCTGGCAAGTTTTTCTTAGAGAAAAGGTATACCAGCATTTTTGCCTTCTGACCTGTGTTTTATTCTAAGAGGATTTTAAAACTCAAGTTCCTAATGAGAACCAAGGTACAATAGAAATGAAATTCTAAAGTGAAATCCCAGATCCCTGTATGCATGATTTACAAAGAAAATAGAAAACTAGTTTCAAAATTTTTGAGCATCTCATCTAGGGCTCAAGATAGTGCAGATGCAGAGAGAGGGATGAGTACTTTCTAGAGAAAACTGTGCTGCTAGGAAAAATCGAGAAGTTATTCATTCCCTCATCTCAAGCCTAGTTGTTTGGGGGAAAAGCTCCATGGGACCACTTAGAGAACTTGAGATGCATCTCCTAAGCTTTGGAGGCTAGAAGATGGAAATCTGTCTCTCACACCAGGAAATCCAGAGGTGCTAGTGAGATCTTTTGGTGATGGTCTGCGATTTTCTGTTGCATGTGGGAAGAGAATGTATTACCTGTTCACTGTGGGTCATAACATGTATGTCTCCCATGGACCAATTGTTGACACTGGAAGAAAGATTTTGGATCCTAGGTAAGAGGACCACCTCAGAGGGATGATGAGACCCACAACAGTAGGCATATGAACCATATGGATGTGGAGTGGCTGGCTAAAGGAGAATCATGGTTTACATTGTGTGATCTGTACCAAGAAGAACCTGCAATGGGGAATTGGTAATTGTTCACCTGGACCAATGAGTCTTGACATAAAGTGAAAAACACACCTAGTATGTCAGAACATGGCCTTTCCCCAAGACCAGCTCTGCCTGGGCCCCCAAGTGGGGCCCACTCTGCAGTCAGCACATGCAGAAGGAGAGAACAGTGTAGAGAAAGAATGAAGAAGGACAACCCCAGCCTCCATTCCTGAGAGCTTACAAGCAGTAGCAGGCCTGATTGTGCTGTAGGAGATTTGACATTAAATTACATTCAGATATTTCATTACTATCAAAGACTGGTCATTCTAACTTTTAAATTGAGGCTCTGTGTGTTTAAAGTGGCCATAACACTGTCTATCGACTAATTCATTAGTCCTATCCAATTTTTTATCCAGTAGCAGGGAATTTAAAAAAATGGTAGAAAATATTAGTGTTTTGAGTACAACCTGTGAATGGTAAATGTTCAGTGGGCTGGTGTCTAGTTTTCAATGTTTCCCAACAAAAAACATTGCAGGCTTGCAGCAGATCTAGCTTGTAACAACATTGTAAAATGTGGGATGAGGTGGGGGATAGGTATTTGGAGCCTCCCATATATCATTAAAAAAGCTCTTAAAGGCAAATGTAGAACTTCAGAAAAAGCTAGAGCATATGGTATATCCCACTTGGATATTCATAGTGAAGTATAGTTTATATGACAAAGATGGAAAGAAATAATGTTTCTTATCAAAGAATAATTTGGAGATGTTTGTTAGTTATTTTTACAGCATGCTTACTAGATTATTTTGTAGGCAGATTGTTTACTCACATGAGAAGGAGTCACTTGGTAGACTGAGTCAAGAAATGAAGGCAGAAACAAAAGTCATAGATAGAACGGAGAAAATAAAACTGTTGACCAGCTGGGAACAGCAAATCTTGTTTGCACAATTTTTATGTAAACCGATGATCTGGGAGCTAGCAGAGAGAAGTCTATCTGGGAAAACTGTTTTTGAACAGGCCAATTAGAGAATCAAAGAAAACCATTTCCATTGCTTAGAAATTCTCCAGAAAGTCTTGGGGGTTAGATTTGGAGCAAACAGATCATCTCTCTGGAGCATGGGCCATTTTCCTTCAGCAACTCTTTTTTGGTTTAGCCACACCTGTACCACTGACCTCAGTAGATTTCTCATTATTCACAATTTTTACTACACCTCCTTTTGTACATTATTAGATGTTTGTGTGTTTGTATCATCAAGGAAATTAGGAGAAAAAACTAGAGATATTCCTAAAGGCAGAATTTTTCTACATTAGAAAGAGCAGAGGAGACAGGCCAAGATGGCCCAGAAGATAGATGCTCTGCATGCTTCCTCTCATGACCACACCAAAATTATAACAAAACTACAGAGCAACCATTGCTGGGAGTCACCTGAGGTCTGGCTGAACAGAAGTCATACAACTGGGGACATGTATAAGAGGTCACCTCAAGGATGGTAGGAGAGCAGAGATGCAAAACAACCTGGCCCCAAAACTGTGTGCGGTGGTCAAGAATCAGTAGAGTTATCTTGGCTGCAAAGCACCTTCCCCTCCCTGATGAAGGAGGTGTCCTAGCCCAGCCAAGAGTCCAGTGTCAAGAAAAGAAGTCTCCATAGCCTCTGGCTGTGAAAACCAGTGGAGATTGTGGCTGAGTGAGATGAAGGGCTATAGGAATCACAGACATTCTGCTTAAAGGGACCATGCCTGGACTTACTTACTGATGGACTCACTTGCTTTGAGCTATAGCACTGAGCTATAGTACTGCTCATGGAGCACTGGGGGCATACGGGGAGATACTGGGTTGTTGGGCTTCAGGCTTTAGGCTGGAAGGGTGGCTTTCTCTTGGACAGAAGTGCTGGCAGTATTTATTGTACCTTTGTTGAGGCTTTTGTACATTCAGTATGTGGATTCAGGCAGCCATCATATCTGAATTGCCATCAATCTGGATAACACAGGTCTCCCCACCCAGGTGATTCCTTGAGACTTTGTCTCTCCCAACTTGTGGGCCCACCCAAGCTGCCTCCAGTGGTCTATTCCATATGAATGGCCTGTCTTGGCTCATGCTGCGTACTTTCCTAAAATCTCTCAAAGACCCACAGAACCCAAAGAAGAAACATCTGGCCTTGGTGTGCCCCATACCTCTTGATGAGCAGCACCAAGGCTGGCAGTAGCATCAGTTGGCTTTGTTTTATGTTTTGACTTTTCAAAGAACGTATAAGCCCACTGTTGGTAGCACCCATCTGCAGATTGCTTGCTGACTCTCACCAGATGGCCCCAGAAATTCATAGGCTGTGGCTGAATTTGGCCTGCAGCTAGGCCCCTCCCAGGAGACCCTTGAGTCTGCACCTCCAGTGGCTTGTTTTGACTGGTGACAGTACCACTCAGGACTACATCTGAGGAAGACAGGCACAAGGGCTCTGCTAGAGTGAATCTTGTTCCATAGGGTCAGCCCCTCACTGGCCAATCCTCACAACCAATCAGCCCAAGGGTCAATCTTGCCCATCAAAGTGCAAACAGTAATCAGGAGGACATACAGCCCACACAAGGGACACACCTTGAGCACCTTGCTCATGTGACCAGGGAGACAGTGCCACTGAACCCCACAAGACATCTACTACATAAAGTCACTGTCCTAAGACTGGGAGACTTAGGAGCTCTACCTCATACACAGAAACAAAGAAATACGTCTCACATGAAAGAACAGAACAAAGCTCCAGAAAAGAACTAAACAAAGTGGAGACATTCTACCAGATGCAGATTTCAAAACACTGGTTTTAAGAATGCTCAATTAACTTAGGGGAAGAGTAGTTGAACTCAGTGAGAACTTTAACAAAGAGAAAGAAATATAATAATGCAGATAGAAAACATAAAAAAAAAGTCAGAAATGAAAAATACAGTAATTGAAATGAAGAATAACTTGGAGGCAATTAACAGTAGATTAGATAAAGTAGAGGACCGAATCAGTGATTTAGAAAATAAGGTAGCATAAAATACCCAATTAAAACATCAACAAGAAAAAATAATCCAAAAAATGAGGATAGTTAAGGGGCCTCTGGGACAACATTAAGTGCAACAACATTTACATGATAGGGGTACCAGAAGGAGAAGAGAGAGAGCAGAGAATTGATAACCTATTTCAAGAAATAATGACTGAAAACTTTCCTAACCTAGTGAAGGAAATAGACATATGAGCTCAGGAAACACAGACAGTCCCAAACAAGATGAACCCAAAGGGTCTCACACCAAGACACATCATAATTAAAATGCCAGAGAAAAGCAATTAATTACACAAAAGGGAGATCCTATATGACCATCAGCTGATTTCTCCATAGAAACTTTGCAGGACAGAGGGCTTGGCACAAACTATTCAAAGTTATGAAAAGCCAGGACTTACAACCAAAATTACTCTACCCAGCAAAGTTATCATTTAGAATAGAAGGATAGATAAAGAACTTCCCAGACAAGAAAAAACTAAAGGAGTTCATCACCACCAAGCCAATATTACAGAAAATGTTGGAGGGACTTTTTGAAGAGGAAAAAAATGTATAAAAATTATGAATAAAGAATGGCAATAACAACACATCTATCAACAAGTACTTTAAATGAACAAGAATTAAATGCTCCAGTCAAAAGACAAGGTGGCTGAATAGGTAAGAAAACAAGACACTTACAAATACTGCCTACATGAGATTCATTTCAGATGAAAAGACACATAGAGACTAAAAGTAAAGGAATAGAAAAAGATATTTCGTGATGGACTGAGAGGGTAGTGTGCTGAATGGACTAAGTCAAATAGAGAAAGACAAATACCATATAATTTCACATATGTGTGGAATCTAAAGACCAAAACAAACAAAAAACAGAAACAAACTCATAGATACAGAGAACATTTTCAGGGTTACCAGTGGGAAGGGGGTTGGAGGGTTGATGGAAAGGGAGAAGGAATTAAGAAGTAAAAAATAGTAGTTATAAAATAGTCATGGAGATATAAGATATAGCGTAAAAAAAATAGTCAATAATGTTGTAATAACTATGGATACTAGATTTATTGAGGTGATTGCTTCATGAGTTTTATAGATGTTTAACCACTGTCGTACATCTGAAACTAATATAATACTGCATTATAACTATAATTAAAAATAAAAAAATATTATTAAAAGAAAAGCAGAGAGCTCTTTCCCTGTTTCTAAAAAAGTGAATTTGAGAAGGGAGGAGAGGAGGAAGAGACAAGAGACAAGATCAGCTCAGATTTTATTTTGCAAAAAGGTTTGGGGAGATTTAGTTAAGAGGATGACTTTACAATTTGGGATTAGTTGCTATGAGGCGATCAGTAGGCTTGAGGGAAATGGGTGAGGATTTGTGGGACAATTTTTACTGTATATAATGTAGCATACTTCCTTTGTGGTATTTTTCAAGAGTTCTGCAATAAAGATTTAAATTTCTATTTGATCCTCTTGTAGCTCTTCTGAAAGCAATACTGTGCCGAGAAAGGCAATGAAAAGATTAGATAAGGTTTCAATAAACACATTTTTAAAAAATGCATTATTCACCAAACTTTTTTGACTGCATTGTTCTATTTTATTTCACATGTAATTATTTGAGAATTACTTTGGAAAATGTGATTCCTGGCTCATGTTATCACAAGATAGGTTAAGATTTTTTTTTAAATCACAAAAAAATTCACTCTCTCTTTCTAATTTAATTTAACAGAGTTATATGAAGTTTAGTTGTTGGATAGTGTCTCCCCTCTCCCAATTCATGTTCTTCCTGGAACCTCAAAATGTGAAATTATTTGGAAATAGGATCATTGCAGGTATAATTTGTTAAGATGAGGTCATATTAAAGTAAGGAAGACTCTTAATCTAATATGACTAGTGTCTTTATAAAATGGAAGAGACACAGAAACAGACACACAGGGGAGAATGCCACGTGAAGACAGATGCAGATGTGTTTAGAAGCCAAGGAACACTAATGATTGCTGACAACACCAGAAGCTAAGAGAAGGGCATGGAACAGATTCTTCCCTAGAGCCTTGAGAAGAGGCATAGCCCTGTGGATCCTTTGATTTCAAATTCTAGCTTCCAGAACTTTGAGCAGTTAGAATTCCATTATTTAAAGGTACCTAGTGTGTGCTAACTTATAAGGTGGCCCTAGGAAACTAATACAGTGGACATGTCTCAAAACGAAAGAAATATCCAGTTTTGCAAACTTGCAAACTTGCAAACTTGAAGACCACTCAGCAATAAAAAGTAATGAACTACTGATACATTAAAAAAACCCCTTCAGTTTATCTCAGAATAATTATGGTGAGTGAAAGAAACCAGAGGAAAAAAAAAGAGTACATACTGTATGATTCAATCAGTATAAAATTCTAACAATGTAAACTAACCTAGAGTGACAGAAAACAGGTGGTGGGTGTAGAGGTGCCAGTAGGGCTAGAAGGGGGATTTACAAAATGCACATAGAACCTTTTGGGATGATAGATATGTTCAGTCTCTTGATTATAGTAGTGATTTCATCATATATATGTATATATATATACATATATATATTTTCATCATATATATATGTACATATATATCAAACCTTATCAAAATTATATACTTTAAATATGTGCAATTCACTGTATGTTAATTATACCTTAATAAAGCAGTTTAAAACAGCACAACTTAGAAATTCATTTATTTAAATAATCAAGAAAATATTGTGCAAGTTTGCATGGAAGAATGGTGGTGACATAGAAAAATATTTCTACTGTCATATGCATGCACGCTCTCTTTCACTATATTCTTGTCCTTAATTGAAAGGAGTAAAGCAAACACATTATCGAAACAACTCTAATTATTTTCTCTGAACTAGTCTCCAGCAAATTAAGAAGAAGGAGCTGAGAAAGCCATTTCAGGCTTGAAATAACACCCGCAGGATTTTTTCTTCTGAGACAATTTCAGCATTCAGCAAACCCAAGCTCTTCAATAGCATTCATCACGTGCTCAGGGGACATATCCATGGCTATATTTGGAGTCAACCTTCAGATATGCCCCTTACCTCTCGTGTGTTGACATGTTCATTTTCTCTCTTTCCTCCTGGTTTTAATTAAACGTCCCAGCTGAAATAGGTTACCAAAGCAAAATATTTGTAGAACTCTGCTATTTCCTATCTTTAAGACATGGATCACAGTCAGTTTTTCTCCGTAAAGACTTTGCTCACTTCAGCCTCATCAATTCCCCACAGCACTTTCATTTATATCACACAATATGAGCTCTTCTTACACACTGGCTTCTAATGATATGATGTGTTAGTTTTGGCTTTCCATTCACAACAAATGCTGTATCTTTCTACTTGTGAAACCTTCTTTTCTGCTTCTAGATTCACCCCTCTGTAGATTGTAGGACATATTCTACTTCTAAAGGTCTTAGGGTTTAAAAAAAGCCTGCATGCTTTTCTCTTAAGCTTTCCTTTCATTGCATGCTGGGCCCCAAATATATCATTTGTCTCTCTGGAACTCTACTATGTCAGTGTGCAGCTGATGACCTCAGATATCTGTTCTTGCATCTCTTGGGCTGGGGACATTTCACATAGGTTGCTCTGCTTCCATAGGCCATACGTGCCTGGGCATTAAATGTCCTCCACAAGGGCACTTAACAGATGAGTGATGGGAGAGTGTTCAAAAATCCTAGATCCCTTGCCACAACTAAAGTGTGTTCCACATTGTTTCTTCAGGCTCTCTGATGTCATGAAGATTCAGTTGCCCATAATATGTCTGACTTAACAACACACCTTTTCTAGGCTGTCTTATCTTCCTTATAATCGTGTCCCCACTTTCTTGCTAGCATTGAAAGAAACCTGGTTTCCAGGTAAACTTTGCCTTCAAATTTTCATCTCTTCTTCTGGGGAAGCTTATCTGAGACTAAGATATAGACCCCATTAGGTACTTGACTGACTGACTCCCTCTTCACACTCTTAATTGCTGTTTCCCACTCTTCACAGAGTCCCCATTTCATACAGTTGAGTCCCCAGTTTGACCTCCACCTATTGTCATATGCTTGATCTCTGAAAGCTGACTTCTTGTATTTCTTCCTGTCACAGGCAACTGGAAAGAGTGAAAAGAGCACAACTGTTTCTCATGAACAAATGAGATTCTAGAGAGAAGGATCTGTGTGGTGGCTGAAGGGGTAAGGAGATCTCAGCAGAAATATGCTGAACAAGCTCTCTTGAACGCCCAGAGACTGAGAGAGGTGTGCACTTGACCACCTGAATAGAGATGTATCTTCTTTGTTCAAGAGAGCTATGGGAGAGAGAGACCATATAGAAACTCTCTGAAGAACCCATGAAAGGGCTCTTTAACCATTGGACAGGCCAATGAGTACAGACTCAGAGCCCAGTAAGGACTGCCCTATCTTCCTGAATGTCCTCACCCCAGGGCTTGGACCCCAAAGCTAGGGAGTGGAGGAGGGGAAGGGAGAAGAGGAAAATAGTAGAGAATAGAACTACCATCCCAGGCTCCCAGCTCAATAAAAAACTTTTCTTCAGCTTTAAGTTCCAATTTGATTACCAAACTGTGAGACCTAAACTGTGCATCCCTTTATCCAACTGTGGTCAGCAGCATTAAGGTCTGTTAAAGATGTCCACACATTAATACCTAGAATTTGTAAACATATTACCTTGTATGGATGGCAAAAGAGACTTTTCAGATATGATTAAGGTTATGAACCTTGAAATGGAGAGAAGATCCTGGATTATCCAGATGAGCTTAATTTAAATCCTTAAAAGTGGAGAACTTTACCAGCTGGGGAGAGAGATAAAATTGAAGGAGAAAGAGAGGTTTGACATTTAAGAAGGGCTTGATCCATTATTACTGGCTCTGAAAATGGAGCAAGGAGGCCATGAGCCAAGGAATGTGAGAATGACCCTCAGCTGATAGGCAGAAAGGAATCTTGGTCCTATAATTGAAAGGAATTAAATTGTCAACAACCAAATAAGCAAGGAAACGAAAGCTCCCCTGGAGCTACCAGAAGGAACACAGCATTGCTGAGACCCTAATTCTGGCCCAGTGAACCCTTGTTGGACTTCTGACTTAAAGAACTTTAAGGTAATAAATTTGTATTCTATGAGCCACTCTTTGTAGCTATTTGTTACAGAAACAATGGAAAACTAATACATAGACCTTCTAAAGATTTTCTCTCCATGCTTGGGAATCCTCTGAAAGAAGACAGCAAAACTTTTTTAAGTGGCTCCCTGTTGGGTTGCAATATGACTAATATTTTGTCAAATCTTCTATTGTGCTTATCTGGAAAAAAAGGGAGAACCAGGGCACATGATCTGAAAACAGTGGACTCATTCTCGTTGTTGCCTCTAAATGGACACCAAAACATATACCCTAATCTCTATGTTATCTTATTTTTCTTTTACTTAAATTTTTGACTCTTAAAAGCTGCATGTGTGTGTATCCAGACTTTTACTCAGGGAGGAACTTTGAAAAGTTCTAATTGATAAATACAGTTTTTGTTCAGTTATTAACCTGCTCTTAAATGCACCCTCTAATTAGACAGGAAAACTGATCTCTTTATTGGATCCTGTAACCTCAGCTAATACATTGACCTGATTTATTTCTTCCACAATTTCAAACCAGTAATTTTCCAGGCATCAAGGCAGAATGGGGAGGCCTAATTAATTGGTAGGTCTGTGGTCACCTGTACTGGTTTTGACAAAGTGTGACTTTTACAAGAGTCACACAGAGACACATTAAAAGCACTTGCTGCCATACACTCAAAATTAATGAGTGTAAGGAAAACCAAATGTCTAAAAATGCATTTAGTATAATTTTATTTAAGACTATTATATGGATTTTGCAATCAGGAAAAAAACCCACAGGGTTTTGTTTTTGTTCTTTTGTTTTAAAAGAACATTCTACACAAATTCATTCGAAGTTATGTAGGTGTTTTTGTTATCTCAGGTACTGAAATCATATTTTAAAATGTCTTTTGTTTCCCAGGGACAGTTTTTTTTTTAAGAGAAAGCTTCAGTGGCTGCTGTTATTCAAATCTTCTCTATTCTATCCTTTTTCTTTTTTTGATCATTCAATTACAGAGAAGAGAGTTAAACATCTCCCACTACCATGGTAGATTTGCCCATATCTTCTAGTCTTCTGACAAATGTATTTACAAATTTAGAAATCCTTTAATGCTTTTGTGAATTGAAAATTTTACACACTTTTAGTGACTCCTTTTTCCTCTGAATAATGCTTTGTCCGAAGGTCTATTTTGTGAAATATTATTTATTAATGTAGCTATACTAATTCTCTTTTACTTAATATTTACATAATATCTCATGTCATTTGGTTTAGGCATGCTTATTAATACCATTGGCTTGACATTTTAAAAGATCATATGTCTGTAAATTTTCGTCTTTTAACAAAATTTGCATTGATTGCAATTACAGATATATTTAAATTCTCTCTTATTATATTATTTTATATTTTCTTTTTTATTTTACCTTCTAATGCTTCTTTTCTTATTTGGCTTTATTTTTTCCTCATTTATCTTCTTTAGGATTGTGTGTTTCTCTAATTCACTTTTTCCTCTCTTCGTTGGGTAATTATATATCCTATTAATATATCTAATTTCTATTGCTTTAATGGTTACCGTAGATAGTTCCCTTCTTATATTTTAAAATTTTACTGAAGTATGATTTACATATTAAAAAATGTACATATTACAAGTGCACAGCTTACTAGATATTCACAAAACAAACACAATCATGGAACCAGCATCTAGATTAAGAAACAGAATCCCTCATGCCCAGAAAGCCTCCTCATATAACCTAGGAAATCTGTATACTTATTTATCACAATAAGCTTAATAAAGTTGAAAGTTCAGCATAATCTTTATGCTCCGAAATCAAATAAAATTTTATTTTGGAACATTTTATCTTCAGTCTCTGTCTCCTGACATCTATACTACTGTTGTCAAGGATTTTCGGTACACTTTATTTTATAATTTCATTAATTTACCAGGACATGTTTAGCATTTTTTTGTGCCTACCATTCTTTCTTGCATCTTAGAATTTCCAGGTATCATTTTTTTGAAGTTTATCTTTTAAATATTTTGCAGTTAGAATCTATTGGTAGAAATGCCTATTTTTTTAAATCTGTAAATGTCTAGTTAACTTTTTTTTTCAAATTTATCTTTACTAGCTGTACAATTCTATGCTGATAGTTATTTTTGTTAGCACTTTGAAAAACTATTTTAGAAAACTAATCTATCATGATTGAGGTCAGAATATTGGTTATTTTTTAAAAAAGAAAAAAATCTTTATTTTATAGTCTCGTGCCTTCTATTGTCATTGATAGGTCAGCTTTCTTTGTAATTATCATATATTTGTCTTTTTATGGCTATGTAGATTTTTTAAAAGAAAAAGATGAGATTATATAGTTTTACTAGGCTATATTCACATATGGGTTTCTTTATACTTATACTGATGAAGACCAATGTGCTTTCTAAATCTGAAGATTAATGTAATTCAGTAGTTCTAGAAATTTCTCAGCCATTACTTCTTCAAACATCACCTCTTATATTTTCTTTCTAGAACCTTGATAACATGTTAGGTAATTTCATATAGTCCTCCAGTATACTGTTTCTCTGTGCTACATTTCCTGCATATCTCTGTGTACTTTTGTTAAGATCTATTTTCCCACTCATGATGTGTCTAATCTGCTATTTTCCCCACCTTTGACTTCCTCAGAAGTTCCTTTGGTTCTTTTCCTGTTCAATTTTGAATGTCTTCTGTTTATTTATTTCTTTATTATATTTCCAACTCTCTTATGTCTGTACATTTATTAAACCTATTTATCTGATGTTCTGTCTCTGCTAATTCTCATATCTCCAGTCATTACCAGTCTAATTATCTTATTTGTTGTTTTTCCTGACTGTCACTCAAGGTAACTTGTTTTCCATGTGTTTGGTGTTATTTGATTGTGAGCTTATTTCTTTTTAGAATTTCATCTCTGGGAATGCTTCTAAGATTTGAATCAAAATGATGGTCCTCTGAAAAAGATGTGCCTTTGTTTACGCCAGCTGACTGGGGCATTATGAACCCAGAAATGCTTAACTGTACAGTCAGACTTTGGATTATTTAAGGACACATTGGTTACATAAATTCTAGATTATGGTCACAGACTTTTAAGCAAATTTCTTTTAAAAATATCATTTATTATTATTAATGTTTCTCCTCTGCCAAGGCCAAATCATGAATGGATAACTATTCTCTCTCCTCTCAAGGTTTTTTTTTTTTTTTTTTTTTTTTTTTTTTGTAGTCTATGTTCAAGAGTACTTGACATTAAAGATATCCATAGGGAAAATGTTGGCACTAGCATTGCTTATTTCTTGAATTTGATCTTTTGTTGTTATTTCTACTCTTCAAAGAATTCTCTTATTTATTTATCAGCTCTTGTATCCATCAATTTAAAAAAATCTTTTTTGCTTTTTTAAAAATCTAGTATTGGGTGAATATATATTTAACTAGGATTTCTCATAATATTATATCACTGTTGCATTTGTAGCTATGTGTATGATAAAGCAAGTCACCACTTTGGCAACCTGGAAATTAGTAATGCAGCTGGGAAACTGGGAGACTACAGAGAATGTGCTAAAGTTACGGAAAGTAAAGGATGAGAAAACTGAGACCTCAAGGGTCTAGCTCCCTCTTCATCGTTTGGAAACAGTTCTAGAGACATTGACTCTGGCTCTTTTAGCTTCCTCTGTACATAGGCAAGAAGAGATCCTTCAGGCAGAATATCACTGGTATTTGCTTTCAGCATGTAGAGGTGAGTACTGAGAGGTTATGGAAGGGATCCTTATAGTATCTGCTACAGGATATCAGGTGACACAAAGACTAAGGCAAACCCAAATCTTATAGCACTTGGGCTTTGAATTTCTTGCCTTTAGAAACCCATGGATATAGAGGTTTTAAAAAATATAAAAAACCAAACAATAGATTTCAAAATCACTGAAACTCTGAAAAAGTAAGTTGAGTCATTCAATGGTGTAATCTGTTTCTCTAACACTTTTAGTGTAAGGTAGATATACGTGGAAGGCATCAAATTCTGTGCATGAGAAGGTAATGTAAAGGAAGGAGACTGTAACTTGAGAAGGACAGTGACAGGCCTGCGCTCTGGCTTAAGGGCCAACTTTTGCAGAAAGATAGTTGATAGTAACTGGCTGCAGACAGTCGGACTCTCTTGTAACAGGAGACTTATGGTTTTATCCTTTAAGGGCCAGTGACAGCTTGGAAAACATCTGTGTGTGAACATGAAAGGCATCAAGAAATATATTTTGCTCATCCTCAGGATATAACTAGATTGTAAGTCCAGGCTTCCCTGCCTCAATTGCTTAGCCTCTATTTGTAGGAGACCTCCTCTGCCCATATCACTAATGTACAATAATAATGAGCAGCAATTGAGAAGATTGTGACAGTGCTTTTCCCTCTACTTTTAACCTCATTATTTGATTGGAGTCCGATGGGCTAATTTAGGACTCATGTCACAAGGTTTGTTTATAAAAAGGCCAAATACAGATGTTGGTTTAGAGAATCAAAATCTTAATGTAGAAGTTACCTTTTTCTAGCCTTAAACAGTTGTATTTGCCTAATCTCCATTTATGAGGGAAACAGCCATCTGTAGCATGAAAAGAAATAAAGCAGACTTGTGTATAAACAACATAAGTGACATAAGAAGCACAACTCGCATGTCACTAATCAGTAAAGACTTGCCAAAACTTAGATCCAAGTTTCTATCTGTTCAAGAATATCAGTTACCATGGTACTCAATATTCTGTATATCAAAAGAATCTCTTTAATATTCTTGAAATAGTCAATATATTTCTCATTTTACACAAATGGCAAAGCACTCTATGTATTATCCTATTGTTTGCTTTTTTCACTTAACAAGAATTCTTGGAGCTTGCTCCATATCAGTACACAGAAGGCCTCCTCATTGTTCTTTGTGGCTATGTGATTTGGTATTCTTTGGTTAAACCAGCAGTCCCCTATTTATGGATATTTAAGATGTTTCCAGTCTTTCTTGATTAGAAACTGTGCTGCAATCATTACTTTCAAGTATATATATTTTTCACTTGAGAAGATAAATATGAATAAAATACCCAGAGTTAAAGATGTTGCTAAATGAAAAGATGTGTGTACTTGAAATTTAATAGATTTTGCCAATTTTTTTCCACAGAGGTGTACTGATTTCCCTTCTTATCAGCAATACATGAGAATGCTGATTTTTCCCACATTCAGCATGCTCTCCAATTCAATGTGTTGTCTGACTTGTTGATGTTTTCCAATTTAACAAATGCAAAAGGTTAATTACAATTTTAACACATATTTCTGTTATCATAAATAACACTGAGGATCTTTCCATTGTCTAAGAGCTGTGGGCTTTGGATTCTTTTAAATAGACCATGACTAAGATTTTTTTTTTCCTTCTTGGATTCCAGACTCACCAGAACTGAGTCTAGAGTAAATTGAGACTGACCTTTTAGGCATAAGAAATTCAGGACAGACCTAATTTGAGAGTCAAGTTTATTGAGTCTGCATGTACAAAAGACATAAAGCTGCCATGCCAATACAATGGTGCTGTGAATGCATATTTAATGACACAGAACCTATATTCACAATACAGTATTAAAGGAAAAAAGCAGGTTAAAAATAATAGTGTGATTCCTCTTCCATTTTTATAAATACAGAATGCATTTGTAGAAAGGTGATTAGAAGGATATATATGAAAAATTAACCATGATCTTTTCTGTATGGGAAGACTGTGACATTTTATTCTAATTTGTGCTTCACTGTATTTTTGAATTGTTGTCAATTATTAATTGCTACCTTAAAAATTAAAAATAACATATTTTAATAATACATTCTGCATCATTGGCAGATAGTCATTAAAAATATACAAAGCGATGAAAAGATCATTAGTGTAGGAGTCAGAAAACCTAATTTTTAGTTCCTGTTCTTCCATTAATATACTCAGACATTAAGCTGAAAGTTTAATTTTTCTGGGTTTCAGTTTCATTATTTGTGAAATAGGGACTAGGACAAATTTATATTTTAAAACCTTTATACTATATTTCTCTTACATATTGAGATGAGATACTTTTAAACTAATGCTGATTAAGTCCTTTTATAAATGTATGTTTGCCTTTTCAATAGTTGTACTTCATAAAATCAAGGTGATTCTATGTGTGTCTGTTGTTTCTTATGTAAATGTATAGTCTGTTTACTGTTTTGGTGTACAATGCAAAACAAGTCTTCACACAGAGAAATTATCTTCCAAGGCTTATTGAAAGAGGTTACCTTGGTAACTAGAAATAAAACCCACCCAATTCATTCTAGGGGTCAGAACAAGGTTCTCCATGTAATCATCGTTTGTTATTTAGGAACAAACTGTGAAGAAGCCTCAGTGAGAGTATTCAAATATTAGTAACAAGTATTTTTGCACTCAAAGGCACAACACTTTGAATTATTCTCTTAATATTTCATATGAATAGGTTTATTCACATAATCAGAGTATGGAAAAGTTCTTGAGGGCACAAATATTACTCTTACTTCTTTAGTACTTACCCACATCACAGGATCACAATAGCTATCATCTATTAAATATTTGTTATATGCCAGGTAAATTGCTGAATGCTATATTTATAGATCATCTCTCTTGTTTTATAACACAACCACAAGTGTATCAGTCAACATTTGCTGTATAACAAACACTTCAAACTTGTTTACCTAAAACAACCATTTATTTGTCTTATAATTCTATGGGTTAGCAATTTAGGACAGGCTCAGGCAAAAGTATATTCTGGTATCAGATGTGCTCACTCATGTGTCTGCAATCAACAGTTAAATTGTCTAGGGTCTAACTGGTCTAAGACAGTCTCATCTGGAATAGACCTTGTCTGTTTATGGTCTTTGTAGTTTCTTATCATTCAGCAGGTTCACTTGGGGTTATTTGTATTACAATTGCAAAGTTGTAAAAGTGAAAAGAGATTTGTGCCCTAATGTATGAGAATTTTTCAATTCTGCAGTATGCTTACTAATGTTCCAATAGCCAAAGCAAGTCACATGCCCAAGCCTGGAGTATGGGAGGGGACTACTTAAGACACAGGCAAAGGAGCTTTTATTGCAACAATTCACCTCACAGATAGTTTGTTATTAGGTGCTTGATAAAAGAGTGAACCAACAAAGGCCATAGGACTGATCCTATAAGGCAGAGTGGTAGATGGCATGCAGTCACAGAGAGCAGGAAGAGGAGTGAAGCACTCACCAGTATAGTCTTACCCAAGGAGTACTGCTTTCTCGAGGTGACTTTGTTTCAGTTTAGACCTGTTGCCCTGGTGGAAACATTAAGAGCATGCCCATTCATTTTCAGAAATCTTAGTTTGCATGAAAGAGTGCTCTGGTCTTTCTAGCTCCTCAGCACTTTGGATAGCTTCCATTCAAGGACCTGAGTGCATTGATGTTTCTCTTTTAGCCTCTACCTGTCAACCCCACTGATTAAGAACAACTAATGTTAACAATTAGGGTTACATTTCTAGGAACCTCAAACCTGTTAGAGGCAGTAGAGATAACATAAATCCCCTCTGTAATTTCAGAGACAAGGAATCCGTAAGTTTCAAACCAAAGCTCCTGAGTCCAGGGGTCTTCTCTTGGAAGCACTTCCACTGAGGAAAATTTCAGCCGTTAGTGCTTGCTTAAATATGATCCCATCCTCCCCTTCACACAGTAATCAAGGGATGGCTTTGAAATCATTACAGAACTGTACAGAACCTCTCCTTTCTTTCTTTTTTAAACCAGGAGCACACAGTGTTCACCATGTAGCCTCCCACTCACTTCACAGAATTGACAAGGGAAAACACTGTGCCAGAACACAACATGGGAAAGTGACTTAAGCAGGGGTGAAGTCTGGGACAAGACTGCACTTGAAAACTGCCTGCCTTCTCTTTAGGTTCTTTGCCCACAAGCTCCTGAAGATTCAAGGGCAGAGCTGGCAACACTGGGGGAAACCCAGCCACAGGCTCCTACTTGACCTGATGAATCAATCAAGAGAATGTCATCAGTAAAACAGTTGTAGGCTGTTGCTGAATAGCTTCATCAACAATCAAAGGATCCCCTCTCGGGGCCTGGGGAAAACAAAGCCAAGAGAAATAGGTTGTATTCAAAGCACTGAGTAGGTGTCAAAGGCAGCATCAATTTAGCCAACTGGAAACTCACTTTAAGTAAAAACACAATTTTATACCACCAGTAAAGCCTACTTTGGCAACATAGAGCCCCTCTCCACCAATGAGGCTAATTTATTTCCTCCACTAAAGGGAATTACAGAATTGAGGACTGTTTCAGCACCTGAGAATAACAAACAAATGAATGCAGCAGTCTCCTGCTTAGCTTTGGGTTTGGAAGGAGTCTGGAGGATGCCCTTAAAGTCTGATTATCTCTCAAGAATTCTTCCAACATTCCTTCCAGAAGAAAGCTTCCAGTTAAGTCCCCTGAGAATGGCTGACATGGAGTGTGAGATCTGGAGATATCAGCCAAAATCCTCATCCAGCCCACTCATTTTATACATGCAGAAAGAGAGATTCAGAAAATTTGAGACCCGCCAAAGTTCTATTATTTGTTTTTTCATCTTTTTACTGCCTCTATCAGAGAATGGTTGGGATGAGAAATGAATATCAGTTTAAATGATTCGAGTAATTACTGAGTACCTATAACATATTCTGTGCTCATTTCAGAGATGAGGAAATATACCAAGGAGACTGGCTTTCTGGGCACCTGACACAGCAACATCTCCAGTCACAAGGGCATGACCTCTAAAATTCTTTCTTCCTGCCAGATCTACCTCCAAAATGTGTTTGTTATCTATCCTTTTTTCTTATCCTATATCCTGGAACTTACCATCTGACTTGAACCATCAAGCCTTGAAAGCCTCTGTCCAATCTTCCTGCCTCCATTATTGTTCCATCAAGTCATCATCCACACTGCTGCCTGAGTGATCTTCCTGAAAAACGTCATGGGATATTTCCCTCCCCTGACCAAAGCACATTTATAGCTATTTAAATTCAAACCCTTGCCCACTATGAAATTTTCCCTGAGGTGCCTTTTGCCTACTTGTCCATACCTACTTTTTAGAATTGAGCCATAATGGACTAATTGAGTTTCCTGATATTGTCTCCATTTTCTGTTCCCATGCCTTTGTGTTGCTGATATTTGGTTGGGAACTTCTCTCCATTTACCTGATGAATACTTACTTAACTTCACAGAGGGTGTATCAAGGTCAGTGAGTGCCAAGAAGCCAAATCTGGGATGGGAAGTCAATATAAGAAGAGGGGTAAGGCATATAGTAGAAGAAAATGCGCAGTAGTCTTGCTCATCTTTGGGTCACTTACAGAGTGGGGCTGAGAATGCTGTTGGGCCATCATGAGGGTTTTGACTAGTGAAATGTTCATTTAATCATGCATGAATGCTCTCTCATACTCCTTTCTCTCCGTGTGTCAGCATTCATCACAGACCGCTCCAGATATTTGGCTTTAAAAAAGTGATAAGTGTGTGTGTGTGTGTGTGTGTGTGTGTGTGTGTGTGTGTGTGCACGCACGGTACATGCCGAGTCCCATAGCTTCATGACCTAGATTCATCAACTAGCAGAAAACCCTTTGAAATTCCCTGGTTTCAAAGAACACTGTGTAACTATTTTCTAAAGAGCTTTCTTTGACAATGTTTATCATCAGGTTCTTTAAATGATTGGGTTTTCCAGTCTCCTGGGTAGCTTCTTGCACAGAGAAGAGCAGAAAGGTAATTAAAGTATTTTTCTATATGTGAGCTAAAAAAAAAAAAAAAGGAATATTCCATTCATTAAGGTGAGGTTCTTGCCTCCCAATTCTCTTTATGGGATACTCAGTGACATCAAGCATTCAGCCATTTCAAGAAATGTGAGGCTTCCACATTTTAAGCAGATCTGAGCTATTTCAGTAATTAGATTTGCAGTCCATGGGGTCTTAGGAAGAGAAAGCCATACCTCTCCAGAAACTCGCCATTATAAAATAAATCAGCATGTGTGTAAATTAAATGCTAACTGGATATTATTAGTTCCATATCTTGCTCCTTCCCAGGTGCTCTCATTTCATGGGAACACATATAGTGTAGTACATGGCAGGCTGCCCCAAATTCTCATCCTGAGAGGTGTGTAGGGTAGAGTTTTCTCTCCCAGAGGACACTGTATCTAGGTTGACTCTTTTTGTGCCCACAGAATACTAGGATTAGAGGTACATGCTGTGTTGAGAGCTCATACCTACCTAAGTCATACTTCTTAGTGATATTCATAGAAAGAATACCTTTAATTGACCATTTGGTGATATTTAAGTGTTAAGAAACTTTAGATCATCACCTAAAACTGAATAGAGCCTAGCTTCAGGAAAGAAGTGACAATATTTACCAAAGCCAACAAAGAATGATGAGAAAGGTTGCTGTCTCAGGCCAGGTTCCCTAAGAAGCAGATGCTGAGATAAAAATTCATGTGCGAGTACTTTATTATAAAACTTATCCCAACTGCAGAAATACAAAGAATCATACAAGAATACTATGAAAAAGTATATGACACCAGATTTAATAATCTAGAAGAAAAGGACAAGTACTTAGAAAGATAAAACCTTCCTAGACTGAATCAAGAAGAACTGGAAAATCTAAATAGACTGAGCAGCAGTATGGAAATTGAAACAATCATGAAAAACCTACCAAAAAGGAAAAGTCCAAGATGAGATAGCTTCACCAGTGAATTCTACCTAACATTCAAAGAAGATTTAATATCTATTCTCCTAAAACTCTTCCAAAAAATCAAAGAGGAAGCAATACCTCCCAACACATTTTATGAGGCCAATACTAGCCTGATACCAAAACCTGATAAAGATAACACAAAAAAGAAAACTATAGACCAATATTGCTCATGAATACAGATGCAAAATTCTAAATAAGATGCTAGCGAACCGAATACAGCAACGTATTAAAAAGATTATACACCATGATCAAGTGGGCCTCATCCCAGGGCCACAGGGATGGTTCAACATAGGCAAATCAATTAATGTGATACACCACATAAACAAATTAAAAAATAAGAATCATATGATCATATCAATAGATGCAGAAAAAGCCTTCAACAAGATGCAGCATTCATTTATGATCAAAACACTTCACAAAATCAGTATAGAAAGTACCTTAACATAATAAAGGCCATACATGACAAATCATTAACCAACATTATACTGAATGGTGAAAAACTAAAAGCCTTTCTTATAAGATCAGGGACAAGACAAGGCTATCCACTATCACCACTGTTATTCAATATAACACTGGAGGTCTTAGCGAGTGCAATCAGGCAAGAGAAAGATATAAAAAGCATCTAAATAGGAAATGAAGAAGTCGAACTGTCACTATTTGAAAATGGCATGATTTTCTATATAGAAAATCCTAAAGACTCCACAAGAACAATACTAGAAACAATAAACAAATACAGTAAAGTTTCTGGATACAAAATCAATGTTAAAAATCCATAACGTTCCTATATTCTAATAATGAAGTGTCAGAAAAAGAAGTGGAAAAAATAATTCCTTTTGCAATTGCAACAAAGAATAAAAATCTCTAGGAATAAATCTAAGGAAACATGTGAGGGACCTATATAATGAAAACTATAAGACCCTATTAAAAGAAATTGAAGAAGGTACAAAGAAATGGAAAAAAAATATTCTGTGTTCTTGGATTGGAAGAATCAAAGTAGTTAAAATGACCACATTACCTAAAGCATTATGCAGATTTAATGCAACCCCCATCAAAATCCTATTGGCATTTTTTAAAGAAATAAATCTTCAAATTTGTCTGGAAGCACAAAATATCCTGAATCGCCAAAGCCATCCTGAGAAAAAAGAACAAGGCTGGAGGTATCACTCTGTCTGACTTCAAATTATACTACAAAGAGACAATAATCAAAACAGCATGGTATTGGCAGAAAAACAGACACACAGACCAGTGGAACAAAATTGAGAATCCAGAAGTAAACCCATATTTTTGTGGGCAAATAATTTTCGACAAAGAAGCCAAAAACACAGTGGAGAAAGGAAAACCTTCAATAAGTGGTGCTGGGAAAACAGGAAAGCCACCTGCAAAAGAATGAAACTAGACTGTTGTTTATCTCAGCCTAAATTAACTCAAAATGGATTAATAAAGACCTGAATATAAGACCTGAAACAATGAAGTGCATAGAAGAAGACATAGGAATTAAACTCATGGACCTTGGACTTAAAGAGGATTTTATGAATTTGACCTCAAAGGCAAGGGAAGTAAAAGCAAAAATAAATGAATGGAACTACATCAACTAAAAAGCTTCTGCACAGTAAAAGAAACCATCAACAAAGTAAAGATACGACCATCTAAATGGGAGAATATATTTGCAAACAACATCTCTGATAAGAGCCTTATATCCAAAATATACAAAGAACACATACAACTCAATAACAACAAAAAAAGGAATGCTGTAATTAAAAAATGGGCGGAGGACTTGAATGGACACTTCTAAGAAGACATACAAATGGCCAATGAATATATGAAAAGATGCTCAACATTGCTAGCTATTGAGAAATGCAAATCAAAACCACAATGAGATACCATCTCACACCTGTTAGAATAGCTGTTATCAACAGGACAAGTAATAACAAGTGTTAGAATTTGGAGAAAAAGAAACCTTCATACACTGCTGATAGAACTGTAAATTGGTACAGCCACTATGGGAAACAATATGGAGGATCCTCAAAAAAAACCTAAGAATTGATCTACCATGTGATCCAGCAATCCCTCTATTGGCTATTTACCTCAAAGACTTGAAAACATTCAAAAAGATATTTGCACACAAATGTTCATAGCAGCATTATTCACAGTGGCCAGAACATGGAAGCAACTGAAATGTCCTATAATAGATAATTGGAAAAAGAAGCTGTGGTACGTATATACAATGGAATATTACACAGCCATAAGAAAAGATGAAATACTATCATTTGTGACAACATGGATGGACCTTGAGATAATCATGCTAAGTGAAATAAGCCAGAGAGAAAAAGCTGAAAACTGTATGATATCATATATGTGGGATATAAACCTAAAAGCAACAAACAAATAGTATAAACAAACAAAGACTCATGGACAAGGACAATAGATTAGTGGTTACCAGAGGGTAGAGGTTAAGGGAGAAGAAGGAGGTAGGTGAGGCAAAAGGGGTCAAATATGTGATAACAGAAAAAAATCTATGGGCAATGAACACAATGCAATATATATATATGCCTTACTGTTGAATTGTACATGTGAAACTTACTAGATTTCGTTAACTAATGTCACCATAATAAGATAAATAGATAGATAATAGATAGATGATAGATAGATAGATAAAAACATCCCAGAAAAACCCAGGATTAGAGTGAAAGAAGTCTGAAGTCGAGGCAGGGGCTTCATACTCCTGCACCTCAGGACTACCCGGGGAGAAGCAAATTCCAAGGAACTCACAACTCTCTTCTCTGCTGGCTCTCTGCTTCACAAGGTCAGTGTGCCTCCACTAGCCTTAGAGCATCCTCTTAAGACAGCACAGTGTAGGCCACTAGAAACCAAGGCAAGAGCTCTCAAAACTGGTAACAGAGTCCATGAGAACACTTACACTTGCCATCTGTAATGGTTAATTTTATGTATCAACTTGATTGGGGTGCCCAGAATTTGGTAAAACATTATTGTGGGTGTTTCAGTGAGAGTGATTTTGATGAGATTAACATTTAAATCAGTAAACTGAGTGAAGCAGATTGCCCTTCTAATATGCTTAGGCCTCATATAATCAGTTGAAGACCTGAATAGAACGAATTGGTAAATTCTTTCTTGAGTATGAGAGAATTTGTTCTGCCTTCAGGTTCAGACTAAAACATTAGCTCTTTCTGGGTCTCATGCCTGCTGGCCTTTGGCTGGAACTACACTATTGGCTCTCTTCAATCTCTAGCTTGCCGACTCACTGCAGATCTTGAGTTTTACCTGTCTTCATAATCATGTAAGCTAATTCCTTATAATAAATATCTCACCTCCCCCCATTTTTCTTCTCTCTCTCCTCTAGTTTTCAATCTGAGCACACTGAATATACAGAACTGCCATTAACTAAGATGGGAAAAACTGAGAGGAACAATTTGAGATAGAGAAAGATCAGGAGGTCAGTTTTGAACATAAAGTTTGAGGTGCTTGTTTATTCATCTAAGCATGTAGATCAAGTGAGCAGTATGATTTAGAGTGCAGGGTGAGGTCCAGGCTGGAGATAAAATGTTATAGTCTATAGTATAAAAGTGGTATTAAAGCTATACAACTAAGTGAAATCATCAAGGGAGTATGGTATATAGAAAAGTTGTACCTATGATTGTACACAAAACAACTCAAATGGAGCATGAGAATAAGATGAAGACAAAAGTATAGGCAATGTCAGCCTTTAAGAAATGGGCAGGGGGGCCATATGAATGAGTAAAGCCACCTAAGACCCCAAATGTATAAGACTGTTCTTGAACAGGTATGAATATTCCTATTTGATAAAAGTGGAGTCTAAGGATCCTAGAAACTATGAACATAAAGAATAAATTAAAAGATTCATGTAGCTGAATGGCAATATTAGGCTGATCTGACAATGTCAGGCAGGTTGCCTCTTGTTTGGTTATCTATTATCATATAACAAACCACTCCAAAACTTAGTGGCTTAAACAAAAGCATTTATTTTCATTATGAATCTGTAATTTGACTATGGCTGAGTGAGGACAACTCATCTCTGCACAGATTCAAGGGGAGGGGAAATGGATTCCCACTTCTTGATGGGGGCATGGCAAAGTTCTGAAAGACCATGTGGAACCAAAGCTCTTGCTGTGGCTATTTATGGAAAATACAACATGCCATACATTCTGGGAAATTTGTCGCAGTCCAGGGTCCAGCTCTCAGACTTGCTAGCTAAGAAATCTATCACTTTTAATATCAAGAAATTGATGAATAGGACTGAAATGTCCACTCATTATTTACAATGAGAAGAACATATTACTGCTATAGGACCACCTAAATTCTGTATGCCTGCTATATACCTCATGAGCATTGAATCAGAACAAAGAAGTAAGGGATTTGAATGGTTGCCCTGAATGGCAGCAGGTTAAAATGGGATTGGTCTTGTCAAAGGGATATGGATTATGATATCTCCTGACTTAGACTTCATGGATTTCTCTCAGTGCTCCTCTTTGTCATTTCTCTTTGTGTTTCTTCTTTAGCTGAATAGCTACCCCCTTGATTGAAATATTCTTTCTTTGTGTACGCTGGTTCACTCAATCTCATCAGTCTAATTTTGACGGTAGTCATTCTACTCCTACAAGTGTAACTTTTCACCTGTTTTTTTTTTCTGATTGGTCATGTCTTCGTCTTAAAGAAAGCAATCTTAATTCTCTTATTTCCTACCTCTTGGTGGGAGGAATTCAATTACTGACAAGGGGACCCACAGTATTCAAGATGAGAGACAGTGGTTTGGACTAAGGTGACATTGATTAAGATGGCGAGAAAAAGGTTATGTTGGGATATAATTCTGAGGTAGAGCTGTCAGGTTTTGCTGATTGAATGTGGTGAAGGCAGTAGAGGGAGAAGAAGTAAGGAATTCAGGATGGTATAGTAGACTCAGTGCTCTGTGCATACTCTTTCATCAGGTCAGTGCTCCATCTTGAACTTGTGAGTGTTGCTTGCTAGTGGCCCTTAGGTACCTCATTTCCTGGAGACTTGACCTCAGTCAATGGATCACACTGATGTAGAAACATTGGGTAGGAGAAGAAAGTTTGTCACTGATACTGGGGTAACAAAGCCCAGATCCTGGCCTCACAGTGAGCCAATTCTAGTGCTATTCATTCTCCACAGCTCCTTGTGACAGAACCCACATCTTTGCCAAGTTCCTTCTCCTGCCCTGTACACTTACAGGTTTTTCCTGAGGGCCCTCTCAAAATCTGTCACTTGCACAATAACCTTTATCTCACACAGAGGATTCTAAGATTTTGATTTGAGTAACTAGGTCAATTATGGTGACATTTACCGAAATAAGGAACACTAGGGGATAAACAGGTTTAGGGAAACAAATGAAGAATTCAGTTCGTATTTGTGAAGCTTAAGATGACTATTGGGCATCCATTGGAAATACCAAGGAGGCTGTTGGATATTAGAATCTGGAGATCCAAGGAGATGTTTGGGCTGTTGACCAAAAGACTAGAATAAAGTACATAATTTAGACTGAAGGGTCAGGGGATGCTTCTCTAAAGAGGTGATATTAATTAATAATTTAAAGTATATGGAAGAATTAATAAAACTATAGTAGAAGAAAGAGACTTTCATGGAGAAGGAACAATAGGTGTGAATTTTCTGATTCATTTCTTACTGATTTCAGAAGCAGGAAAGATCCTAAGTCATTGATTCCAGATGTATTGCTTAACCTTTGTCAGAGTGGGCAAAATTTCTTTGAAACTGATAAATTTAGAGGTATTTGTTGCTAAGTGACATCTATCCCCACCTCTTTACTCTTTTGTTTTTTAGGAAAAGTTTATCTTTACCAGTAAGCAAAATTCATTAGAAAAATCTTGTACAAAGAAAAACAAGACATGCATGTGCTAAAATAGTTTGCTATTTTGTGCTAAAAAGTAACAGCGGAGTATGTAGAGGCATTGTTCACATGAAGCAAGGAGGATTCAGAGTCAGGGCCAACTGAAGGGGCTCAGGGAGAAATATGTAGTAATTTTTACTGCAAATTTACTTTTAAAAGAAATTCGGCAGTAAGAGAATTAAAAGAGAGTGAAAGTGAGCAAGGAAGACAAATACTGCAATCACGTAATCACCTAGAATGGGAGAGTATTGATGCAGAAAACAAATATTTACTGAGTTGGGGAGAGGATTGGATACAGAGAGCAAACATTCCCAGGATAAAAGCTGAATAGAACCAAACTCACAGGTAGAAAGATTCCAAATGCAATAAATAGCCAACCCTAAATTAGAGTCAGGGGACATGGACCCAGCCAGGAGCCAGGGAGCATTGTGATAAGAGGGTCTGACTCTGACCTCAACTAGCATGATCACAAGCTCACCACAGAGCTCAAGAGCTCATCTTGTCTGCAGAGGAAAGGGGACTTGTAACATAAGCAGAAGGATTACACCTGGCCCATTGCCGAGGGAGAAGCTGGCTCCCTACACAAAGAAGGAAAGCTCCAGGGAGGAAAAGTTCTTGCAGAACACAGGGCTGTGGCCTTTGCACATAAGACTAATGAAGAGATTATAATTGAGTGTTTTTGCTACAAACACAAATGTTAAGAACCTGGATTATTTCGTTGTTGTACAGTACAAAAGCAATTAAAGTCCCAAAGGAAAAATAACATGTGACTCCAAGGACAGTTTAACAGAGGAAAACACACTGAAATGAAAAGTGACTCAAGCTTTTCTCAAATCTCTCCCTTTGCCCATAAAATAAAACTAGAGAATCAAGCAAGTCCATGCAGTAGCCACTCAATATTCTGATTTGTTGGTTGATTTGTCGTTACAAAAAAGATAGCAGCAAAGGAGAAATGGTAGTTGACCTGTGTTTGTTCTAGTTGTGTGAGCTTGGGCAGATCATTCAATTCCTACAGTGCTTTAGTTTTCTCTTTTGAGAAATGAGTAGGGAATATTTTATCTCTAAGGTATTTTCTGGATCTGAAATGGTTGGATTCCAGAAATCATTTCACTTGGGTAATGACACATGCCTCAGAGTCTAACCCAGTATTCCAGGTGAGAGAAGTTTATGGTAGATGGAAAATAAAGAAAAGTTCTCAGCAGAAGAATGTATGCAGTGAGTTGATGTGGGCTGCATTTAAAGCTCACACTTCATAGAGTATCTTTCCAGTGTTCACTCCTCACAGACTGCCTTTTCTTTCTTCTTGATTTCTACTTCTCCTGAGACATAGAGAGATTTTAAAAGACTCTACCCACGAAAGTTTCTCATTTGCCAGTAGCCAAAAGTCAGTGAGTAGAATAAACCATAAAACAGAAATGTCAATATATCTTTCTTTCCTTTAAGTCTTAGAGAGTTAAGTCAACAAGATGTTCAGGTTTGGCTCACACAAAAGATTCCCAGGGTTTCCTTTCATGTACATTTATACAGAACAATTCTAAAGTGCTTACTTCACAAGCAGGTCCAAAAAATAAAGGAAATTTTTTTATAATGGAAGAACTTATTGTATACCATCTTTTGTTCCACATAACCATTTTTTTTTATCATTATCACTTTTCTAATATTCAGCTCAAAGGTAATTAAAGGCACAATAAACTTAGAGCTAGTTAAAGAAGTGGTACAACCTTCCATGTGTACAAGTGGATTATTTCTTTTACAATTTAGTTTTAAAAATAATCAGGGAAGCCCATCAGATGTCACTTGGTTTATAGGATTCCTATGGTTTTTCTCAAGTGAAACTGTAATCAAGCTTTGATAAATTAACAAAACTTCTTCTTTAAAAAATGTTCTTTCTGAGCACATTAAAGTTAAAATGGGATATACATTTATGCATTTTTATGAAAATTATGAATTTTTACTAAATTTCTAAAATCTATACTCTAGTGAACAGAAAAATTATTAATAGAGTTTGAGCATTAAGTTCACTGTATTAATTGACACTGTCTATTCATATATTCATATTGCATTTAAATATTTGTTTTTTAAAAACTTGCAACACATTTTGGCTTAATATAACCTCTTTCAGAAAGCACAATACTGACTTTGAGAAAGATCATCCCTGTAGAACTTAAAGTCACTGAAATTAAAGAGTATAGACATTGTTACTCTCATTATTACAATAAGAAACATTGGGACAAGCTGACATCAAGGACTTTCCTTGGATCCACAAGAGAACTGAATTTACAGGGGAAAATTGGCCACCAAAAATCTGGAGAGAAGGATGAATGTTGAGAGTTACAGCTGAGATCTGCTTACCTGGGGCAGAAGCCAGGAGCCATAAAATGATTAAGTATTAAGAAGAAATTAAATGCCAATTTTGATGAATTTCTGGAAATCGAGTATGTACTGTTGAGAGAGAGAGAAAATCCTAGGGGCTCCTGTTTTAAGGGAGCCCTTATATTTTATAGGCTTTACCAAAGAAGCCCAACCAGATTCTCATTGTAAAGACCTGAGAAAGACTCTACTGTGGCTCTGGCAAGGGGAGGGAAAGATAAATCCTTGTGAAAAATGCCTAGAGCTTTCTCTATAACAAATGCCTTCTTGCCCAGAAGAACTTAACCAGAGCCTTGTCTCGGAGCTGTGGTGGAAGGCCATTTTTCTCATACTGACCCCTCTCATCTTCCTGTCTTGCTTAAGTATGAAGAAGTTCTACAAGACCAAACACATGTAAAGATTACAACCAGAGACATAGGCCTGCTATGTGACAAAGATTTAATTGGAAGATTATAGAATGCTCCCCACCAACACCTTACCACCATACCAACTGGGCTCTAGTATAAAAATAGTAAATCACAGCTGGAAGAGTTGCAAGACACAGACTTTCTCTGAAGAAGCACAATTAGAGAAGCCCACAGTTAAGTGGAAAGACAAAAACAAACAAACAAACAAAGGAATTTGAAGCTGCTGGTCCTGTTAGGAGACATTAAACAAAGCCTCACTCCTAGTTAGAGTGACATAAATCTGCACACTAGAGGCCTATTAATCTCAATTCCTATTACCCAATACAACATGCCCATTATTCAACAAAAAACTACAAGTCTTGCCAAAACACAAGAAAAGCACAATCTGAAAAGACAAAACAAGCATCAGGACCAGATTTTAATATGACATAGAGTTTGAGATTATCAGACAGGAAATTTAAAATTACCATAATTAAAATGTAAAGAAATCTAATGGTAAAAGTAGACAAGATGCAAAAAAGAGATTGATAGTATAAACAGAGAGATGGAATTTCTAAGAAATAATCAAAAGAAAATACTGGAAATAAAAATAATGTAGACTTGACAAGGCTGAAGAAAGAATTAGTAAATTTGAAGACAGGTCAATGTAATCTTCCCAAACTAAAATGCAGAGAAAACAGAATAGTAAAAACAAAACAGAACTCTTAAGAACTGTGGGGCAATTTAAGAAGATGTAATATATATGTAATTGAAATATTAGAAGGAGAAGAAATAAATAAACAGTAGAGCAGAACTATTCGAAGTAATAATAGCTGAGGACTTCCTCAAGTTAATAACATACACCAGTCCACAGATATAAGAAGTTTAGCGATCAAGCAGAATAAATACTTAAAAAAATACTTACACTTAAGTGTAGAAAACAGTTATAAACATGGTTAATGTTAAGACATATATATATATAATCTCTGTAAAGTGGTCTAAATGCACCAACTAAAAGATAGACATTGTTAGATAAAAAATGGAGCTCAACTATATGTTGTCTACATAAAATCCACTTTAAATATAAGAACTCTAATAGGTTAAAATTAAGGTGTTGGGAAAATATACACCATGCTAACACTAATCAAAAGAAAGCTAGAGTAGCTATATTAATTTCAAACAAAGCAGACCTCAGAACAAGGAAAATTGCCAGAGATAGTAGTACTACATTATAATAAATGGGTAAATTGTCCAAGAAGACATAACAATCCTAAATGTGTATGTACCTAATAATAGAACATTAAAATATATGAAGCAAAAAATTGATATAACTGAAAGAGAAATAGACAAATCTACTATTGTACTTGCAGACTTTAACAACCCTGTCAGTAACTGACAGATTAAGCAGGTAGGAACTCAATAAAGATATTGTTTTCCTGAATAGCACTATCAATCAATTTGATCTAATTGACATTTATAGAATACTGCATCCAACAACAACAGAATACATGTTCTTCTCAAGCTCATATAAAAATTTCTTAAACATACACCACATCTATAATAAACATACCATGCTAACACTAATCAAGAGAAAGCTAACATACCTTAATAAATTAAAAATTGGGTTAACAATTCTGAAACCACTATACGTATTTACTAGAATTAAACAAATAAGTGGATAGTAGATGGTGGGATCCATGTTTTTTAAGATTACAAATAAACAGGGAGGAAGAAGCTAGGATGATCCATGTGATAATGAATTTGTGTTGAACATCAGTATGCAATTATGTTTATCTTAATATAGATACAGATGGTTACATATAGAAATATTTATAGATGTGAATATACATCATTTAGTATACACATATATCTCTGTCGATTGAGAGTGCCTAAAAGCAATGACATCCCAGTAGCAAGCAACTTAATACCCAGATTTTAGTTTCTAATGCCATTCTCCAATAGAAAGAACCAGGGCTCAGTAGATAAGTGGTTAATTCCAGGACTGGAATAGGATATATACAGGATCACCTGGGAGCATTTTGTAGTGCAGAAAGCAAGGAAATGTTCAAAACATGAAATAAAACAAAACTCAAATCTTATAATGCTGGGGGGTAGACTGAAGGTACACAAGTAACCAACTAAAAGAGCTCTCAATGGTCAAAGCTGGAAAAATTTCAGCAATAAAATCAATAAATTAGTATTGGATTTAATCAAAAGTATAAAATAAATAACCATGAGTCTATACATATATGAATAGATAAGAAAAAACATGTTTCCTCTGCAGAAGAATTCTAAATAATTTGTGTAGATATTTTGCCTTTAAGAAGGTAGAGCACAACATTATTCACAATAGTCAAGATATGGTAACAATCTAAGTGTCTGTGAACATATAAATAGATAATAAAGGTGTGGCATATAAATGCAATGCAATATTATTCAGCCATGAAAAGGAAAGAAATCCTGTCATTTGCAGCATCATAGATGAACTTAGAGGACATCATGCTAAATGAAATAAGCCAGATAAAGACAAATACTATATGATTTCACTTATATGTGGAATCTAAAAGTAAAAGTCAGAAACAGATTAGCATGGTGGTTACTAGGGTATAGGAATTAGGGGAGTTGGAGAGATGATGGTCAAAGAGTACAAGCCTTCAGTTATGAGATGAATAAATTCTGGGGATATAATGTACAGTATGCTGACTACAGTTAGTAATACTGTATTGTACACTTGAAATTTGCTAAGAGAATAGATCTTAGGCATTCTCATCACACACACAAGTAACTATGTGAGGTGATGCATATAGTAAACTGACTGTGTAATCACAATAAATGTATATCGAATTATCATGTTGTACACTTTAACTATATAGAATTTTATTTGTCAGTTATACCTCAATAAAGCTAGAGGGGAAATCAAGATAGAGCATAATTATTCATTCCTTAAGTATGGGTTGTCCTTGTGACTTTTGTTTAAAGACTGTAGTATAGAAAGTTAGAAAAAGAAGGGTAAGTGTACAGTGGAGAGTTGTGACAAAGGAACCTCAATTCAGATGATCAACATTAACATCAACAGTGATAAATCACATTGATAGTATGTACCTTTAGTGTGATATGATGAGAATAGTACTTTACCTCTGGTTTTCCTCCCCCAGTAAATATTAACCTAATTTAGGCATGAGAAAAACATCAGAAAAATATCAAGAGAGGAACATTTTACAAAATACCTGAAAACTCTAAAGGTTATCAAAAACAAGGAAAGTCTAAGAAAATATTATAGCCAAGAGAAGCCAAGGATGACATGAAGAGTAAATGTAATGTGGTATTCTGGATAGAATCCTAGAAAAAGGATTAGATAGAAAAAGGAACATTAGATAAAAAATAATCTAAAAGGAAATCTGAATAAAGTGTAGCCTTTAGTTAATAAGTATCAATATTGGCTCATTAATTATGGCAAATGTACCATAATAATGTTAGATGTTTATAAGGAAAACTGAGTACAAGGTATATATAAACGCTGTGCTATCTTTGCAACAATTCTGTAAATCTGAAACTGGGTGGTACTGTATTGATGGATACTTGTCATTATACATTTATCAAAACTCATAGCATGTAAGACACAAAGAGTGATCCCTAACCTAAACTCTGGACTTCAGTTAATAATAATATATCAATATTGGCTCATCAATTGTAAAAATGTGGTACACCAATGCAAGATGTTAATAATAGGGGAAATTGGTGGTGGAAACTGTACTTTTCACCCAATTTTTTCTCTGTAAATCTAAAACTGTACCCCTAAAACTATTAATTAAAAATGCCCCCAAAACTGAAAAAAAAACTAATAAATTAAAATGTAAAAAGTCCTCCAAACTTGCAGCTAGAAGAATTTACTGTTGAAAATTGAAAAGATCCTAGGGAAAAGCAACTAGAAAGGGCTTTGAAAATAATCAGGGAAAAGATTCAAGTTGTTTGAAGTTTTTCTAGCCCCCAAAGTGAGTTCAACAATGAGGTTCTGCATGGCAAAACAGAGTGCATCACAGGGGATCTAAGGACAGAAGAAGGTTACCTAAGACCATCTGGGATGCTCTGTTGGTGATTTCTACTCCCCAAATCCTGTTCTCAAGTGAAGTGGTGTTCTGCTGATTCATTCTTTTGCAACACCACACAAAAAAGGTTATCCACATTTCTGTCCAAACACACATCACCTGGGATTTTAGATCCATTAAGCTCTTCCAAATGATTGGTAATAGAGAGTCTCCACAGCTTCATTAGCAGAAGCAAATATTTGACTTCATGAAGGAGCAATGTCCTATTGATTTAAACTAAAAGAGACCTTGAGTCATAGGGCTATAGGAGAAGGTCAGGGTCAGACACTTAACGGCACCCTGCCATTTTTGAGTAAAAAGGATAACTGTCTCATTTCTTTTATTCTCTTAGAGGTCCTAATGGCTCATTCCAGGTACTAGTGCCTATAATAATTTTAGGTGTACAACATAATGATTCAATATTTGTATATATTGTGAAATGATCAGCACAAAAAGTCTAGTTAATTTCCATGATCACACACAGTTAAAATTTTTTCTTCTTGTAATGAGAACTTTGAAGACCTACTCTCTTAGTAAGTTTCAAATATACAATATAATACTATTAACTATAGTCACCATGCTAAACATTATATCCTTGGGAGATTTTTTTAAATGGAATTTTATACATTTTTACCACTTTTACCTATTTTGCTCACCTTCTACCCTCCACCCCAGTCACCTCTGGCAACCACAAATCTATTCTCTTACTATGAGTTTGATTTTTTAGTTTGTTTGTTTGTTTTTTAGATTGCACATATAAGTGAAATCATATAGTATTTGTTTTTCTGTCTGACTGTTTCACTTAGCATAATGCCTTCAAGTTTCTTTCATGTTATTGAAAATGACAAGACTTCATTCTTTTTTATGGCTGAATTAAATTCCTGTGTGTATGTGTGTGTGTGTGTGTGTTCATGTTCTATACTTTTCAATTAAAGTTTAAATTCAATATTATTTTACATCAGTTTCAGGTGTATAGCATAGTGGTTAGACATTTATGTAATTTATGAAGAGAACACTCCAGATAGTCTAGTACCCACCTGGCACCAAACAGAGTTATTATAATTTTATTGACTGTGTTCTCTATACTGCACTTTACATCTCTGTGATTATTTTGTAACTACCAATTTGTAATTCTTAATCCCTTCACCTTTTTCACCCAGTGCCACAACCCACCTCTCATCACTAGTTTGTTCTCTGTATCTATGAGTCTGTTTCTGTTTTGTTTGTTCATTTATATTGTTCTTTAGGTTCCACATATAAGTGGTATCATATGGTATTTGACTTTGTCTGACTTATTTCACTTAGCATAATATACTCTAAGTCCAATCATGTTGTCATAAATGGTAAAATTTCATTCTTTTTTTATAGCCAAGTAATATCTATTGTATATACCTACTACCTCTTTATCCAATTGTTTACTGATGAGCACTTAGGTTGTTTCTATATCTTGGTTACTGTAAATACTGCAGCAATGAACATAGGGGTGTATATATCTTTTTAAATTAGTGTTTTGGATTTTTCTGGATAAATGCCCACCAAGAAGTTGAATTGCTAGGTCATAAAGTAGTTTTATTTTTAATTTTTTAGGCACTTCCATGCAGTTTTCCATTGTGGCTACACCAGCTGCAGTCCTACCAACAGCACATAAGGGTTCCCCATTTTCTCCACATCCTTGCCAACACTTGTTGTTTGATTTATTGATGACAGCCACTCTGACAGGTGTAAGGTGATATCTCATGGTTTTAATTTGCATTTTTCTAATTAGTGACATTAAGTATCTTTTCATAGGTCTATTGACAATATGTATATTCTCTTTGGAGATATGTCTATTCAGGTCCTCTGCCCATTTTTAAGTTGGATTATTTGTTTGTTTTGCAGTTAAGTTGTATGAGTTCTTAATAAATTTTATATATTAACCCCTTATCAAATGTATCACTGGCAAATATCTTTTCCCATTCAGTAAGCTGTCTTTTTATTTTGCTGATGGGTTTTTTGCTGTGTAAAACCTTTTTAGTTTGATGTAGTCCCATTTGTTTATTTTTTCTTTTTTTTTCTCTACCTGAGGCTACATATTAGAAAAAAAATGTTACTATCAAAAATGTTAGAGAGTTTACTGCCTTTGTTTTCTTCTAGAAATTTTATGGTTTTGGGTCTTATATTTAAGTCTTTAATCGATTTTGAGTTTATTCTTACATATGGTGTAAGACAGTGGTCCAGTTTCATTTTTTTGCATATATCTGTCCAGTTTTCTCAATACAACTTATTGAATAGACTGTTTTTACCCCACTGTATACTTTCCTCCTTTGTCATAGATTAACTGATCATATTGGCTAGAGTTTATTTTTGGGCTCTGTATTCTATTCCTTGGATCTATGTGTCTGTTTTTTATGTCAGTACAATGCTGTTTTGATTACTATAGGCTTTTACTATAGTTTGTTTTCAGGTATTGTGATACCTTCAACTTTGTTCTTTTTTCCCCTCAAGATTGCTGGGGCTATTCAGGGTCATTTGTGGCTTCACATAAATTTTTGGATTATTTGCTCTAGTTCTGTGAAAATTGCCATTGGTATTTTCATAAGGATTGCATTGAATCTATAGACTGTTTTGAGTAGTATGGATATTTTAACAATGTTACTTACTTCCTATCTATGAGCACAGTATATGATTCTATTTATTTGTACCTTCTTCAATTTCTTTCTTTAATGTCTTATAATTTCCTGAGTATGAGCCATTTACGACCTCAGTTAAATTTATTCCTAGGCATATTATTTTACTTTGATAAAATTGTAAATGTGATTGTTTTCTTAATTTCTCTTTCTGATAATTTGTTATTGATGTATAAAAATGCAACCGATTTACAAATATTAATTTTGTATCCTGCTACTTTACTGAATTCACTTATCTGTTGTAGTAGTTTTTTCGGTAGGCTCTTTAGAGTTTTCTATATATAGTATCATGTCACCTGCAAATAATGATAGTTTTACTTCTTTCTTTCCAATTTAAATGACTTTTTTTTTCTTGTGTGATTGGTCTGACTAGAACTTCCCATGAAATGTTGAATAGAAGTAGTGAAAGTATACATCCTTGTCTTGTTCCTAATCTTAAGGTAAATGCTTTTAGCTTTTCCTCATTGAATATAATGTTAACTGTGAGTTTGCCACATATGGCTTTTATTATGTTGAGATATGTTCTCTCTATCCCCATTTTGCTGAGGGTTTTTATCATAAATAAATGCTGGATTTAGCCAAATACTTTCTGCATCTATTGATATGATTGTATGATTTTAATCCTCCATTTTCTTAATGTGTTGTGTCATGTTAATTGATTTGTGGATATCAAACACCAGTCTTGCATTCCAGGAATAAATACCATTCGATCATGATGTATGATCTTTTTAACATGTTGTTGAATTCAGTTTGCTAATATTTTGTTGAAGATTTTTGCATCAGAATTTATCAAGGATTGGCCTATAATTTTCTTTCTTTCTTTCTTTCTTTCTTCTTCTTCTTCTTCTTCTTCTTCTTCTTCTTCTTCTTCTTCTTCTTCTTCTTCTTCTTCTTCTTCCTTCTTTCTTCTTTCTTCTTCTTTCTTCTTCTTTCTTCTTCTTTCTTCTTCTTTCTTCTTCTTTCTTCGTCTTCGTCTTCGTCATCATCGTCGTCGTCGTCTTCTTCTTCTTCTTCTTCTTCTTCTTCTTCTTCGTCTTCGTCTTCTTCGTCTTCTTCGTCTTCTTCGTCTTCTTCGTCTTCTTCGTCTTCTTCTTCGTCTTCTTCTTCTCTTTGTCCGGTTTTGAAATCAGAGTAATGATGACCTCATAAAATAAGCTTGGGAACCTTCCCTCCTCTTAAATTTTTTGGAATAGTTTGAGAAGGATAGTATTAATTCACCTTTGAATGTTTGGTTTAATTCCCCTGTGAAGTCATCTGGTCCAGGACTTTTGTTTGTAGGGAGTTTTTATTATTATTATTATTGATTCAATTTTATTAGTAGTAACCAATCTGTTCATATTTTTTGTTTCTTTTTGATTCAGTCTTGGAAGATTGTATGTTTGTAGGAATTTAGACGTTTCTTCCAGGTTGTCCAATTTGTTGGCATATAATTGTTCATAGCATTTTCTTATAATTCTTTGAATTTCACTTCTGTTTCATTTTTGATTCCATTTATCTGGTTACTCTTTTTTTCTTGATGAGTCTGGTTAAATATTTATTGATTTTGTTTACCTTTTCAAAGAACCAGCTCTTGGTTTCACTGATTCTTGTATTTTTTTAGACTCTATTTTGTTTATTTCCACTGTGATCTTTATTATTTCCTTTCATCTACTCACTTTGGGCCTTGTTTGCTGTTTATATTCCAGTTCCTTTCAGTGTAAGTTTAGATAGCTTAAGTGAGATTTTCCTTGTTTCTTGAGGTAGGCCTGTATTGCTATAAATTTACTTCTCAGTGCTACTTTTGTTCTGTTACATAGATTTTGGGTGGTTGTGTTTCCATTTTCACTTGTTTCACAGTATTATTTTGATTTCTTCCTTGGTCTCATTGTTAACCCATTAATTATTTAGTAGCATGTTATTTAGCTTCCCTGTGTTTGTGTGTTTTTCAGTTTCTATTATAATGCATTTCTAGTTTTATACCATTGTGATCAAAGACAATGCTTGATATAATTTCAATCTTCTTAAATTTATAGAGACTTGTTTTGTTGTCTAACATGTGGTCTATCTTGGAAAATGTTCCATGTGTACTTGAAAAGAATTTGCATTTTGCTTTAGGGTAAAATGCTCTAAAAATATTAATTAAATACATCTGGTCTAAAGTGTCACTTAAGGCCACTGTTTCTTTGTTAATTTTCTGTCTGAAAGTTCTACCCATTGATGTCAGTGGGTTGCTAAAGTCTCCTACTATAACTGCCTTACTGTGGATCTCTCCTTTTATGTCCATCAATATTTGCTTCATGTTTAGGTGCTCCTATGTTGGGTGCATAAATTTTTAAAAGTGTTGTATCGTCTTCTTGGATTAATTCTTTATCATTATGAAAGTTTCTTCTTTGTCTCTTATTGTAGACTTTTTAAAAGTCTATCTTGTCTAACATAAATATTGCTACCCCAACTCTTTTTCATTTCCACTTGCATGAAATATCTTTTTCCATCCCTTTACTTTCAACCTGTGTTTGTCCTTTAATCAGAAGTGGGTGTCTTGTAGACAGCATATGTATGGGTCTTGTTTTCTTATGTAATCAGCTACCCTATGTCTTTTAATTGGAGCATTTAATCCAATTACACTGAAAGTGATTATTGATAGGTATGTAGCTATTGCCACTTTATTTTTCATATTTATATTATTTTTCTGCATTCCTCTTCCAAAAGAATTCCCTTTAACATTTTATGTAATAGTGGTTTGATGGTGATGAACTCCTTTAGTTTCTTCTTGTCTGGGAAGCTCTTTATCACTCCTTCAATTTTAAATGATAGCTTTGTGAGTAGAATAGTCTTGGTCATTAGTCCTTGCTTTTATCATTAATTTGAAAATTTTGTGACAATCCCTTTTGGCCTATAAAATTTTGTTGAGAAATCAACTGACAGTCTTATAGGAGCTCCCTTGTAGGTAATTGTTTTTCTTTTACTGCCTTTAAGATTCTGTATTTAACCTTTGCCATTTTAATTATGATGTGTCTTGGTGTGGGCCTCTTTAAGTTCATCTTGTTTGGGATCCTCTGTGCTTCCTGGACTTGTATGTCTATTTCCTTCACTAAGTTAGGGACATTTCAGTTATTATCTCTCCAAATTTGTTTTCATTCCCTTATTTTCTCTCTTCTTCTTCTGGTACCCTTATGATGTAAATGTTGGTATGCTTGATATTTTCCCAGAAGTACCTTAAACTATCCTTATTTTTTAAATTCTTTTTTCTTGTTGCTGTTCTGATTGAGTGTTTTCTGCTATTCCATCTTCCAAATCACTGACTCAGTCTTCTGCTTTATCTAATCTGCTGTTGATTCCTTCTAGCATATTCTTCATTTCAGTTATTGTATTTTTCATTTCTGACTGTTCTTATTTATAGTTTTTATGTTCTTCTTTTATGCTTTTTATCTTTGTTGAAGTTCTCACTAAGTTCCTTGAACATTCTTATAACTACTGTTTTGAACTCTGTAACTGGTAGATTGCTTGCCTCTATTTTGTTAGGTTCTTTTTCTAGAGATTTTGTCTATTCTTTCATTACAATATGTTTTGTTTTGTTTATTCATTTTGGCTGCCCTTTAGTTTGTTTCTATGTATTAGGTAGATATTCTGTGTCTCTCAGTCTTTACAGTGTGGCCTTATGTAGTAGGTTTCCTGTGAAGCCCAGTGGCACAGTCTTTCTCATCACTTGAGTCAGGTGCTTCAGGAGTTTTCTCTTTGTGTGCCCTCCTATTGTAGTTGAGTTTTGATTGCTATTGGCATGTTAGGATTGATGTGAATAGGATTGACTCTCCAGATGACTGAGAATTAGCCATGATCACAGTGTATTAGCTGCTGTGTGGGGGCTGACTCCATGAAGGGAAATTCACCCCAGCAGGCTCTGGTGACTGCTGACACCACCCTTTATGTGTGTGACCCTTGTGTGGATCATTGGATGGTGCTGTCTTGTGGTCTGAAGCTGACCTCCTGGCATGTTGGCATTGGGGCATCTTGGGAGGGGCTCTGTTGCAGGCTTAGGTCAGCCACTGCCTGTGATCAATCCCTGAGTTACCTGATAGGAGCTACAAAGCAATTTGCATTTGGTCTTTGCCTGTACTGGCATGGAAGCACATGGGAAAGGCCACACTGTGACTCGAGGCCAGCTGCCACCAGTACCAGGGCTTAGGCAGCTTAGAAAAAGGCCCAGGGCACTCTGAGACCTGCTGCCACCTGCAAGCTGATTCTAAGGCTAAGCCATTAAAAGACCCTCAGGCAGTAAATGAGTTGAGTGAGGTGAGATCTCAAGGAGTCACCAGGGTGGAGCAAGTGGTGTTCACCGGGTTAATGTGAATTCAGTTTTGGCACCAGTGCTGAAACTGGTCCACTTAGCAAAAGCCTCAGGGCATATTGAGACCAACTACCACTTGCCTCAGAACTGTGGACCCTCAGAGTTTTCCAAGAAAGATCAATGCCAGTTGCCTGCTGAAAAAACACCTTGGACAGTGGGTGTGTCGGGTACAACCGTGTCCCAGGGAGTCACGAGGGTGGAACAAGCAGATTTCATTAGGTTAGCACAGATTCGGATTTGGCTGTGTGCAAGAACTCAACACAGAAAAGATGGCAACCACTCACCAGCTGGGTGGGAGGAAGGCTCAACAAAGGGACAGTGGCAGTCATTTTGTCAGCCCTTGCCATGAAGTCACAAAACTCAGTCGCTCCCTATATGTCTCAGTGCCTCCCAAGCTGCTCTCTCACTGCTGGAACCCAGGGTGAGTTCCTGGGAGTGAGACAAGCTGTGTGTTTGCCCTTTATGAAAATGCCTGAGTTTTCAGCAGCCATCTATCTCACCCTGATGAATAGAATCCCTGCTGATTTTTACAGTGAGTTGTTGTGGTGGCTCCTCTTCTTGTCCCTAGTGCTGTAGGTTGGGGACGCCGGTGTAGGACTGGAACCTCTTGCTCCTCAAGGGAGCCCTCTGCAGCTGAGATATCCCTTCTCATTCTCACCCACCACACATGGGTGTGAGGCCAGTCCATTTTGCATCTTTACCCCTCATACTAGTCTTGATGTGGCTTCTTTTTTACATCCTTAGTTATAAAATTTCTGTTCAACTAGTCTTCAGATGGTTGTCCAGGTTGATTGTCCTATAATTTAGTTATAATTTTAATGTGGTCATGGAGGAGGCAAGTACAGCATTTACTTAATCTGCCATCTTGACTAGAATTCTCCTATGCCACCTTTTCTTTATCCATCTATAGATGAACACTTAGTTTGTTTCTATACCTTGACTATTGTAAATAATGCTGCAATGAACATGGGGGTGCACATATCTTTTTGAATGAGAGTTTTTGTTTTCTTTGGATAAATACCCCAAAGTAAAATTACTGAATAATATATATTATCCAGTTCTATTTTTAAGTTTTTGAAAAACTGCAATAATGTTTTCCATAGTGGCTGAACTAATTTACATTTCCGCTGACAATGCCCAAGAGTTCTTTTTTCTCCATGTCCTCACCAATACTTGTTACCACTTGTCTTTTTGATAATAGCCATTCTAACAGGTGTGAGGTGATAACTCATTCTGGTTTTGATTTGCATTTCTCTGATGATTAGTGTCAGGTGCCTATTTCTACATACCAAACTACCCCTTGCTAATGGTTAAAGCAAACATTTTATTTTATTAAAGATTTTTAGTGTCAGAGATTTGAGAAGGGTTTGACTGGGTGGTTATTCTCTGATTCATGTGGCATCATCTGGGACAGCAGGGGCTGGAGGATCTATGGCCAAGATGTCTTCTTCACCCACATGTCTGATATCTTGGGGCTCCCTGCCTTCTTCCCTTTCCGCATGGTGATACATCTTTCAAGGGCTCTTGGGCTTCTCATAGCATGGTGATCTCAGGAGAGTCATACTTTTACTTCTTCCATGGATCTGTCTTTCCTTGGGGTAAGTAGTCTTAGAGTGAGTATTCCTGAGACAGAGTTCCATGAGAAAGAAAGTGCTAGCCTTTTTTATGCATCAGGCCTGGAGACATTTTGTGTCACTTCTGTCACATTCTGTTAGTCAAAGCAGTTTGAGAGCCTGCCTATATAGGAAGGTGGAGGGCATAGACTGCATCTCTTAATGGGAGGAATGCCAGAGAATGAATTATCATTAATCTACAATGTAATGATATTATCCTAGATAGCTTTAAAAATAGCAGTGGCATATATAAAAATGGTCTAACCTTGCATATATCTTATAAACCAAAATAAATATTATCAAAAACCAAACTTTTGGGGGGGTACAATTTTTTTAGGAACATCTTGTCAAGTAATCAACAACGTATGAACAAAAATTAGTAACAAAACTAACTAAAGATAATGGAAAAAAATTGTTGCTGCTCCATATGAGACCCATGTTCTATTTTTGTTTTTGTTTTGTATTTTGCTGTATCTATACCTCACCTAGTGGCAAGCAAGTAGGATGCCCTCACAATTATCAACATGCAGAGATAGTTGCCTTGCTATTAGTTTTGTTACCATACCTCTGTCAGAGTGTGGGGAAACCTTTCAAAATGTCCTATAAACTCTCATTCAATGCTATGTGAAATTTTAGGGCATTGAGCAAGGCATATATTATTTCCTTCCTTTACACATGAGAAAACTATGATCAAAGCATTAAGTCATCTTGTCCACGGTCCCACAGCAATTTAGTGCATTACCCAGAACTGATATCTGACAGCCAGTTCAGTGTTCTGTTGTCACCTCAGGCACTGTGGGATAAGACAGAACCCGTTTTATTTACAGGCATGTGGAAGAGCTTCTAATCCTTCATTCCTCAAAAACTACCATTGATGCCTGAAATTCTTTCCATAGGAACTCACTTGATATCACTGCTAGAAGAGTAATTACATTGAATGAAAGTGACTGTGTATTAGGGGAATGGGAAGGAATTAATAAATTTTTTGAAGTTAGGTATAGAACTGTTTCTTAGTCATATCTTCCCTATTGTCTGGAACAGTCTAGAATAATGTGAAGAACATGGGAGATGTTAAGAATAAGATATGACAGGGAATGTCAAAGGAGGACATAAAAAGAAGAAAAGGAAAAATTGAGGGAAGGATGGGCCCTGATGATGCTTTTTTGGCTTTTCCATGTATCTGAGGGCCATTTTCAAAAGGCTATATCCCTTGAATAAAAGAGAAAGAAGTAGCCATCATTTTGGTTCCATCTCAGGGCCCTGGGAGTACAGGTGGACACAAAGGTGTGAGTTAGAAAAACCAAGGGAAAGAAATAAGTTGAGAAATTATTAGCTGTTAAATAAAATTTAAAAATAATTTAAGCCTAGATGCAGCATAACCGTTACTGTATGTGTCAGACTATATCATGTGATTAAAAAAAATTAGCAGTGTCTTGTATGTCTTTTTGCCTGTACAGAAAAGCTGCACGCCACAGATGTTCCCCATAGAAAAATAATAAACCTGAAATGACAGTGCTGGCAATCAAAGACATTGTACCTCAGAGAATGCAAAATGCAATAAATCGCCATCTACTAGCAGTAAATTCCCTCTGATTGCTGTACCTAGTCTGCTCCCTCTCAACCTGACAAATCTTAAAGATATGACATTGTATCATAGGTGACCCAGTTTCCTGGGAGCCTAGTGCTGAGCTGGGCCATGTGAAAGGCACACAGCTGTGAAGGTGTGCTCCCACCACAGCCATAAAATAAATGAGTATCCACAAAAGGTAAACCTCCTTTTATGAAATATCAGTTTAGCCTCATTAACATAAGTTCTAGTTTGAGCTTTGCCAAGTTAGTGGGCTGTGTAGGTAACACATCCCTCGCCTCTTAGTGATTCAGTTGGTTATGGGTACCATTTGGATACCTCCACTTACCTTACCTTACTGCACTGTAAAGACATCTGGGGGCAAATATACAAAATGATATCCAGAAATTCCCTGGGACAAAGAATTTGAAAACTTTGAAAGTAAAGAAGACTTTAGAAATATATTGATTCAAATGTCATGTTTAACATACTCAATTGGATTCAGTTTAACATAGATCTTCAGTGTCCCAGTCAAACTCTGGGTACACAAAGATAAATAAAATACAACTCACTGCCCTTAAAATATTTCCAGTTTATTGGAATAGAGACAAGTAAACAGATGATTCAAACTTCGTGTGATAATCTTTATACTAAAATATACCTAAGAGGGACAGGAGCTTGGTCAGTTCAACCAATCAAAGAGACTTCCTACAGAGGTGTCATTGGTTGGTCTTAAAGAACAAGTGGGAGTGAGTGAGCCAGGTAGATAGGATGAAAATGTGGCAAGAATATTCCTGGAAGAAGGAATGCACCAGCTCCTGAATCACATGGCACACATATGGAATTATCACTAAGTGAACTGGGCTGTCCCAGAGGATTGTGTCAGTGAGTGGGAAAGCAAGCTGGGAAGCAGCAGAGGTAAGCATGCTGCAAAGTGCAAACCACTGCTAGGGAGTTGAAGTTTATTCTGAAAGACAGGGAGAAGTGAATCTCAAAGAGGTTAGTTCACAAAGGCAATGTCAACCAAGTGAGGAAAAGGCTATAAATCTTAGACTTCAACGTGAATAAAATTAGATTAAAGGAGGAAGGGCATTCTGAAGGTCATCCCCCAACAAACACATTTCTTTTTCCCTTTTGGAAATCTATGGAGCCTGTAGAAAGTGACTATTTTTTCATTCCCTTCGAAATTCTCTTCCTTCTCCCAGGCTCTCTTCATGCAAATGTCCTGAATTTGGTTGGATATTTGCTCTTTTATGCCTACCTAATCAATTTCCTCCTACCTACTTTTTCCATTATGCATTTTCACATCTAGAAATACACATTTTGCTCTTTTAAGCATGTAGCCTTACTTTTTATCTCAAGAACTTTAAAAACATGACATTTTAACAGATATTTCTGTTCTGAGATATCTAAAAAGACAGGCTTCTCTTTGATCATAGTTTCCTGCACTATTTTAAATGCATTTTTATTATTATACTATGAAACAAAGAACTCTGTTTTTTCTAAAAATGATCCAAGGTGTGTTTGCTCATCATATCCTAATGCCTAATATGACTCTTTTAAAAAACTGATTTCAGTTTAACCACAGGATGATTAAGAAAAAATTTAACCTATTCCCTTTGGATTCCATAACTTCTTGCTCCCATGTGGTCTTTTATCAGTTCTGTTGGGCAGCCTCCCAAGTTAGAGAGGGATGGAAAATGGATCTGCAGGGGCAAAAGGAAGACATGGAGCATATTACATGAGAAATATATAATACTAACTTAAAACTGCAGTTACCTTAATTGGCAACACATAACTTACGAAGCAGCAACCAAACATGTTTTGTTACCAATGAGACAGAACCAGAGATATAAAAACTTGAATATCAGATAGTAAGAAAGGCTTGAAAGTTCTAGATACTTGTGTTCACAAAGCCATGTCGGCATACCAGCTGCATGGCAAATCAATCCTCCTCCCCCACCCTCTGCCAATTTTACAAGGCAGTGTGTTGTAATGGAAAGGTCAGGTACATGTGCCACTAAATCAAGTTTTCCTGCTCATTAGTAGTATGATCTTGGGCTAGTTGCTGAATTATTCTGTCTTAGTCTCCTTCTCTGTAAACTGAGAATGAAAATAGCTTATCAAAATTGTATGATGATTGTCTTTTTTTTTTGTTCTTTCAGAAGCTAATCTTGAGATAAGAATAACCTGGATGGCAGTCCCAGGAAACTGTTAGGGGAATGGAAAGTGAAATGAGAAAGGAAGGAGGTCAATACAGAGTACATGAGAGAGCAAGATATATTGGGATTTCTAGGAGACAGCATAGAACATGCCTCAGATTTGTCCCACATGAAAGGCATTTTATGTGAGATGTTTGTTATTTTTATTTATTTTTATGTTTTTTTTTGTTATATTTATCATTGTCTTGGGCTGATTTCATGAATAGAAATTCTCCAGCATATCTGGCCTGCCCAGTGCACAAGCTTATCAAGCTCAAGGCTCCTCAGATAAAAAAATTAAAAAATAATAATAACCCAGATGGAGAAGTTCAGGTAATTGTGGTAGGAAGCAGATGATGAGCAAGGGATAATGGGTACAGGGCACCAGAAGCAACTGTTATGAGAATTAGATGAGAGAGCACAGGTAAAGCGTTGAGGACAGTGCTTGAAGCCTGAAGGTGTTCAAAAAAGAGTGGTGTTAACACAATTGTAGAAAATATGGACTGATTGAAAAAATCAAGACTCAAGGGTTTGGATCACTTTGTGGTACACTCATCCCTAGATGTCCTATTACATGACACTCTGGTGCTTTAGGAACAAGTTCTCCACAAATACTGACAAATATTCCCTAGTCACTCACTTGGAATGATTCAAGCAATTCCTGTACCTTTGACACATGATAACCAATCATGCCAAGAATAATTGTGCCTTTAAAACTCTTTCTGGCAGCTACCTTCTGGTCTAGGTTCTTTAACACAAGAGTGAATATTGTAGCTGAAATATGTCCAGAGATAGTACCCACTGTTATAAAGTTTTAATTGTAAAGGATGGGAGTTAGGAGATAAATAAGCAAAAAAAGCTAATTTATGATTATTTTGTTGTCATTTTGATGAAGAAAGAAAGCTACAGAAGAGCAAGAGAGAAATTTCTGTACATGAAAAATAAGTATATTTTCTAAAACTCCTCATTTATCTGAACTGTTTTTGTAGAATTATTTGGCTTTTGGGAAACAAGAAAATTCTAAGAATACAACTGCCAATTTCTTGGTATATTTTGAGCTTAGTTAATGATAATTGAATCTAACATAATAATTTTTTTCTATTAGAATTAATAGTTTATTTAATTATTTTGACACTTAGGTGGTTGTTGTCAGATGTTTTTCATGTCCAATCAGCCCAAACTCAACAGTTCATAAGGTTGTGAACTGTTTTATTATTATTATCGTTAACCATTATTGTTATTTACTCTTATAGCATGTGGACCTACCTTGAATCTGAGTATTAGTATATAAACCTCTGTCAAAGAATAAAACCTTGAACCTTCCACTAATTATCTCTTATTGGAAAGGCTCTGAGAGAAGTAACATTTACAGAAGGAAGTTTAAGGGACAAAGTCCCAATCCCCTCCAGGTTGTTTAAGTTCTGTCCCTATTTTAAATGTGATCACTAAAAAGCCCTGTTCTTGAATCACCCTGCTTAATTCTCTGAAGAATCACCTTGGCTGTGTTGGATTTTAATTTTAGGCCCCTAGCATATTTGAGGTTCTATGTAAGTAAGAGTCACATGGAATCTCTTTTGTATTTTTGGAAACTGGTTTCAGGAAATCTTATATAAAATTTCACAAGAAAGATATATTTTAGAATTTAATTCCAAGGTAAACTCATTCCTATTAAAAGTCATATATTTATTTTTTAGAAAACTTGTGATTTCATTGTTTTCCTGGCTTCCAAAGAATCCAGAATCAAATATTAGCTATTAGAACTAAATTAGCTCTCATGGTTAATATACTTGCTTTCTCTTCCCTTTCATGAGTCTTATTATTTGTTTTATTATTTTGTTATATATACATCCTTTGTGTAAGGTATGTTGAATTCTGTCCTTTGGAAGGGGTCAAGTGGATACAGGGAGCTGACAGGTTTAGTTAATGCCTTCTATGCTACAAGTACCATGAGGCTTATGATCTCCATTTTCTCACTGTAATGTAGGTCCTATTTTTCACTCCTTTTACAGATGATGAAGATATTTTCTGTAACTTACACTAGTTGTTAGTGACATAGCCTAAGTTTGACCCTTAGTCAAGGGGATCTAATGCCGTATTCCTTTGACTCATATGGTCTTCTTTGTACCAAGCTGAAAGTATAGTGATATAAACAATAAACCATGGTAAAATCAACCAGTCTGTGCCCCTCTTTATCAGACTCAAGAATAAAGACCTTAGCATGTGCTCCTTTTGTTTTTTTTTTTTTTTTTTCAGAAAAGTTTGGAGAATAAATGAGAACATGGAGTAGAAAAGCTATAAAATAGATAATAATGAAGTAGAAGAGGAAAATGATGATGACTGTGGTGCACATAAAAACAATGATGATGATGGTGTAGGCGGAGTTGATGATGATGGTCATTATGATGTGGAAGACAGTGATAACAAGTTGATGATGATGGTGTAGATGTAGATGGAAATCTTGCAACATCATTTCTAATCAAAAGAATTTATGATGGGTTCAAATCATTTTTCTCTATTCCCTCCATTGTGCTTAAGTTTCCAAGAGATGAAGCAAAAGGAAAATGATAGCTCATCTCCAGAAATCAACCCAAGTTTTGTAGAACCAAAATCTCATACAATTTACTGGTGGGGGCCTCTCAACAAGAAAAATAATAACACATTACTTACACACATTAAGCAAAGGGTCCTGGAAGTTAAGCTTCACTAGTTTGACAGCAAATATGACTGATCTATTTCCCGTCCTTGTTACTAAATGGAATGTCCACCCTGTATTGTTTTCTGTGGCTTCTTTAATAAATGACCACAAACTTGGTCATTTAAAACAACAGAAATGCTTTCTATCACAGTTTTAGAGGCCGGAGCCTGGAATCAAGGGGTCTGCAGGGATATGCTACTTCTGAAGCCTCTAGGGGAGAATCTTTCTTTGTCTTTTTCAGCTTATGATTTCAGATGTTGATTGGTTTGTGGCTGCATCACTCCAATCTCTGCCTTGGTTTTCATATGACTTTCTCTTCTTCCCCTAAACTCTGTTTTCTTCTGTTTCTTATAAGGACACTTGTCATTGGGTTTAGAGCCTACCAACTAATCCAGAGTGATCTCATCTCAAGATTTTTAAGTTAAACATCTGCAAAGATTCTTTTTCCAAATAAGTTAATACTCACAGGTTCTGGGGATTAAGACATGAAAATACCTTATAGGGAGCCAACATTCAACCCACTATAGGGCTGTTATAAATAGTGCTGCTGTGAACATTCTCGCACATGTCTTTGGGGGGTGGGGTGTATGTGTGTGCATTTGTGTTGGATTTATACCTTAGAGTAGAAGTGTAAGCCATAGGGTGTTGGTTGAGCTTCGTGTATCCCATCGAATAGTAAATCAAAAGGGTTTCAGGTAGTACCTTAGAGATTACAAAAACTAATCACAGCATATTATAGATGCAAAGTTGAAAAAAATGAAGCTCAGCTATAATAATTACCCAAAATTTCACAGATGATGAGTGGCAGAGCAGAATAAACATATTTTTTAATGGCACAAGTCTCTGCTTAGCAACACTAATATCCTCTAGTGTTTTTTTGAATTTCACATTTCACCTAGAACACAATTAGTAGGTCTGTTTATTAGCCCAGATGCCTATATGCTGACATTTTTTCCCCACATGAACAATGTTGGCTCCCAGATGGGCTTGAGGATAATGCCAAAGTGGGAGAACATGGTCCAACTCTGGCACCTTAAAGATGAGGAATTCAGGTGCCAAGATGGGAAGTTTCTTTCTTAATGCTACTTTAAAGAGGCAAGGTCATATGTTATCTTACCAGTTGCCATCACAATTTTAGTTAAGTACAGATCTTTCTTTAGAACCTTTTGTTTGCTGGAGTTTGAAAGCAAAAGAAATTATTAAAGTGCTCTTTAGGATAAAATGGGGGGAGGAGTTTTCAGTTATTACCCTTCAGTTATTGCTCTTCAGAAGAGAAGAGCCAGGGGTGCGTAGAAGGTCCAGCCCGATAGTTGAAGGTGACAGTGGAGGGCCAGGAAGACTTGGGGTAGCAGAGTTGTCAGAAGAACTTTACAGAGTAGGAATGCCTGACATTTGTTTCTGTACTGTTTGTTACATGATGTGTGGTGTTATTTCTCTCCCCAAATACTTGATGATGAGAATTAAGTGTATTATGTAGATGTTGAAGAAGAGACCAGGTTTTATCCTTGGGTTGAAAGGGTTTAGAAAAAACAACATGTATTGAAAAATGAACTCTGGTCAGAAGTACCATGGGAACATCTGTCCCAAACCTGAAATTTACAGAAAACATGGGAGATTGTGGAATTCTACAGCATGTGGAAAAAGAGAGTGATGCAATTGTGTGGAGGTCTCAAGTGAGCTAGAAATCCCAATGGATATAAAGGATCCATTACATGGGTCCTTTCTAATTGAGTTGGTTTAGTACCAGAGTTTTCTGATATCTAGTCCTAGTGATCCTTACTGTAAATTAAACATGGTGAAAATGCCCAAATATGGCCCACAAAATGATTGAAATCTAGGACAAATGATATTGCTGCTGTCCTAGTATCATATTAACATACTCTTTGATCAGGAACTTGGCTGAATTCAAAAAGTTACTGGTAATCAATGATCAGCACTGCAGCTAGTACTTTGAAGTCTTATTGCTGCTTATAGTTTATTCTCTCTTTGTCCTAAATCCTTCCTTGGCTTTTCTTGTTTTCCCCAGGGAATTTCAATCCATAACACAGGTGCCTCTTTGTCCACCACTGAAATCCTACATTTCATCAAATGTTTTCCTCCTGCCCCTGGGACAAGCTGATCCCAAGAGTAACCCTGTTCAGTGGCCTGACAGTTTAAAGACTTGTATCTGCTTCCTGATTTGATTGCTTTCTCTGACTCCTGGTAATTCAAATCAAAGTGTCATTCTCGGGAGCAAGTGTCTAGTTCTGAACAAGATGCACTTTCTCAATGGTCTGATGTTGGAGGAAATTATGAATCATCTGTACCCTGAGACTGATGAGTAAAGGAAATTGAAGAGGCCTTTGCCTAGTTTGGGGTGCTAAGGGGGCACTTGGGCATGTGGGTGTTATCACCAAACTCCACAAATGTGGACCTTGGAACAAGCTGTACTGAGAGAGGCTAGTCTGATCACCTGGATATGGATGAAATACCATGGTGTTCTCTTGAAAGCCACTAAGGAACTGTCTAACTCCCGCAACAGGAAAAAAACAAAAACAAAGAATAGTCTTAGGGTATATATCAGTGCTTTATTCACATGCGGGTGAAGGAAGGAAGGAATTAGTGAGTTTTTTCTTTTTCCTTTTCATGTATGTGTAGGAAGAAAGGATTGTGTCAGCTCGGAAGAGATGATCAATGGTATTAGACGGGTAGATCTCTTCCTTATGATACTTTAAGCAATAAAACTTTCAGTGATATGACTAGACTCCAAGGCAGTTAAAGCATTCAATTAGTCTAAAATCTAAGTAAATCATGTTATGTAGAGCTGAAGGAGAGTTTAATTCTTCTGACAATGGAAGAAGTGGCATGGGGAGCAATAGGACTGGTCTTCTTTATCCTTCAAATCTGTATAAGGAAAGGAGGCTGCATTTCTCTTTTAATGTTTTTCTCCAAGAAAATATAATCCTCCAAGGCACCGGGATTAATAAATTACTTTAAATAAGGATAAAATAGACTTTTATTTACTTTAAGAAATTTTATTTTAGAAGACAGGTATTTGTCTGGAGGCACTTTGAGCTCACACATTTCATCCCATTGGCTCTGCAGCTTGCAACTTGTGGAAGTCAAGAGTTTTTCTGGGCCATGGAAGAACTCTGAGGATAGAAAATGATTTCCTGTCTTGGAACTTGAAAGCAAGCCAAGTCTAAGCTTTGACAATGCTGTGTAACAAGCTGCTGTAAAATTGAATGGCATAAAATAATCTTTTTTATTATACTCATAGGTTCTGTGGGTCAGGAATTTGGAAGGAGCACAGTGGGAATGGCTTGTCTCTTCTCTACAATGCCTGGGGCCTAGATGGGGAGATTCAAAGAGAGTAACTAGGTGTCCAGGGCTGGATCATATGGAGGTATCAACACTCACGTGTCTGGTGGGTTTTACTGGCAGTTAGCTGGAAACTTTGCTGGGATACTGGCTGGAACACTTACACACGGACTGTAGATATGGTTTCTCTGTGGGAGCCAATCTGATTTTCTTGCAAGAAGTTAGATTCTAAGATCTAGAGCCCCAAAGGAACAATGCAGGAGTGCATAGCATTTTAATGGTCTCTCCTGGGAAGTCACATAGTATTATTTCTGCTGTACTTTATTGGTCATGCCAATGATAAAGTTCTATCCATGTCCAAGGACAGGGGACCTAGACTGCAAAATTCAATGGGAAGTGTGCCAAAGACACTTTGTAAGAAAACCATGTGGGATGGAAGATATCATTGCAGCCATCTTTGAAAAATATAATCTGCCACAGCCAATAATGATTTTTAAAACAATGTGTGATAGAGAGTTTGCTGATAGGTAGAAGGATGGATAGCGCAGCATAACTTTGTACCAAGCAATAGCTTGGTTGAGATAGACCAAGGCAATGTAATTATACCTTTAGGCTCAAGACCTGTGGTAAGTTCTCTACCATGAATACGCTTATAAATGTCTATGAATGGTCACAACTAGGACAAAGGAGAAAAATTCAAGTAGCTCACTGAAAATTGATTTTCACTGGTGGTCAAAAAATTCAACAACATATTCTTCGGTTTGTGAGTTGGTGATGTGCCCCCTCTTTACATAGAAATCCAAAGATCTCAAAGTCAAAGGTCTTTGCCTGTTGGTCAGTCATCTAGAGTGGGTTGATTAACTTGATTAACCCTTGACATGCTGGACAAAGCATATTGCAAAATCTTGTTATTTTCACTTGCCTAGATTACTGGTTAAATGCTATCATATTTTTAGAATAACTGATTTTGGGACTGGTTCTCTGGGAAATTCAACTACAGATCACATCTTGCGTGGGAATTACAAATGAGCATCATCACCTTTGTTAAATAAAAGTATTTAATTATCCTTATTTTTATTAACATTAAATATAATTTCATGTCTATATAACCTCTTAGGGGGTTTCAAATTCAGATAATTTATTTCAGGCACTAAAAAGGATCTCATTCAGTTAGCTTAGTACTTAATAAAATCATTAGGAGGTATAAAAGGTCTGCTTCTCAATAGTAATAAAAGTTTTCAAAGTGATAAAAGGCTTTCATGTCCTAGGATCTCTCTTTTATATGAACTGCATTTGTGGTAGTAATGATGGTAGCTCCTTCACTTCCCAGTATATTTGGGGACCTGCATAGCATGATCCCAGGGTGGATATGCTCTGCTTTACCAAATATCTCAGATCTGGCTCTGGTCATTTGAGTTCTGATTGTATGTCACCTTTATGTATGAAAATACTGACTCTGGAATTCTAATTTCTTGTTAACTCTCAAACAAAACAGGTACACATATGTACCGAAATGAATCTTGGCTTGCTGCCAGCGTACTTGGCAATTGCATTTGCGTTCTGAGAAAAATTGGGATGAGTTATCAACCAAGTGACTCTTAAAAATCTAACACAATCTTACACTTTTAACATATGCCTTAAAAAACGCAGAAATGGTGATGCTGTGACAGTAGAAGTTGCGAGAGAGAGCTAGCAGATACACGATGCCACAAAACCAATAGTCTCAAGACTTTTTTATAAGCCTCTGATTGGAGAAACCTAAGAATGAGACAGATAACATAGTTGACCTTCCTATGGACAGGAAAGTGGCATGGAAGTGTCATGCCTGACCTGGACGTGAATCTATACCTTTCCCTAGGTGACTTTATAACAATGGAAATAGAGAGGGAGAGGAGAGGGAGACTCTGAAGGAGAAGGAAGAGTTTTAGAGATCCCAAAATTGAGCTGTTCAAATTATTGAAATATTTGGGTTCTCTTTGAAAATTATCTTTATTAATTTTTTATTTTTGAATGTTCTTTAAGAGGGTGTTTCCAAACCTTATTTATTATATTCCCCGTGAGAAAGTAGGTTTATGGAGCGACATAGTTTTATACAGATACATTTACACATATACGTGTTCACACATATTCCTTAAACATGTCTGGGGCAATTGGCTTTTCAGTAGGAAGACAAAGTGTAACACTAGAAAAAGAAAAAAGACTTCTAAAGAAAACAAGTAGGATCAACTCACAATCTCAACTTGTGCTGTTTGAGATAGCATCTCTATATGCTCTGAAGTATAGGAGTTAGAAGCAATGACAGCATCATTCTGCCTGCATGCAGAATACTTCATTAAGTTTTCCAGGTACAACCAACATGGTATTTATAGCAAACAGTACACAACTACTCCGGTAGCGTAAGAATCCAAAAAGACACTGCCTGCCATTGTGTGCATATCCAGTCTGTGGGCTAAAAACATCCTAAGGAGCCCATGGCCAGGAGCTTGTATTCTGAAAATTTGAATACATTAGTTTAGCTCACTCATTCTTTTACAAAATAAGTGCATTTCAAAAAAATAACTTTGATTCAGATAAGACTAGTTCTCATGACAAATAAGCTAAATAAATAAGACTATTTCTCATGACAAATAAGCTAAATAAATAAGACTATTTCTCATGACAAATAAGCTAAAGGAATATTCCTTTTCTTCAAATAATTCCTAGGACAGCTCATGACTCTTTTGTAAAGTTCTGGAAAGTTGCATAGTCTATTAATCTTCGAAACTGGACAGACTTTAACGACTCCCAAATCTAAATCTTCAGCTTTAAATTAGCCTACAAACTCAATGGCAAAATAAAGATATTAATATCTCATTATATAGGTAAACAATTATATAAAATTATATCTGTAATTTTTATAAATTGATCGTCATTGATCATCATTACAACTTAAATATGAGACAGTTCCAATATTATGACTTCATAGTCAATATAATAAGTTTGCAATCTGCATTTGTGGAAAATATAGGAGAGTCAATAATTTTTTGCTTTGTAAAGTGCCAAGACAAAGTTTACAAATATTTTAGCTTGATTTCACATGCTATTAGTTTAGAAAGTGCTACACAAATTGCCTAGGTGTTTTTCAGCTACATGTATTTGTTTATTATGCTATGAATTCCATCATCTTCAAATGTACCCTTATAAATAACTTATACTAAGAACTCTAATTTATATATCACTATTCAAATAAAGAGCCCATTTTAAAAATTGCATTTTTTTAACCATAAGAAAGAATACTTCATGTTTTCCTGAAAAAAGATATAGTCAAGGGAAATTTTTTTAAATAAACCAGATTTGTGTGAATGATTGCTTCTCTAAAGCTCAAAGCACCCAAGTAGTGCCTTAATTCCTATGCTGCTAAAATGTCAGTGATGAATACGGAGAGAGTGATTGATTAACAGAACTAGGGGACAAAGCAATTGACTCAACCATCCCATGACAATCAATTGAGTTTTTTGTATTATCTGATGGCAAAATACCAAATATAGAAGCTAAGAGCCAGTTAGACTCTATCAACCATAAATGCAATTCCATGACAACTCAACACTCATATAATTGACTCAACTCTATGAACATATTCCTAATTTAACCATTAGTCAAAATGGAATAAGCTAGGCCTCTTGCGTCTTTCATGCAATCTCTGGGTATGAGAAATAAAAGGTAGATAAAAATGACTGGAGTAGAAAGAAGAAAGTTGAGAAAAACTGGAAAAGGCTAATCTTACATAGCTGTGCATTTCAGGATATTGATGTGTCTAGTACTAAGTTTCTACAGTAGTCATGACTACTTTTTTAAACAGCCTCTGTTCAGGAACATTATGGGAATAACTGGTGTGACATCTTAAGGCCACATAGTGCAATACCCTTTATAATAATCCTCAAGATGAGCTTCACTTCTTTACCGCAACCCACACCCTGTACTAAGCAGGGAGATGTTATAAAATATGGAAAAAATGAATCCCATTTTTGATTTGCCTTTGTACACAGTTAATTGATATTTACCTAGGGAAGATTGTTGTATTTGGTGACCACATGTGTTCTTTATATACATGGGTCAAAAAATACTTTAAGTCACTATCTGAGTTCAGGTAATTAGAATATGTTAGCACCAGTGTGATTCTTGCATAGCAGGCAGATCGAGAGTATCATTATATGTAATATCTAAACCAGGACAATTTGGTAAGAAAAGGGGATACTCTTAATAATTATTCCAGAGCAAAAAGCATAAACCAAGACTATCTGGAGTCAAACAGACATATGTAAGATCCTAAGTAAGACCTATTTAGAAAATGATGGGAAGGCAAAGAATTCCTACTCTATTCTAATACTATCTCATTTATGAAGGAAGGCTGTAGAACATCTGGAGTCTGACATGCCATTAATTATATAGAAAGCATTATCATCTAGGGAGATGAATGAAAATAGGAACACAGTCCAAAAGGGGCAAATTGTGCCCCTATGTGTGTGAACATGCATGAAAAATGATTTCATTTCTTCACATAAAGAATATGATCCCCCAGAGAGCTCAACCTCATTCCATATGACAATCTTTCTTTTTTACCAACTTCCTTTCTCCATTTCTTTCCAAACCCTAATCATAGTGATAGAACTTATAGCACCAAAATTATGAGCTCTTGCCTTGATCATAAATGATATTAATGAGTATATGGCCCAGGATAAGGGAGTCAAATGTCTCTGTCTTGTACTGCAGTGATTCTGCTGCAAGATTGTTTCCACCCACCAAACCAATAATGCAAGTATCTCAAGAGGGTTATGTATTTTAGAAGGCACTGAAGACATGTGGCTAAGCCATGCCCTGTCACAAGGAAATTCAACCTCATGCAGGAGCAAGAAGGGTTCAACACAAAAAACCAATTCTTTCATGTGAACTTGATGGTGCGTTCACCAGTCTGAGCCTGACAGTCTGCAAAGATGGCATTTACTTTTGAAACCTTAGAAGGAAAAAAAGAATTACAGAAGATGAAGTGAGACTCTTCACCAGCAATGGTCAGCAGCCCCACTTTCTCTCATTTCTAAGAAAGACAACACTTTTGGAGAAAATTAAAGAGATGTATGCCCCCTTAGTAAGGACATTGAACCAGGGACTAAGAGAGAAGTTAGGAAATGTGCTGAGTTTTAATAATGAAAAGCTTTGCCATTTAGGTTTATGATATTCACAAGCATCTCCTCTTGTTCAGGGTTGACTATGGAAGAATTTCACATAATTCATTATACTTTTCTGGGAAAACACAGAACTTTACATAAATGTTAAGTTAGAAATGCTAGTGCCTTCAGGGCATGCTACAGAGGTAAGGCAAAAATTTCTACAGAAAGCTACAATAAAGAAAAAACACTCCAGTGTGTGTATTTACTACTCACACAGAACAGTTCATTTCTGACACCATGGTTACCAAATGTGTGTGTTTTTCCCACATCAAGAAATTTTCTGTGACATCAACTAGGTATCCTAAAACTCAATTCTATTTCGACACTAACCAGAGCTATTGTAAACTACACAGGTTAAGGGCTCAGCCCCATAAGGCTGACATCCCCATTTTAGGTGCCAATCACAATTATTAGGTCCCCAGTGTGTCCTACAACTTCTGTCTGACTTGGTTACAAATCAGAGGTTCCCGTTACTCCCTCCTTGGATTCAATCATTTCCTAGAATAGCTTATGGAACCCAAGAAAACACTTATATTTACAAGTTTATTATATAATAAAGGATATGATAAAGAATACAGATACACAGCTCAATGAAGAGATACATAGGGAAAGGTCTAGAAAGGTCCCGAGAGCATGAGCTTCTTTTCTCCCTTTGGAATGGGATTGTGCCATCCTCCAGATAAATGGATGTGTTCACCAAACTAGAAGCTCTCTGCATCCTGTACTTTTGAGAATTTTATGGAGGCTTCATTACATAGGCATGATCCATCATTAACTCAATTTCCAACTCCTCCCCCATTTCTGGAGAATAGAGATTTGGGCTGAAAGTTTCAAGCTTCTAATCATAGCTTGGTTTTTCTAATAACCAGCCCCCATCCAGGAGTCCACCAGGCATTGCTCCTATCACCCAGGAAGCTCCAAGGGCTTTAGGAGCTGTGTGTTAGAAACTAGGGGCAAAGACCAAATGTTATAACAAAAAACACTCCTTGTATTCTTACCACTTAGGAATCAATACGATTTTAGGAAATCTGTGCTAGTAATCAAAAATATAGTGTCACTGTTTACTAAAACTAGAAAAGAACTTAGAGATCATTTTCTTCATTCAACTTCACAAAGGAAGAAGCCAAGCCACAGAAAAGTAACCAGAGAAATCTATATTAAATGCCAAGGTTAGTGGTAAATCAGGGGCTAGAACTCATGCTTCCTGATTCCCCATTCTGAATTCTTTCCACTATGGCGCACTGTTCTCTGTATATTATTTACATGACACTTATCAAGTGTTTAAGAAATAGGAAGATTTATTAAAATCTTCTTTATTGTTTCTGAGCAGGTCTGAGTGGTAGCCATAATGCTTTTTGTCACTTTTTTTGACAGTGCACAGTCCAAACACTTAGGTGACTCACTGATAAACTTCTCTAAACCCCACAGATTATTATGTAAGCCCTTGATCAGAAAACAATGACCTTTTTAAAAAATTAATTTAATGCTTACAATGTATTTTTCTACTAAAAAACCTACTGCTGTTAGACATTAGTGCCTGAAAATCTGAAAAAAAATCTTAAAGGTTAAGATACTATTCATCATTTAGATCTTTCGGTGAGTAGGAAATATATTCAAGAGATAGCAAGAACAGATAAAAAAAGAATCTCAAAGAGAAAAGAAATAGTGTAATTAATGTGATCTGAAGCCAAAATAAGAAAATCTACTTTGAATAAGCAATATCACAAGATATGAAAACCATTTCTTTGGCTAACCGGGAGAATGTTTTGCATCTGATTTTTCTGACAATGAAGTTTTCAAGTTGAAAAATACTAAGGATTAAGAGATAAAACTTTCTTCTCAGAACCTTCTATTTATGCATGTTTTCAGGTATTTTTGGGAATCTGAAGGAAGATTGAGATTGTGAGGAACAAATTTAGATGTTTTGTTTTAAACAAAGAATAAAGTGATTAGAAATGAAATTAATTAGTATGGAGGTGGAAGAGGGGGTGTTTAGTAAGCCATAGAAGTTTGCTGATAGATTTTCCTATAATCTTCCTATTAGCTTTAGAAAAATGATGGATAGCCTGGGAACACAGAGATGAAAAACAAGATAAGAAGATCAAAGTTAAAATACACTGGGATAATACTAATTTAAAGAAGCCTGCCCAGGGCATGTAGAATAGACACCAAAAATGTCATCAGAAGGATTACTATTTTCATGGCACTTGAGAAAAAATTTCTCTAAAGGCAATGACATGTACTGTCTCTCTAAATGTGTAAATTCTAAGGAAGTTCTATGAATACGAGCACAGAGAGTGGAAAAATGTTGAACAGTATTCACTGGATTTAACCAAATTATTCTGTTTCCACCCCCCCAGCCCTACCCCTTGGCAGCTTTCTTGGGTGGTACTATTCAGATAAATGCCTCTTCCCCCCACCACCCCCATGTACTATTGTAGAGAATACTTACAGTTTCAAGGGATCAGCGTGACTCAGGGCTGTGACATCTCTTATAACACTTGGCACCACAGAGTCTCAGAGAAGTAGGGTCTTATGATAAGTTCTTCCAAATGAACATAAATCTATGAATGGGTTCAAGTTGTTATAGGTGGTTCAGTTTTACCTTTTGCTGCTGCATATTATCAATAGAGATCAAGGAAGACCTGTTTTATGTTGTTTCATGTTAGAGCAGATTACTTTATAGAAAGACCCTAATATAATTAAGAGATCAAAGGATGGTTAAATCACAAAGCAATAGAATATTTTACTTACAGTATTCTCTATGGTTATAAGGTTTACAAAATAGTTAAGGTAGAAAAACATTGCATAGCAGACGCCCCTAAAGTTTAGAATGGTTCTCCAGCATTGGTAGAATGTTAACTTTCAATTTCTTTTTTTTCTTTTAATTTGATGATACCAATGCAGGTATTTATATTTCAATATTGACCATTGACTTCATGAACAAATTTGAAATAGACAAGTTTTGCAAGAAATGCATAATCAACACAAATATTGTGTCATCCTTATATCCTTCTTGGAGTAATCTCAGTGCTTATGTCTGCCAATCAGATTTCCTCTCTTCAAAGGTCAACTCTTTTCTTCTCAAGAACACACCAACCCAGTGGGAATCTCCCTCACCTAAACTCTCAGCACCTCTAGCTTTACTCTTCACAAACTGATTGTTCAAAGAGCTGCCTTGTGACTATTTTGCATTTTTGTCTTGCAAAGCTATTCGATCTTCCCTATCTCCCTGTCTCATCTTCCTAGCTAAATATAAAGTCAAGTTCTGTCAAAGAGTAGTAGTTATTTTCTCGCCATCTTTCAGCCACATTTTGGACACATATGTAGTGAGTTTACATATTTTAAAAACATACCAACAGAAAGCTGAACATGCAGAAAACTTCCAGTACTTATAAGCTTGGTCTTACCCACAGCTCAGTGAGTCCACAAGGAGAAAAACACCCTAAATTGACATGATTCACTGGGTTAACACAACAGGAAAATCGATTCTTTCTCTCTGATTTCTTCAGAAAAAACTTGCTGAAGATAGGTGTTACATAAATCTAAGAGATTTCTGGTATTGCAATGTGGCCTAATGTAATTCTTAACTGTTAAGTACCTTTATTGAGTCCAAAGAATTCATTGAGAGAAATGGAATAATAAGTTACATTAACACTTTCCATGATGTATAATCCTTTTCAGGAAGCTTTGATGCCCTAAAGGACCCAGAGCTGAGAAAAATAATTTGCTCTTCAGTCTCCTGTGACTCTTCTCTAAGTAGGAAGGCAATTTCTTTCAGCAAGGTTTACATTTCACTGACTGTTTTTTTTAACCCCAAATATTATTATTGTATTAATCTTCTGCTTGTGAATGAATGTGTAGTATTTACAAGGGTTTGATTTTGTTGTTGCTCTTTAAATAATGCATGTTGCTTCTTCACAAAGCCTGAGTTTAAAAGAAACTTCTTAGTTCTGATAGCATTCAATGAAATAGGAAAATTGATAACCCCTAAATTAATATAATCCACACCAGTTTTCCTAGTACTGGGTTTAACCAATTATTCTTGACCTTGAAGCTTGGGCCATAGAGAGCAGCGAATACGAAAGAGACTGAGAAGCTTGTAATTCTGTGCAACATGATAGAGTTCTTTGACTGAAAATTGAGGAGGGAGGCTATTCGTTTACTTATTCAATCATATAAATTGTATTTATTGGTTGGCTACCATGTGCCAGTCACACTGCCATAGCCATAGATATAGAAGCCAAGAACACAGACGTGGTCCTTACCTTCATGGAATTTATACTCTTTTTGGGAAGAAATCATTAATTCCTAACCCTGCGCATAAATATACTCATAGTGTACCAGGGGAGGTCAAGGCAGAGGCTAAGTGGATGTGCTCTTGGCTCTGCCTTCTTTCTCTAGGCCCTCCTACTTCAGCTTTAGGTACTGTGACCTTCTAAGACATCATGGTGAAAATCACATCGAAAGTTAGGCAAGAACAAGCTTAGAAAGAACACTTTGGTGTTAATGTCTGTGGGGCTAGAGAGACACTGAGTCCTAAATGACAGATTTGTCATCTTAGCTCTGACAATCTGGATAATTCAGTCCCTACCTTGGGGACTTGGATTTTGTCTTCTGTATAACCAGGAGGTCGGGATGAGCAATTAATGAGGTTCCTTCCAGAGCCCAGAATCTGTGTCTCAAACCACAATTTTTACATTTTTGATTTTATCCCTACATCCACCTCCCAAGCAAGTGTAATGAGTGACAAACATGAACAAGGAAACCTTTCGAAGCATCTTTGTTTCCTCCAGTGACAAGTGCTGGAAGCTATACCAAATGCTGGAAAAACAAACCACAGCTAAGACACAGGGCATAGTCCTTATCCTCAGCAAGCTTCAGCCTAGCTGGGAAGACTTAGACACATAGAAAGGAGTGTTGGTACAAAGCTTTTATCAGCACAAAGTTTTATTATGGAGGAAAATTCAAGGTCTGTGGAGTGCAGAAAAGGCATGCTTACTGTTTTTTGGACTACCCTTCTGGGATCCCACACCTCAACCAGGCGACCACTTAGACCTGGGTCATCCACTAAGTCTCACCTTTATTTTGATATCAAAAAGGTAACAGAATGGCCAACTCACACTATGGGATGAGAACATCCAGGACTGAATGCCAGGCCTATTGTCGAAGTAGCACTGTTAACACTGGGCTGGGGACGCCTGGGCTTGTGTTGGTTAATTTTCCACCCTCAACCATGAACTCCTGTCCCATCACCCTCATGTACATGTACTAGTTTGTCGTTTTGACTTCTTTCTTTTCACTATGTTTATTCTCTCTTAGTCACTCAAACAGCTCCTTGGAAATATCCTAGACCTATCACTCTCATTTGCCCCTCCCTCTCATGCTTTCTTCCACAGTCAGTTGCCAAGTTCCAGTTCAGTTGACTGTTCTCATCACAGTCCCTCTTTCCATCACTTTTTTTTTAACACTCTCACTTCTCCCAGTCCTGTGTATTGTAAAAGCCTACTCTTTTCTCCCTACAGTTTTCTCCTTTTTTATTCATAGTTTTTGATGCATGAGGTATTTTTCTTGGATTGTGGTAACTTTGTAGTAGTGCATCACTAAAAGAATCTCTGGATAAAGGAGTGTCTGTGTCTCTCCTGCATGCTGGACCAGTAAGTGTCCATTAAGGGCCTGGGAGAGGCCACCTATGCCACCAACAATCCTCTATCACATATCCCTGTCCTCAAAAAGAAAACTTGGATGATTCGTTCAAGAGCCTTGTGATATCTCTGGGTACTAAAATAGAAGGCTTACTGAATCTGTGGCCTTAGACAAAAGTCCCAACCTCATGAAGCTAAATTAGTAAAATAAAGATAATTCAATGAAATGAGATAATATTTAGAAGTGCTTTATATGGAGCCTTATCTAAAGTCAGTACCCAATAAATATCAACCTCTCTATTTGGGTGGTCTGAATTTCTTTGAGACCCTTCCATGTCTTTTCTGTCTCTTAAATTTTTCATAGGCCATTCCTTCTGCCTGGAATAATTTCCTCCACCTGGCTATTCAGGTCTCCCCTTAAAGATTACTCTTCTGATCTCTTCGAATCTAACTTAGGTCATTTTATTTCATGCCATCATGGCTGCCCTCACATCCACTGCTTTCTCATAATACAATAGTTTTATACTCATCTATGTATGTAATGACTGTCTCTTCAACAAGGCTGAAAGCTCCATGAAGGCAGTGACCATGGCCATGGGTCTATCATTGTCTTTCTAGAACTCAGTACACAAAAAATGTTCAATATTTACTTGGCAATAGAATGGATGCACTTAATAAAAGGAACAATCTTTTCATGCTAGCTTATTTTTAAAAATTTTTATATTTTTATTTTATTCAGTTAAAGTTGACATACAATATTGTATTAGTTTCAGGTGTATAACACAATGATTAGACATTTATATAATTTACAGAGTGATTAGCTCAATAAATCCAGTTATAATACTACTATATATAGTTATTATTTATAGTTATTATAATATATATAGTTATATATATAGTTATTATAATACTACTGACTATATTCCCCATGCTATACTCTACATCCTCATGACTATTTTTTAATTACCAATGTTTTACCTCTTAATCCCCTCCTCCCTTCACTCATCCCATTACCCAGTCTGAAAACCATCAAATTGCTCTCTGTACCTATGAGCTTGTTTCTGTTGTTTGTTTGTTTATCTTGTTTGCTAGATTCCACATATGACATTTGTCTTTCTCTGTCTGAAATACTTCACTTTAGCACGATAACCTCTAGTTCCATCCATGTTGTTGCAGATGGCAAGATTTCATTCATTTTTATGGCTAAGTGATATTCCACTGTGTATACCAACAACCTCTTCTTTATCTATTTATCCATTTATGGACACCCAGGTGGCCTCCATATCTTGACTATTGTAAATAATGCTGCAATGAACATATGGATGCACATGTCCCTTCAAAGTAGTATTTTGGGTTTCTTTAGATAAATACCCAGAAGTGAGATAACTGGGTCCTTCCTTGTCTCTTGTTACAGCCTTTGTTTTTGAAAGTCTATTTTGTCTGTTATAAGTATTGCTACTCCAGGTTTTTTATTTCCATTTTCATGAAATATCTTCTTTCATTACTTTACTTTCATTCTGTGTGTGTTTTTCAGTCTGAAGTGAGTCTCATGCAGGCAGCATATGTATGTAAAGGTCTTGTTTTCTTATCCATTCAGTCACCTTCTTTTGATTAAAGTATTTAATCCATTTACATTTAAAGTAACTGTTGCTAGATTTGTAGTTATTGTCATTTTATTATTCATATTTTTAATATTTTTTTCTTTTTTTTTTCTTCTTAAAGAAGTCCCTCTAACAGCTTCTGAAATACTGGCTTGGTGATAATGAACTCCTTTAGCTTTATCTTGTCTGGGGAGATCTTTATATGTCTTGCTGGGTAGAGTAATCTTGGTTGTAGGTTCTAGCTTTTCATCACTCTGAATATTACCTGCCAATTCCTTCTGGCCCGCAAAGTTTCTGTTGAGAAATCAGCTGACAGTCTTATGAGAGCCCCCTTGTAGGGAACTTGCCACTTTTCTTCTGCTTTTAAGATTATCTTTGTCTATAACCTCTGCCATTTTAATTATGATGTGTCTTAGTGTGGGCCTTTGTGGGTTCATCTTGTTTGGGACTCTCTGCTTCCTGAGTTTGTATGTCTATTTCCTTCACCAGGTTAGGGAAGTTTTCAGTAATTTTTTCCTGAAACAAGTTTTCAATTCCTTTTTTTCTCTCTCTTCTGGTATCACTTTGATGAGAATGTTGGTACATGCTTGATGTTGTCCCAGAGGCCCCTTACACTATCCTCATTTTATGGATTCTTTTTTCTTGTTGCTGTTCTGATTGGATGTTTCTGGTACCTTATCTTCTAAATTGCTGACTCAATCCTCTGACTCATCTAATCTAATTTGATTCCTTCTAAGGTATTCTTCATTTCAGTTATTGTACTCTTTATTTTTGAATGGTTCCTTTTTATATTTTCTATCTCCACTTTGTTTTCTATCTCTTTGTTAAAATTCTCACTGAATTCATCTACTCTTCCCCTAAGTTCATTGAGCATCCTTATAAGCAGTGTTTTGAACTCTGCATCTGGTAGATTGTTCTTATCCATTTTGTTTAGTTGTTTTTCTGGAGCTTTTTCAGTTTTTTTTCATATGAGTCACGTTTTTCTTTTCTGTCTTCGCATTCGGCTGCCTACTGTGTTTGTTTCTATGAATTAGGTAGGGCTGCTATGTCTCTTTGTCTTGATACAGTGGCTTTATGTAATAGGTGTGCTGTGGGTCCCAATGGCACAGTTTTTCCTGACCACCTGAGCCGGGTGCTCCAAATATGTCGCTGGTATGAGCTGTGTGTACCCTCCTGTTATATATAGTTGAACCTTGGTTTCTCTTTCCTTGTCAATGGGAGAGATTAACCCTAGGGCTCATTGGTTGTGATGACTGGCCATGACCAGTGGAGGAGCTGTTGTGTAGGGGCTACCCTACAGAGCAGGATTTGCTTTAGCAGAGTTCTGGTGCCTGCCTTGTCTGCCCTTTAGGTGTGTCATCCTCAGATGTGACTGCAGGTAGTGTTCTGGCTCAGAGCAAAGCTGGCTACCAGGCATGAAGCCTGGGGTCCGCTGGAAGGGGTCCTGTCACAGGCCAAGTGCAGCTGTAGCCTATGCACTGCCCAGGGCTACCTGGCATAAACCACCAAGCAATCTGGAGGTAGCCACTGCCCATGCTGGGTTTGGATATGCCTTGAGAGGTCAAGACACAAACTGAGACTGGCTCCTCTAGTGCCAGGCTTGGGGCTACTCAAGAAGATGTAAGGGGCATGCTGAGGCCAGATGCTGCTTATTTAGGTTTTATATATCTTTGAGAGATTTTAGAAAAGTCCACAACAAGAGCCAAGACAGGCCATTTGTATGAAAAAACCACTGGAAGCAGCTTGGGCGAGCCCCATGTTGCAGGGGAAGGGTCTCAGAAAATCACCTGGGTGGGGTGGCCTGTGTTATCTCCACTGATAAAGACTCAGATATGGTGCCTGCCTGGGTCTGCATGTCAGGTCAGGGAGAGCTCAACAAAGTAATATGCCCTCTGCTAGCATTTCTGTTTAGGAGAAATTCACCCCTCCATCCTCCATCCTACACCCTGAAGCCAGACAATTCAGTTCCTCCTTGTGTGTCTTTGGCAGCTTTCAAGCTGCTGCCCCAGGGTTGGAGCTTAGAGCAAATGAATCCATCACTGAGTAAGTCCATGAGAAGGCCCTGTACAAGGGAAGTCTGCAACTCCTTCAGCCCTCTGTCTCACTCTGCCACAATCTCTGCTGGTTTTCATAGCCAGAAGTTGTAGGGACTTCTCTTCTCAGCACTGAAACCCTGAGATGCGGATCCCAGTGTGGGGCTGGAACCCCTTGTTCCTCCGGGAGGACTTCCACAGCTGAGATAGCTCTAATTCTCAACTGCCACACATGAGTATGGACCTGTTTTTCATCTCCACCCCTCTTACTAGTCTTGAGATAGCCTCTTCTGTTTGTCCCCAGTTGTAGGACTTCTGTTTAACCAGACTCCAGGTGACTGCCAATGATGGCTATTCTGTAGTTTTGTTGTAACTTTGATGTGTTTGCAAGAGGAGGCGAGTACTGCATTTACCTATGCTGCCACCTTGACCAGTCTTGGCTTATTTTTATATTATGTTCTAAATCTAACATTCAGTACAAATTCAGTATAGTCACATATACTTCCATTCTAAGCTGAAATGGTTTGTTTTAGAAAACTTCAGAAAATCTTATATTCCATTCCTCTTTTTTCCCATTTGGTTTACAGTGTTCAGCTATTGTTTGGAGCAGTATTTTTCACAGCATCCCTCTCCCACCATTAACAAATTAACAGTCTCTCAGGAAGCTCTTCTCTATGCTTTTGCCCAAGTACTTTGTAAAAGGTTAAAACAAGCCTTTTTAAAAGATGAGGTTTTATTGGCAACTTATTTCTCTAATTTATAAAATTAAAATATGAGTGGCAAATTAGAGTTAAGTTTGATCTCAGGGACAGAGATTGACATGAGTAATCCCTGTAATGCAGGCCTAATTGCCATCTACATGACACTATGATTAGGAACATTATTTATTTAGCCTTTGATGCCAATCTCAGAACCAGAACCAACCAATAACTCTTTAAATGTCCACTGTCAGATACCATCTGCTGCTTCTGTCAATTCAGACTGTAGGTCCAGGAAGCTGGCCATGGTTTTTACAAAGCCTAATAAAGGAGTACCATTTCTATGTCAGAGTAGTCTGGGTAAAAGGAGACCTGGGTTCTGAAATGTCGAGGAAAGTACAGATGACCAGAACAGTACTGAGGGTCAATGGGACTTTACATAGCTCTGCAAGGTCTTGGGAGAAGAGCCATGCTTGGCAATTCTGTGAAATTAACAAACTTGGCAGTAGGAATGGTCATTGATCAAATTGTAAGGTAAGCTTGTTTTGCCCTTGGCACTCCCAACCCCATCAGGGGCCTCGGACTACTACAGATTCTACCCATGCCCACAACGAGGGGCTCCCTGGTTTTGTCTGTTCTTTACAACTCAACAAAATTACTCTCATAAGTTCTAATTTCAGGGACTGCCTATTCTCTATTACTCTGATAATGGAAGCAGCATACTCTGGTGGGAGGTACAAGGGATTTGTCACAGAGACCTGGATTTAAATCCCAGCTGAAAACTATAGGACATTTAGCAATATTTAATTACTTTTTTTTTCAGTTTCCTTATATAATACCTAGAGATAATAAGAGCATCCTCATTGATTTTTCTGTAGTGCAGACTAAAATCCATAAAATATTATTTTCCTTTTATTTATAACTATATAAGACTTCATTTGTTATCATCCAGCTAAGATATTTGCATTTCAATGAGAGTCATATCAGCAATAATGTCTCAATACAAAGAAGTTATCATGTGTTAGTTAAATTCAGATACCAAAAATGTGTGTGTGTGTGTGTTTTGAGGAAAGGGATACTTTGGGCTCAATGTGATAGACTGAATTATTAATATGTGCCCTGAATTCCTCTAAAGTCAATTTTTAAAATCTTGTCATGCCTCATGGAGCTGTTAGCTAGGCTCTTGGCTTTTTCTTAAAAGTGAACACCCTCAACCCTGTTCCTACAATTTCACCAAATGGCCCCTGCTCTTTGTTGCCCCAGGCAAGAGTCTATGTCTGTCTGAATTTCTGGTGCCCATGCTCACATGCTTTGTCCACTTTGCTTATTTGTATACACCCCCCACACAAACACACTCACACATCAAGTGGGATTTATCTGGTTTTTGTATTTCAATTATTGGTGACCTGTTACCCTCCACTACTAATCTGAAGACAGATTTTAATGAGTGACCAGCTGTCTTATTGTACAAACCTTGATAGTATAAGACTGTGTGATCAGCACAGACACTTAGTAGGTGGAGAGCTCTGTGCAGTGCATTTAAAATCCACTGTTTCCAATAGATATATCTGCATACCTATTACTATATTTCTGTTATGAAGGCTGGTGAAAGCTTTGTAATTAATTCTTAAACCACTGAAAAGTGACTGGGAACACTTAAAAAATAAATTAATCCAAAAGTGGCCTCTTTGTCAGAAAGATTACATCTACTCATTTAGCATCAATTGCAAAGTTTCCCACCTCTCAAGAGGTCATTTGATAGAGTTTACCACAAAAGTGACAAAGATGTTAGTTGCTTTCTTGCTGTAATCCTAGCGTGGTCTAGCATTGAGACTTTTCAAGGTTTCTTATCATTTATAAGACTTTGATTCCAAAATGAATAATCAGCAATCTGCTGAATGGAGCTTGGATGTGTGGGATATCAGCTCTCAGGGTGTAGGACAGAGCCCAGGATGGGAAGAAAAGAAGGTGGACATGCATCTGTCAGGGACACTCCATTTATGCTTGTGTCCAGCTCACCAATGTGAGGGACATAGCTGGCTTTCCCAGCAAGCAGCCTTTGTATTGACCTTCATCCACACTACAACTTGGAGGCAAAACCACAATATTATTTCTTAATAATTTTAATACATCCTACCCCTCTCCTTCCAAAACCTTGAAAATACCTCTGCATTGTATTGTTTCATATTCCATTCCTACCCCATATTAAAGAGCTATACTTGTGGAAGGCTGCCTTTGGGACATACATGCCATGGCTCCTCCAAGTAAACCATAGTGCTTTAGACCTTAGGAATGGTGCATGTTACATTCTTGTGTTTTATGAACAGTGTCTTCTGTGTCCCTTTGTGTCTCTGTATAGTTGCCAATCTTAAGACTTCCTGAGATTTGACACTTACTGGCATGTTCCCACCAGCACACAAGGGCATATCGAGTCACAATAGTGAAACTGAGTTGAGGAAATTAGGATTCCTGAGGTTCTTAGGTTGGAATCCAGCCAAACAGACTCTGAGATAAGGAACGAGCACAAGTAGTCGAGTAGTTTAATGAGCAGGAAGCTTTGCGGGGGAATGGGAGTGTGAGACAGAAAAGGGGGAAAAGCTGATAAAGGGAACATTATAGAGTGGGTTCCTTCTGCAGTAAACCTGTGTTCCTTCTTTCTGTAGATACTCTCAGGAACTGAGAACATGGCAGAATTATCTTCTGCAGGCCAAGGAAGCTGGAGCATTTATTCAACTCTTGTCTCTCATTGATTGAAGGTCACTCCTTGGGCAATTGAGGTAATTTTGGCCTCCTCTGCTAGTCCAAGCTTGGGTCAAGAGAACATTCTCCAGTAGAGAAACACAGAAGACATAGCATGTACAGGCCTACGTTAGGTGATCTCTAGCTCAGGCAGAGGGGTTCTGTACACAGGGCCTGGGTGGGCCTTGACTGCTTCTGTAAACAGGAGTTTGGCAGACATTGACAGCTTCTATACTCAGGATCTGGGTGGACAATAATGGCTTCTGTTCACTTCTTTCATATACAAATTAGTTGAAATACAAATATCTCCCACCTGTGGATATGAAAAAGCAGTTTATAGAAAAAGTAGGAATGGCCAATAAATATATGAAGAGATGCCCAACTTCACCACCAAACACAAAAATACAAATTAAAATATAATATTTTTTACAATCTGACCAATTTTAAAAGGCTAACACCAAGGTAAGGGAATATGGGCTCACTTAGAAATAGCTAATGGGAGTGTCCATTGGTACTATTTTCTATAATTTCACAACATGCATGAAAATTTTGTCTCATTGCCCTAGTAGCTCCACTGTTAGGAATTTATCCTAAGGACTGTACTCAGATATGTAGGTGTAATGATAATCACAGCAATGCTGTTTATAATAAAGAAAAATTGAAAACAAGATAAATGTCAAGAAAAGGAGATTGACCAAATAAATAAGTGTGTATCTCCTCAAAAGAATATTTTCAGTCACTCAAAAAGCTGATGGAGATCTATGAAGAGTGTATTCTGTTTTCCTTTATAAGTAAAAAGTATGTTTTTCATAGCTATGTGTCAATAAATATCTGAGCTGTGTGTAACCAATGATTCTAAACTTTGTACATCAGAGTTGTGTGGGGAGCTTTTATAAGCCACCAATGCCTACATCTAACTTCAGATCAATTTAAGTTGAAATTGTGAGAAGTGGATCTCTGTCTATGGTGTATGAAAGGTTCTTAGGCAACTTTGATGTTAAGTGAGGGGTAAGGACCACGGACAAATGCTCTAATGGTAACAGTTGTTTCTTTTATAAATACATTTCTGAAATATTTCCAGTTAGCTTGTATCTTTTAAAGAGGAAAAAATAGAGCTAATTTAATAATTGAAGGAGAATTTTAAATTTACAACTTGTAGAGTTTTCCTAAAATAGGCTTTCCCTGACACACAAGCCATTTACTGCTTTTCCATCCAGAAGTGTTTCAGAGACAGCTTGTTAGAAATGCAACACCTCAGCATCCACCCTATTCCTGCAAATCAGAATCTACATTTTAACCAGGTTCCCAGGGGATTTGTGTGCACATGAAATTTTGAGAAATGCTGATTTATCAAACAAAGGATATCCTGGGTTTAAAGTATCTTCTAAGATATGAAAGATCTCAAGATGAACACCAGTGGGTCCTCTCTCATAAACTCCAAGAAAGATAATTTATGAATATTAAATAGTAATTTCAAGCTGAGTTCCTAAATGTCCCTCTTTTGAAGCCATAAAGGTAAACTGTGTCTGTTACATTTGTCATACATGCCATATATGCCATAAATATATAAAGAGCCCTCTCCAGTGTGAGGATAATTCCTTTAGCAGATAATCCCAATGGTAAATGAGACCCTGCTCGTGCTTCTACTACTGCAGGAAGTATTTGTGTTACTCTTTTAGAACATGTATTAGGATGGCCCAATCTAACTTGTATTTTTGTGTTTCTAAGCTTGTCCTAAAAGACTAAAACAAGTTCTTTGCTCAAACATGCATTAATGTCTCTTTGCTCTGTTTTCCAGGGAAACAGAGAAGAGTTTATCATGACTCTGGAATAACAATTTATGTTTCTAAACATCAGAACCCATAGCAAACTCAAGATTGATCAGATTTAGAAACTATTTACCAAAACCTCCGAGGGGTTTTGAAAAACATCATTTCCAAGCTTTTGGGGGAAAGCTTTTAAATGTTTCTGCCCAGGTATCAAAAAGAGTAGCTTTTTAACACAGAATAACTCCTCTACAGGGATCCACAGGGGGGTGTCTTCATAAACATTTCCCATTTATTCAGAAGATCACACTTGAAAAGGATTTTACTGGCTATGTTTTTCTTTATCTTCTGACAGTTAGCCAATCACAGAAGGCAAAGAAGTCAAAAGCAAGCATGCATACAAAAACAAGCAGCCAAATGAAGTTCCCAAAATGACAGCAACCTGCCTTCTGAGCTCATAAAGTGTGTACCTGAGATGGAGACGACGATGACACAGTGCCGTTTTGGTTCTGCGAATTAGTGCTAGTGGGCGGATTTAATTCATCTGGTGAAACGGTATCAGTGAAGCAGACATCTCCTCTTAACCTGTGGCACACGGCTCCCTGTAGCTACTCATGAGTGCTTGGTACTTATTATATTGCAAGGTCCCACTCCAGAGTCTGGCAAATGAACACAGGAGGAGAGAGAGAATGTTCAAAATGGCAGCACCCCAACATTTGCTCACTGTTTGTGGTACTGAGTTAACAAAAGAACAAAGTTGGATCATCTGTAGATGTCTACCTTTAATTTTAGATGATCTTCCTTTAGATTTCTTATGTTGCTCACTTTAAGTGATTCCTGAGAATAGAAAAAAATCTTCACAATTGCAATATGTGAATAAATTGGGCTTATTAGAATGACTGTTACTTTGCCATAATATAAGGGATCAAGTTTGAAAAAACTGTTGTTTTAAACTTTCCCTTGGTGTTCAGATTCTGTTCAATATTTCTGATTTTGGTGTCGTGAGAGCTAGCAGACAGCTTCTAGAAAATCCCAGTCTAGTCAAGGTACCTTCCAAAGTATGATTTTGAGTAGGAGAACAAATAAGTTGTGAAAATAACTAATGTGACAGAGTTGTTCACATGCCGTTTCCTCTAGAACATGACCTTAGGGTCAAGGCAGTCTGAGTGGGGGCTTTGGCCTGACTCAGCCCTTTCTTCTAGCAGAGCAAGTGTTGCAACAAAGGTTAAGTGCAGAACTACCCTGGGGGATTCTTAGTGTGGTCACAAGCTACCAGGCCAATTGCCAAAGTCCTGAATATTGTTTATGTAGCTTTGCACAAAGGTAACTCTTCAGAAAGCCTGAGATAAAATGGATAGTCTAGCCCTCATTAACACAAATTAGTTTTATTGATTGTATTATTGGATGACACCCAGCACAGAACAGGTTTCCTAGATAATAACACCTACATAGTGGCTGAACAATTTAATTAGAGAGAAAGCATAAGGAACACATAATGGTACAATAGAATTGGACAAGACATAGCAAAGGTGCCATAGGAAAGACAATAGAGCAGGACAGCACAGGACATAGAGAATGTGCAATACAGAAAGTGATAGAGCATAGCATAGTTTCAATATCTACTGGCTCTTCATTTATGTCCGTACTTTGCAGTGCATTAGCTCTGTGGTCTTGGATGCATTTCTTAACCTCTCTGAGCCTCTGTTTTCTCATTTATTAAATGAGCAAGAGAATATTAGTATCCATTTCCAGAAGCTGAGTAAGCATGAAAGTGTTAATGATTTCCATCTTAGCAAATGGCATGAGCCAGCACCTCAGAGTCGTTCTTAATACTCCCTCTCCTCTCTCCTCACACCCATGAACTCATCAAGTCCTATACATTTTCCTTTCTTGAGATCTCCCCATTCCACTATGCCTCCCCTTTCTTCTCCTGCCATGCCTCCCAGGTTACTTTTACCTCGTTGGTAAATTCCTGGATGGTCTCTTCATCAGTCTTCCAGATTGTGGCTGACTTAGTCTAACCATTTTGAATTCTGGAACTAGAGCAATCTTTTAAAATGCAATCAGACTCCTCTCCTCTCTACCCCTTGCCATAGATTGAACTTGTTTGTGATTTCCTGTTGCATTTGCCCTTAATGCGTCCTTCATGATCTCCAACATTCCTCCTCATCCTTCACCTCATACCTACCTTGTTCACCATGTCCCAGCCCCATTGGTTTTACTCTTAGTTTCTCTATTTTCTCATGTTCTATCTTCCCTCAGTATATTTGCCTGTGCTCTTGCCTCTACTTGAAGTGCTGTGATCCCAGTTATTTCTTAGTTTTCTCCTGCTCATTCACCAAGTCTCAGCTGAAATGTCAGTTTTCTGGACACCTACTTTCATACCCCCAGACTAATCATATCTCCAGGAAGTACAGTTTCTCCTCATCCCAAAATACATTTATTTATATACTTGTTTGACTCATGACTGTCCCCCAACTCATCTGCTCTCCCTGTAAGGGCAGAGAGGGTACCTATTTTGCTCATCATTTTATCCCCAGAACCTATCCCTGCTCCTGACTATGGGAAGTATTTGATAAGCTTTATTTAAATAGTTGAATAAAGGAATAACTGATGAATGGATAGAGCTTAATATAGTGCCAGGTATACTGGAAGAAACATTTATACCTGTGATGGATTATTATTATGGCTGTTAGTTGGAAAGGCTAGTAAGAGGAGATAGATGATGGAAACTCAGAAACAGCATTATAATGTGTTCAATACTTTACAAAAGGCAAAGCACTTTAGTTCAGTCCCACACATTGCAGCAGATGCTGCCAGTGCCTTGCCCATATTCTCTCAGTCATCATATTACCTGCAATTGGGTGTCAGCATTGTGTGAGATCCAGGGCTTTGTCCTTGGATTCCCCCATGAAAGATTTACATGGAGGTCTGATGCCTGGTGAAGGACAGCAAACAAAGAGTAGTAAGCAGAAGCAGAAGCAATTTTATTAAGTAAAGCAAGCAAGTAAGCAGATTACACTTGGGAGAGAGTCCAAGTGGGCAGCTCAGCGAAGAATCAAGTGACTGGACAAGTTAAGAGTCAGGGTTTATATAGGCCACAGAGCTTTTTTTCTCCCTATGTTCCTCATACCTCACATGGCGTGAATTTTCTGCTTCTCCCTTAGACCCTCCTAATCCAAGCTGGGTCCTGTGCAGTGTGTGCAGGTGGATAGGAAGTCATACAGCTGCGCCCTGGAGAGTTTGAGTGTAGGCACATGCATAATTAACTAATTTTGCCCATACTAGTTAAGCGCCCCAGGAGTAAGGTTATATAATGGTCATTTGCAGTTAATCAACTGAGGAAAGCGATGAGGAGAAGAGGGTGAGGAAGGTGCCAGGCACTAGACTTTTTGGTCTGCCTATCTGGCTTTTGACCTTGGGGGAATGAGGGAGGATCCAAAAACCTGCCAGACCGCTGGTTGTATATTTTCTTCTGCTAAGCTGGTCTCGGGGCCTTGTTAACTCTTCATTGTCCCTCTCCCTCTGGCTCATATCTACCTATCTACCTACCCTGTCAATCATCTCTACACACTGAAGGCTGCTTCTTGCAAATACCTGACACTCTCTGCCTGAGTGTTTTCTTGTTTGTATGTTTTATCTTTGGCTGCAGAAGCCCTTTCTACAATCACTTAGGACAAACCAGAAATGCCAGAGAGCTAGCATCCCTGGGGACAACCTTCAACCACTAAGGGCCAGGTGTTTGCAGGGAAATGCTGTAGCGTTCTCTCACATTGTCTGGTAACTCTGATGTTCCACGTTGTTTCTCAGAGATCCCCAGTGGGGTTAAGCTTCACCTGCCCACAGGAGTACCTTGTTTAATACTACATCATTTTCTGGCTTCCTCTCCTTCCCTATACCACTTCCTCATTTCCTTGCTGTTGTTTCCTGGGATCATTTCACAAGTAAACCACTTGCACTTGATTTTGTCGGGACTCATGCCTTGAGGAGTCCATACAATTTCCAAAGTTTCACTGTGAGAAAGGCAAATGTCAAATCTATCACTGTTTGATTAACAATGGTCCAGAGCAAAACTTACTCTTAAGATATTTTACCTTGAAGGACATAGCTGAGATTCTAGAATAGGCCCTGTAATACCTGTCTGAGCTTCAGACCCAAATCTAAGGTGGAGCATGTGCCATCTAAAGACGCTGTTCCAACAGGAGCTGCAGAGGCTGGCTCCAACTTCCTGAGTGTCAGGTACAGCCCCTCTACACAACACAAACCTTGATTTTGAGGGGTATATAGTCAATGACATCAGACTATAAAATCAAGGGTTAAAATAGAAGGGAGTTTACAGATCCGTCTAGCTTTGTCTTGATATATCTTGAGTTCCTTATGTTTATTCTACTCCCAACACATCTCATGTAAAACAGTGACTTCTACAGTGATTTGATGATTCTCAAATGAATGGGTTGTTGGTGTGTGCACAAACCCTGATGGAAGGGAAAAGTGAAGCCTGTTGGATATTGGGGAGAGGATGGAATTCAAAAAGGTCCACTTCTTGAGGCTAATTCTGAATCTGACTCATCAGATTTACCATTTACAAACACAAAGGTCCAGAGAGAGGAGCAGTCACTTCCCTTGATTATCTACTTGGTAGCAGAACCAAAATGGAAGCCCTCACCTCCTTACTCCAGGGTTCCTCTTGGTTTACTGTTCTGTTTTTCCTCTCCCCAGAACCATTCTCTATAACCTCTAATTAAAGGACTTACCTATAACTGGTGATCAGCCTCGACTTTTGTTCAGTATCTAAATGTTACCCAGACTAATATATAAACGATTGATAAAAGCACCCGTGTTACCACCCTGAGTAACCATTTGTACTTTTGGGAATTGAACCCTAGGACTACAATGGTGGTATTTCATGCATCATCTAAAAGGCATTTGCTAAATTTCAAGCTATGTCGACAATCCTGCTCTATTAATTTCTCTTGTCAGTCTCTCAGCACTGTCTAAACCAGAAGAAATTGAAATGATGAATACATAGCACTCAGATGAGGAAACAGTGAACAAAACCAATTTTTCCATTAGTTACAAAACACTAACAAGGGAATTAAGGATACCAGCAAGACCAGAGTGAGGCCTCTGTAGAAATTATGGAGAAGATGGGCCTACACTTCCTCACTGTCAACTCAGGGAGACTGATGGCAATATTTTTTCATGGGAATTTGCCATTAGGAATCTTGATTAAAAGTAAGTCTTCTCCCTGATGTTCCCCGTGGTTTTCTTCAGAGCTCAAGTCCCATCCCATCTAAGAATTTTCTCCAGACAACATCCTACCTCTTAGTACCGAGCATCTATTTCCTTCATCAAATTTTCATGCTTCATCTTTAGACCTCATACAACATATTTGCCTGGTATTATATTATCACTGTCATGCCCTTGCCCATTCTTGTATTTATGCTTTAACATCTCAAATTAAACATTTCTCCTAAGGCCTGTTACTCTATCCCCTACTTGTTCCAGTGGGGTCTTCAGTTGCAAAGAATAGAATGTACTTTGGCTAAGTTAAGCAGAAAAGCAACTTTAGCAGGAGGATATTGGGAACTCCCTAGAATCAGAGGAAAAACTGGAGAGCCAGGCTCAGATAGCAGAAAAATTCAAGGGAGACCGAGGATCAGGCTGGTTAGAATGTCACTCATCAACACTGGATTCTGCACTGCCATCAGACACTGCAGCCACAATTAGTTCTCAACAAGATCCAAAGTGCTGGAAGTATTCAGTTTTTTTTTTAGCTACTTCTAATTCCCTCAGCAGCAAGGATACTCATTATAGTAAATGTTATTGGTGCCCTGCCCATATACCCTTACCCTTACCATTTCTGTGCACCCAGCAGCTAGTACTATAGACCCCTGATTTTTGGCCGTGCAGCAGGCTGAAAGTGCCACTGGGAAGTAAAGCCCCCAGAGCAGCCCTGAGCGTCAGCAGTGGCTGATGGCAACAAGAGTATAAATATCCCAGCTTTCTCATCCTTCAACTGACTTAGTTCTGAGATGTGTGTTTTACACAGAGTGTCAGGTCCCAGTTGCCCACAGAGATGAGTAGTGTGAGAGCACTGTTTTCAGAGTTTCTGTGATAACTCAGACTAAGATGCTCACCCACACAGTGTCTTTCCCCATTAAATTTCTCCTCTTTCTTTAAGATCAGGAGTAGAAATCTACCACTAAAATGGCCACACCAGGCTAACAAGTTCATTTCTTTAGCCGCCATCATGTTTAACATTTAAAATTTCGAATAGCCCTGGGAGGGGCATGGACACTTCAGCCTGGCAAAGTCTGTACCAGCTCCAGTTGCCTTGCTACTGACCATAATTACATTACATTGCTGGCTCATGAAGTCTCCTGGGTTTACAATCTTGGCTAAGGCTTAGCTCAGTTAAAAACTGTTAGTGAAAGCTTCTCTGACCACTGAGGCTAAATAAATCCCTGACTCCTCTGGGTCCCCATAGCAATATATTAGGTATGTGCAAAATACCCTTAGAATCCAACCCCAACTGCATTCAAATGAAGTGGGTAAACCTCTCTTGCCCCTCTAGGCCTCTTTTTTTTTTCAATTGAGGTGGAATTTACATAACATCAAATTAACCATTTTAGTGAACAATCCAGTGGCATTTGGTGCATTCACAATGTTGCTCAACAATCTAGTTCCAAAACATTTTCATCATCCCAAATGAAAACCCCCTATGCCTTAGGCAGTTACTCCCTATTTGCCCCTCCCCACAAATCCTGATCCCACCAGTATGATTTTTATCTCTGTGTTCTTAGCACTAGCCATGTAGTCAGCATTCAATACATACTTTGGGGGATAAATGAATGATAATTTACTGTGATAAGAGGCAAAGTGTGAAGCTGCAGCATCTTCAGATCAAAACATAACTGTGGTTGAAAGGATAACTCTGGATCCAGACTGTCTAACTTTTTGTGCCTCAGTTTCCTTATCTGTAAGATATGAAAAATGATAGAATCTACCTTGAAAAGTTGTTATGACAATTAAGTGAGTATGTGTATAAAATAGAATGGTACCTGGCAGGTAGAAAGCCAGATTAGTGGATGTTAAATAACAACTAACACCATAGTCTACTGATGTTTGAGTAATAGCCTCTGAGTTCATCTTTCAAGAGAGAGAACAAAAATCTAGGCCTAGAAAACTGCCATGCTGAGATAAAATGGCTCTCCATGCAAAAGAACCTTCATGATGCTTTTGTTCTTAAATAAGTGTCTGTCTCTTTATCTCACTCTTACTGCCCAGGGATATCCTACTCCACCACCCTTTCTCACTCCAATACCCAGACTCCTGCTCTATCTAGTCTCAATTTTGTCCTGTAATGCAACTAGCAGGCAAGTTCCAGGAGGGTAGAGACCAGTTCTATTTGTGTATCTCTTTACACCCTATACCTAGCACGTAATCAATGCTCAATAATTGGCTATTGAATAAATAAATTCTCATATAAAATGATCTATCCAACTATAAAATTTCAGAATGTGTTACCCTCTCTGCCTCCTCAGCTCCTCCCTCTGCTTTAAAAGGAAACTTGTCAGAGCACAAAAGCTCATGCAAGGCCTTCTCCTTCCTTCCTCTGCTTCTTGTCTGTACCTGATCCCACTTCCTTTTTCTATCTCTGCCCTTGGTGCAGGACGGAGGAGATGGGGTGGGGGGTGGGGAGAGATGAGCAGACTGCTCTGTGCTCTTCCTCTGCCTCTGAGCTGGTCCCCACACAACTTTATATTCTAGCTGGGGCTCAGCCTTGACATAAAACTCTCCAGTTCTGTATAAATAATGGTTGTAATTAATAATATATGAAGAGCCTGGGGAATTGCAAAGCAGAATATAGCTGCTGAAGATTTACACAGCTGCATTCAGTGCCAATAGAAGTCATAGATATGGAAAAACCCCACAAAGCTATCATTCTGGATCCAGGACACTGTTATTAAGTGCCACACAACCAGCAGCTAACAGCCTTGCAGAAAATCGGTGGTTGTAACCACACACTTTCCCGGGTGTCAAGGAGAGGAAGGCATTTTTATCTTTTTGGTCTTCCTTTCGCTAAATGAGTTTAAGCGCTTCAAAGTTCAAGCAATTTCTATGTGGAAAGGCAGAAGTCTGAACATGAAGGTGAGGCTAGATAAAAGATTTGGATGCATTGAAAGAAAATGGAATGAGAGCACTGTGTACTTTTAGAAGAACCAATGGGACTTTTGAGTCTTGAAAAGATGATGAAGACCTGTTTCTACTGAAAACAAGCAAAAATGAACCACAGGATGCATTATTGGTGCCAAAACCCTGTGTGTCTCTTAGCTCAGATATTCTAACTCAGCACTCACTGAGTGTGATGGGTGAGCTTCTTCATACCATCCGGTCCTTCCAGGCCACACACTTTTATATTTCTTAATTCAGTTTCTCCACATTCTCTCAAATCTTGACTTACTGAGGTGAAAGTCAACAGCTTCAAACATTTTCAAGGTCACATTGGCTGATAGACTGCCAATAGGCACAAAGAGGCAGAAGACAGAATTATACAAGGTTGTTGGTGAAATAATATAAGGTTATTGACAACACATGAAAAAGACTGAGCATTGTGGCTGACATATAGCAAGAACTTAGTCAATGAAAGCCTTCATTGTGTTGTTCCAGGTTCAGGACTGCCTGTTAGCCATGTATCGTCCTATATGCTCTATCTGAAACAAACCTAAGATTCTAGACACTGCGAAAAAGCAGCTCATAGCAGAAGACTGCAGTTGTAACCACACATTTTTCCTGGGTGCAAAGGAGAATATCATTGTCCTTCAAGTATTTCTATCATTCGTTTATAAAAGCTGACCTGAGGTTTTAAGATGTTAACTTACTCTATCAGAATAACAGCTTGTTAATGGCAAAACCATGATTTGAACACAAATGTGTCACTTCCAAAGTCTAAGCTCGCTTTACTCCCTCCATGAACAACAGTATTCACTTTCCTGAAACTCCAGACTAACATTTTCCCTATAGGAAATACCATGATAAGTGAGAATAAGACCCAGCCAGGAAATGTCACAAGGGTTCAGAGAGGCTAAAAGAGTAGGTGTGATTAAGAAGCTCATGAGGAAGCTGGCTTCGAGCATCACAACAGTGATGATAAATAGGACAATTGTTCTCAATTCTTCACTCCCTCCCAGCTATAGAATTAAATGTCCCTGATGTTGCCATGGCTTCTTGGTGGGCTGAAGGCACTTATTCACCCTTTGTTTTTGTTCTGATTTGCTTTGGTCAATGGGATATTAATGAACATCATTTGAAGAGAGACCCTAAACATGCTTAAGCAAATTGGATTGCCTCTCACACTCCTGTGAACCTCCACGGGAAGGGCTAAACCACCGTAGCCATTGGTTAAGGAGAAATGTATGGAATAAACATCAAACCAACAGAAGCCTTGAGACATGTCCAGCTGAGACACAGCTGATCCACAGGTCATAAGCAAGAAGATAAATATTGTTGTAAACCAAAAACTTGGTATACAGCAGGATATAATAGTAATGGGAATGTTTATTGGGCTAGAGGAAAACTTTTATATATTTTTCTCTCGTAATTATAAATAGAACTAGGATTTTATTATGGCAACTATACTAAAAACACAATTTTAAAAGAGGAACAGGGCCCAAATTTCTTCACTCCCTGATATGCCTCTCTCCTTAAAGGCTTTTTGTCTAGTCTTGGCCCAGAAAATTAACCTGATGACTTCATTTATCAGATGGAGAGACTGAGGTTCAGAGAGAGTAAGTGGTTTGCTGCCATTGAATAGATCACTGTTTAACCACAGAGCAGAAGTCAAAACCCATGTTTGTTGATCCTCTGCCATGGGTTTATTCATTAGGATATGTTTTATATATCAGATGCTGTTGATTCCACGACCTGCATCCCACAGCACACCTGAATTCACTGCAGTTTTGCCTGTTTCCACCTGCCTCAGGGATCCCCAGTACCTTTGGAGCTACAAGAAGTTGCACTCATGGAGTGCAAGGGAGTTGGTGCCTTTGGGGGCATCCCTCACACAATGAAGGATCAAAACAGGTAGATGAATGCTCAGCCTTTCTGCCCAATGGGGTTGACTCTGAGGTTGATTGCTTAGCAGAGTTGATCCCTAGGTACCCCCAAAAGTGATACTCACTAACATACTCCTTATTGGCTCTGCTCTCTTCCTTGCCTCACTCTCATCACTCACAGTGCTTTGTGGGACTGTCTCCTAAGTAAACTATTTCTAAGTCTCCAACTTAGTGTCTGCCTCTAGGGAAAACCCAAGCTAAGGTTCTGTGCCACTTCTTCCCTATGCTGTTTGTAAAGGCAAAGGGAAATATCTGTGTTAGTAAAGGTTTGACCAGAGAAACAGAATTACTATGAGTGATATACCATGAGAGTTTATTATAGGGATTAGACTTTATGCCATCCTGGATTTGAGCAGTCTGTATAAATCTGTCACCTCTGGTTCTCCTTTTCAAGGCAGTCTCTTAAACTACTATTTTGGCCTTCTTCAAAAATTCTAAAATTTGATATAACTTCTCCAAAAAAAGGTCTAAGTAGTTTTTTGTATGTGCAACACATTTTTCTACATAGGACCAAGCAAAATTTATATGGAAGAACTATATAAATGTGAGTTGATATGCTCGCACATTCTCTGGAAGGAGTGGGCTTCACACGTGAAGATAAATGTCAACATTCCTGGCTGCTGAATTGAAAATCCAATGGACCATGGTTTTTGCTGCCATTAAAGCATCATTGTCTCAAACACTTTTCCAGAATATGCTTCAAAGGAAGCATAGATCTTATGCCTAAGTAACAAAAGCCCTGTCCAATCAGTTTTGTTATCATTACTTTTCCTAGCATGGAACATTGAAAAATTAGCACATATAAAAATGAAGTACTCAATTTTTTCCCATTTTAACTTGACTTGTATTTGATGAATGTGATATTGGGTTATAGGTAATTAAAACTTGACAAAGGAGAAATATTTTCCTATTTACCACACATGTGCATGTGTGTGCCTGTGTACACACATGTACAAATACATACATATACACATATACAAAACCTGAAGTCAAGGATCCAACTTCAAAGTGATAAATATATTCTATCCAGTCCCTGAAAGGATCAAATGAGAAATGAAAGACAGAAAGTGAGCAAATATAGTGTGAAAAAGGCCAGTAAAAAAATAGACTACAGAGAGAAAACTACTTCAAGAGAATCACCTCTACCAATTTTTTTAGCTAGATTTTTAAAAGAAAACATACAATTTAAACAACCAGATATATGTTTATTGAGAACTTAGAATGTACCTATATAACAGATTACTAAAACAAGCAAAAATTCCTCCCCTTTCTATATCCATCCTGTTATTCTCCTCCAACATGGGCTCTGACCTTGGCCATATGACTTGCTTTGGTCAATGGGACAATAGCAAATGTGACATGAGCAGAAACTTGGAAAGTAATTGCACATTAGCCTTTTCTCTCTCACTGTTCTTGGAAAGCTGCCACTGCTTTATCAATGAGCCTGGACTAATGTACTGGCTGATGAGAAACATGCAGCCCAGCAACCTTTTAACCTCAATAAACAACCATCCACCTCCAGAAGCAGAGCTGCCTAGATTACAAAAAACTGACCCAGACCCATGAGTAAGCTCACACAAGGCCAGCAGGATGCCCAGCTGAGTCTAGCCAACATTGCCAATTCACAGAAGCATAAACTAAATAAATAGCTGTTATTTTAAGCTACTAAGCTTTGGGATGGCTTGTTATGTAAATCTAACCGGTACACCTGACATTATAATATGAGAAAGCATAAGACAAGGTCCCTGCCAATAGGGACCCACAGTCTGGTGGGGAAACAAAAAATTTAAAACAAAATATCTAGTTAAAGAGGCAGTATATTATCTGTCAGCATTATGTTCTGGCTTATTAATTTGTAGAAAATGTGCTAATTAGGAGGTATAAGAAGGAAGTGAGAAAGAAGTTAAAGGTGTGAGCTAAGAATGTATCTTTAGAGCAGGAAAGGTAGGGCAACTTGAATTAGTACAATAGGGAGATATGTGGCAGGGGAGACACGGGACAGAAAGAAACACAGGAAGTAGGGTAGATAAGTCAGGTGGAAGCAGGAAGACTTGAGATCTTCTTGGCTTAAGAACTTAACATTAAAACAGAAGGCAGTAGATGACTGTTTTAAAGTCTAGAAATAATTTAATACTCTGTAAATTCAATAATGTGCCTGCCTTGAAGGCCACACTGAGATGTTGATGAAGATGATGCAAATAAATGTCATAGATATCTAGGGTGCCATCTGCCCTGCCACCTCCCTTTTTTTAGGAACCCCATGATCCCAATGGCAACTTTGGGCTGCCATATCATTACTTCAGGTCTTTGATTGATTCAATAAATCCTCCCAGAGAGAGAAAAAGAGGGAATTCTAAATCTCTCTGTGAAGCTGAAAAATATAAAACTTGGGAGCTGCCGTCATCCATGCTTTCTTCCTTGTGAGAGAGAAAATAACATTATTACAGAGAAATAGACATGAAACCTAAGCATAGACCAAGCACTATTCAGGGCTTCTGAGCCTTGGGCTCATGGAGGATAAGTTTTCCTGGAACCTCTTGGTGTGCCTGGCTAGGTCTGAAAATTAAACTGACAAAGAACAGGAGAAAAGCATACAAGTTTACTTAATATAAGTTTTACATGATATGGGAGCCTTCATAAGGAAATGACAACCCAAAGAAACAGACCTGAGTATTTTTAAGTGAAGTTTGATGAAGAGCGGGTAGTCCTGTAGGAATATGATAGGTTAAGGAGTACAAGGTAAGTGTACTAAACTGGGGAAACAGCAAGGACTGCTTGTTCAGGTTCTTCTCTGTGTCCTCTTGTCTTCAGAGATAAGGGTACTCTTTCTTCCAGGTGCAGGGGAAGAAAGAGGATTTTATGACCTGTTCCAGGAAAGAAGTGTCAGGAGAAGGTCTGAATGACTTTCCTACTTCTGCTTTCTCAAACTCCTTTAGCCTAAAATATTTAAGATGCCAAGGTGTCATATTTTGGGGTAGTGTGTCCTGAACTCTAGTGCTTATCATTATCCTTTCCAGGGTTTATTTGTGCAACCCACCTTGATTCTGGCTTAGGCTAGGTTTGCAACCAAAGTAATGCACTATGAGAATTAAAGTGTGTAGTTAACATGCAGATCGATATTTCCCAAAATAGAATCTGGGCACTTTGCCCTTCCTTCCTAGGCCTATCTGAGGGAGACTCAAACAGAAAATGCTACTTGGATGAGGACTTTTAAACAAAGTCAAGAAATAGCAGAATTGTGATTCTGGAGTGACCAGAGAGGAGAAAGATGATCCGTGAGTAGAAAGAACACACCATAAGGAAAAGGGAAAAAGGGGGAAAGTGATTGGAAACAAGAAAGTAAAGCCCTGCACCCCTCTCCCCCACACATGCTGTGTGCATGCAAATGGAGTTAATATCTAATCCCTCAGCATCCCCACGCATGGCCACTTCCATGCATTTGCACATGCCGATCCTGACACTGGATGCCCTGGCAGCCTCCTTCAAGTCCTATCTCTCCCATGATGTATCCTCAGATCCTCCAATCAGAACATTCACCCTTTCCTGTGGCCTTATGGCATGCCTTGGTCACACCTGTAGTGTTTACTATTTCTTGTCCTCTTTTATTGTTGACTGTTACATGTGTGATCTCTTTGCCAGATAGGAGCCCCAAGGATGTAGGGAGTGAAAGCAGTAGAGTTGAGAACATAGTTTACATGGAAAAGCACATGATTGACAGTGGTTTTGTTTTACCATCTCCTGTGAGCCAGCCAAATCTCTAACCTGTCTGAATGGGGGATTGGAGAACATTCATTTTAGTCACATCAACTTTCCCATGGCCACTTCCAGATGCAAAAAGGTAGTTAGGCACATTGTCACTTTGAGCAAATCCAGGATCTGTTAGGAAAGGGGAGACAGGAATGGATAGCAGAAGACAGCCAGTGGCATTCTGAAAAGGAATTTCATTTCTCATATAACTCAGGGAGCCCAGCAAGAAATGCACTTCTTTCCATCAAAGTGAATATCAGATGTAATTTAAGGTCAGTGTCCTATAAAATGCTCATGAGATGGCCATTGGGATTATGTGAAATAACCCATGAGTGCTTGGAATAGCACCTGTACTCAGCACATGCTCAGTCAGTGCTATTTGTTCCTGCAAACTATTTAACAACAAAAACCCTGAGACCTAAAAATGCCAGGTGACTCATCTATAAATCAGGACATCAAGAAGAAAATGATTGAGGTTGAGGTGAGTTTTGTGACTCAGAGTTGGCCCACTACTACTTCAAAGGCGTGGCCTTCAAGACCAGTTTGGACAGTCTGCACAGTTCTCACTGACCCCCGTTACCTCCTAAATCCTCTAAAGAACAAAGAATCCAGACTCCAGGAAAGCTTTCACACCATCTGAGTGTGGGTTGTCTGGAGGGAACATTGTATAGCAATCCAGTAGTTCATAGAGTCCCCTTTTCTGTGACCCAAAGCCTACCAGGCCCACCAGGCCACTAGCTTATTAATGGGGTATTTGTGTCATTCAAATGAGATCTCCAGCTAAGCAAATGTGGAAATGTTCGTAGGAAGACAATTGTTCATCTTTCTTTAGTGTCTGCACAAAGCAGTAAACACAAGAAAGATCAATTTTCTTGGAGTCCAGAGAGAAAAGCAGCAGACATAATAAAAAAAAAAAAGAAATTCTATCTGTGATCAACTACAGCTCACTTCTACTGTAGACTGTGGTGAGGAAGGACAGGGCAGGGAGTTGCCATCAAGGGCAGTGAAGCTAATAGGCCAGGTGTTGGAGACAGGGTGCTGTCTGCATCCAGAGGACAGCCTTCTTTCCTTCTGTGATGGTTAATTTATTGTCCACTTGACTGGGTCATGAGGTATGTCTGTGAGGGTGTTTCTGGAAGAGATCAGCATTTGAATTGATGGACTGAAAGAAGCAGATGCTCCCCCACCCAATGTGGGTGTGCATCATCCAATCTGTTGGGGTCCTGAATAGAACAAAAAGTTGGAAAAGCTGCCTAATTGTATTTTTTGTCTTCTGCCCTCAGCATTCCTGGTTCTTACAGGTTCAGGTTTGGACTAGAATCTACAGTCTGCTCTCCAGCTCTTAAACTTTTGAACTACCAGCCCTCCTGGATCTTCGACTTGAAGATGGCACACCATGGGATTTCTCAGACACAATTGTGTGAGCCAATTCCTAATAGTAATATTAATACTAATAATACATTGCTGTTTGGGAAACCCTGACCAATACTCTCCTTCTTTCCTTCCTCCCTCCCTTCCTTCCTTCCTTCCATTCCTCCTTCTCTCCTTCACTTCTCTCCTAGTTCATCCCTTCCTCATTTCCATGTCTTTTATTTTCTTTCTTTCTGACTTTGTTCCCTTAGCACATATTTCCAGGTGCAGCCACCAGAATTGTGAGAGAAATCCACGATTCCTCTTCTATGCAGGAAGGAGATGTGGCTTGGAGCTGTGTGTGTGTGTGTGTGTGTGTGTGTGTGTGTGTGTGTGTGTGTAGTGAAAAATAACCATAGATCAGTTGCCTAATGAAAATAAACCTAGGGCAGAAGACTTGTAGTCAAGTGACATCTGTGATTTATGTAGAGATAGGGACTATGCTCCTCAGAGGGTACACCTATGTTAAAAGTACCAATAATAGGATGGCTTTCTCCTCACAAGACTAAATAAAGTAACTCCAGTGTGTCATCTCTGTAGTATGTGTTGGATCATAACTCTGTCATGTGAAACTCTCTGAGGGCTCCCACAGCGGCCCTGACTTCTCCACCCCTGTCTAGCTTTCAGACCCTACCCGATGCTTATTGTGATGCTCTAGTCCCTCTGGCCTTCTGCAATGCACCAAACCTGTTCCCACCTTAAAGCCTTTGTCTTGCCATTGCCTCTGCTCCATTGCCTCAACACCCCTCTGTTCACACCTCCCTGACTGATCAGGTCACAGCTAGTTTATGCTTATCACTTATCTCAGTGCAAATGTGATTCCCAGAGAAATCAACACTGATTTCCCTCCCTCATTAATCTTCAGTTTAATTTCTTTATAATATTTATCACTTCATGGCACTATATCTACCTGAAATTGTCCTTTTATACTTACTTGTTTACCTATTACTTCTCTCACTTAAAGAGATGGCATAGCCTGATGGTTATGAGTTTAGACTCTGCAACTAGAACTAGTTGCTTCTACTTCCAGATCCACTACTTTTTGGTTGTGGGATACTGGACAGGTTACTTTACCTCTCTGTGCATCAGCATCTTGCTCTGTAAGATGGATGTGTAATAGAACCTATCTCAGGGGATGGTTAACCATAGAGAGTGCTCAAATGACATCTGGCACACACTAGGCACAAGGTGCCTGCTTGCTTTTAGTGCTGCTCTCTATCACCTACTGGATTGTGTGTTGCATGACAGGAGGGTTGCCCTGGCTCATCTCTTTACCTTGTGCCTAGAACATGCATGGTAGCTACACAATAAATGTCTGTTGAATAATAAACCTGTATCACTGATTCAAACTGAGTCATAATTGAATGGCTAGTCTTTTAAAGGTGAATAAAAGTTTTGCCAGGCTACCTTTTTCTGAGATATTTCTTTTTCAGTAATGTTAAATTGATAATGTTTTATTTCATAAACATGCATAAAAATTACTAAATAAATCTAAAGAAAAGAGAAACATTCTAGAGAAGAAACATAAAGATAGATTTAATATTGTGCAAGTATTCAAAACAAGCTTTTGTTTTTCCTGAGTCTGGGTTTAGCCCTAGGTTGTCACTTCCTTGATAACAGAGAGTATTAGATTCTCTTCAATCCCAAGAGTTATATTCTACTAAATATAATGTTGAGGAACTTCAGACTGTATGGGAAAAAAAGTCTCTTTGTGAACCTATAAAAGTTCTTTCATTTTGGATATTTTTTTTCATTTAGACTATAATAAAGTAGTAAATAAAATAATGAGAAAATATACTGATGATATTTTACATGTTTTGTGCTAACCTGACTCCTGTGAAATTGATACATTTTTGCTTTATCCATCTGTGTATCAGTCTAATTCTTGTGAATTTGTTTGATTAGTTTAGCCTCCCTCATTCTGTCCAGCCTAGAGTAGGGAACCTAGGCTGGGAGGCATAACAATAGGAAATTCCACCATTTATTGAGCACTTATTATGTGCCAGAAGCTCTGTCAAGTACCTTACATATATTAAGTAATTAAACTTTATGAAACTCTTTATAGTGGGCAGTATTATAATTCTGCTGTATAATGAGGAGATTAAAAATCAGAGAGGTGAAGTGACTTGCCCAACATCATATAGCTATTAAGTAGCACAGCACAGATTTGAACACAGTTCTTTCAACTCTAAACCTCATGCTATTAACCAATACCTTATAGGATTGCCCTGAGTAGAGGAGAGCAGAAGAGCTAAACTTAGTGGTCATCCCACCTGGGCCCTTGATGCCTCCAGACCTGAAGCCCGACATTAGGTTAAAAGTCCTTCTTTTCAGACCTTTACCTGTTGCCCTGAGATAGCCCCTAAAGGAAACTTCCTAGAACAGTGCCAGTATCTGCTGTCCTTAGCTGGATCCATCTCTCCCATCCATTGCTCACCTTCTATTTATTTTAGAGTTGGCAGGAATTCTTAATGAGGTGCTCAATCTCTCATCTCATTACAAGGACACTTGACCAGCACCATCTTTACAGAAATGGCACCATTTTTTAAGTTCATGGCCCTTTGTTAATTAATTCAGAGCTGTCCTCTCTCTAGATTAAAATCATCTAGTCTGGCCGGGAAATTTTACTCTCATAGTTATAAACTGGTAGCTTCTTTAATTCTTTTCTGTGACATTTCATCTAAAAGATTATTCACAACAAATTTGCACAACTAAAAAAACTCATAAGCTTTTAGATATAATGTGAATTTCATGGTACCTTTTTTCTGAAAACATCGTGACAATTTTTTAAGGGAAAGAAACATGGAGTGCTTTTAAAGGAAATTCTCAGTTTCTAACGGATCAGAACTTGAAATGCCAAATTCTTGAAGATAGGTCAGAAAGCTGTGGCTTGCCACTAAATCCAGAACCCCATTCCACAAAGAAGTCATGCGTTTCTGTAAAATGGGACCGATAGTATCCATCTGCTAAGACTGTAGCAAAGATGAAAGGAGTTGGTTCCTGTAACGCTTTTAATACAATGTCTAGCACTTCACCTTCAATTTAGTAGTTCAGGAGTTCCTCGGAGGGAATGCAAGATATAATTGCCTTGTTTCTAATTCTGTTCAACAGAGAAAGTACATAGATTACAAGGCCCCATAACATATAAAGATTCTAAGAGTGTAGAAAAGTCTTGAGGACCTCTTTTTATGCCCAAATAAAATCACCAGGCACTCCTCCCAATACCTCTCTCAAGATTCCAAATGAAGTGTTTCCAAACCTTCGTTGAATGTTTATATTTAGTTCTGCTTTTAAGATTTTCCTCCTGCCATTCTCAGTTCTGAACCCATACTAACACTGTTAATTCTCACAGATAGTAATAACCCTTACAGCTATAACATCGAAATACATCAATGGCCCAACATGGGCAAAATTCTATGGTGTCGCTGCTCTGGAAGTCTGAATGAAGGTGTTTTCTCTAAGTAAGAAGGTGGACGAACTGTCCCCACATCACCTGATGGCAGTAGTTTAATATTACTCTACTTCTGTACACATTGGCCAAACAATTTACCACTGAGGAACTAAACAGGCTGTACTTTTTAAATTTAATTATATTAGGTTATTTCTAAACAGCTGTTTTAATGCTGAGTAAAGCAAACCCATGTTTTCATTTTGAGGCACTCAAGCTTATTTCACTAAGGGCTCTTTTAGTCAGAGGAGGAAAGAAAAGGAAGGTAGGTTTGGTGCCCAGATACCCATTCCTTATTGGGGGCAGACTTTATAGTCACCTTTAGAGTAGATCCGATGATGCAGTCAGAGTTCTCATCCCACCCTTTTTTCTTGGCACTGCTCTTTTCTCTTCTTGCGTAATGCAGACATTTGGATAAATAGCCATTTCTAAAAGCATCTTAACATGTTGATTCAAGTTAGTTTTTTCTCTATTGATTTGGCTCTACCATCAGTATCTGCAGAGGTGGCCAGTAACATCTACAAGGTTGTTTTTGTGTAATTGTATGACAGAAAGATAAAGCCTGTGTATAGGTGTTTAGAAACTAATCTGAGGAACAACTATCCTTGGACGTGATTAATAATTTAATCCCTGACCCAAGCTCTAAACAATTGTGTGACCATAAAGACGAGCCTTCTGCATTGTTATGCTGGGAGAGTAGCAGGATGCAAGTGTCTCTGTGGCTCACGGCCAGAAAGTTTCAGTGTGTTGGTCTCGCCTGTCATTTTAAGTCAGCTCCCCTCCATGACACATCTGAAGAGGGGAATTCAAAGATGCTGAAGAAAAGGCCTTGGATTCAGGCCAACTCATTCAAAACTAAAGCCAAATGAAGAGTTTCCTCTGGCTTCTTTTTTCTCATAGATTTTAATCCAGACACTTTGACGTTTAATATCTGCAACTCAATTGCTTTAAATCAGTGACTCTTTATCTTTTTGTGCCATGATCTCTTTGGCAGTCTGAGAAAGCCAATGGAACCTTTCTCAGGATAATATTTTTAAATCATTAAATACACAGAACTTCAAAGGAAAATAATTATTTCAAAACACCATTATCAAAATATAAAAACAAATTTTGATTGAGTAATATATGCAGTTCTTTACTTTTTCTTCAGTTTAAAAATGTAATTCTTTTTATCTTTTTATTTTGAAATAATTTAAGATTTACAGAAATATTGCAAAAACAGTATAGAGCATTTCAGTACACTGTTCACCTAGATTCCCCTAATGTCTACATCTTAGATAACAATTGCACATTTATCAAAAATAAGAAATTAACATTAGACGATTTTCTGACCTAAACTGTACACTTACTTGGATTTCACTGACTTTTCCATCAATGCCCTTTTTCTGTTCCAGAATCTAATCCAGAGCCCCACATTGTATGTAGCTATTGCATTTCCTTAGTCTTTTGTGACCTTGACAATTTAGAAGAGTCCTGGTCAATTATTTTTAGACTATCTCTCAATTTGAGTTCATCTGGTGTTTCTTATAATTGGATTGTTTTTATGTATTTCTTGCAAGAATGAATACATTTAATAACCAGCTACCCTATAAACACGGTAAATAATTATTTAATGCATTAAATAACTAACTACCCTAGTATATAACTATTATAATTTAAAAGTGGTGATAGTTATAAATAATATTTTATGAGCTGCAACAACTGAAATGTGGTATGAAAATATCTGTGACTTTCGTTAGTGACAAAAATCACAAATACTGCTAATAGTACTATAGATTGTTTCCAAGCTTTGGATTGGAAGGAAATCCTAAATTCAGATAAGAAAATAAAGTCTTTTTTCAATCCAATTTCAGAGACCTCCCTGATTTCTATTTCAGGATGCTTATGGATCTGGGGACCCCTAATGAAGAACTTCTCTCTAGAGCTACTGAAAACTAAAGATGATTGAAATGAATAATCCATATGCTAAAATTATTACCACAATTTATATCTTCATTTTTCTCTAGAGATTCTGGGAAATGACCACAACTGGACAGATGACCTTTCATAGAATGCTTCCAAATTATTCATGTGTAAACATCTGCAACAGAGCAGGGTGACTATAAGATGCCTCAGTGGTTCTAATGTACAAAGCCTTCATTTTCTTGTATGGAAGATTGAGGGACAGGTCTTTTAAAGATAAAAGGGGAATCATGTGGCAGTGAAACCAGTGACGGACCTGATATTTGACTACTTCCATGAAATGTGTGTGGAGATATATATATATATATATATATATATATATATATATATATATATATATATATTCTTTATATTACAAATCGCATTTAAAAATATAGCTTGTATATGTTTCCATCTTCTTGACTTTGCTGTCTATTGGATAGGAAGCTCTGAAAGCAATGGTTTTCTGACCCAGGTCTTGAGACAGCCAATGTCCAGTGTCAGGCAGGTCCAGGTACTGAGTTCCACAGTTACCAAGGTTTAGAATGTTATGGCTGGAGGAATGAGGTCTCCAATTCAAGTCTGGGCTGACATGGAACCAGCATCAATTAGTGAAGACTTCTTGAATAGGTCCATCATCTCTGAGTAAGAGTCACATGCATCACCTCCCACCAACCAGATGAGGTAGGCACCTCATTTTATAAAAAAAAAAAAAAAAAAAAAAAAGAGAGAAACTGTGGCACGAAAAACAGAGTACTGTACCTAATTTAACAGAAAATGCCTTAGCCCAAATTAAATTGTAAATCCGACTCTAGAGTTCTCATTTATAACTGCCATACTATTCTGTGATGGGTCGGCTTTTTCTGGACCTATATGGAGCTTCACTTGTTACAAATCTACCTGGTGTATGGCCTCATTAGCAATGTCTCATTTCTCAAAGGCTCTTTTAATGGAATACAGTCATGGACTTAGTCAAAGGGAAGATAGGATCCTGGAGTGGTGGCAAAGGAATAAACGAAGACATCAGGCTTGGGCAGTTCTAACATCCAAATCTTCCACTTATCAAGCTTAGGCAAAAGGATCAGACAGGTATTCGGGGTCTAAACAGTGAAATGTGTCTGGGAATCATTAGCATAGCCTGGATTATGAGGAGGGACCCACAAAAGACTAAACTCAAGTGCACAATTCTGTTCTTTATCATCTTTCATGTCTTCTGCTGTGTGGGGATCTCTTTGATTCATGTTGGCTCCCAGGTGTGTGTCTAGAACCCTAAAATATGTCTGAGAGCTGAAGGCGCAACTTGCTTGTCATTGACACTGAGACAGAAGTGCCCACAGTAGGGAAGGGGGAAATCTTCTCTATTCATCAGAAGAAAAGTGGAGAATTTTCTAAATGAGAGCCTCCTATCAAATAAACTTGGTGACTATAGTTGATAACACTGTGTTATATAAGTGAAATTTGCTAAGAAAGCAGAATTTAAATGTTCTCTCACACACACATACATTTATATGGTGACAGGTCTGTGAGGTGATAGATATGTTAGTCAACTAGATAGGAAGAATCCTTTCACAACGTTATCAAATGATAGACCAAATCATTTTGTACACTTTAAATATCTTACAATTTTGTCTATCAAATAGACTTCAGCAATGCTGAAAAGAATGAGATGGGTGTAGATCGTGTGTGCACACATGCATAAAAGAGGAGGCATATTAGTTTTCCATAGCTATATAACAAACTACCACAAACTTAGTGACCTAAAACAAGACACATTTATTATCTCACAGTTGTTATGGTTAAGTAGTTTGGGCATGGCTTAGCTAAATCTTCTGGTTAGGTCTCAAAAGGTTGCAACTGAGATGTCAACTAGGTCTGTAGTTTCATCTGATGCTCAGGGTCCTCTTCCAAGATCACTCAGTTTGTTGGTCAAGTTCTGTTCCTTGCAGCTATAGGATTCATGGCAGATTTCATCTTCAAGGCCAGCAACAGCAGCCTTCTCTGACTTCATCTGTCTGACTTCTAATCTTGCTTTAAAAGATCATCTGAATAAGTACATCTACCCTTGATAATCTCCCTCTCATTAACACAAAGTGAACTGATTAGTGATCTTAATTACATCTTAGAAAACTTGTCATCTTTTCCATGTAATGAAACTTATTTATAGAAGTGATATTTCATCATATTTGCATGCTCTGTAAATACACATTCAAGGGGAGGGGATTACACAAGGCATTTACACCAGGGGTCAGGAATCTTGGAGACCATCTTAGAATTCTGCCTACTATAGTAGAAGAACAAAAAATTATGCAAAAAAAAAACCCCACAAAATTTTAAACTCCCTATTAAAGGGAGTTGCTGACTTTCAAGATCTATGTTTAAATATGATTTATATCTGAAATATGAAATTGACACCTGACATTGTAATATCTGCTACAGGGTATAGCATAAAACATGCAATTAGTCACTCCCTCCAACAGGGGCTTAAATATACACAAAGATAATAGTGAGTGTTTTTTTTTTTTTTTTTCAGATAGACATAACCATGGAGAAGGAACAGTTACAGGCAGAATTTTATTTGCTGCTTTGGTAAATGTATAAGAATTACTTGTAAAATCCATAGACAACTGGAAAGACCTTGAAATAATTAAGACAATAAACTAATCCTAGTGACATTAAAAGAAGACCTACAACTCCTGTGTTATAGATAACATGAGACAAGTGTGTCTCATTTGGATGTTAAGCCCCTTTCTGATCATTGTTGATCACAGAACTGGTGGCTCCCAAATTCTTTTCTAATAATTGGCTACAACTTTTACCCTAATATGTTTTATTCAGGTTATTTTCTTTATCAGTACCTCACATTTTCCTACATATTGTATTCTTAATCTCTAGGAAACAAATTGCCCTAGTTTATAAAATGATTAGTAACTTTCAAAAGTTGTTTCATTTGCTTTGGAATACCATAGTCAAGTTATGAGCTTTATTATCTGATCTTCTTTAACAGATCACTTTCAAGTGGAGTGAAAATTAAAGGTAAATTAAACTATATTTTAAGGGTTACTATATTTCTTTAATTGGAGGGATGTATACAAATTTATAAAGAGAATGGAAATTTTGCAACTATCAGTAAAAGAGACCTCATGGAGGGGCTTATACAAATTTTAGTTAGTAATTTTACCCTCTAGACTTTATAGAAAGAGGGTTCCAGATAAATTTGGAGTACTGTCACTCAATTGTGAAAATGCTTTCTTTATTTGGATTACAGTAAAGAGCCCAAAGCCAGAGCATGCTATTATTAAATTACTTCTTCAGCATGAAGGTCATCCATGCCTAATCATTCCCTAACTGGCATCTCAGTGCAAAGTTCTACTGTATTCAAAGTTCTTGGTTCTGAATACTTCACTATAGCCAGGGAGATGTTTTCAGGGAAACCAAAACCAGCTTATATCAAGTCTTTTGTATTTATAATCATAATAACCATCACAGGCGGATTAAGACCCATTTATGAATGAAAGGGAAAGGGTTTGGGGAAGGGTCATTGTGGTCCTGATCATTCTATTTTTTTTGCTCATACATCCAACAGATACTTAGAGAGCACCTTCTCTGCCATAACACAGTAGTGATTAATCCCACATAATTAAGTTGGAACCCTGGCCTTGTTGTTATAAATGGGTCTGTCTCTTGTCAGATCTGGGCCTTGAAGGCTCTCTGTCCTGACTTGGACATCAGTATGTACTGCCTGTTCCTCTTGAGGTCCTCGTTTAGGGCACAGTCAGCTTCAAAATGGTACCTCTCCATCCAGCAGCCCTCCATGATGCTGCCAGCTCACATTTCTTCCCCTTCATCAAACATGCTTGCTTGTCCCCTCCAGGCCAGATGTTGGTTTCCATAGCATCAGTGATAATATGTACAGAAAAGTTAGGTTTTTTGACTTATAATAACTCTTCATCATTAACATCATCTATTCCTACATTCTTAGGTAGACTTAGATTCAATACCTAAGAAAATTTACCAATGTGTTAACACAGACTACTTCTGAGTAATGGGTTAATGATGATTCCTTATTGTACCTATTGGTATTTTTTCAAATTTTACATACTGAGGATTTATAACTTTCGTCATTAGAAAAAAAATTAAAGTTGTCAGTTACATAAAAAGCATCAAATGTAATGTGCTGATTCTTCAATTTCTTCAGGATATGTACATTCAACTCAAGATGGTGGCATGGAAAAAGCAAATAAGATTCTTATTTGACTCTATTTTCTGTACCATATACTCTTTAAAACAGGCTAAATCACACTCTTTAATGCAAGCATCAATGATTTATGTATAGCTGTTATTTTATTCAAAAACATGTGCTTGAGACTTTTGTCTTTAGTTAACATTGTAGGACCCTGGAAGAACAATTTTTAGAAGGTCTTGCCCTCATCTGGTGATGGCCAGAGGCAAAGGGAGTTGGGGGCTGAGAGAATGAAATGAAGTATTAAAGAAGTACAAATAGTAGCTGATAGATGGTCATGGGGATGTGGAGCATGGCATAAGGAATGCAGTTAACATTAATGTGGTGGCTAGGTGGAGAGCCAGAGGAGAGAAAAAGCAATTGGGGGAATCATTTTATAAATTATTTAAATGTTTAACCAATGTACTGTATATTTGAAATTAATAATAAAATTAAATTTAAAAAACTAGTGAGTCCCTCCCCAGAAAAAGAAGCTCTCACCCTCTTTCTGTTGATTTTTAAATAAATCAGACTTCACAGGAGAATAATATCCCTCCTTTCATAAAATACTGAGGCTATTTGTTCAATATTTATTTAATTCCTACCAAAAATCATAATACAAAGCTAGAGAAGTGACTTTAAACCCTTGGAAATGGTCAGACCCAACATCTTTTCCATAACCACTGGTATGTTAACTCATATTAGCATAGTGAAAGTCATTACAGGTACTGTTAATTTTTTCATTATAATTACAGCAATGCTATTGGTGAATGTTGAGCTAAATAAATTAGGTCTTAGACAAGTGATAAAAGATGTAGAATAGCATCTACCCAGCCCCAGGGATAAATCACGTTTTTACTAAAACATTGAACATGCCGGAATTTTGCTTTTGACATGGAGGAGGGTCTTTTATGACAGTAAACAGTTTGACACAAACAGGGCTGGAAGGAGAGTGACAAGAATAATGTGTGAACTGTGCCAACATTTTATAAAGCTTTGGAATATTACTATGCCACAGTGATGATTATACTGTAATTAATAATGATGTGTTTAAAGCTGTTCCTAATCATTTTTTAATGTTTTCTGAAGGCCACCAAAAATTTTAGTTGTCAAAGTTTGACATGAATAAACAATTACACATGCATACATACACCACACACACCAAGTTAATATACATTGTACTATAAAAATCCCTCTTTGGCCTTCCCAGAAAATACTTATCCAGCCTATGCTTAAGTTTTTCCACTGACCAGAAGCCCACTGTCTTACATGAAGGCCCTCTTCCCTTTAGAAAAATGTTCATTTTTGTATTTATTTATTTATTTTTGTTAAGTTGATGTGAAGCCACCTTCCAGCAATATTCATGCCGTTTGTCCTAGTTCTGACCTCAGGAATAAGAGTGGGTCAGTGAAATTCCTCTTCTGGGCATACTCTCAACTATTTGAAGAGAAACACTGTATTCTCCCCAAATGTTCTCTTTACTCATTAAAACATGAATATTTAGCTTAGAAAATGAGATTGTTTAAAAATGTTTTATCTGACAATCATTTACAGAAAGTCATTTCACTTTGCAAGAAGATCCATAATGGCTTCAGATTTCAAATATTTTTTATTCGATCCTATCATCTATCTATGCCTAGAAATATAACCAGTGTGCCCAGTTGTGAGGTTGAATTTGCTTCTGCTGATGCTAGTGTGTCTATCTGAGGGTGCCAGAAATTGTTCTTGCCATACTGAGTGTCCCTGACCAGAGCATTACATTAACACCTTTTAAAAACCCATATTTAGAACTTGGTCTGCTAAATTGATCCTTAAGTAAGAATTTTACTCTTTCTACCTGTGTTTGCATGTGTGTTTCAAAATACTTTTGTTATACAGTGACCAGATATAATGAAAGAGAAATTATCTTAAAAATCAAGAGATAAAATTTCTGATGTTGAACAAAGTGAGAATGGTATTCAGAATTTTTGATTGTGCCCATCTCCTCCAACCCAGCAGAAGTTGATTATGGCATTTTCTTAAAAAACAATGGACATATGTCTTGGTGATTGCTGAAGTTGAATAATGGTATCCTAAGAAAAATCAAAGGTGTAGACCAAATTTTATGCTAAGTTCATTGCTATCCCCAATGCCTTGAGTAGCTCCTGGAACATAGTAGGAACTCAATAAATAGTTGCTGAAGAAGCAAATCCATAAGAGATGCTCATTGCTATATTATTTAAAATACCACAATATCAGAATTCATAAAATCTCCATCAGTAGACAATAATTACTTATATCATGATAGAATCAAACAGGGAACTATTATGCAGATATCAATATTAAGCAAAATATTAAGCTTTAACATTATCAATATTATGAAAATAAGTCAAATTAGAAAATTCTTATTGTAATATTAAGTAAAAAAATCAAAAATTAAATCACATGTATGTTAGGATACCACCAATGCTAAATATGCAAATGTTGATTCTCATCCCCTTATGCTAATCCCTTAAGGAAAAAGAAGAGCAAAATTTTGCTTTAAAAAGCAGGAAAAGTCATCAAAACTGAAAAATCCTCCCTACTCATTAGTAACCCAAGCCATTTCACAAAACCTATCAGGACAACACATTTGATCATGTATTAATCCTCAAGTGTCTTCCATGAAGCAATGGCCAAGGGAAGCAATACTGCTTCAACAATCCCAGCTTGTCTACACTGATTATGATCAAGCCATTGAGAGATGACAATAGTTAATATTTATTGAGTTACTTAAGTACAGATCAAGTGCTGTTTTAAGCATTTTTCATTATTTAATTCTCACAATAGTCCCCTCAAGTATTATTATTCCCGTTTTGCTATTAAGAAAACTAAAAGGCTATGTTTCTTACTCAACCAAGATTTAAACCCAGGGGTGATGAGTACATTATAGAGAACCAACCAAATAGATGAAGCAGAGAATCAACCAGTGATTTAGAGGATGGAGTAGTGAACGACACCCAATCAGAACAACAACAGAAAAAAAGAATCTGAAAAAATGAGATAGTTTAAGGGGCCTCTGAGACAACATCAAGTATACCAACATTCACGTTATAGGGGTACCAAAGGAGAAGAAAGAGAGCAAGAAATAGACATACAAGACCAGAAAGCTCAGAGAGTCTCAAACAAGTTGAGCTCAAAGAAGCTCACACCAAGACACATCATAATTAAAATGCGAAAGGTTAAAAACACAAGGAAAACCCTAAAAGCAGCAAGAGAAAAGCAATTAGTTAGCTACAAGAGGGCTTGGCACAAAATATTCAAAGTACTGAAAACCCAGGACCTGCAACAAAGATGACTCTACTAGCAAAGCTATCATTTAGAATCAAAGGAAAGATAAAGAGCTTCCCAAACAAACAAACAAACAAATGCTAAAGGAGTTCATCACCACCAAGCCGGTATTAACGGAAATGTTTGAGTGACTTCTTCAAGAAGAAGAAAAAAAAGTATCAAAAATATAAAGAATAGCAATAACTACATATCTATCAATGAGTACCTCAAATGTGAAAAAATTAAATGCTTCAATCAAAAGATAGGGTGGCTGAATGGATAAGAAAACAAGATCCTTATATATGCTGCCTACAAGAGACTCACTTCAGATGAAAAGAAACACACACACTAAAAGTAATGGAATGGACAAATATATTTCATGATGGACCTAGAAGTTAGTGTGCTAAGTGGAGTAAGCATGATAAAGGAAGACAAATGCCATATGATTGCATATTTATATGGAATATAAAGAACAAACAAACAAACAAAAATAAACTCATAGATACAGAAAACATTTTAGGGTTACCAATGGGAGGAGGTTTCAGGGGAGTCGATGAAAAAAGGGGAAGGGATTAAGAAGTACAAATTGGTAGTTACAAAATAGTCATGGAGATAGAAAGTATAGCATAAGGAATATATCCAATAATATTGTAATAACCATGTATGGTGTCAGAGAAACACTAGATTTATAGGGATGATCACTTTGTGAGTTATATAGAGATCTAATCTACACCTGAAATTAATATAATACCATATGCAACTATAACTGAAAAAAATATAATTAATTTAAAAAATTACATACAAAGGTGAAAAAAAAAAACAGTGAACTCATAAGTGGTAATAGAAAGAGCTAATAAATACGTAACATATTGTATAGCCTGAATTAGGTTTATCTCTTTCTTTACGAAACTCTCTATGACCAATCTGTACGTGAGCTGACATGTGCCAATGGGCCAATGTCTTGCTTATGGGTCATAAAACTATCCAGTCATCTGCAGTTCACATAATCCAATAGTAATATAACTGACAGATCTACAAAGTAAAAATGGTTTACAACAAATAGCTCATAAATTTTATTTGGGCCCAAATTTCTGCAGCAAAAAGAGTTGTTACCCTATAAATACAATGGCTTTCTTGTAGAATAAAAATTCAAGCCCATGTAAAAAATCTATAATGTCTGAAAATAGGCACAAAGTATTTTCTTGCCTACAAAGCAATATATTTTTCTTTAGAAAATAATCAGCATATTAAAATTACAGCTCTGAGTTGCTTTGACTGATTATGCATGAACCAAGGGCCAGTGGATCCATCTGGCTTCCTTAAGGGAATGAATATTGCAAGGACTCTAGAGAGTGTAGAAGCAAAAGCCTTTACTCTCCTATGACTAGCTGCCTTGAGCAAATGCTTGCTTTTATATAGTAAAAGTATTCACAAGGTGTTGGAAATACCTCCTCAGCTAAATACCCCATATGATAGTGATCAGGCCAATAAAATGGACCATCAAATTTAAATGCGCTGGAGAATTCACAAGATAAAATGACAAAGTATATAAATACATGAGTTGGCCATGAGATAATGAGCTAGTGAGTCACTAAGGAGGGTTGCTCAAGAATGATTTCCATCTGGTACCATAAAGACAGGAACATCAGCCCTGCACAGCAAAAGTGTGAGAGGAGGATTTGCTCTGCTTTGCTTGCCATCTGTAGATTTAATCCCAGTTCTGTTGGTAGAGTCTCTCCTCATATCAACTTTTACATAGACCAAGCTTCACCTTTAATTAAGAATAGCAACAAAAAATTAAACACCTTGACAATGCAGACCCATTTGGCTATTGCCCTTTCTTCTTACCTTCATAGACACGTTTCCAAGAGAAGCATTCTTACTTGACACCTGGGTTAGTTTAGTGCTGTCATTTTCATGCTGCATTAAGTCAGCTCAGTCAAAATGGGAAATCACTGCTTCTTATTGCCAGGTAAAGCATATGATTGATGTACCTCAGTATTACTCCATCCCAGTCTCTTACTCTAATTTTAATTCTAAACCCAAGTATGGACCTTTATTTTATTCATTTTTGTATTGCTTAAACGATTTATAAGCTTGAGAAATTTTATAATTAAAAAATAAAGATCTACCCTAAGATCTCACACTGTGAGCTAACTTCCCAACACCCCCACAATACAAAGATATCAGACCAAATGAAGTTGGTATAACTCATGAAGTCTCTAAAAAGAATGTGATGTCTACTTAAAAAATTTCAAATGAAAATGGAATATGTACTACTAATAATAGGCAGCCAGAAGTGAGATTATTAAGATAGCAACATAGGTCATTCCAGTCATAGTCTCCCTCACAAGAGGATCATAGGTAAGACACCATTGAGAAAAATCCCAGAACTTGAGGGTGAGGCTGAAGGACCCCTCTGGAACACAGAGACTAAGAAGGACTGCATTAGAAGGTAAGAGGAGTGGCTACACTCTGACTCCATCACCCACCCACTAGGCCAGCACAGTGATGCACCAAGAATGCACCCTGGGTCTACAGTTCCTACAGTAGGGAAAACAGAACCCAAGGTGGACCCCATGGGGAATCTACTGGACTAGAACACTGGGGTTCAGAGAAGGAGAAAAGGAACTTAGAGTAACTGGTACTCAGACCTTGGAGGATTGCATTCCTGCTAGCAGTGGCACCTGAGCAGAGATCCCAGCCAATGGCTCTGCCTATCTACAAAGCTGAGCCAGTGACCTCTTTTAGTCAAGGAGTTCGGATGACAGTTCTGCCTGATTCTGTTGCCTTGCTAATAGACTCCACTGATCCAAAACCCATTCTATAGCTTTGCCTGGACAAGGGAGCAAATTCATTGTTCCACCCAACTGCTAAGCATAGCCTCCAGTTCCACACCTCTTAGAAGACTAGCCACAGATGCCTGGCTGCTAAAGAGAACATTTTAAGGTTTGCCCAGGTAGGGGAACAACTTTTCAGTCCTGCCTACCTTCTGAGCATAACTTCTGGCCCCCAGAACCAGGAAGACTGAAAGGTGACACTGAGCAGCCTTGGAGTCCAGCCTGTGGTACTACCCAGTGGCAGAGCCCAGCCTACAACTCCACCCAGCACTGGAGTCTAGTATACAACCCTGCAAGATTGCTGAGCATGGCCTTCAGCCTCACCCAGGCAGAGATACAACACCAAAAGCAGAAGCAACAAAAACAAAAATCAACAAGTGACACTACATAAAATCAAACAGTTTCTACACAGCAAATTGAAGATCAACAAAATGAAAAGGTGACATATGGAATAGAAGATATTTGTAAACAATATATCTGATAAGGAGTTAATATCCAAAATATATAGGAAGTTCATACAATTCAATAACAAAACAACCAAACAAATAATCCGATTAGACAATTGATAAGAGATCTGAATAGACATTTTTCCAAAGAAGATATACAAAGGGCTAACAGATACCTGAAAAGGTGCTCAATATTACTAACTACCAAGGAAATAAAAACCAAAACCATAATGAGATATTACCTCACACCCATTAGGAAGGCTATTATCAAAAAGACAAAAGATAACAAGTGCTGGTGAAGATGTGGAGAAAAGAGAAGCCTTGTGCACTCTTGGTAGGAATATAAATTGATACAGCTACTATACAAAATAGTTTTGAGGTTGCTCAAAAAAATAAAAATAAAATTGCCATATAATTCAACATTCTCCCTTCTGTATATTTATCCAAAAGAAATTAAATCATTATCTCAAAGACATATGTGCATCCCCATGTTCATTGCTTCATTATTCATAGCAGCCAAGACATGGAAACACCTAAGTGTCCATTGATGGGTGAATAAATAAAGAAAATGTAAAATATATATGTATTTACATGTATATGTATACATACATATACATACACATGTACACATATATAATGGAATATTATACAGCCATTAAAAAGAAGGAAATCTTGCTATTTGTGATAGCATGATAGGAAGACATGGATAAAACTTGAGAGCATTATACTAAGTGAAATAAGTCAGAAAAATACAAATACTGTATAATTTCACCTTTATGTGAAATCTAAAAAAACTGAATTCATAGGGAGTAAAATGGTGGTTGCAGGGGTTCAGGAATGGGTAGAAATGGATAAAGATGGTCAAAGGATATAAACTCCTACCTATAAGATGAATAAATTCTGGGGATCTAATATATATACTGTGACTATAGTTACCAATACTGTATTATATACTTGAAGGTTGCTAAAAGAGTAGCTATTAAAAATTATCATTATACACACAAAAAGGTAAATATGTGAGGCAATAAGCTAACTAACCTTATTGTGGTAATCATTTTGTAATATACAGGTATATCAAATCATCACATTGTATACCTTAAACTTACACAATGACATATGTCAATTATATCTTAATAAAGTTGGAAAAGATAATAGGCAGCCAAATTTATTTATTAGCTGAAATTAAACAAAGATACGTATTGTAATTTCAAGAGAGATATAGACCATTTAATATTTCCATGAATGCTCAGAGAATAAAAAGACATGGCACTTAAGGTTCATTCCTGAAACTAGCAAATGTGGCAAACATATGACTCCACATCATCTGCTTTCCAGGGGCTGATTCTAATCCACCTCTGAAATTTACCCCAATCCCTATACTGAACTGTAACATTCCCAACTGTGAGACAACATATCCTAATCATAACACAAATCAAAGAGGTTATGATTAGAAATAGTAAAAACTTAAGGATGTTGAACACTCTATTCAGCATATTACTTTGCAGGGTAGGATATTTCAAAGTATTAATTGTTGTTCTCTTTCTTCACCTACATGATATAGCTGCAGATTCTCCCTTACTTGCCTGTTCAAGAAATGCAAGGATCATTGTAAGTGTAATTTACAGCTAATGCACAGACACTATATTGATTATTTTTTAAATTTAAATACTAATCGTTTTCTTGTGTTAGGCTGTAAAAACTTGCCTGGTAATATGGAATCCTATCCCTACTCACCCATCTACTCACTCCCACTAATAGACTGGAAAAGCTCCAGTCTTCAGATCCATCCACTGTGGTGTGTCAGGAAGAGGCAAAGGCCTAAAAAGCAGTAAATGGAGGTCAGCCTTCACAAAGGTGGGCCTCCTGGTGAAGCGGGGGGGGGGGGGGGGAGAAATGTATATAAATTTTATAGCTTTTATAGCATGTTGGTATAGCTGTACTATTTTTCTCTGGTAAGAGATTCAAAATACTACTAACCTTTTAGGAAAAATCCAGCAGGGCATGGCAGAAGGCTTTGATCTTCATTTAAAAACTTTCTGATCATTCAACCAATCAGTAGTTTACAGCACAAGCCATAAAGCAGACTTTCTGGAATCAAATTTCTCCTGTAATTAACAGCTGTGTGACCTCTATGGGCCTTAGTTTTCTTATTTATAAAACAGGAATAATAATTTTTACTTCATAAGGTTGTTTTGAGAGTGAGATGGTTTAATATATTTAAAGTGCTCAGAATAGTGCCTGACCCAAAATAAGAATTTAATTAGTTATATTTATTATCATTTTAAATGTACCTATATTTTTAAAATCTACAGAGGTTATCCAGGAGTAGAGCTCTGGGACCATAATATTTATGTTTTTCAGTATTAGACAAACAAATAATAAATTTTATTCTAAAGAGAAAAATACATGCAATCCTCATTTACATACTGGCATAGATTATTTTTTTCATGTAAACTTACTGTCAAACACTGAAAGAATGTCTAAGATCCCACAGCACGGAGCAGAAGCATGTTTCAATTGGAGGAAGAGGAAAGTAGAGGAGTTTCTTGAAAGAGTCCTAGTCCAACCATCACTGAATCTGACTTGAACTCCCTATTCTGCTCCCTACTAGTTGTGTGGCACTGGGTGAATCATCACCCACCTCTGGTCCTCGGTTTATTTGTGAGAGTTGAAGCAAATGCTCTCTCAGGTACTGCACAGCTCTAAAAGTCTACTCTGTTCAATGGGAGAGCAGGGATAGTCTCTCCAAGGACCAGTGTTCCTGGGACTATCGGAGTAGAGAGGCGGGAGGTGACACTACTCTACCACTTTGGGTTGGCCTCTTCCTTGGACACAAAATTCTTCTAAAAATAATCAGTGAAACATGTGAAGTTGTTTCATTTACCAAAGATTGGCATCAAGTACAAAGAGGAGAAAAAGTACTCCCTCATGACAGCCTGGTCAAGATTCCATCCCAGTGCTCACAGGGGGCCTGGAAATTAGAGCACCTTTGTGTCCGAGCCCAGGAAAGGCAGGAGGAAGGGGCTTCTGACACTGCTCTCCAGTATGTTTGTGTCTTCAGGTTGCGGAAACAGTTTGGCATCTCAAGAAAAATTAGAAGTGGGCAACATAGTTTTATTAATTTATTTCCAGGGAATTTGATTAAGTAGCTTTGCTTTACTTAAGGCTTAGTTTTTCTAGTCCTATCTAGCTCTCTTTTTTTTTATCTGCTTCTTTATGCTTGGGTTATGTTAGCCACATGAATAATTAGCTATTGACAGCATACAACTTGCTGTGTGCTAATGGCAGTGGATTTATTTGGCTCAAAAATCTGCTACTTTATTTTGGAACATTTACATTTCATGGTTAGTATTAAAACTGTAAGTTAGAAATTATAAAAAGCAAATAGAAGGCTTAAGGAATGTAGCCATTAGACAATACATATGCAGTTAAGATTTATCCCCTCTACCACCATAAAATCCTACTTCATGCTTTTTAATATTTGTCCTCATTTGTCAATATAGAACAGAAAACTCTCTTATGTAATTTCCCCTTTCTATAGCCAAATTTAAATTATCTATAGAATGATAAGAGCACTAATTTAAATCCAATGACAAAAATAAACAGTATAGCCACATTATTTTGACAATTTTTCAGCTTTCCCTCGTCAGATTTTGGGTAGCTCTGTTAAGGGAAGTGATCAGTCTCAATGCCTTCTCATTCCTCTGCCTCCTAACAACCACGGTGTAGACCTCAGCAAGAGAAACGTGGTTGGAAAAACAATGGAGATCTGAAGAAATTTAGGAGATGAGGGGAAGTTATGTATGACCATAGATTTACTGCTCATTTATGATGAGTTTACTTTTGACTTCTTTGGGATGACTTACTTAGGGTTAAATTTTAGGTTACAGAGTGATTTATAAAGGTGTCCATTATCTCTGTTTCTCAAGGAGAGTGGCAAGAAAGGGCCTTGATCAGGACACTAAGCAGATATGTTTGCCAAGGCAGCCAGCAGCATTATGAAAGAACAGGAGAGAACATTGATTTTATTTTCCTTGTTCTAACACCTGTTTCCTTCATGTTGTCCAACTCTTGCCAATATTGTCTAAACCACCAAAATAGATGAATCAATAGCCAATTTGAAGGCTCTTGCAGATAAATACTTTTTGCCTCTTTATTTCAACATTTCGATCCTAGCTCATGCTCCGTGGGATTAGAAACTGTGTTTATTTGCACAAAGGCTCCATCCATCAGGGTCTCAGTACTAACACCGTTAATACCCTTTGCAACACCAAATTGCCTATCTCATGGAGTTATTCTGAGGAACCAATTAAGAAACCAGTTAAGCAGGGGTTCTGCTTAGTGCTTGGCATTGAGATCAAAATTGGCAAGACATGGATCTTGTTTTCAAATAGCAAATGGTCTGTTTTGAGCAAACCCATGTGGACATAGATGGCTATGATTTAATGAGGGGAAACACTGCTTTATAACCTGCAAAGCGAAATATAAATGTCACAATGGATGGTCTCAAGTCTAGCTTCCAAATTTCATTCTTATTGATTTTATCTTTGCCAGAGTTGTTCATAATCTTGGATATCCAATACTTGATGTGACACTCACTGAGTTCCATTCTTAGAATTCATTGCCTTGATACTGTACATCAATGTAGTTATTGTTTCTTTAGAAATTAAAGCTACAGCTCTCTCTGCTCTTCTTTTTTTTTTTTTAATATAAACATATGTTTCATTTCTCTTGAATATATACTTAGAATTGAAACTGCTGGGACATACGGTAACTGTTTAAACTTTTGAGGAGCTGAAAACTACCAAAGCAGCTGCATCACTTTCATTCTGACCAACAGTGTGTGAGGGTGGTTCCTTTTTTAAAAAAATATAATTTTTTTAATTTTTAATTACAGTTAAAAACTATGTTAAAAATAATATTATATTAGTTTCAGGTGTACAACATAGTGATTAGACATTTATATAACCTACAAAGTGATCACCCTGATAAATCTAGTTTCCATCTAATACCATACAGTTATTACAATATTACTGACTATATTCCTTATGCTATACTTTACATCCCCATGACTATTCTGCAACTACTCATTTGTACTTCTTAACCCCTTCCCCTTTTTCACCCATCCTCCCAACCCCCCTCTCATCTGGCAACCATCAAAATGTTCTCTGTATCCATAAGTTTGTCTCTATTTTGTCTCTTCATCAATTTTGTTCTTTTGATTTCACCTGTAAATAAAATCATATATTAATCTTTTTCTGTCTGACTTACTCCACTGAGCACAATATCCTTTAAATCTATTCATGTTGTTGCAGATGGCAAAATTTCATTCTTTGTTATGGCTGAGCAATATTTCCTTGCATATATATACCACTTCTTCTTTATCCATTCATCCATTGATGGGCACCCAGATTGCCTCCATTTGTTGGCTATTATAAATAACGCTGCAACAAACATATGGATGCACACGTCCCTTTGAAGTAGTGTTTTAGGTTTCTTTGGCTAAATACCCAGGAATGGGATTACTAAGTCATTCTTTGTCTCTTGTTATGGTCTTTGTTTTAAAGTCTATTTTATCTAGTATAAGTATTGCCAGATAAAATAGACTTTAAAACAATATTTTAAAAAGAATGCAGTTTTTTCCCCTATAATTTTCATGAAATATCTTTCAATCAGTCTGTCTTTCAATCTGACATGAGCCTTTTGTAGACAGCACATGTTTGGGTCTTGTTATCTTATTCATTCAGCCACCTTATTTTTTGAATGGAACATTTAATCCATTTACATTTGAAGTAATTGTTAATAGATATGTAGTTATTGCTATTTGTATTCATATTTTTTATCTTCTTAAAGAAGTTCTTTTAAAACTTCTTGTAATATTGGTTTGGTGGTGATGAACTCTTTAGCTTTTTCTTGCATGGGAAGCTTTTTATGTCTTCTTTAATTCTGATAGCTTTGCAGGGGGGAATAATCTTGGCTGTAGGTCCTTGCTTTTTATCGCTTTGACTGTTTTATGACAAATCCCTTCTGGCCTGCAAAGTTTCTGTTAAAAAATATGTTGACAGTCTTATGGGAGCTCCCTTGTAGATAAGTAATTGCTTTCATCATATTGCTTTTAAGATTCTCCCTGTCTTTAACCTTTGCCATTTTAGTTATGATGTGCCTTGGCGTGGGCCTCTTTAGGTCCATCTTGTTTGGGACTCTATGTGTTTCTTGAGCTTGTATGTCTATTTCCTTCTCCAGGTTAGAAAATTTTTCCATCATTATTTCTTCAAATAGGTTTCCAAATCCTTGCTCTCTCTCTTCTCTTTCTGGTACCCCTATTATGCGAATGTTGGTATGTTTAATGTTGTTCCAGAGACCCCCTAAACTACCCTCATTTTTTTATTCCTTTTTTTGCTGCACTGATAAGGTGTTTTCTGCTACCATATCTTCTAAATTGTTGATTGGATCCTCTGCTTCATCTAATCTACTGTTGTTTCCCTATAATGTATTCTTCATTTCAGTTATTGTGTTCTTCATTTTTGACTGGTTCTTTTTTATATTTTCTATCTCTATTTTTATGTTTATTATTTCTTGTTGAAGTTTTCACTGAGGTCATTGAGCATCTTGCAATGAGTGTTTTGAACCCTATATCTGGTAAATTTTTTGTCTCCATTTTGTTTGATTTTTGTGCTAGAGCTTTGTTCTGTCCTTTTATTGGAGATGTGTTTCTTTTCCTCTTCATTTTGTTTACCTCCCTGTGTTTGTTTCTATGTATTAGATAGGGCTTCTATGTCTTCTGGTCTTTAAGTAGAGTTTCCTGATTTAGTAGATGTCCTGTGGGGCCCAGTGACAGAGTCTCCCTAGTCACCTGAGCCAGGTGCTCCAAGTGTATCCACTGTATGTGTTCTATGTGTCTTCCTGTTATAGCTGAGCCTTGGTTACTGTTTCCACATCAATGGTAGAGATGGACCCTCAGGCTGATTTGCTGTGAGGACTGGCTGTGACTACTGTGGAGAAGCTATTGTGCAGAGGTTGACCCACAAAGTAGCATTTACTTTAGCAGGGCTTTGGTGCCTGCCCAGTTTGCCTTTTGAGTGTGTCATTTGTGGAGGTGGTTGGGTGATGCTCTTGTGTGATCTGAAGCTAGACACTGGATGTATTGGTTCTAAGGCCTCTTCTGAGGGACTCTGTTGCAGGCCAAGATCAGCTGCTTCCTGTGCCTTGTCCTAGTCCACTTGCTATGAATGCCAAAGTGATCTGCAGATGGTTGCCACTTGTGTTGGACTTGGGGGTGCCTGGAAGAGGCTAAGCTCAAACCAAGGCCAGCAGCCACTAGTGTCAGGCTTGAGACTGCTTAGCAATATGTACAGGGCATGCTAGGGTCACCTACTGCTTGTTTAGAATTTGTGAACCTTTGAGAGATTTTAGGAAAGTCCACAGCATGAGCCAAGACAGGCTGTTTGTAAGCCACTGGAAATGGCTTGGGTCGGCCTGACAGTTGGGTACTGCAGGGATCTCAGGGAATCACCAGGGAAGGGCAAATAGTATTAGGTTGATGGATACTCAGATCTGGTGCCCGTCTGTATCTATCTCTATGCTCGGTATGAGAAGGGCTCAACAAAGAAACAATGGCATCTACCAGCACTTCTGCCTGAGAGAAAGCTGCCCCTCCATCCCTGTTCTGAATCCAGACAGTTCAATTCCTCCCTGTATGTCCCTGGCACCTTTTGTGCCACTGCCTCAGTGCTGCAGCTCAGAGCCAATGAATCCATCAGTAAGTCTGTGCCTAGGCCCTTTAACAAGAATGCCTGGGACTCCAGCAGCCCTCTATCTCATTTTTGCCACAATCTCCACTGGTTTTTCACAGCCAAAAGTTATGGGGACTTTTCTTCCTAGCAATGAAACCCTGGTGTGTGGAGCCTGCTGTGGGACTGGAACTCTTTACTGCTCAGCCTTCACAGCCAAAATATCCTTCCCTGATTTTTAGCTGCCACACATGGGTTTGGGACCAGCCCATTCTATGTCTCTGTCCCTCTCACCAGTCTCAAGGTGGCTGCTTCTGTATAACCTTAGTTATAGGATTTTTGTTCAACTAGACTTCAGGAGATTCTCAATGATGGTTGTTCTGTAGTTCAGTTGTAATTTTGAGGGAATCTTGAGAGGAGGCAAGCACAGTTATCTACTCTGCCATCTTGACTGGAAGAGACTATCTTTGTTCTTTTTATCCAGTTTTTCTTACTGGATATTTTTGTCTTTCTTACATATGGATTCCTTGTCTTTCTGTGGCTATCCTGTTTTCCCTGTTATTTGTATAATGGTGTGTGTGTGTGTGTGTGTGTGTGTGTGTGTGTGTGTGTGTCTAGCAGAAGGGTAACATGTTGAAAATGTTGGAAAGTTGGAGAAGTTTTCTTACCAGAGATCGAAGCTCCTAAACTATGGGATTAAAGAAATCCAAGGAGTGAGCATATCTTCTTAATAACTGAATTCTTGCTGTAGTCATGGCTCAGACAGAGGTGAACTGGAATATGTCAACATGGAAGACTAAAGGCAGAAGGAACAAGGACATGAGGACTGGACAAGCCCATTCAGGAAATCAAGTTCCAAATCTAGAAAAACAGCACAAGTAGATCAGAGAAAATGTGTAAACTGGCACAGAATTGAGGACTTCTCACTAAGAACCTGTGAGCAAAAACTTGGGTCCTGGGGGATGGAAAGTGGAGTCTGTCCTCTGATGCTGAGTAATGATCAGCAGAGTCAGGACACAGAAGGCCTGAGCAATGGGATCTGGATTCAGCTATAAAGTGATATCCAACCTCTTCACTCTGGGCAGTATACAAGGCACATGGAGTATATTTCCAGGGCAGCCAGGAACATTACAAAATAAAAATCCAAAGCCCATATATCAGAAGTTACAAAGTGCCCTATGGATCAAAACCAATAGGAGAGCAAGTTTGTGACTCATGACTTAGTGGATCAAAGTGAGGACAGTGCATAAATAGAAGAGAAATCCAGGGTTTAGGAGCTAGACAGAATGATAGCCATTGAAGACAGATTATAGAGAGTCCAAAAGAGTTGTCATTGGACATTCATGACTTACTTTTATGGGTCCTTGGGATAAAGAGTTTTTTTAACTGTCAAAATCCAAGGTCAAGGTAGCAGGATATACAGATATTTTGAAAACAAGTTCTGATTACACTGAATCTAGACTTTCCTTATATATGTTCTCTGCTCATAGATTGAATTAAGGAGGAAGAAAATGGGAGAAAAGATATAATGAGTGGTGAGAAGAAAATAGAAAGAGGCTGCTACCTAGACAAACTAGAATTGGCTTCAGGAGGATGATCAGGAAAGGCTTCTCTGAGGAGATGGAGTTTAAGCTGAGATTTCAGTGGTGAGGAGAAGACATTCTATGGAAGTTTAAAGTCTAACCCAAGATATTTGGACATATTCATGGTACCTCTATTCTCATGGTGACCTCTGTCTCCTGACTCTTGCTTTTTTTTGCCACATCGATCCAAACCAGGCATTCAGCCAGCCCCTCAACTTTGTTTTCCACCACAAAATATCCTGCCCAAGAAAATGTTTACAAGTAAGTTAGGGAAAGAGAAAGTACATTTTTAATGCAATAATGCAAAAGTTTACAATTTAATATCAGGCATCTTGAAATTTTTTCAAGTTACCTAATTATGAACATTCTCCATAACCCTTTTTTCAGGGTAAGTTCAACATGCCCCATGGCTGTTCTCTCCTCACCATTCTCTACTTCTTTCTCTCTCTTCTCCCTTCTCCTCAGGCATACCACATATTCCTCCTCTGGTATCATGCCAAAGCTCTTCATAGTACTTCATAGTCCTGCATTTTTCAGACCTTTTTTCCCCTCTCAGGATCTCAGCTACTCAAAGCAAAGCTACTCTGAGTAATTTCCCAAATAAGAAATACTCTAGTACTAGTAACTATTAAGAGAATGGGCATTTCATCCTCATATATGAGCACAATTCCTACTTTCTTTGAACCTCTTAGAGCCTGCATCATTATATAGACTCTTTTCTCTGTGGTGGTATGCTAATGGAGCAGATCAAATATGTTACACATCAAGGAGAGGTTATCCTCTGTTTCACAGAAAGGCGTGCAGTAGATAGAAACCCACCGTTCTATTATAAGCACAAGACTTAAAATCTCACAGTATGGCAGTTTTAGATTAGGAGGAGTTAAAAATCTAATGGGGCTAAAAGGATTAATGTAAACTTTTCAGGTTAAGACTTCATTTTTCCTTAAAGTCACCTAAATGAGAATGATTCTTATTTCTACATGAAAATAAACATCTGAGCCTTCATCCCTTAAGGTGCAATTGTTACCTATAGTGTTAACATTAATTTCTTAGGTAACTAAAACAAATGCAGAAAATTCTTTCAAGGACTGGCTTCTATCATTTAAAATTTCTTCAACATAGTGATTCCTGAACACCAGTGTTCATCAGCATGTGCCAGAGTTCTCATTAAGACAAAGATCGCTGGGCCCAATCTTGGAGTTTCTGATTTAGTAGGTCTATGGTGAGAATTTGGTTTTTAAATACAAATTCAAAAAATTTTAAATAAAAGATCAAACTGTGTGCGTGCATGCACACATATGCCTGCAAACCCCTGCTGACCCTACATATCTCCTATTAATGTGGGCTTATTTTTCTCATCATGACTGAGGCTCCTTTCAATTTTGTAGGCACATTAGGAAGAATTGGGAATCATGGAAGATGATAGTTCACCAGATTACCCCATCCCATTTTTCAGGTGGTGGCATTTAATCCAGTCCAGAAATGTTTAACCCTTAACTGGTTTCATATCATCCCAGAAGACAAGACCCTCTGTTGGACAATGTTTTGAGACCTTTCTAGGCAAAGGAAAAAAGACCACATAATACCTATGAAACGCCTCTAAACTGGGACTGTACCTTTAATTTTCAAGGATTCTTTGGTGCAGGAATAAAGTAAAGTTATGGAGTAAGAAGAATATAAGGACCTATGAATCAGTCAGTCCGTAGTCATGTCTACCTTCACCAGGACAACTTTTCTTCTAGAACTCTCTCAAGACCCTGAGATTTTTTCTCATCCTAAGCTCTCTTTGTAACCCTGGTGACCATCAACTCACCCTGATGACTGGCATCTGCCAATCTTGACCAATCTCACCATAGCAACCATTTTCCCCACTGGCTGCTGTTTTTCATCCAGTGCTACTTTCTCTTAAAACTGAAAACCCTTTGTATGTACTGCATGGCTCCATTTTAACTGATTGTTTGATATAAGGCCATATTAAGAACAAGGTATTTTTCATGTTTAATTACGGACATCATGTCTCTCAGATAAAGAGTCCCTGTAACCCAATGTCATTAAGAATAATTTAAGCTTTCTACTTGTCATTTGGTTCTTTCTTCAAAAAGTAAAATGCCAAAAAATACCAGTTGTTAAGTCAGCCAGAGGTTTAGCCCAGCTGGTTAAGTTGTACAGTAAAGAATAACTTTGTTATTAAGTACTCTATACCAACAAAAAGATGTGCTTAAAATAAAATCCACTTTAAATCATGAGAACTTGAGTTATCTTGCAGCTGAAAGGCAATGCTTACTTGAGCATGCATTGTTGGATTCCACACAAGTGTCTGCAAATGTATTTTTTGCTGTCTCTGCTCTAGTTGAAGGGGATAGTAAGAAAGAAAGCCCTTGGTGAAGAAGCGGTGGATTCACAAATGATTGCCATTGCTCTTGGCTCCTTCTTCATCTTTTGCTCTTACCTGATTGGCTATATCGGTACATTCTTGCAGTTTTTCTGTAAGATTTAAGTCACTACAAAAAAATGTACTGTGACTTCAGATATTATGAAATGAAAGATAGGTCTTGACAGTAACACACACCCCTCTTCACTCCTCTGACATTCTGTATCTCACCTCTATTCTTCCAAAAATATTGCTATTCTTGGTCATGTTGTTTCTGGAAGAAAAAAAAAGTCTTCTGAGAATATATTTTTTGTTGATTTCATTAAAAGAAAAATGTAGTGTATAGAAAATAATATGAGTTTAAAGTTCTTCACTGTTATACTTCCCAATCCTAACAGTTAACATTATTGAGTGCTGTAATATGCCAATTACTAGAAATTTGCCTGACACATGTTATCCCATGGAATCTTCACAAAATCTCTAGAGATAATCTCTAATGAGAAAACTGAGGCAGGCAAGGTTAAGTAAATTGCCTAATGTCACACAGCCATCAATGGCAGGTCAATGTGACAGCAAAACCCATGCTGTCTTCTAAAGGTGGTGACCCATTCTAGCCTCTCAATAGAGGGAAAAATCTGACTCTCCAGGAGAAAAAAATCTTTCATAATAGACCTTGCTGGCTGTGAAATAGATTATTTTATAGGGTGGAATAAAAAGCAGGCTGAAAGATGCTATTAACAACACTTGACGCTCTTTGGTATCTCTACATTTCCAGATGCTGACTGAGAAAATCTCTCTGTCCCTAATTACTTTTGACAATCTCAAAAATGAAGTTAGGTCAAAATTACAGTCAGAATATTCAGTCAAAATATTCAGGCTGCAGCCAAATTTACTACAAAAAGATAGAAAAGAATTTGATTTTGATGAATACGACTCAATAATTGCTAAATAAGAGATGGCAGAGGCAAACCTGAAAATATAAATAATTGGAGGAAAAATAATCATTATTATTATGGAGATGCAAGGTACATTCCTATAGAACCAGATAAATACCTAATTCAGTACTTAAATCATAGCTTCTAAATTTATCTGTCCTCTGTGAAGCTAAAGCAATGTTCTAACAACCTGCAGAGAAATGATGGAACTGAATAATGAAAACAATGAAATAGATCACTGTCCTTGCAACCTCTATGGCCTTTAAGTTTATTCTTCAAAAAAAACTCATCTCTCATGGTGAGACATAGAAGCTGTTCAGAAACAAGTTTCTCCCTTGTCCTTTGAACCTGCCATGTTCACATGAACCTACATGTTTCCTCCTACTATTCGCCACGGCCCTGACACTCTTCTTTGCCTACCTCGGTCCTGCCATCATCCATGGTCCAGCTTAATTTTGCTCCCCAAGCTCTCCTTCCCTGACCAACCCCCATGACATGAATGGTCCATTCAATAGACAGTTATCACACATGGTCTTGTGGTCATGTTCAAATCATTGTTTTCAATGACAATTTAAATCTTGAATTATATTTTAACTTGTGGTATGTAGCAGCCTTGTTTGTTGATCAAGTTTGGAAATTCTTTAGGCAAGTGTTGCATTCAGTGTAATTAGGTGGAGAGTGTAACCATTAACTCTGGTAGAAAAGGCAATGGTACTGTTGGACAGAAGTGGAAGGTAGAAGGGAAGATGAGATGACCTGAAAATGCTGGAGTGGAGGTGGGATACACAGCAAACAATTTACAAAATATAGAGCTCAAAAGAGATGTCTGGTAGATCTAGATAAAGAAATTAGCAAAAAAAAAAAAAAAAAAAAAGTTTGGCGGTAGAAGTACTAGAAATTTGGAAGCAAAGGGAAAGATAAAATTAGCTGCTGATCTAAAGGTGAAGATGAAGACGAACTGGGAAAATGATACAGAATGATTTAACAGGCTTAGGTGGTCAGACAACTATATTTGGACCTAGTTCTACCACCTCCTATTTGAATTAGATCAGCCCTGTTCCTTCAGCTTACTGTGGTTTTCTCATCTGTAAAAAAGAGATAAAAGGACTTATCTCAGAGCACTGCTGGGAGGATAAAATGAGATAACATATATAAAGAGACCTTCATGGTCTCTAACACCCTGCAGCTGTTAATTCATATTCCTTTCTTTCTACTGTAGGAGAATTGTGAGTTGACTGTTGTAATTACAGGATTGGAAGTGGGTTCAGTGGGAAAATATAGGAGCTATTTTGGGATCCAAGGGCCAACCCAACATACATATTGTAGATCTCTGAGTTCCAATGAAATAATGAGTAACAATGAAAGCAAGGCGATGACAAGGAAAAGCAAGTGTTAATTACACATCTACTGCATCTCAAGCACTCTGTCAGACTTTAGGTAGCCAAAGATGGTAAATAAGTCATGGTCTTTGAGGCTCTAATTCCAAATAACCAAAAGTCTCATCACAGATTAAATGCTGAAGATCTGGAAATTTTTAAATAAAATTGTTTGAAGCCAGAATATAAGCTGGAGTAACAAATTACATGCTAGTCAGCTAAAAATCATTTGTGGAAAAATACTAGAAACAGTTTTGTGAAAGGAATAACTTGATAAGCATCAGGTAATTTGATTAGAAACATGAAATGTGCTTCTAACGGGAAAAGATGTTATAACAGTCTACTGGTTGACTTCCTTTGAAGTCATTTACTGCCATGATGTCTGATTTTAGACCAACATTCTTTCTAATAACTATATTGAATTAGGAGCACTAACCATATGAGAACTAATGGCTTAAGTTTATTTAAAGCATAGAAATAGAATAGAACAAAGAACAAAAAAGATAAAATCCAATTTTAGGGAAGATAAATGTTGGAGGTGATACATTCTAGTAGGACTGCAGTTATTGTGATGTCTATCTGGTAATTAAAAAGTAATGAGGCTCAATAAAAGAATAAACAAAAGAGTAAATCAAGTGCATTAATAAACTAAGGCATCACTTAATGAAGATGGTAAAGTGGAGATATCTGGGTCTAGAACTCTGGAGATGAATTTTCCCCAATGCCTCAGATAATTCATGGCACATTCACTCTCTTTGAATTTCTCTTGGCCCTCATCAAGGGCTCTTGTTGGCAACACTCAACCTAAAGTCAAATGCTAAGCAGTGGCTGAGCATGACTCTGTCCAATGTGAGAACCAGATGAGATAGTTGATGTTCAGCTCTCTCTCCAGGAGCTCTCTTAAGGCTCTGAGTAGAATGTAGTTGAAGTATGATCAGCCATTCCTAGGTCAGCTTCATGTCAGATTCACTCCACTGTGGGTGTTGAATTATCCTCCCTCATATTGGATCAAGACCTCGGGAGCCTCATGCACTATCATTTGGGTGTCAAGATTCCATCCCACCCTATAGCAGCAGACTTATATCAATATTTAGCTTCATTTCAAATGGTGACCTTTTGCCTTACTCTAGCAATAACCTGCTGTGTGATGCTGGGAAGACCATATCATTTATCTTTGTCTTGTGGAGATAATCACAGCCATTTCAAAGTACAGTAGAGCTACAAAGTGTCATCTTTGACCAGCATTCTTTCTATCCTTCAGAGACCTTCCTAATCATAATGTCTGCACTACCTATCTCACTGATTTATATGGGAGTTGAAATAGCTAATTCATATCAAAAGCTGTTGAAAAAGTTGGACTTACTACACAGCATCGAAATAAGACTTTTTTTAACACTACTATTTTCTATGAGATCGGTGTTGTCACAAGAGGTAATATCACTGTAAATAATCTCTAAACATTTGGTTCTGTTGCAAAAGACAATTTAAGTAAAACCTCCTATTTGTTCATTTTTTTTTTACTACAAAGCTAAGAACTAAGTGCTGAGATAAAAATTAATGATATGAAAACATTTGACTCTTAACTCCTTGATAACTGGTACTGTTTTATTCACCTTTCTCTCTCTAGGATCTATTAAAATGCTGATCCCATAGTAGAAGATTCATAGATAATTTTTGAATCAACTAAGGAACATTCTTCAGGCCACACAGCTCATAAAAATAGTACAAATCCTCAACTTCTCATTTCTCTATGAAGAAACAGAATGCACAATCAATTTTTTCACATAAATGTTTGTGAAATGCCAAGCAGCATTTTAAAGAGCTCAGTGAATTATCTCCTATTGCTTTCCTCTTTTTAATGATGATGAACATTTCCAAGTTCTCTCAAATATAGATGAAAGCCTTTTATTTTTTTTCCTGATGGTCAGAATATGGGTGGATTTCCTGTCAAAGTAATGGGCTCTAGGGATAACTTTACATACATGACTGGTACAATAAGTGTCTGGGTTGCACACCATTTTGTGTTAGAAAAAATGAAAGGGAGAAGAAAAAAAGCTTGAAACTTCATTCAATAGAAAAATCTCCTTATGTAGCTGGTGAAATGACTGAAAAACTGTGACATTTCACCATTCTAAGGAAAAATCTTCCACTTGGTCCGAAGTCAGAATATTCACTTTAAAACAGGTAGTACAACTGGTTGCCTGGAAATAGGATATCAAAAGAGATGGATTGCAAATGGATACAAGGAAACAATGGCAATGTTTATATTGTGATTATAGCAGTAGTTTTGTGGGTATATGTCTGTCAAAATTCATCCAATTGTACTCATTAAGTATATGCAGTTTATTATAGATAAGTCATACCTGAATAGAGCTGTCAGAAAAAAGCGAGGGGGTAGGGCAGATTAAAAGCACAGCAAGAATTAGCAGGTGAGGGAGAGAAAGAATCTTGTTTTTAATTCTAGTCAAGCTATTAAAAATCATCAAATGCCTCTGACAACAAGAATGAACTTAGTGAAATAAGTCAGATAGAGAAAAACAAGTACCACATGATTTCACTTATATGTAGAATCTAAGGAACAAAATAAACAAACTAAACAGAAACAGACTCAGATGCAGGGAACAAACTGGTAGTTGTCACATGAGAGGAGGGTTGGAAGGGGAGTGAAAAGGTGAAGGGATTAAGTATAAACTGCCAATTAGAAATAGTCATAGGACATAAATTCCAGCATAGTAAATATAATCAATAATATTGTAATAACTATCTATGGTACTGGGTGGGTACTAGACTTATGAGAATATCATTTCATTAACTATATATATGTATAACCACTATGCTGTACACCTGAAACTAATATAATGTTGAATGTTAACTATAATTGAAAAATAAGTTAAAAATTGTGAAATGCCATATTTCTTAAAGTGGGTTTTATTCAAAAGAGTCTTGCAAGATGAGAGGAAAGTACATTCTAAGGTCAAATGAATATTGGAAATAAATAAATGTTCTGTCACTATATAAAAGCAAAATAAATAAGCTTTAAGAAGTCCTGTAAACAAATTTTGTTTAATTTATTTCACCTGGCATTTCCCAAACTTTTTTCAAGTGTCACCAATTAAAAAATGTCCTGTCTAATCCTGTCCTTTCATGGGGACATGAGAAAAGTTATGTGGCTTGTTGGGAGGCAGTATTAGTTAAGAGCACAAGCTTTGACAGACAGATGTCTGGACCTGTTCCACCACTTACCTTGCAGTGAGATCTTGGACAAGTCAAAGAAACCCTCCAAACCTGGGGGTGAGGTGGGAATAATAGAACCTAAATCATAGGATTGCTTTGTGGACTAAACAAGTAATTTGTGAAAATGCTTAGGGCAGCATATAGCAGGCTCCAATAAATACCAGATTTTATGGGTAAGAAGGAAAGCTGTGACTATAATTTACATTTCCGTCAGCCCATCATCTTGGACTTTTGAGCCATTAACAAGAAAACTGCTCTATATTGGTCAGTCATTTCCCATACTTACTATCCCACAGAGGACCTACTCCCTTCTTGTCATTCACACCATCTCACAAGTAGCTGGGAGAGAAAGCAAATGATGCCAAAGGACTGACTCAGAGTGAAAGAAAAGTTCATCCTACAAGGTTTGACTATGAGGTTAAATATGCAGCTTCACTTAAGTCAATCGAAACCTTTTATGACATTTTTCTATTCCCCCAAAAAAGGAGACAATTAACCTTCCCGAGGTGGGGCCTTGGAGTAGGGAGAAACATAAAAGTAGCAAACTCAGAAGAGTCTCTGAAAAACAAAAAGCAGAAACCTGTGCTCCATTTGGTTCACCTGCAATGGACCTGAACCAAACACTTAAGGTTACTGAGAAATGCTGCTTATTGTTAACATTCAATACATTTTTATTTATTCTACTCTATCCAAAAGTCCTTATCTCCAGATTGGCAACATGAATGATCTGTGTGCCATCAGAGGAGCAGCCCACTGCACAGCACAGGCAGCCTTTCAGAACACAAGCTGAGAAAGAATGGGGTTGCCATAGCAACAACATCCAGCACTGCTGAATCCTCCCTCCCCTTAACACCCTCCGTTCCAGGCCCTCAATTTCTCTGAAATATTTCTTTATTTTTTTACTTTATGATTTGTTTGGACAAAGAGCTCAGAGGGGCAATTAATACCACACAATAATAACTCCTGGATCTCTGTAGATAAAACACCAAAGATGAACATGAAAACCATGTCCATCAGGATTCAGGATCCAAATCAGGATGTACATGAAATCATCCATTACTTGAAGCCCAGTTGCCGGGGATCCAGATCTATGGACTTAGACTTCCTAGGAATACAGTGTAGGAATCCAGACTTATTTAATAAGTTCCACAGATTCATGGAGCCACTAATTTACTCTAATCCTTTTATTTTATACATAAAGAAAATGAGACCCTAAAGACCTGGGAAGTGAATAAACCAGATCCCTTGACCTCTCTGAAACCTTATTTATATTTGACAGGCAAATTGAGCTCAGTTTAATGTCCCAAAGTTCCAGATAAAATATTTGTATGTGCCTGTTATGTGCCTAGTCTTATGGCAACACATGCTTTTCTCAAATTCCCTGCCTCTAATTTGCTTGATTGATTAGCTGCTTGGCTTGTCTCCAAGAGTGGCTGATTATAAAGAATTTCTGGAAATCCTAGGAGAAGCCATGTGTTTATATTGGCTTCTATATAGATTTTTCTATCAAATACATAAATCTACAAATTTTATTTCTGGGCTAAATAACGGCTAAAAATCTACTCCTTCACTGTGGATATTTTATGATTTTTTGAAACTGGATTCAGAAATAACACATAGACAATGGGTTCTGATTATCTGTAAATTAAGAAAATTTAGTTTCTAGTCTTTAAAAATAAGTGACAAATAACTTTTCTTTCATCTCTGAAAATTTATGAAAGATAAACTTGAGATCTGCCTGTAGAGACAAATTAATGATATGCTATTTTTTCCTCAAACTACCAGATCTTGGAATTTGATCATATGTCAGTGAATTTCCACCAAGCCGGATCCTGGGTGGTCAGCAGTTCTGAGAATCAGACTGTAGACTGTTAGACTATGAAATTCTCAGTGTAAATGATGCCAATAGGTAACAACTTCCTACTTCTGCTTAACCCAGATTCTTCTGTTGCTTTGGAAGTGCAAAGAACAACCCTATGAAATAGATCCTACTTTTTCCTATCTCCTTTCAGCTAGAGAAATATTGGCATTTTAGAGTGGACAATTCTTTGTTGTGGAGGCTATTGCATTGTAGGGTATTTACCAGCATCCTTGGCTTCTATTCACTGGGTACCAGTAGCATTCCTTTTAGTTGTCACAACCAAAAATGTCTCCAGACATCACCAGATGTCCCCTGAGGAGCAAAGTCACCCTTGGTTGAGAATCACTGCTCTAGAGTTTATTGACCTGGAATATCCCATCTGTGATTCTTCCCCCACAGCTACATTTAGAATAACGTTCCTTCATAAGTTCAGACAAACTACCTACTTAATTCTTTCATTTTAACATCTTTATTGAGATACAATTTACATACCACAGAATTCACTCAGTTGATGTATATAATTCAATGGTTTTAGTATATTCACAGAGTTGGGCAGCCATTATCACGATCAAAGTTTAGAACATTTTTATCACCTCCAAAAGAAACTCTCTACCCATTAGCAGTCACTTGTTATTCCACCCTCCTTCCACTCTAAGGCATCCACCCATTAATTTACTTTCTATCCCTTCATCTATGTTGTAGCATTAATCAGTAATTAATTACTTTTTATTATTGAATAATACTTTATCGTGTGGATATATTATATTTTGTTTATCCAGTCTTCAGTTCATGAAAATTTGGGTCATTTTTATTTTTTGGCTATTATGAATAGTGCTGCTATGAACATTTATGTACATTTTTTGCATGTGTGGATATAAGTTTTCTTTTTTTCAATTAGATGTTATTTATTATACATTATTTTATTGTGGATGTATGTTTTCACTTTCCTTGGAAATATACCTAGGAGTGGATTTGCTTGTCATACAGTAACTCTATGTTTAACTTTTGGAAAAACTACCAGACTATTTTCCAATGACTGGACCATTTTACATTCTCACCAGCAGATGCGAGGATTCCAATTGCTCCATGTGTCTACTTCATTCTTGTAATCCACCTGTAATTACTGGTACATCATCTCCTAGGTACTTGTTAATTTAATGACATTACATACATGCTAGGCTGGGTATGTGCCCTTTCATGATAAAATAAATGTCAAAAAAATAAGCATTGTCTTGTCTACAGATGGTGAGGTTTTATTATCATCATTTATGTCAGTCATCATCAAAAATAAGGGCTGGAGAGCAATCATTTAAAACCAAAATTTAAAAAAAAATTAAATAAAACCAAAATCTTTGGTTTGGAAAACTACTTCATCTCTACCCACTGTCATTTAAGCTCTCTATATGTGACATCCTTATGAAACAAGTCACTTCATTCAAATGTACACTCAGACACTTCCAGAAGAAGTTGACCCCTCAAAACTAGACCTTCTATTCATGCATTTGCTGAGCTTTATTTTATTATTTATACATCCAAAGAGATAGTTGGTTACACAAGCTATAGAAGTTTTCCACAACCATACAAGGAAAGAATAGTTTGCCCTATTCACATGGTTACATAAAAACAAAGATTATTTCCTGGGGAGAATTGTGGACCACTGAATAAATACTTCCTCTGATTACCTTTAAGGGGAAATGAAGAAGATGTCCATTCTGAAACATGTTCTTTCCTTCACCTTTTAAATATTCCGAGTCCTATCCCCGAGCTCTTGAGTCATTTATACCATGGTTCTATATTTAACTGACACCACAGGATTATGGCACCACAGGTAACAATGGACAACTGTTCCTTAGACACCTGTTGTTATCAGCTACTAGGATTTGTTTTTTTTTTAAGTTTCTCTTTTAATTATCACAACAACCCTGTAAAGTTGATATTATTTCACCCATTTTATAGGTAAAGAAACAGGGAGCTTAAATAACTTTTCCCATATCTCCCAGTTAAGTAATGTAGAATTGGGATTTTAACTAGGCCAACCTATGCTCATATTCATTCTACCACTAACTCCTGATTCATACTTGTTGGTATATAATTTGAAACACTTAGTGGCTCAATATCTTCAAATGCTCAGAAGAAAGAAATGGGATTTAATTAGAAATATATGATGGGTAGAAAATCCTTTCATTCCTTATGTATTTTGAGATATCCCTGGATTAACTTGGATTTGTAAACAGCCATACACTTGAGCCATGTTATTTTGCTTCTCCCAAAGACTGCTTATTCTCTCCAAAGACTTCTTATTCTAAACTATGTTATTCAAATACCTCGATCCTATGCAGATGAGTATTGTCAGAAAGAGCCTGATGGCACTGCTTTGGTTTTTACAATAGAAAGACAGTGTCAAGGTCATTGGACAAACTTATTGGTATTGTTACCATTTCCTCTTAAGGAAAAGAAAAGCTTCATGACAATCATTGGCAATTATTTGGCAATAATATTTTGGATATGGCATGAAAAACACAGGCAGCAAAAGAAAAAAATGTAGGACTTCATAAAAATTAAAAAACATCTGTGTATCAAAGGACATAATCAACAGAGTCAAAAGGCAACCCACAGATTCAGAGAAAATATTGTATCTGATAAGAAATTAATATCTAGACTATATAAATAACTCCTACAACTCAACAACCACAATAACAATAACAACAACAACAACAACAACAACAAAATGGCTCAATTAAAAATGGGCAAGGGACTTAAATAGACATTTCTCCAAAGAAGACACAAATGGCCACTAAGTGCATGAAAAGATGCTCAACATCACTAATCATCAAGGAAATGCAAATCAAGACCACAGTAAGACACCACCTCACAACCATTAGGATGGCTACTATCAAATAATAAAAAAAATAATGAGTGTTGTCAAGAATGCAAAGAGATTGGAACCCTTGCACTCTTAGTTGGAATGTAAAACGGTACAGCCCCTATGGAAAACAGTATGACAATTTCTCAAAATACCATGTATTCCAATAATTTCATTTTTGGGTATTTGCCCAAAAGCAGAGACTTGAATTGGTATGTATATATTCATGTTCATAGCAGAATTATTCACAATAGCCAAAATGTGTGAACAATCCCAGTATTCATGAATGAATGAGTAGATAAACAAAATGTGGTACATACGTACAATAGAATATTCAGCCTTAAAAAGGAAGGAAATTCTAACACATGCTACAACATGGATGAACCCTGAGGAATATATAAGGAACTCCTATAACAACAACAACATGGCCCGACTAATGCTAAATGAAATAAGCTCATCACAAAGGGGCAAATATTGTATGATTTTACTTATATGAGGTATATAGTCAAAATCACAGAGACAGAAAGTAGAGTGGTAGTTGCCCACATTTTGGGGGCAAGGGTATGGGAACAAGAGAATACATAATTATTATTTAATGGATATGTAGTTTCAGTTTTGCAAGACAAAAAGAGTTCAATGTGAATGTACTTAATGCCAATGAACTATACACATAAAAATGGTTAAGATGATAAAATTTTGTGCTATGTGTATTTCACAGATTTAAAAATTTAAAAATTAAGCCACAGAAGACTCCCCAAATACTAGTTAATTTTTTAAAACTTTCAAATTACTCAGAAGTTAAGGAAGAAATTGTAATAAGTTCTTTTAAATCTTGGAACTGAATAATAATAAAAATTCTCCTTTTCATATCAGGCTAGATATAGATAATGTGCTGTTTTAAGTCTTTAAAACTATAGGGAAAAAAATAAGACAATTATCTCTCAACTTCAAAATAGGAAGTGAGTTCTTAGGACAAAGAGTGCGAACCTTAAGAGAAAGCATGGATATATCTATCAGATATATCCTAGATGTAAAATTACATCTGCCTAAGAATGAAATTGCTGAGGAGTCCTAGGGAATGTTCAACAATAACCCCATTAAAAAGTGAAGGGGCAAGCCACAGCCAGGAAGAATATATCTGCAGCTCATGTAACAAAGAAAGAACTGCTATCCAGACTACATAATTTCTATAAATTAATAAGATCAACAACACACACAAAAAAGATGGACAAAACATATGGAAGAAACAGTTACAGAAGACAGAACAATGAACAGTAAATATATGTAAAGGCATTCAATCTCACTACTAAATCTGGGAAATAAAAATTTAAACAATACAATAACATTTCAAAACCATCAGTTGCCTAATATGAGAAGTATGAGGTTACCAAGTGTTGGAAAAGATGCAGAGTAAAGGAACTCTCATTCACTGCTAATGGGAGGATAAACTGACACAATCATTTGGGAAAAACATTGACAGCATTTTACAAAGCATATATCCTATGACCTAGGAATTTCATTCCTAGTATATATCTAGGTATATATCTAGAGAAGCTCTTGCATACGTGATTAAGAAGACAAAACAAATGTGCATAAGAGAATATAATAACAAACATTTGGCAATAACATAATTCCATCAACAGGAGCCTGGGTGTATCAGCTGTGGTACATTTACACAATGGAATATAATCCAGCAATGAAAATCCATAAACCAAAGCTTCACATAACAATATGAATAAATCTTACAAACATAATGTTGAAGAAAAAAATCAAGTTGCAGCAGAATATATCATATTACTATTTTATTTATAGACATTTTAAAAGCATGTAAAATTACATCTGCCTAAGAATGAAATTGCTGAGGAGTCCTAGGGAATGTTAACCTTAGTTTTAAGAGATAATACCAAATGTTTCTTAGGGATTGCTTTGCATTGTTTTATCAGATGGTCAGTAAGGTGTGACAACAAGAAAGGGATACAGGAGAAGCACAAGGAAACAAAATGTATTATACTCATAGGTTCTAGGGAGACTGAGTTACCCCATACCATGAGGAGAAGGCTTAACCAAGTAGATAGGGAAGCTGAGAGAGGGGGGCGGTGAGAGAGAGAGACAGAGAGAGACAGAGACAGAGAGAGAGAGAGAGAGAGAGAGAGAGAGAGAGAGAGAGAGAGAGAGAGAAAGGTCCCATGGACAAGCACTTTTATAGGGAATGAGGGCATTTAAATCTCTCTTCTCCCCAACCATTTATTTCAGTAAGGCCTACCTCACCTACACAGGAATAACAAGAGATAGATCTTTGGGAAAGGGCATTAAATCCCAATGCCCAAAGCCAAGGATAGAGAGACCAAATCAGTTTCATCTACATAACAAAACACAAGGCTCCTTACCTCAGCCAACAGTGGGGAAGCCTGTGTAGTTGCAGGAGCCATGAAAACCATGTGTCTAGGGGAAGCTGGATATAGCTCTCATGGTGCATATTCTAGGAAAATGGAAAACCTATGGAGTGTATAGTTTTCAATGTGAACCTCATTGTCATTCTTAGGGTCCATCGTACATTTAAAGCACAACTCTGAAGTAAGAGAGCTGCACTAAAATTGTAATTTACTTAACCAGGCAAGCCCTGGGATGTCTCTTGAAGGCTACAAAATGCTGGGTATCAGCTACATGTTCTTGTCTTTGAAAACACCACACACTTGCTCTCAGCTCCCATCTAACCTTGAATTGTGATTAACAAGCATCTGGAGCTCTAAGCTGCCCTTTCCTACCACCGGCCCAAATGAGACCCTCTTTCTCTTTGCAAGCAGAGGACAACAGTAACTCCCCTCATTCAATGATATATAGAGCAAAGGCCTCCTTGACTACGTGCAATGCAAAGAAAACCCCCAGCACAACCAGTTTTTGAGAATCAAGGCTCATTCAAAAATGGCAACATTACACCAATTCCCACTGAGGAAATGTCAAGTGCTCAGCTATTTTTAAGTCTCAGTTTGCTGTTCTGTTACAGGAACACAAGATGTGACTTAATTATCAGGATTAAGGAATTGAGTAGAAATCCACATTTGCATTTTTACAAAGAGTTTGCCATTTGATCCAGAGCGATCCATTACATAATCCTTCTTTCCCCCCACTTATGTTTAACGCTACTTTTAAATATAAGCAATTCCCATATGTATTTGGGTCAATTTCTGAACTCCCTATTTTATTTTGTTAAATTGACTGTTTCTCCTATATTATGCTGTTTTAAAATAGTTTAGATTTATATAATGGTTTAATAGCTCATAAGGGTCTTCACTTATTAGTCTTCATTTTCAGAATTTCACCAGCTATTCCTACATGTTTATTTCTCCAGTTGACCTCTAGTACCACTATGTCAAGTTCCAAAACAGTGCTGATAATATTCTTATTGGTATGACAGTGAAAGTACAGATGTCAGTAGACTTGATATCATTGTATTAGTGGTTCCTCTTTTGTGTCTTTCTATTAACCTGAGAAATTTTGAAGATACAGAAAAGTTGAAACAATGGTAAAATGATAGTTTATATACTCACCACTTAGATTCAAATGTTATTAATATTTGCCACATTTTATTTCTATCCATGGGTTTTTATTTATTTTATTTATATTTTTGCTAAGCTATTTATAAACAAATTATGGGCATCATGATATTTTATTTCTAAATATATCAACATATATCTCCTAGAAAAGGCATTCTCCTGCTAACCACAATATCATTATCATATCTATGTAATTTCCTTAATATCATTTAATATCCAATCTATATTCAAATGTTCTCAACTCTTTTGAAAACGCCACTTATAGCTTTTGGATTTTTGTTATTCTTTGCAGCTTCACTACATTTATTTATTTATTTACTTATTTGTTTGTTTATTATATTCTAAATGTCATTCTTTTAAAGTATATGATTTAGTGAATTTTAGTATATTTACAAAGTTGTGCAACCATTGCTACTACTTAATTCCAGAATAATTTCATTAACCCAGAAAGACACCCTGTTCCATTAGCAGTCACTCTCAGTTTATTCACTCCTCATTTTCCCTCCCCTAGCCCATGGCAACAGCTAATCTACCCTCTGTCACTAAGGATTTGCCAATTCTGAACATTTCATTTAAGTGAAATCATATAATATATAGTTTTTTGTGTCTGGCTTTTTTTACTTATCCTATTTTTCAAGGTTTATCCATGTTACCGTATGAATCAGTACTTTATTTCTTTTTGTTATTGAAAAATATTTCATTGTCTGAGTGTATACCACATTTTATTTATCCATTCATTAACTGATGAACCTTTGAGTTTGTTAAAACCAAAATCCAGGCAAAGTTCACCCTTTTTATTTTGTTGTTATTTCTCTTTAGTCTCTTTAATATAGAGCAGTCCTCTCACCATTCTTCCTTCTTTCTCTTCCTTCCTTCCTTCATTCCTTTCTTTCTTGATATTGACTTATTGAAGAGATTAGGCCAGCTGTCTTGTAGGACATTTCACATTCTGGAATTATATGATTATTTTCTCAAGGAGTTGTTATACTTGCTTTTCAATATTTCTGTATTTACTGTAAACCTGAAATTAAGTCAAAAGGCTTGACTAGCTAGTGAGAGTGCTTCACGAAAGATTCTGTCATCTTCAGACTTGATCATGCCGAGAAGCCCACAGTATCAGGCTGTTGCTGTGCTAATGATACTTTTTCATTGCTTGATCCAGATGATCTTGCCACTGTAAAAGTTTGTTTCTCCACCTTGCCAGTAAGTGCTTAATGGGGTGACACTTTAGCACCACAAAAATGTCTTTCTCCTAACAACTTTTCACTATATTTTCTGTATCTTTACAGAAAAAAAATTGTATACATTATATTATGTAAGAATTTCATACAGAATAGAAAAATGTTGTGTATCTTATTAAGTTTATTTCTGGTTTTTAAAAAAATCTGGGTTCCTCTTTTAAATAAAATTTTTACTTCAATTCTATTTTTAAATTGGTAGTGGCAAACTGTTCTTCAATATAATATCTTTTCTTATTCTTTACTAATATAATCTCCCCTATGAAAAGGAGCATAATTGTGCCTAGATTGCCTACCTCTGGACTTAGAGAGAGAAATATATTTCTATATTCAAGCTACTGTTGTATTTATTTTGTTGTCCTAAAGACTATGACTATTATTTGTAGCTAGAAAAGCTATTGATATTTGCATTTTAATTTTATAACCAACAATATCTCTGAATCTTCTTATTGTTTATAATAGTTTTTTTTTTGTTTCTTTTTTCCCTAGATTTTTGGGGTAGAAAATAAAACACTTTACAAACAATACTTTTTCTGCCTTCTTTCTGACATGTAAACCAAATGTCTTTTTCTTGTCTAATTATATTGGCTATTGCTTCCAGAACAATGTTAAAAATTAATAAAATAAAATTTAAAAAACTAATAAAGTAAGCAAATGATGATAATGATAATGATAAATAATAATAATAATAATAATAATAATAATAATAGTATATAGCCTTGTATTTTTCCTGACTTAAATGAAAATGTTTCTGGTTTTTTTTTCACCATTAAACAGTATATCATAGTGCCAGGCAAGAACCTTGGTGCAAGCAACAAAAGCAGACTCTGCTCACTTTAAGCAAGTAGAAATTTTTGGAAAATGATCAAATACTTCCACCATTCAGCAGGAGGCTAGAAAATAAGATTTGTCATTAGCTACTATCTAAAATATTTCATCCAGAATAAGTAATTGTTCATTTTTTCTTTCACTCTTGTTCATGGTCTAAATTCTCAAACAAAAAGATAAAAATGCTAATTGTAGGTTATGTACTTGTTAACCTCTCTACCTGGTGGCAAGAGGAGTGAACATCTCATCCCTTAAATTTCTGATATGGAAGAAAGGACTGTATTTTTCACTAACTCAATGGGAGACTTCTTTGAAACAGAAAGTTTGAACACTGGGGACCATCTCATCCCTCCTCCACCCCGGGCGTGCGCGCGCGCGCGTACACACACACACACACACACACACACACACACACACACACACATATTGGCTTACAAGATTTTGAATTTAGTTTGATATATTTTAAAAGTCATTTTGGGTAATAAGCAAGTATGTTGTAAAGCAATTTTGTTTGGCTTGATTTCCACAGGAATGGATGTCGAATTTTCCTAATTTTCCCCTCTAATTGATTTACAATTTTTAATGCTACTATTTAATACTGACTTATATCATTTTAATATATCATGGATACAATACATATATTTCACTCTTATATTTTATATCATATTAATATTTATTAACTTCAACCATTCTTATATGTTATGGACAAACTTCTTGATTTTGGGATGCTAATAGACTTTCATTTGCTTTTCTTTTTATTTATATTTTTTCATGATTTTGTATAAGTGAGATTGAATTCAACTTATATTAAAACTTTCAATTTATTCATAAATGAAGTGGTGAATTTTCCTTGAATCTGTCAAGCCTATGTCTTTTGCTCTCAGACCTTCAGTTTGAGGGCTGTGTATTGAGGACTTTTCTCTAGCCTAGTGGATTAGGGATTGAAATACTTCTACTTTCTCTTGAAATTTTAGCTGTCATGAACCAAGATTCACTCTATTTGGTCTAGGAGGTACATATGGACATCTGCATATTTTTTGAATTGTTTTCCCAATTCAAAACTGGGTCTTAGGGTCATCACTTTCATCAAAGACCTTCAGTTGTTCCCTTTCCCCAAATCACCTGCTTCTCTTTAAGTAAATTTCACATACTTCCAATAAATGGAGAGAAAATATAGGTGAGAGATGTGAGTTTGCAAGAGGGAGGAAGAAACTTCATCTGGAACTCTCCTTATTCTTTCTCTCCCTTTCTCTTTCAAAGAATTTCTACTTTTGTCTACTACTCTACTAGATTCATATTCACCTTTGGGGATAATTAGTTTAGAGTCATTATGATCACTTTGTCTTCTATTTTACCTTTTTGCCCAGCAGGAGAAACAAAATGGCAGAGCCTAATAGAATTTTTTTTTTTTAAATCTCTGTAGAGCCCTCAGGGTGGTTGGAGGATTTATTTCACAGATGTTTCATTTATTTATGGACTGCCTACTCATCTTTTAAATTCATTCTTCTCAAAATTTGGGCAGGTTTCTAAAGATTTTTCCCACATACCTTTTTTTTTCCCACACTGCCTTGGGATGTGGTAGGGGCACTGAATCACGTCAAGATCTTCCATGTCCTCACTTCTATCACTACCATTTTTCAAATATTAAAACATAGAGGGTTATATTCTTTTCTCATTTAACTTCTGATGGTCATCTTTCTTGCTGATATCCAACTTTAGTCCAACTTTCTTTCAGGTTTAAAAAGAAAAGAGTTTTCCTATAGCACCATTTTGCCATTTTACCTCAGACATGCAAGAGTAATCATTTTGAACTAATAATATATCAATGCAGAGCTAGTTACAGCTTAGCATTATAAAAGGCTGTGTTATATATCAAGCACAATTCACATTCACAGCTTATCATTTTAATTCAGTTGTGTATTTATATAAAGCAATATTATGCTACCAAAATTATACCCTATGTAATGCACCAAAAACAACCTAGCAATATTATTTTTTGAAAAACCCTTAAAATGTTATTTAGTAATAACAGGCTATAGAAATACTGAGATGCTATAAACCCTAAAGCTCAATTTCAAGAGAGATAGATAGTGTAGATTCATCAAAAGTATCTGGAAATTTGATCGATAATTCTAGAAACTAGATCAACTTGATCATATATAACTTAATAAAATTTTTAGTATCTTTTTTTTATCTATAGAAGAAAAACTATACTGCTCAAATTCCTTTCATTTGGAATTTGTCTTCTAGCTCAGTAGGAATTAGCAAGTGAGTGAAGGCTGAAAGTTGGGAAGGAAAACTCAAGGTTCTAGATGGTAAGGACCTACTACTATCACAAGTTGTGCAGGTTGCTTCACTGTGCAGAACATGAGGAGAAAGACAACCTTGACAGCATTCACCAGTGTCCAGTGACAGGATGGTGAGTGGATATGCAGAAGCAGGCCCCCATCCTCATAATCTCTCCCCTCAGGTCATTTGCACCTTCTTGGTTTATACCTGGACTTTATGTTGGAATCTTCATTGTACATTTGGACTTAATAGTTTTACCTAGATTATATTGAGCATTTGCATCCATAGACCTGCCCTGTATGTGAAACTTCTCCCCTATCATAGTGGAATTTTTTTCAGTTGGCTGTACCAGCCCCCTAAAATCCATGTCTTATACCAGTTCTACATTTTGAAAATATCTCAAGTTACTTCTAATGAACACTCAGTTTTGGCAACCACTGAGAACTTTAAGTTAGAGTCTCAAATTTTAATATTCATATGTATCATCTGGGAATCTTGTTAAAATGAAGATTTCAATTTAGGAAGTCTGGGTGGGGCCTGAGATTCTACATTTCAAATAGGCTCCAAGGTGATGCTAACATTGCTGGTCCATGGAATATATTCTAAGTAGCATGGGCATTGATATACCAAGTGAGAAAATAAATTTACCCTTTATGCTCCAGTGCTGGAATGCATAGGGCTTAAATGATGTCCCACTACACTTCTGCAGGTATTCAATATCTTTAGAAACATGTAATTTGTGAGTTCCAAGCAAACCTCAAGTATAACTTGAGACTGTCCATGACTAAGTAGTCTCTTCAGTAGTGAAACAGACAATAATGACGACTCAATTAAAAAGATATTGCAGATAGTAAAACCATATAGAAAACAACATTAAAGTAGTGTAGTGTTGGTACAGAAAACATAAACTCTAATAAATATACTATTGGAATTGAGTGGTCAATCAAAAAAAAAATATATATATATATTGCATGCACATGCTCTCAGACATACACCAACAACACAACTGTACCCTACAAAGAGTAATGTAATTGTTTTAGGAAGCTCTGGTTTAAAACGTGATACATTTTTAGGAGGTTCTCTCTGAAAAGTTAACTCACTGTCAATAAAATGTCAAAATCTAAGAAAATTCCTACTGACTATAAGGCAGATAGAGGTGAACTGAGAAAGTCCACTGGAGGCTGGCTTTCATCACAATCCGTGGTGTGGCCTCATGAAGCTAGGATTGCCCAGAAGTAGGAGGGTGACGCTTTGATCTAGTAACATTGACTTACTACTGAATATGAGATCTATATATACACAAGGCAGGACCTTGGCAGCCAGGGCCCTCTGGTGGGTGCTGTTCCCTAAGGAGACAAGAATGTTGCCCCCTCGGTTGTCCTCACTTGTCTTGACTCAGGCTGGTGAGGCCTACGTATACACAGTGCCATAGGGGATATGGAACCTATGGGAAAAACACTACAAAAAAAGTACCACTTTAGTCTACATCATTCAAATTACAACGTCTACTATTGAGAGTATATTTCTGTGACCCTTATTTATACCAAAACCAATATTGCCAGGGCTAACTTTTTCACACATATTTTCTTGAGATGATTTGATTCCTTGGTCAAATTATTGACTCATTGTTAGTTTTATTTTCTGGTGATTACTTCTATAAAATCTGATTTTTCTCAGTTATTGCAGTTTTCAACACTTCTATATTTTTTTAAGTTTTTCTTCTGCGACAAATTTTATCATGCGAAATTGTCAACAATGTCAACTCTATTATGTATTGGTAATTTCTTCCAGTAATATCCACTGTCAGTTAGATGGTTTGAATTTATTTCTTAGCTATCCATTGAAAAAATGTCATCAACATTCTAGAACACTATAGAATTTCTCTTCTGTCCAGGAATTATTTATTTTGTTACTATCCACCTTGTCAACCTCTCTGATATTTATGATTATTTTGAATATTGCTTACCATGTCCAATGGTAGCAGAACAAAGAGCAAATAGCACGAGTCAGAACAGTGGGGTGGAAACCAAAATGCGTGGCTGAAAATTTCCTTCTTGTGGGTAAAAAAGCTTTGGCTGAGCCCCATTCACAAAATAACATGAGCCCCCATTACAATCTGTATTAAGTCATGCTGCGGCAATTGTATGTAAAAGACATGTCCCAAACCAGAAGTTTAAAATCAGCATTAATTTCTTGCTTCTGGGTTCATTAATCAGTTGTAGGTCAATTGGCTTGGCTTGGCTGGGCTGGACTCTAGGCTTTGTGTCAATTTCAGGTTTGCTCTATATGTTTTTACTTTGGGATCCTGGTTGAATGAAACATGGCTACGTTGGGCATCCCCTTCTCATGGGGGAACTTAGAAGCTCGAGAAGGTCAGGTAAAATATGTCATGCCTCTTGAAGCCTCTGTTCAGAGCTGTTTTACTATCCCTTCCACCTATATTCCATAAGTCATAGTCAGTTACATGGTCTAATCCCAAACTGAAAAGGTTGGAAATAGACTCTTCCCTTAGGGAAGCCATGATAAAGCCATGGAGAGATGAAAGAATTGTAAACAAATAATAAAGTCGAACATAGAGCCTTTCCATCCTGTAAGGGGCCAAGACTTCCATAAGTGAAATGGCTACATTATTATAAACAAAAAAATCTATTCTGTGGTGACCCCATGTTTCTACCTATACAAAAATCAACTGACATAATCTCTATGTTAAATTCATCTTCACTGGGCACCCTGTTACAATAACTAAATAATGAAAATCCCAGAATTTTTCTTGAGCAAACAGGGTCTTTTTCCAATTAAGCTACATTGAGAACAATTTTTTCCTACTGATTACATATAACTAGAACCCTATACTTCTTTGTGCTTCTCTCTACGCCACCTGAAAGTCCCTTTGAGCAATCTGGGTTTACAACCAGGACTCACTGAGCCTGGAGGCAGCTAGTAGGTTGGCAAAGGGACCCAAATGGTAATTGATGGGGACCCACCTTGGATGAAGAACATGCCGCTTGAGATAAAAAAGAGGCACATTGAAGGAAGAATGGATAAGATTTGATGGTAGGTTTAGTAATAAAGGGAGACAGGATCAAGGAGGACTGCAATATTTCTAATTTAGAAGAACAGACGGTTAGAGGTACCTCTAAAAAAAAGAAAACAGGAATTATTGCAAAAGGTCATTCTAATGCTGAAACCATCTGCAACATAAGAACCAAGTTGTTATATTAGTCCAATATTGTGAGTTAAAATTGATGACCTGTCATCAAGAATCATAAGCAATTTTCACAATCTAGTAGTTGATTTTAAAGTCAGTTCCAGTAAACTCTTTTTCCCCCATTGACTTTCACTGAAAATTAAGAAATAAGTTTACAAAGGGAAACAAACAAAATAAACAAATTGGACAACACCAAACTAAAAAGTTTTGTACAACAACAACAAAACCACCAACAATATGAAAAGACAATCTACTTAATGGAAGAAGATATTTGCTTATAATACATTTGGTAAGGAATTAATATCCAAAATTTATAAGGAACTCATACAAATCAACACCATAAAAGCAAAAAATCAAATTTAAAAGTGGTCAGAGGAACTAAATAGGCATTTCTCGAAAAAAGACATACAGATGGCCAATAGACATATGAAAAGATGCTCAACATCACTAATCATCAGAGAAATGCTAATTAAAACCACAATAAGAAATCATCACACACCCATCAGAATGGCTATCATGAAAAAATTTAAAAAACATGTCTTAGCCACTGTGAATAATGCTGCTATAAACACTGGGGTGGGAAATAGTACCAGAGAGAAGTGAGAGTGGGGGAGGTAGATAAAGGTAAAGGGGATCAAATATATGATGAAGGAAGGAAATTTAACCTTGGATGATGAACACACAATGCAGTATACATATAACATGTTATTGACTTGTACACTTGAAACCTATATAATTTTATTAACCAATGTCACCTCAATAAATTTCATTTAAAAAATTTAAAAACAGCAAGTGTTGGTGAGGGTGTCAAGAAAAGGGAACCCTCATGTACTGTTGGTGGGATTGCAAATTGGAATAGCCTCTATGGAAAACAGTTTGGAGGTTCCTCAAAAAAATTAAAAATAGAACTACCTTATGACTCAGCAATTCCACTTCTGGGTATTTAGCTTAAGTAAATCAAAACACTAATTTGAAAAAATGTATGCACCCCTATGTTCACTGCAGTGCTATTTACAATAGTCAAGATATAAAAGCAACCTAAGTACCCATCAATAGACAATTGGATAAAGAGGTTGTGGTACATATATACAATGGAATATTACTCAGCAATAGTAAAACAAAATCTTACCATTTGCAATGACATTGATAGACCTAGAAGGTATTATACTAAGTGAAATAAGTCAGATAAATACTGTATGATCTCACTTATGTGTGGAATCTAAAGAACAAAATAAACAAACAAAATGAAAACAGATTCATAGATACAGAGAACAAACTGGTGATTGCCAGATGAGAGAAGGTTGGGGGGCTGGGTGAAAAAGGTGAAGGAATTGAGTACAACTTTGTAGTTACCAAATAGTCATGGGATGTGAAGTACAGCATTAGGGAACATACTCAATAATATTGTAATAACTATGCATAGTACTAGATGAGTAGTAGACTAATTGGGGGAATCTGTACTTCGTAAATTATGTAAATGTCTAACTACTATGCTATACACGAGAAATATAAAATAATATTGAATGTCAACTATAATTGAAAACTAAAATAAATAAGATAAAAATTAAAAATTAAAAAAAGAAAAAATAAATTTGTATAAGAAGGAATAATCAGAATCTCTCAACGGACCTGATTTTCTGCTTTTTTGGTAATTTTTGTTTTTGGATAACATCACTGTTGTAAATGCCAGGAACATCTTGAAACCTCTTCCTGATGATGGCATCTCCCATCCACTGCCACCACTCCACTCGCCACAAGAATCTGAGGCCTCAGACTGCTTACATGAAAATTTAACTAATCTCTTCTTTTTAGCCTAGTTGCTAAATTAAGCTCTTTGCTAATACATATGTTTCAAGTGAACTGGTCAAAACAAGAGATGTTCACTGCAGCTTTCAATTCAGTTAATTCCTTAACTATTCTGCCAATAGAATTATCTTAACCCCTAAGTCACTCAAGTACTAGAAGACCACTTATACCACTATTTAATGATATAAATTAACATTTACTTAATTATATTTTAAATATGAATGTAAAGCATAGCCTCATCTGGACAAAAAGCACAAAAGTACCCTGATCATATATACATATTAGATTTCTTCCTTCCTTCCTTCCTTCCTTCCTTCCTTCCTTCCTTCCTTCCTTCCTTCCTTCCTTCCTCCCTCCCTCCCTCCCTCCCTTCTTTCTTTTCTTCTTTCCTTCTTTTCTTCTTCCCACAGTTAAATATTGAGTATCTGCCATGAGTCTTGCACTGGGGATACTGCAGCAAATAAAATAAAGTCTTTAAGCCTATAGAATCTACATTCTGGAAGGAAGAGATTTTATATATATATATCTATATCTATCTATATATATATATATATAGATATAGATATATATATATATTCAGGTGGTGATAAGAAATTCTCTGGGAGAACTGTTTCAGGACAGTAAAGAGCAAATGCTAAGGTCTTACATTTTGAGACTATTTCCCAAAGGTCTTGTCACACTTTCTTCTCAGTGGCAATACTTTGTAACTTTTGGAACTATTATATGAATTGTATTAATTGAATATGAACATCAATATTTAATTTCTTTCAAAAAAAGAAGTCCCTATTATCCAGGGACTTCTAATCTAATTGGAGTCAGAGATATATACATGAAGAGTAACAAAACATAAAACCATTTTAGAAAGCAATAGATTCTATGTCCCTTATGAAATACATTTTGAATTTTTATAGAAAGAATATTTGAGTTTACAACAGTAAATGACAAAGAGGATAATAGACTTATACTTCTCATACTTATTTTAATACCAGATGGTTCATACAAGGAATCCGTGGAAGGAGATAAAAAAATCAAGTAGAGAAATGTAAAAAGAAATCTTATCAGTTGACAGTCTTTCCTATAGCCCCAAATGTGCTCTGAAAAACAGGATTTTATGACATTAAGTTTGGAAAATATAGTATTGAGAGATTTGTAACTCACATTAGCAAAATGAAGGTTCTGAGAAGTCCTGCAGATTAAATGATAGAATAGTTTCCTCATGCAAAGTCAAAGAACATAAATTTGACTAGGGGCAGTCTTCCTAAAAAATTTGCATTAAGAAAGTAAATATAAGGGACAAATAATGAATTGCATTTTCTCCTAATATCAACAACTATGACTTTGAGTTCTAGACTAAGAAAATTCAGATGTCCTCATTGTGTTTGGATAAATTCACCCCCTGATACTCTCAATTCTCAGGGCAAATTTCCCATACTTATGATCTGTGGTAACCAATACATAATGAAATGTTCCAAGTAAACTAATTATGATTCCTTTCTTCAGACCTTCAGAGTCAGAATTAGCTTTTAACTCACCTCTGATTTGAATAAGTTCCAATAGGAAAGCTATTGGAACTTCTTTTGACTGAGAGAAGGAGGTATTCTTTTTTTAACAAGATAGTCAAGTTATCAACTTTCCCAGTCATATTTCTTAAAATGAAAAAGTCACGTTTTATTTTTGTCATTGGAAGATTGAGGCTCTTTATCATTCTAGTTATGTTTTTTCTAATGAAAGGGAGTGCAGAATACTCTTGCTATCTACACCTTCCCGGGATGTTCTGATAAAATGTGTTTGGGCTCCACCTATAAGATAGTCTATAATCTAAAACCAAGAACCAATGTTGAAAAGAAAAGCTCCACTGAACACATGGATAGATAGGACTATTCATTAGAGAGGATCTTAGATTGGATTCCTAGGGGAAGAATTTGTCAGGAACATATTAGGGAAGTTCTCCCAGGAGAAACCAGTGAGGGGGTGAAGAAGTAAGAGAGAGGCAGCCAAAGAAGGCATGAAAGGGTATGATATCAGGCCTGATACAGGTTAAGAGAAGCTCTAGAGCATAAGGAACTGGGCTTTCATCTTCCCATACTCACCAGTCTTTACTAACAGCCACCAAAAGGGGCTTAAACTCAAAGGCATTTCCAAATCTACACATGTGGGCAAAGTAGTTCCAGTAAACTCAATGACAGGCCTTCGAAGAGAGTCCAAGTAAAGTCCATTCAGAGCAAAAACAAACACAAATCAAGGGAGGAGTAAAAAATGATAAAGAAATCAAGAAGATGTGGGCACAGCACTTACAGTGTCTGATAGAAAGATTGTATAGAAGCTGTTATGAACCCCGTTAAGTCAACATCCATTGCATCTAGACCATGAAGTTCTAGCTCAGTTGTCTTCCTTCTTTCACTTTCAGTAATATCCATTCCTTTCCTATGCAAATCAATCCACTATAGCCAATGATAACTCTTCTTCCTCTTCAAAGAAAAAATTCTCTTAATGTAGTTGCCTTTGCTTTTATAGTTCTTTCTCTATGAGTCTGGACATAATCGTTCCTTTGTAATAATCCACTTCTACATCTTATTTCTAATTGTATATTTGCATTGTGCAGAGATGAAGATAGACTTTTGTGGAGAGGCCAGTTCATAGCACTGGACATAGATATGTGAAATTAGCTGCTTAAGTGATGCTAGACTCTGTGCTACTTGCTCTTAATCCAAGAGGATTTCTACAGAGATGAGTAAATTTCACTTTCCTTCAGAAAAAAAAATTCCATCTGTTAACACTCTGGAAAGTAGAACTGATACGTGATTCATTAGCTTATGTATATTCTAATATGATCTGTAAGTTGAAAATCATTTATTCAGACCGTTGTGTATCTTATGACTCATTTAAAAATATTCTTCTCTTATTTCCATTTTATTATTTGGCTCCAGAATCAGAATTAGAAAATGAAGTGAATATTTTATGGCCCACACTGTCCCTTATTTCCTTTATGTATAACACCAAGTATTTGCAATTAAATAAAGGTAAATAATTTCAAAAAGTAATAACATTCAAAACTAAAGGAGCTCAGAAAAGGTAGACTTTCTAGTACATGGAGTCTTTATTCATATATAACTCATGTTTCTCCTTAAAACCAGTAATCATATTCACACCCCATCTAATAAAGCAGACCCCCGATGCCCTGTAAAATAAACCCCATACATATTTACATATTTCTAGGCAACCACAGCGGTGTCACACACTTCCTCACAAATATTAGAAGATAAGTGGGTAATGCATTTTGTTCCTTTTCTCCTCCAACCCTCCTCAATGGTGTCCACTGAAGCTTCAGATGTTAGGGAAGCTCCAGAAAGATATCTCTCTCATCGCTGGAAATGTTAGCATAGCTGCCTCTTCAGGTCCATTTTGTCGGATACTAATGCTTCTTAGCTAATGTTCAGGAAACTTCCTCCCCAAAACTGAGCTCAAGAAGCAGTGAGGTAGTGTCAAAATTATTGGAGCCCTTAAATTTCTGGAACTATGTTGTGTTTCAAGCAGAAATAGGGTGAAAACATTTCTCCCAATTTTCTACTACATGTTGTTACCTAAATAATATTTAATATTGAGGCTTTAGTATTTATATTCATGTTTGCTTCTAAAGCTCCTTCTTTGGACAAAAGATGAAAGAGTTTTTCGTGAGATTTTGTTGAAAAATGATGGGCAATATGACTTTATTCTTTGCTTCCTAAGCAAAATCTTCACTAATTCTTAGTGTTTGGGGGGTTACTTTAGCACTTCGAAGGAGGAAAGAGAAAAAAGAAGTGAAAGGTAATACCAAAGGTATGAACTGAAGGTATGAATAGTCCCCACAAAGAAAACCCAACTGTGTATGATCTTCTTCTGAATATATTGTTAAATATATTCTTTTCTGAATATATAGTTTGAGGAAAATCAGCTATTGCATTCCCAACCCAAGTGTCAAGTGCTGTGAAAACTATAGATACATCCCTTTGTGTAAAAATATATTGAAAGTGTCTTTGCCAATCAGCTTCTTCCCACCCACGGTGTGTTTCTGCAGCTCCCACAATGGCTTGGAGAATGTCAAAGAAAATTTATTTTAAGCTGTCTGTCAGAGTAATGAATATTTTTTTGTGACTGCTGGCTGTGTTATAATGAACTCCAGTTATAAAAGGTGAAAGGGAGCATGAAACTTACTGAAAAGTTATAAGATTGAGTAATTTGCCTCCATATTTGTATAACAGCAGACTAAGAAGAGAAGTAATGGCAAAAGAAGAAAACTGTTGAAAAGCCATGGAATTCTTGAGCCAGCAAGAAGGAAGATCTTAGCAATAAGGCAGTGCAGAAAGTCTGAGAATATCACCAACACTGAAGAGATGAGGTAAAAAACTGAATCAGTCAACACCTCAGCAGAAATGGCTGGTAGGTTTGACCACATTAGATGTATAGTTATGTACTACCATGACACTGCTTAACACATCTCCACAAAATTGAATCACTTAAAAAAAAGAAGAAGCATAAATTTAGCCCGTGAGTCTATGGGTTTACAATTTGTGCTGAGCTCAGCTGGGTGGTTCTTCTGCTCTCTGCTAGGCTCACTCACACGTGTGGGGGATAGTGTGCTATTGACAGATTGTGACTGGATTCACCTAGTATTACTATGGTGACTTGGCTCTGCTCCACGTGCCTGTCATTCTCCAGCACTACCCAAGTTTTCATGGCAAAGACACTGAAAGTAGAGAAAACAAGCTAAAATATGCAAAGCCCACTTCAAGTCTTTGCTTGCACTGTGTCTGCTAACATCCTATTTGGCAAAGCAAGTCACAGAGCTGAGCCCAAATTCAAGGAGTGGGGTAAGTTTCCCATGGTGGAAAAGTGTTATAAAGCAAAGTCAAGTAGTGAAAGAGTTGATGCAAGGAGGGGAAAATTGGGTTATCTTTACAATCTACTATGCTAGTTATTCAATTTATGTTCATCTGTCAATTTTGTGTTATCAGACTTCATAAGCCAAATGGTGGTATGAAAGACATCAGAAATTATTTATATTTAACATAAAGCTGAGTGACTAGGAAATCTACTCAATAAAAGATACTTTTAACCGATGGTGCAAAGGAGAAAAGTAATATCAGTTCTAGGCACTAATACACCTCAATCTGTTTTCTCCAGGTACCTTTAAATAGAGTATTATATGTTTATTATTTAACATTTGCATAACACTTCCCTATGTGCCATGTGCCCTACAACAATATTTAGGAATTATCCTCAAAACAGCCTAGGGAGAGTGCTGCTATGCTTATTTCAGTTTATTATAGTGGTGGTTGAGATGACAGATGTGTCCCAACAACACCAAACTAGGGAACTGAAATATAGAAAGCTTCAACAGTCCCCTGGGGATTCAGTTTATATAAGCAAACATGTTTTTGGCTGAACTGACTGATGATTGGACTGAAGTAAATAAACCAAACAGATGTTTTAGCAACATGTTTTCAAAGCTTCAAAGCATATTAAGGATTTTAAAAACATCAATTCTTTTGCCTCAAATTGTGATAGATAGATGTTATTATAACTAATGACCTATAAGGTTTATATGTGGTAAATCACCCTATGTCCTAAAATGTATGACAGTGAACTTGGGGTTTCATACTGTTGTGAATTCAATTCCTCCAGAAGTGGATCATGAGACAAGGATTCCAGTGAAAGTATTTTATTTAGGAGGTGATCCCAGGAAACTCTGGAAGTCAGAGAGGGAAGGGATACTGCCAATAAAGTGTGCATTGTTAAGCCAGCTACAACTGTGGGTGACTGGAGCTTCACCTCATGGAGAATTCTGGGAGACCATGTAAAACACACACCTCAAAGTTACTGTGCCTGCAGGGAAAGGGATCTGGGGCATTTGTACCCTGAATTTGTTTGTCACTGGCTGACTCCTGCTCTTGAGGTGTATTGATTTCTTGGCATTTCTGATCTGCTATGTGCTTGGGCAGATGTTAGACAAAATGATTTTCAGTAGTTAACATGACAGACGCCATCTTAGGAAGTAAGCTGACTGGCAGTCACCCCAGGAGGGGTGGGGCTGTATCACTTGAAAGGAATGTTCTTGCATAGATAAATGGGCCCATTAGGCTTTTTACTGCTTGGAATATACAGCTCTTAACAAGCGCATGCCAGATGGCTACAAGCCACTATGTTAGCATGAGCCACTGGCTATAATATACAACACAATGTTGCACCCCTTTGGGTGCAGAAATCCACCATCTTGCTGCCACCCAAGACTCTGCTTCTGTCTGTAAGTTCCCTTAATAAATTTTTTGTTTAATTCTGGAATTGTTACTCTCTTTCTTCTGTCTGTTGGCCCTGGAAATTTTCACAACAGCCGAGCAACTTTCTGCAGCTTCAGAGAAAGCCCCCAGTAAGGAGATTTAGATGTCACAGTTGAGAGTAGGTAGATATGACGAAGTGGTAGGGCCCAAGGGATATAAGTAATGTGGCAAAGTTGCTGCACATACTTAATGATGCCAGAACAAGTATGCTTAAATGTGGAATAGAGGCATGTTTGCTCAAGCCCCCTTTTTTAAATCTTATATAACCATGAGGAGAACAAAGTAAGTTTTTTAATAAGAGAGAGAAAGAGAATATATTGGTGAATGTCCTAACAGGAGACAAAAGCCACCTTGGTGATTCAAATAAGGAAAACTTAATCTAAATAATTATTAGCTAGTAGTAGAAGGTGGTTAATTTCTAGAAGTGGTAAAAAAGAATTCTAAGAAAGTCCAAAAGCGCAAGTATAAAAATCAGTT